>OY755209.1:4317845-5517845 GCA_963576765.1 Draba incana | reverse complement strand
GAAAGCAGTCTATGCCGTGGTTGTTCCTGAGTTGTTTGCCCAAGTTGGTCGAGCAAGTGGAAAAGGAAAGAAACGCAGACTATCACCACAAGAGGTCACACATTTGCATACGTATATCCTCAAAAACTGTGACAAAATTTTGGAGTACGAAAGGTATATCAGTTATTAAACTAAATTTATGGAATTATTTGCCTTCATCTACTAACGACTGTTATGTTACAGGATCTACATGTCTCTAGCACGTGATTACCATTCTGATAAGACAAATGCCGAATTTGTTAGTTTAATATAATTACTTACTCTTACTTTTCCAGGTTTTCCCGTTCATATGCTACTGATACCTTACTTATATCATTTTTAGGTTTCCAAAAGTTTAGCAAGTGGTCAACCACTCCCGACATGGTTAGTGGAGTTTGTTTAGGGTTTACGCAGCACCGCGACTTCTTATCCCAAGTTTTGCACTAGGGGATATTCATTCAGGGTCCGTAAGGAAGGACGTCAAATGTCAACTTCGGACTATGGTATTTCGGTGCAGTCAGGTGATACCATGTATTATGGGATTTTAAACGAAATCTTGGAAATCCACTATCTAGGAATGTTGGACTTGAGGTGCATTGTGTTTATGTGCGATTGGTATGATCATCCAATGGTCGAGGGGTTCGAGTTGACCCTCTTGGTGTTATTTCGATAAATTCAAGCCGGAAACTACAGTATTACGATCCAATTATCCTTGCGTCTCAAGCAGACTAGGTATCAATACAATAATATGTTTACCTACGTACTCATAATTAAGGTTTGTTGTTTATGTATATTAACAATATATATCCACTCTTTATTAATAGTTTTGCTACATTCCATATCCTCGAGTTGCCTATCGTACAGATCCTTGGATTACAATAACTTCAATTAACCCGAGAGGAAAAATATAAGGAGTTCCAGAACAAGATGCTCTACAACCATCGAGAAGTATACCAATGTTACTTGTTCAGGACATAGATAACATTGACCTTGTCGTTGATGTCACACATATCGGGGATGATCTAGTGCATTCGGACGACGATTCAGATTCCATCCCTAGTGAAAGTGGATCAGAAGATTCAGATTAATAATTTATGAATAAATGTGTGGTTATGGATGTTGTACTCTCACATCTATGGGTTCCAAGTAATATAGTGTACTGCATATATAGTAGACAAAAATTTACTGCATTTTGCCATTGCTCATTAACAAATCTGATTGTGGAAGACAATCTCAGTATTACGATGGACAAATAAGAAAACAATAAAATTGCACACCACCCCGGATTCGAACTTGGGTTTGATATAGTTTTAAAGGAAGCATAACCATTTAAGCTGAGGACGAATCTTGTATATCATTGACATTTAATAATTTATAAACAAATCCGGTTACTAATTAACAATATATTTTGATTATGCAACACCAATAAAACATTACATTTAATGAAACTTAAAATTTAAAACAACTTAATACATATGTAGATTAAAGACTTTCAAATATTAAACACACAACGGTTATGGTACACACACATAAATAGACAATATTAATTTTAAAAACTTATGTCTGTATCCACTTCAAACTTACCATTGGTTAGAACCATTTTTTAATTTTCTTTCCCTTTTTATTCTTTGATGGAGAATCTAAAAATCCATCGCACAATTCACTTTTGATTGCATCGATATCAATATTTAAGTTTGGCGTTTCTGGGCTTTGGGCGAATTGAAAATCATAGTACTGATCCTTATATTCTGTTGAAGTACTTCCACCGTAAGTATATGACTGTTCAGTGATTTGATATGGTTGGTCGGCATTGACAACCTGCTTCTGGTCAGGATATTCTGCCTGGTTATCGTATTTGTGATTAGGAAAACCGAACCCATCTGCATTTTTTGGAGTGCATGAATCATCTGCCCACGAGTATGTGGGTATATCTTTCGTGTGTTTGTCGCACTGAGATTCCGATTCCCACGACAATTTTGGAATGTGGTGGTTGTTTGGCAAGCACTGGCTGTCCGACACTATTGTTGATGTGGAATATTCCTGATGGATTGGCGAGCAGGTATCAAATTCCCACGAGTAAGTGGGAATCTTTTGAGTTAATTCGTCGCAATAAGATTCAGTTTCCCACGAGAATTTTGGAATATCCAAAAAATTTACCACGGTTTGTGATATAGATTCTTCGTTAGGAGAGGTAGAAGACATTTTTTGTGTTAGTAAGAGGGGTAGAAGATATCCACTTCGTCATCAGTGTATTTATAGTAGAAGTTATATGTATAAATTGTTGGTATCTTGCCGGTATTCTGTCGGTTTTACCGACGGAATATCGAATGAGTTCAGACTACCCGATGTCAGCAACGTTTGATTGGTCAGACGAACTGACGAATTTCCGCCGGAACTATGTCGTCAGAATTATGTTGACGGATTTCTAACGGAATTCCGACGGGTTGCTATGTCGGCAACGTTTGAGTGGTTAATAAATCGTCTGCAGTGGCCGATGGGATTGGTGGGGTGTTATGTCGGAGTGTTATGACGGTGTTCCGATGGAAATCTTACGGATATCCATTCTACATAAGTTTGCACATTTTCTCATTCTTCCATAAAAAAATTTGAACACAAAATCATAACACAACACATAAATATTCAATTGCGTAATGGCAAACAGAGATCTATGGAATTACTATATGCAAAACCGCACCCCCGGTCGAAACCCTCCAAACAAAACTCATGTTCCTTCAAGCCCTCCTTACGGTAACTTAAATGTTACTGATGCTGAATCGACAATTTCACTCCATCCAACTCAACAATCCCAGAACCAAATACCCGTAATACCGGGACCTGACCAAGTCGTTCGGCGAGGACTGTTTCGCAAGAGGTCTCATGATGCAAAGGTGGTACGAGGTGAAAGTTCTCAGACACGCCCAACACAAGATTTTATTCGAGAGGTCATTAATGAGGCACCACAGGCCGACCAGGATTTTAGTACTCCTCGGTGGACTTCAACTATCGATTACATAATCCGTGACGGTATATATACATATAATTACCGGATTTACCTTAACAATAATTGTTGTGTCTGACAAATACTAAATCTATCCTTCATACATGTAGGTTATTATAACAATAGGAGCACACTTTTATGGACCCAGGTCGCAGAAATTCAATCCCCGCATTCACAATTTGTGAAAATCAAAAAGGTTTCCGTTTTCGACCAATTTTATTAACATTTAGAGATACAATTTATGTGACAAGTATATTCTATTTCATTACAGGATTGTGGCTATGCTCTCTAGTTTGACCCCTAATGACCAGGAAGATCTGCTAGTAACCTTAAAAGATCCTTCAAGAAAAATCGAGGGAACCATGCACCATAACATCTTCAAGAATGATGAGTACAGACTCACGACTGGTGTAGGTACGGTGGTCATCCTAAAGAATATTACCGTTTGCCGCTTTAACAGGAACTCAAAGTACCTGAACATCACAGAGCGGAACATTGTTAAGGTAGATGTGTATCATACGTTTATAAATATTGCTGGGAAGACTTACCTAAATTCATTTTTCACACAGATAATCGGTGCTAATTCGATGATTGCTGAATACCAACCAACGGAAGTAGCTACCATGGATGAGGAAGATGAAGGAACTACTGGGTACGAATATGAAACAGTTCCAGACTCAGATGATGAATAAACATCCAACCCCTCCATGAATTTAATATTTTCCGACTATCCATTGTACGAGTTTATCCGTATTATGTTGTTATGTGTAATATTTCCTATTTTCTATTTAATGTCATATTTTATTTGTAATGTCATATTTTTATATGTGTAATGTAATCTTAAAATAATGTAAATAATGTTTTGTTTATCAATGATTTTGTATGTTGTATTACGTTTTTGTGTTAATGTCATATTCCCACATATAAATTAAAATATAAAATAAATAATCCGTCAGAAATCCGTCAGAATTTATGATAGATTTCTGACGGCTTTTGGTTTTTTAATGAGTTTTAAAAATCTCCGAATAGACCGAATATAAAATTAATAATCCGTCATAATTCCGTCATAAATTCTGACGGATTTCTGACGGATTATGGTTTTTTATTGATTTTTTAATTTTCCAAATAGAACAAATATAAAATGAATAATCCTTTAGAAAATTTTACAATTCACAATTCAAATGATTAATAATATTGCGGATGAATATACAAAATAAATGAAGAGAGAAACTTAAGCACTTACAACAGATGAACGATTCTTCACCCCCTGTGGAAAATCCCCGAAAAAAGCAACACAAGATTTCAACAACTGAAAATGCTTTAACATGCATCAGTTGCGCAACGCAGGTCTAAGCCGTCTGGAAAAAAAAAAAAACCCAATCAATTCATAAAATTATTGCCAAGTGAAGTCTAAATTCAATGTCTCCTTTTATAACATGTAAATATCTAAAGTTTGGTAAGAGTTGTGCCAGCACAACTACTACTAAAAACGCAGTATTCCTGGCGCGTCTACTTTTCGCAAGAGTAGTGCCGGCACAACCCCTTTGGTTTTTTATTGATTTTTAAATCTCCGAATAGATATTATAAGAATTTAATGATCCATCAGAAATCCGTCAGAAATTTATGACGGAATATAATTTTTTCTAATCGGAGATAAAAAAATTGATAAAAAAAAACAAAAATCCGTCAGAAATTATGATGGATTTCTGACGGAATATAATTTTTTAAAAATTTCGTGGACATGGGTCTCTAGAATCGGGACCGGTCGGTCTCAATTCCAGGAGGTAAAAGTCTTCGATCCGTTGGCGAGCAGGTGCTCGGATATGGAAAATCGGCTTTTTGCTTCAATTTTGTCTCGTTTTCTCCAATGAGCCCCAATAACTCCAAACCGTGCCCGAGAGCCTCCTAGAACTTCAAAAGGCACCAAAAAGAATTTGAAAGACTCGAAACACTTCCTGCCGCCTAAACACTTTGATCTCATCGTCGACTGTTCTGCCGCCGATTCAGGACCGATTCGGACTGGTTTTCCGATGTTCACAATCCAATTGTCAAACCCACTCACCCACTCAACAATCCATGTAAGTTTTTTGATGATTTTAAAGAGTTTTTATGGATTTGTTCTTGAAATTGTTTGTTAGTAATTTGGGAATGGTTAATTGTCCGTTTAAATGCATTGTTCAACATGATTTCGTAATTGATTATGACATTTTTAGTCATTTATGAATGAACGGATTTTGGAATTTAAGCATTTGAGTTATGAAAAAATTAATTAAAAAAACACTATCCGTCAGAATTTCGTCATAAATTCAGACGGATTTCTGACGGATAATTAATTTTATATTTTTCCTATTCGGAGAATGAAAAAATTAATTAAAAAACCACTATCCGTCAGAACTCCGTCACAATTCCTGACAGAATTCTGACGGAAAACCCTAATTTCTTGCCGCCTAAACACTTCGATATCATCGAAGACGCGGCAAAATCTGTCAGTATTTCCGTCGGAATTTTATATTCCGTCTGAATTCCGTCGGAGCCTCGTCGGCATACGCCATTAAAACCAGAGACTTCGTCTTCCCCGCAGACATAACAAAAAAATTTTATTTTTCCGTCGAGATTTGGCCGATTTCCGGTTGCTTCACCGCCGATTTGCCCCCGATTACACCGTTTCTATTCCCCTTCCGTAAGACTATCATCAATTACCCGAAACATGTAAAGTTTTCATAATTTTGAAGAGTTTTTCAATATTTTTCTTGAAATTATTAGTTAGAAAATTGATTTTCATTGTGATTGTGATCGAAATATGGGTGATTTCATAATGGTTTATGAGAATTTTATGCATTTAGGAAGTAACGGACTTAGGAATTCACATATTTTGGGTGTATGAGTTTGTTAGGGATTTATGAATTTAGGTATTAGTAGAATTTTCTAAATTTATAATTTTTGGGAATTAATAAATTTTTAAATGTATGAATTTTGGATTTATGCTTATATAATGAATTTAAAAATTTAGGGATTTTAGAAATTTTTACAATTTTATGAAAATTTAATGAATTTTTGGAATTTTTTGATTTTGATTTGAATAAGTTTTTTTGGTTTTTAGGGATTTTAATAGATTTATGATATGATTAATATATAAAATTCTAAAATTTAAGAATTAAAAAAAAAATTTATTTAAAATTTTTACAAATATGTTTAACTTTCTTAAACTTTGAAAATTTTATAACTTTTAAAAATCATTTTAAACATTTAAAATTTTATAAATCCTCTATAAAATTATTTTTAAAATAAATTTACAAATTCCAAATCCCAATTACCCAAAAATACCTATATCCCTAAACCTCCATATCTAAAAATCGAAAAACCCTAAATGCCGAAATTCCAAATTTCCAATTTCCCAAAATCCCTAAGTCAGTAAATCATAAAATCTTAAAATCCTAAATTGCTAACACATGATGATGAACCGATTATAATCCTAATCCCAATGATAATATGATTAATATAAAAAATTCTATAAATTAAAAATTGTTAAAATAGTTGAGTAACTATTTTAAAAAAAAAACTCTTAAATTTTAAAAAAAAATTACAAACATTTAACTCTTAAATTTTAAAAAATTTAAAAATATGTAACTTTTAAAAACATGTAACTTTTAAAAACATGTAACTTTTAAAAACATTTTAAAAACTTTTAAAAACTCTTAAATTTTAAAAAATTAAAAAAATCTTTTAAAAATCTCAAAATCACAAATTTACAAAATTCCAAAAGCCCAGACTCCGTACTAAAGATTGTAAATTTTAAATTTATAAGTGACATAGTAATTTTAAATACTAATTTTAAAGTTATGTAAAATTTTTGTAAATCGTAGGGATTATGGCCTATTTCAGGAGACTAGCGCAGCCGGTACTTCCAATAGGGGAGGTGGGACTGAGAGTCAGTCGCAGATCCCCGACACTCCTCTTACGGGTACAACTGCCTCTGCTCGTACTGCCTCTGCTCGTACGGCAATGAGCATCGAGGAGTTTGTGTCCCAACCCGGTCGGGATAGGTTGACACGACTTGATCCGGATGTACCACCTAACACGACCTGGTAATGACTACTTTAAAAAATTTATGGGCTTATATTAACTTAATAAAATTTTAACAAAATATGAAACAAAATACCGTGTAGGTTCCCATATTCGGGAAACGGTATTTCGAGTGCAATCAACTTAATGATCAATACCATGATAAGTAAGCCGTATCCCACTTATGATTCCATGCCGGTGGCAGACCAGGACACATGGTTTCGGCAATTTGCGGTATGTATTTATATTCTAAATTAAAAATTCATCTTTTATATTACATTCCAATTGTCAATAGTATTTCGAGTATTGTTTTGTTTTTCAGCAAGAATTTACGTGGGAGCCACAACTGACTCGTATCGTCCGCAAAGAATTCGACGCAAAGGCGCGTAGAAAGTACTCGCAGAAGATGAACGAGTGGAAGGACGGGTGGTTACAACGTCAGAAGGTGCCTAAGGTTCTTAAAAAACGACGAAGCATTATGGGCTGGACTACTTGCACATTGGGAACGGGAGAACACTCAAGCGACCTTCGAGAAAAACTCGACTAACCGGAAGAGCGACTGGAATGGGAAGAGAGCGGCGACCCACAACCTCGGTGCAACGAGCAAGGCGTCACGTGTTCAGCAACTGGTAATTTTCCTAATTTTTCAAAAAAATTTAATTATCACTAACATTTTCCGTACTTGACTATGCTAACAGATTGCGAAGACCGGTGTGTGTCCTTCGCATCTTGATGTCATCAGAGATGCCCACACCAACAGAAAGACGGGTGAAATCCAAGATGCGATTGCTCGGGAAATCGTGGAGAGCGTGGAGAAGCTCGGGGAGCAGTACCTCCAATCGCAACCGAGCGTCGATGGAACTCCGCAGCCAACCGAAGTTCCATTCAAGAAGATCAACGAGTTCACTTACGAGGTTAGTAAACGTGTCAATTTTAAACACATTTAAAATACCTTTTAATACTAATACGTTTTGAAATTGCTTGAATTTTTTTCCTTAGGTAACCCCTAAGAGCAGAGGTCGTGTCTACGGCCTCCCCGAAGACAGTTTGCTATCATGGTGGTAGCAGTTTGGTAGCACAAAACGCCGAGCTGACCCAGCGGGTTAGCTCTTTGGAGGAACGGTACGAGAGAGAGAAGAAGGAGGCGGGGGAACGGCTGCAGAGACACCTTGCGGAGGTGGAGGACCGGCGAAAGAGAGAGAAGGAGGAGGCAGACGAACGATATCGTGCAATGGAGGCGAAGATGAACGAATTCTTCCGTGCTCATAGGTCGTAAATGTTTTTGGACATTTTAAATTTATGGTAAAACTTTAAATTTGGTTTTTAAACAATTTGAATTTAATTTGAATTTAATTTTGATTTTTAATTTATTTTTTTCTTAATAATTCATTTATTTTCATATATTTAAATAAAAATAATTTTTTTAAAAAAATATTTCCAAATCCGTCCGAATTTCGTCGGTTTGGCCCGACGGATTCCTGATGGCACATGGATCACCGGAATCCGTCGACACTACGTCGGAATCCGGTCGGAGCACAGAATTCCGACGGTATTCTGACGGCTACATAAACGGACGGAATTCCGACGGTCTTGAAGCCGTCGCCTTCCTTCACCGTCGAAATTCCGTCAGGATGAGTATCCGTCAGAATACCGTCGGAATTCTCTGCTCCGATCGGATTCCGACGTAGTGTCGACGGATTCCGGTGATCTATGTCATGTCAGAAATCCGTCGGGAATACCCGGTGACGGATTTTTATTTTCGATGAGATAGAACCGGCGGACCAAATCCGTCAGAAATCCGTCGGAATACCCCTTATTCCGACGGATTTCTGACGGATTTGGCCGTAGGAATATGCCTTGTTTTCTCGTTGTGATCATATCATATTCAATATGTATGCGTAAAAGATCTTCAAAATCAAGCATCATACCATTCAAATAGAGATAAACATGTTGGATGTCATCAACTTGGTAAACATATGAGAGAAAACTCTTAAATAAACTTTTGTTGTATGGTAGAGATTCTCTAGGTCGTTGCTTAACTGGTTCAGATTAGGGTTGCGTAGACCACCATGGTTTGTTTTGGGTTTGATTGTAAAAATTTGATTCAATTTTGAATTTAGTTTGCAGCTAAATGGTATGTGGTTAACCTTTAAAACATAATGACTAACATTCAAAGAATTTGTCCAAACATAATGATTAACTTGTTCAAAAAAAATAAGAACAAAATTAAGCCGAGCATCTACTTGATCACTCGAGGATTTTTTCAAGTCATAATATCTCTAATTAAAAGCAAGAATAGTTTTAGGGGGAGTTTTATCTAATGGGTTTTGTTGCTTGTAGGTTCATACTCGGTTTTGATACCGAGACAAATTTCTAACACATTCACTAATTTGTTTTCTTGTGTAGTGGTTTTCACGGGGTATGAAAAAAGTAACCTCGTTTCGACTTAATCTTAAAGGTATGGTTTGGTATTCAACGTCACATCATTAAGTGGCTAAGTTTCAACATTTTGGTTTTGTCGTAAAGTTTCTATCAACGCATTTTTTAGATTTTCTTCAAATTCGCTGTCAATTTTCTACGAAAAATTATATGCTTTTCTTATTTTTTTTAATTGAATGTCAAATTTATTCAAACAAAAAAACATTTTTACATCAAATGCATCATTGTGTTGAAATGTTTAATGAAACTAGCTTTACAAAATTAAAACCATCATTTTGAAGCAAACCATGCTTCCATTGCACCTTCGTACCGCTTGTCACCCACAACTCAAGCGGTACGAAGGTGCAATGGAAGCATGGTTTGCTTCAAAGTGATGGTTTTAATTTTATTGTTTATTGTAGTATATGTATTATTGTAGGAATCAAAGATGTTGTAATTTTGGTTTCTTGTTGTGTATCCCTAAGATTAAAGATCCGATTGGTAACATGTGGTATCAAAGTTGAGTTGCTGTAAGTGTTATAATTCGATGTACATTTGTAGTAAAATAATGTGGTAGAAACTGCAGATTTACGAGGTGAGTTTGCTGTAAAAATATGAGTTAACTTTATTATCAAAACAACTGGCTGGTAACTTTTTCGATGTGTAAGTTGCAGTATATTTTATTTATATAAATTAACTAGAAATAATTAATAATAAAGAATATTTGTTATGAATTTAAATGATAAAATATATTAAATAAATAATATTAACTTAAACATAGTAAATAAAAATATATATTTTTCGTAACATAGTAATTATAAAAGCATACTATAAATATTAAAGGTGCACAAATTAATTTTAGGAACAATTTTGTTTGAATTACTCAAATAAAAATAAGTAAGTTCCAATTATTTTTTAACTAATATTATAAACAACATAACGTACAAATAGTCCAACTAAAATGGAATTAACAAAAAAAAAAGATTTAGCCAAAGAACAAAATAAAAAACGTGGGAAGTTACTAATTTTTTTTTAACTTAACTCTAAATCATCACATCTTCTTTGATGTTGGGTTAACTTTTGAGTTAACAATTTTACAAAGGACATAACTCAAAATGGCAAATCAATTATAACTCACTCTAACTCAAACTCAAATTATAAAAAAAATGTTTGACACATGATTAGTAACATTTTTGAGTTGTTATTGAGTTACACCATTAACTCAAACTAAATCAAGGTTAACTCATGACACCAATCAGAGCCTAAAAGTTATGAAAGTATGATTTGCACAAAACAAGAATCAAGCTTCTACGTAAATAATATGGCCATTATCATTTTGGGCTCAAATATGGGCCTACTTTACATAGTTTACACCTCCCAAGTTCCGGTTTTTAGATTTAAAAAAAGACAAAGATTAATTAACCAAAGCTTCAGATTAAACTAGTTTAATCCTATATATTATTTTGGGTTTTTTTCTTTTTGATTTATTTTAATCTTTCTATAAACACATTTATTTCATAATTAACAAATGTTGCTTACTTTTAGTCTCAATGCCAAACACATTGAAATAATTATAAACTTGCCAAAATTGAAATATTTCGAAATCATGTACTTCCCAAAATATATATTTCGAAAATTGAAGATTAAAATCATAAAACTAATTATGAACAAAAAATAATATATATTTCAAAAGTGTATTAATTAAGAAAAATAAAAGATATTTTCCTTATCTTTTGAAATAGAGGATTAAATACTGATATACAATTATATTAAAGAAGAAGAATTCTAAACCATTGTATTAGATGTCAAGCTTGCGATTTATCTTATTTTTGTTTTTAAATTAAAATTATATTATTAAGTTCTACTATACTCTTATCCAAACACTATTCATATGAACCAAACACACTAATTTGTAGTTAGTTTCCAAAACTAAAAGTGAACAAGTTAATTTTAAAGTATATAAAATCTTCACTTTTGGAATTATAAATCACGATTTTAATTTTTATTTAATTGAAAATAAACTAATGAAGGAATGAATTATTTTCACTTTGGAATCTTCAATAAAAAAACGTATATTCCAATGTTTATAAACATCTCAATGTTTACAAACCTACGATGTTGATTATATAAAAAAATACATTGTGTTGAGTTATAAACTTTATTTTTATATATTATGAGATGAAATTAATACATTTCATTATATATATTGACTAAGAAATTAAAATTTTTATTTTTGAAGATTATTAAAATCGTTATATATATTTCCAAAAAATTAAAAACCACCATTATCAATTATTTCACGGGTGGAATACATTTTTATTCAAAATAATGACAAAATTTTAAAATATAAAGCAGATTTCAGATTTCGTATAACAATTTTCCAAAAGTGGTATTTGATTTTTTTAATTCAAACTATATTGATTAACTCGCTAATCATATTATCCCGCGTATAACGAGGATAACTTTCTAGTTCCACTTTAATACATTAATCATTCTACTAACAAAGAAATAAACCAATGAGATTCAAAGACGCGGATCGCCACGTAGACTTTTCAATTTTCATCATCAATCTCAACCGTTGAACGTGATCCTAATCGCACGTCTACCACTTCTCCTCTTTCTCTAATCTCCCAAAAAACCGACTTAATCCTAATCACCTTCTCACTATAAATTCCTAATTTCTTCTCACATAAAGTTAAAAACAACTTTCAGATTTTCTCAATTCCTCTCTGAATTCTCTCAAAGGCTCTTTCGTCTTCTTCGATCAGATTTTGAGTTTTTGTGAAGAATCCATGGCTCGTACGAAGCAAACCGCTAGGAAATCCACCGGAGGAAAAGCTCCGAGGAAGCAACTCGCGACTAAGGTTCGTTCTTAAGATTTTCGATTTTGTTCGTCATAAAGGGGATCTAGGGTTTTGGAATTTTTGCCGAATTGTTGATTTTGATGGAATTGATAATACAGGCGGCGAGGAAATCTGCTCCGACCACCGGAGGAGTCAAGAAACCTCACCGGTACCGTCCCGGAACCGTCGCTCTTCGGTAATTTCACGATTTCCTTCTCCATTTTCTGAATCAATCCTCGTAGTTCGAAGAAATCTAATCAGTGGTTTTCTTCATGATGATCAGTGAGATTCGTAAGTACCAGAAGAGCACTGAATTGTTGATCCGTAAACTTCCGTTTCAACGTCTTGTTCGTGAAATCGCCCAGGATTTCAAGGTAAATTGATGAACCCTAGATTCTTGCATTCGTGAACCCTTAAATTGATGAATAAGTAGTGATCTTGTTGATGAATAGGTAAGTGATTTTGATACTTAGTTTGATTTTTGTTGTTATAGATATGAATTTTGTTCTGTTTGGGTACAATTACTCGTTTTCAATTGAAGAACCCTAGATATTGGATTTGTGATTCTGTCAAAATTGATGAATAAGTAGTGATTTTTTATCCTAATTAAGAAAGAGAAGTTGTTGTTTTTGGTAGTAGAAGATCTTGATTTTGATTCTTGTTTGGTGAAATTGGAAATTTTGTAGACGGATTTGAGATTCCAGAGTCACGCAGTGTTGGCTCTTCAAGAAGCAGCTGAAGCATACTTGGTGGGTTTGTTCGAAGACACGAATCTTTGTGCGATTCATGCGAAAAGGGTTACGATCATGCCTAAAGATATTCAATTGGCAAGAAGAATTCGTGGAGAACGAGCTTAGATCTGTTGTATCACTATTGTTCTATTAGGGTTTGTGTTTTCAATTTGGTTTTTGCTTTCTTTTGGTGTTGTCTACTTTTAATCGAAACATATGAATGTTTAAACTCTGTTTCTTTATATTGAATTGATGGTGTTATTCGATGTGTGATATATATAACTCACAACACTATTGTTCATCAGTTTACGATTTAGTTCCTTTAGGATCATAGATTATGATTCGTAAACCGTATAATTCGAGCTTTTGTATGGTGTTTGTAAAAGGTTTTGTTGTTTTTCTGTTTATTTTCTACGAATAATTGGAGATTGGCATTGACTTATTCTTAGAGAAACGACTATTTTTGTCATTTAAATAGTCAAAATAGTCAATCATGACTAAAAAGTCTTAAATTAAAAATTGCAATAACAAAACATTTTAATCTCTAGACAACCAATAAGATGGCTTTATTTATTTTTGTCAAATTGAGCAATAATGGGCTTTTGGCTTTTTAAAAACATAGTCGTTTTTTGCCTACAAACGGCCCATTATATTTTCAGTTTGCAGTCTTCTAAAACGAAAGACCGGCTTTATTTAATCCAATAAGCAAGTTTTGTTCGTTTTACCACCAAGAGAATATCTAGAAGTAAGTTAGTGGGTCCAATGTGAATTTTACATTAAAGTGTAAATGGTGGAATGATTTTGTGATTGGTTGCAAATGGCGTATATGTACTTAAACAAGAGAGTGACATAAAGGCATGTGCATTGGTCAGCCTTTAGAATTTAACGTGATGTTCTTATAATATAAAATTATTAAAATGGTTGTAAAAGGAAGAAAAAGTGTTTTTGTGGGATATATTAAAATATAAAATTAATAAAATTTGAGTAAAAAGAGTAGAGAGTATCTAAAAGGAAGGGAGAGTGTATAAAATTAGATATTTTGGAGAGTGTTTTTAAAAGGAAGAGAGAGTGTTTAAATATAAAATTAATAAAAGTTGAGTAAAAGGATGAAAAAGAAGGTATAAAATTGAGTAAAAAAAAGAGAGAATGTGTGTTTTAATAATTTTATATTATAAAAACACCACATAAGATCCAAGAGGGTTAGCAATGCACATAAGACCGCAAGAATAAATTTTAGCATCATTCTCTTGCCCACGTTCTCGTAATTCCCTTTGTTTCCGATTTGGTATAATCATAATGTAATACAAATTAAGAGATTTCGTATCACTTTTAAACCATGAAACTTTCACGTAGCAAAGAAGTATCAAAACATTTAAGCTTTCACCGACTTAATAAAATAACAAGGTATATGATTCTTTCTTTGTAATTGAATCCAAATCTTGTAAAATACAATTTCACTAGAGAAACCTAATTAGCTCAATAAAATAATAATGTCCTTCAACAATATTTTCTAAAAAAACTACCCAACTATTTGTTTCTTGGTAAAATAATAACAAACCACACATATATATGTAATGTTGATGATGATCAACTTTCACTGTAACCTTACCCAAACACCTTCACTTGGTATCTCTTGGTTAACCACGAAAACCATGTAATAACCGGGTGGTGCAAGATTAGCCAATCTTGGTGTCTTAACCATTACCTCATAAGTCGAAAAACCAACCCTCTTTGAGAAAACATGATCAAGAACCAAAAGTCTTTGGTGCATCGAGAAAGAATGTGTATTAAACGAAGGAAACACGATTGTTACCTTAACTGGACTTTTCACTCTTCCGGTTACAATAAACCTCAATTTCAAGATTTGACCGTAATTAATCGTTGACTGCGGATTAAGATTCACAATCTTTGGACGAAGACTTGAGTATTGAAATTCCAAATACGAAGGTGAAAACGCTTCTAAGCTAAGCTCGGTCGGAAAAAGCACGCCGGTGAAATTATAAAACGCGTGTGGATTACTTCCTCCTACTAAAACTCTCCCATCGCGGAGTAAAACAGCGGTTGAATGGTACATTCTTGGAATAGCGTTTGCGTTCTGAGGTAAAAATCTTGAATCTACCGGTTTATCAGGACGGTAAAGATCAGGATTAAAAACCGGTTCACGACCAAGCTCCCATGCAGCTGTTCCTGAACCACCACCGTTAACTAACAAAACATGTCCGTCAGGTAAAAGAATCATGTCTCCCATAACTCTAGCTCTAGGCATCTTCTCAACTAACCATTGAGGATTCGCATCGTTGATATTGATCCTCGCACACGTGTCAAGCGCTTTCACGTACGTGTCTCTCCTGAACGCGAGGTTGAACGAACCTTTAGGTGCGCCACCACACACTAGAACCTCTAGCTGGACCATTGGATCTTCGAGATTCTTGATCGGGAGTAAAACCGCGGATCCGGTACTCGGATAGCTTCTCGGATCGCCTCCAGGGATCTCCGGATACGTTTTTACGACTACGTTCTTCGCATAATCGAGTAAAATCGCTCTATTGTTCGCGAATATAAACAAATTTCCGTCGCGGTTTAGGAAAACGAAAGGGTAAAGATTGTTTTCGTCGTTAGGATCATCGGTTTGAGACAAGAACGGTAAGTTAAAGAGACTTGGACCGTTTGTTTTCGGGTAAAACTCGTAGTTGAATTGACGTCGACCTCCGATAATAATTTGACGACCGTCGGGAAGTACATGGTTCGAAGCGTACCATCTTCTTGCAGCTAGACCGTTATCGACTTCGGACCAATCACAAGTATTGTCTTCGCAAGGCGAGAAGATTCTAGCTTTACGTTCACCGTCTCTGTCTCCACCGGTTTGTAAAAGGTTACCGTCCGGGTTAACTCCTCCTGAGGAGCACCAGGTGTTGGTTTGGACGGTTAAGGGACGAATTTTGTTTAAAACAACGTCGTATTCAATCGAGTGCGCGGTGCAGTCGCTCTTCGAAACGGCGTCGTTTGGACTGTCGAGGCATGTATTGTTAGGGAGAGAGATATTTGATGGACCGAAATCGGTTCGGTCGTACATTATGACACGGTCGTTACGGAGGAGTTGTGAATGCATTGCTGAGATTCCGACGTTTGGTAAGAGAAGCTTCCATGTTCCTCCCGCGCCGGAAGCCACGTGGCAAGAGAGGAGGAAGAAGAGGGCAAAGTAAACGAGATGGTTTACATCGATGAGGATTTGGGGTTTGGTTTGTATAGACATTTTTTGTACTTGGTTGTAATATTGAGTTTAATTTTATTTTTCTGGTTTGTGTGGTTCAAATGTAAGTGTTCATGAGCTCTACTTTATATAGGGTTTGGAGAAAGAAGTAATTATAAATGCCATGACGCATACTAATGGGGAAACGTTAGGAAATTTTTCTAAATCATTTTGCCAAATTCCCCGCTTTTTCTTAAAAGTTTTAGTTTTAAAATGGAATTTCAATAAGTTCTACTTGAATGAAATTTAAGTAGTATGGACTTTGTTTTAACAACGCGTATTTCTTTTGTTTTGGATTTAAGTATAGTTCAAACAGTAATTTGAAAACTGAAATTTTAACAAATTTTCAAAATTATTCATAACACATAAGGTGAAATTAATGTTGCCTTGTTTCCTTCTCCGTATTAAATTTGATAAACATTAACATCCCACATAAAATATTCCACTTTTCTAACTTAATCTATGTCTAATATTCTTCCATTCGTAATAAATAGTTAACGCGTTAGAAAAAAATGAAAATAAATAAATACAATTAAATGGAATGGTGCTATTTATGACTATAGAATATAACAAATGAGATAGAATGATAAGATTAAATTTCATAGATGTAAATGTAAATTTGGAATAGTTGGATCGTCACGATTGGGTTATCCCCAACGTTATTAAAAGGTGTATTCCCTGGTTTACATCCCATGCAACGTTTATATAACTATGAAGCCATATAAAGATTCCACATCAAATATACCAATTCTAAAGAATATTAACCTTTCCTACTATTTAGATTATTGTATGTATATAGTCACATCGCATCAACCTTCGTTTCTCCACCGCTGTTATGTAAATTGATTATGAACATTATTAAGAGCTATTAGTAAAAAATGATCTTCTCAAGTAAAACAGTTATGTCAATACTTTTATTTTTTTGTGTTGGGTCAATATCATTTTGGTTCCAACTAATTTAGAATTATCAAGACGTGGTACCATTACCAACCTGAAATCTACTATTATACAATGTTAATTGTCGTCGAAGAAACAATTTCTATTACTAGTTATAACATGATACGTGAGGGCTTGAATAATTCTACATATCTATAAAAAAAAAAAAAAATCTACATATATGATTGTTTAGTCATTTGTTCGTGAGATAACACTAAGTCAACATCAAAGATTCCAAAACTTAATATAATATAATCAAGTAAGTCAAAATTCTGTTTTGTCCCTCTCAGGAGTAATTTCTTTTAAATATTGCGTTCTTCTAGCTCCACCGTCGCTAAAAAGAATCATAATATATAGTAGTTTATATACACAATTAACAAATATGACAAACAAACAAGAAAAAAAAAATGCGTGGGAATTTCTTAAACGTACTTTTCCAACTATAAATCTGTGTTATAAATAATATTGATATGGAAAAAACATTTATTATGTTCGTTGGGACAACTGTCTTTCCAGATGTGATATTCAAACAGCAAAGAAAAGTTTTATACTAATGAACAAGATCGCCAAAATGTATCTGGGAATAAATCAATGATTTCGTCAAGAACAAATACTTAATGGTTTTAAATTAGTTTGACCATTTGTGTATTAATCTAAAAGACTAAACCCATGTCCAAAAGCTAGTTTAAGTTATCTTTTTTTATATCATAAACTGTAAAGATATTAAGTATCTCTCCACTTGAGTTACAGATTTATAGTTTGTCTGTGTTTGAGTGCATAATCATATAGATCGAAGCATATTGTTAACGTGACAGAGCATTCGTAATCTAGTTTCAGTTGTCGACCAAAAAAAATATAGTTTTAGTTGGTCAGTGTTATTTTAGTTTACTGTTTTCCCTAAAAAATGACGACTTGATTAAATACACAGACGAAAAAATGATGAGGAAAATGGTCAGACTAAAGAGATAGATAGTTTAGATACCATAGTAATTTAAAAATAAATTCAGATACCAGAATAATTAGTGAAAAGTTAACTTAAATTCAGATACCATTTAGTTTAAGAAAGTGCAAGGAAATATATTTTTTTTTGTCAAGGTAATGCTAATTTTGCAGCTCGATGTAATAGTATATAAAATTAAAAACTGAGAAAATAGATTACAAGAGTGATTTAGGCAGAGAGATGAGGAAAATGCAAGAAAGGTATGAAACAGAAGGAATAATATATACTTTGCATTACTGTCTTTGATAATATTCAAATTTTGCCTTCTTCTTAAAGAAATTTTTAAAAATGTCACTTTTGACATGCCACTTTTCAAAAATGCCACTATCACTTTTTTCAAATTTTAAAATTATTTATGATTGGGTTAACTATAAAATTAAAGTTTGTTAGGAATCAAAAAATTTTTTAAAATTGAGAATTGTGAGAAATAAAATTTTTAAACGGATTTATAAGTAGCATGTTGGTAAAAAAATAATCAAATAGTGACATATTTGTAAAGTGGCATCTTAAAAGTGGTATTTTTGTAATTGTCCCTTCTTCTTATTGTCTAGTTCATATGAGTTGTATTTATACGATGAAGATTTCATTTACTCTATTTTCAGTGACATTTTTTCTATTATGGTATAATTATCCATAATCAGCCATGCGTTGTTGTGATGGGTCGTCCAAATAGTATATTTTGGGGGTATGCATTTGTTTATGGCTCAACATCTTTAGAGCATGCACATTGGTGATACTTTATGGGTATCATAAGAAATATTTTAGTATTAGTTTTAATATTATTTTATTGTTTGAGATTCAATAAGATACTGTTAATAAATTCGTCTCCAATGATGAAACCATTTTGGGTATCATAAAAACTAAATTTTGTTTTTATGTGTAAAATGGAAAAAAAATCATAGTAGTAGTAAAGATAGAAGAAAAAGCACAAGATTAATTATCTTCTCTGATCTGATGAACATGAAGAAGTAATGTTATGACAACAAAACAATTTGTAGTTTGTGATTAGGAGCTCAAGAAGTAGAAGTAAAGTTATTACAAGCAAAGTAGAGACATACACAATGTTTCCGAACAATCCCATGACATATGATCTAATCATGTTCTTTCCCATTATTATATAGATAGTACACAAGTTGCCGTTTTTAGTGTACTAAATTACTACCTTATCAAGATACCATAAAGTAATTAGAGAGGTTGTGAAAATACCAGGATAGTGGTCTTCAATTCACTCTGCTTGTTTTCCAGCAAAGCATAGTCGTTTTGAAGGTAACTCACCTGCAAATCAATCAAAATTTCACACAAATTCCAAATCTTATTATACTAGATTCGTAGAACAAATGAATTATACGAACCTTCCTTTCGAGTGCCTCATGTGTTTCTCTAGAAGAAGCTAGCTCACCTGTATCGAAGCACCAATCGACACCGTTACGATTCTTCCAGAGAGATGTGTTCTTCACACTCCTTTTCGATTTGTTGGTAAAGTTTTTCTACCAGCTTCTGCAAACAAAAGTTTTCGACAGCCTGATGAAATAATCACGGTCTCATCAACAAGAAATCGTCACAAATGCAAAAAACTCCCAATCAAATACATCGCAACTAACTTTACCTGGTAAAGATGTTCGAAATCAAAAGGAGCGGGTTTCATCAAGAATATAGCTTAGATTGCTGACTGCAGCTTTGCCCATGCTAAATTCTCAAAGCTAATGCTCTGAAACTTTGATAAACGACGAGAAAATATCCGGCAAGCCCTACTTAAACCCTAAATCGAACAAACCAAGCTAAAAACAATGGTAATTCCATAGCCTAACATGTATTTTTACTTTGATCTATGTGTAATGTTCAAACATGTATTTTTACTAAAATATAAATAAATAATCAATATTTAAATTTTATTTTAAGTTTATTGAGTTGATTAGCACAAACCAAATCGAGATTTTCATCTTTAAACGTACAATTACAAAATTGTAGTAATAACAAAAAGCAAAACAAATAAAAAGTTGCAGATGATCTATTTCTCTTTGATCGACAAATCATGTTTTTTTTCTTCTAAAGTCTTTAGAATTAATAGGAAAGTTAGAGATTTTGTGTAATTAATTATCACAATATTTGTTACCTTCTATAGACAATAAGTAGATTTCGTAGGATTTATATATTAAAGTCATTATGATTTTAAGAAAGTTATATAAATGCTATTTTTCGGAATGTTAAGGAAAGTGAATGCAAAATTATAGGAATGTTTTTTTATTTGTTGCCATGTTTATAAGTTGTAATTTTTTTTTTTGAATTTTTAATAGAATGATATTTTTTCCCTAAAACTCTCTTTGGATGACTTAGGATTTTTAAGTTTTAATATCTCCTAAAGGTCTCTTTGAGTGACACCTATGATTTTGAAGTTTTAGCGTCTCCTCAATCTATACTATATAAAAAGTTGATGCTATAGCGCATCTAGGGCGTCCACATATGATTTTAGAAACGCGACTCTATTGGTCCATATAAGCGATTAGGATTAAGTTAATTTTCTTTGTTGTTAGTAAGAATTTTTCTTTTTTTTAAAAAAGTTAGTTTTCTTTTATTTTTCATAAACTTTTCCATTAAAGATAATCTATGTATTTTGGTATTAGGAATTGGAAAATTACACTTTTTCTCTGCCATTATATAAAAAGAGAAAATTATTATGCATCATGAAGTAAAGAATCAATGAAAATTTTCTTAGAGAGAATTTTCTACAGCATACCAATTGCTAAAATAAAATATACCGCTTTTTTTTTTAACTCTTTACGTATGAGGAATCATGCATGATCGATTCTAATTTTTGTGTGGTTCTTTACGTATGATTTGCTAAAAAGATATAATTTGCTAATTGGAATCATGCATGATCGATTATAATTGGTGGTTATAGTATTGTTGATTTTATTCCTATTGTCAAATTAATTCATGCATGATCGATTCTATTTTTTTTTTGTGGTTCGTTTTTGTAGGCGTTTCATGTTCTTTTGAATTCTATTCTTCCTAATTCTTTTATATCTTGGAAGCATATATTATATGACCTAGATCTTTTTCTTTCTAAGAACAACTATTCGAACAACAAGATAATTATATTTTATTATAGTGATCGATTCTATTGTAACGTGATAAGTGAAACCCCTAAAATCTTTGTATATATATATGTGCTAATAATATTTTATAGTCTATATTTATTTTTCTCTTCTTTTGTATTTCTTTTTACGCTTTGATTTTTGATTGTATATATAATGTTCTCATATCCATAGTCTAATTTATGTTCTTGAAAATTCATATCTAATAATACTTTTCATCGTGTGTGATTTATACAATGTTGGCGTTTTTTTGTTTTGTTTTTGTTTTTATTGCTCTGTTGTTATACAAATCCAAATCTATGACATACCAGATTCACATATGTTGATACTTTTTGATTGTGTGATTTATTCAAGAGAGGTATTTTTTTTTTGACTTAGTTTAGTATATTTGTTTCTTATCGATTCTATGATCACTGTTTATTTATTATATGCTATCCATAGTTTGATTTATGTTCTTGAAAATTCATATCTAATAATACTTTTCATCGTGTGTGATTTTTACAATTTTGGTGTTTTTTGTTTTTGTTTTTGTTTTTATTGCTCTGTTGTTATGCATATCCAAATCTATGACATACCGGATACACATATGTTCACACTTTTCGATCGTGTGATTTATTCAAGAGAGGTATTCTTCTGTTGGACTTAATTTGGTATATTTGTCTCTTATCGATTCTATGATCACTATTTATTTATTTTTTTGCTAAAAATCTATAATCAATATTTGTTATAATTTATCGTCTGTTTCCTAATTTCTTTACCAAATTGCTACGTTTCTGTGACCTTTATTTTCTTTTATCGTATTTGTTTTATTTATTTATTGATTATTATATTGTTGTTTGATTTCTGATTTTTATGAATCATATCTATACTTCTTTCTATTTTTAGCTTCAACTGTTTTTTGTAAATGTCATAAATCGTTAAGAAAGTTTGATGACAAGATCTCTTTGCTCTGTTTTCTATGTCACCAACACAAAATACCTAAGGCAAAAACTTAAGATTGACTTCTTATTCACGGTCAACTATACTCACTGCTCTTATTCAAGGTCTACTACACATTTAAACAACGAATGTTTAAATCTTTAAACCCTGTTTTTGGATTAGTCATGTTTTGCTTTCATGAAGTATGTATCATGGCTGGATCAAATTATTTTTATTTGTTGTGGTTGTACGGCTCCAAAAGGACCCAACCTCAAGAGTGTCGAAAGAGATTCAAGACAATGGTAAGGACTCTATGACTAGAAGTGCCTTTGATAGTTTTAACAACTTTCTACATATTTGAGATGGGTTTGTTTGTTTGTTGTTTTGTACCATTTGATGCAGTGTTTGTTGGGTAAGCTTCAATAGCTTAAGGCCCAAGATATCATTAACAAGTTGGTTAATGACAAGAGAGGCTAAAAGGAAAGTTACACAACAAATATCATAGGAAGACTCAAGGCCTATGAAGAGCGAATTCTTGATGAGGAAAATCGCGAGGATACACAAGACGGACCGAGAAGGGATCCAGGAATGTTCTTCATGAGATGGGGAGAAGTGATAGATGCAGGAGGCGGACCTGTGGTAATTAACGATGATCAAGTCAAAGATCATAGAGAAACCAGAGGCAATGATCACAAGCATCTCAATGATGAACATGAAGATGTTGATGATGCAGAACGAGATGGAGGTGAGTTACCTCAGCACCAACCTCAGCTCCAACTTCGAGAAGGAGGTTACCTACCTCAGGTCAAAACTAGAAGCAATGATCACGAACATCTCTATGAAGAATAAGAAGAAGACAATGAGAATGAAGAAACTCATCAAGAAGAAGCTGTACCCGGAGCTGATGTAACAGATAGACCTCAGGACATACCTCAGCTACGAAAATCAAGCTATCAACCGGTGAGTTATCCAGAAGCGAAAGACTCTATTGAATGGACAAAGGCGTGTCTAGAGGAGTCTGATTCGATAAACAAGAACAAGACTTGGTCGTACGTTGAGAAGCCAATTGAAGTTAAAGTTATTGGTCTTAATTGGTTTTTCAAAATCAAGAAGAATGCGGAAGGTACAATCAAGAAGAACAAGGCGCGGCTTGTAGTAAAAGGATATGTACAAGAATCCAGCATAGATTTTGATGAGGTTATTGCAACGTTGGTTAGCATTGGAAATTATCAAATTGGAGTTAAGCAAAAGGCAGATATTTTGACTAAGGCCCTAGCATGGATCAAGTTCAACGAGATGAGAAGCTTGATTGGAGTTCAAGACTTAAGCAAGAATCAGTTGAAGCTTAAGGGGGTGAATGTTGGGTAAGCTTCAATAGCTTAAGGCCCAAGGTATCATTAACAAGTTGGTTAATGACAAGAGAGGCTAAAAGGAAAGTTACTAGTTATTCTTAGAATAGGAAAAGTGTGTTTTCCATTATTCATTAGGATTAGAAAAGGAAATCTAATGCTATAAGTATGAGGTTGAGTTGTGACCTTCATACATCATCTAAGAACTAAGAAAGTTTGTGTTTAGTTTTGAGTTATTTTCTAAACATCAATAAAGAGAGTTATACTTTATTGAAGCTAAGATTGTTCTTGGGAGACTTTAGTGTTAGTGAGACCATAACTGTATTGACGACCACAACTTCGACAAGAGTTACTACAACAACTAATACAAGACTCTACTCAGTCACACCATCAACCGTATGAGGATTGGGAACACCGTTTGGAACATAAGGTATTAAATTGTATTCATCCTTGTGTTTTGCAAGAATGAAAAACAGTGGTGAGAAAGAGGAAGATCAAGTGTTTGGGGATGGGATTCAGTGGTGTAGTAAGTCTTAAGCGTTTAAGCTTCTGTTGTCCAAAGCACTGAAGGGATCGAGAAGACATGTAGCGGTTTTGATGGCAGAGGAGGGAGAGAGACAATTTTGTTTTTCTGTCACATCGTTTGATTTTGTTTCCCTGCTGAGTTTTTCTTACTTAGTATCTTTGGAGAACATGTTACTTTGCTTGTGTACTTGTGTGTGAGGAAAGATGTCAAATACGAATTATGTTAAGATAATAGTGGATTTTTACATGCATGAACATGTCATATATTTACGATATTGTAATATAATTTGTTTTTTTTCCATCATAATTTGAATGATCTATATTTTTATATAATTTTCCTACAGTATTTTTTTTTTGATAAATTTTTTTTTCCTATAGTTCAGCTAAGCTTATATCTGAAATTTTTGTTTAGACAAAATCTTATTATCAAAGACAAGCCGCATTGATGATAAGAAGGTTTGGAGCAAAGATGTTATTTGTAACGAGAGAATGATCGACGATTTGATTGTGAAAGAGACCGAAACATAGGAGGTGGGAAGTGAAATAACAGCAGCATAATGAGAGACTTTAAATTCTAGGATGAGTGAAGAACAAAGAGGAGATGCATGAGTTTTGTAAAGAAAAGGGTTTGTACTGATGATAGAAATTATGAGGTTGGATCATGCATGTGAATACTGCGTTTAAGAGGTTTGAGAAAATGATATGCTTTACAGGTACGTCTTTGACTTCGAAAGAGGTTAACTCTAAGCTTGATTCATAAAACTCATGCTTGATTTATGAATATCGAAGCTTTCTATATCTCCTATTTTGGTGTTTTTCTACCTGTTTGTGGGGTTTTTAATGGCATTTTTGTTATTTTTCATGAGAAGTAGTAAAAGATGTAATGATAGTGGGATCGCAACGTCTTTACTTGAGCATTTTTAATGTCTTTTCAGATTATGTAATGCCAAAATATGTATTAAACTCTTTGATAAAAACAAAAAACTCACGCGTAGCGTGGGTGTAAAATCTAGTCTCTATACTATATAAAAGTTGATGCTATAGCGCTCCTAGGACGTCCACATAGGATTTTAGAAACGAGATTCTATTGGTCCACGTAAATTAGCTTTTTTTGTTTTTCTTCTTTTCTTTGAAAAAATGGATAATAGCAATTAATATTCTATATTTCCTTTTTAAATATTGATATTAGAAAAAACGAAAATTTTCCTAATTTATAATTAGTTAGCTTTTTTTCCTAATTCGTTTTTATTTAACTTTTTTTAAAGCAATTAGGATTTAGGTAATTTTTGTTGTTGTTATTGCTATAGCTAGGACGTCAACCTAGGATTTTAGAAACGTGATTCTATTGGTCCACGTCTTTACTTAACTTTTTTTTTTCCTTCTGTTTTAAAAAATAATCGATAATAGCAACTAATATTCTATATTTCCTTTTTTTTAGATATCAATATTAAAAAAGAATTGAAAAACGAACCACCAATCATTATGTTACATGTCATTAGTTAATTTTATTTTTTAAAAGAGTTTGATAATAGCAAGTAATATTCCATATTTCCTTTTTCTTTTTAATATTGATACTAAAAAAACGAAATTAATGAAACGAAATTGTAAACTTATTCCTCTTTAATATTCAATATTTCCTTTCCTTCTACAAAATCGATATTATAAAAAAACAGGAAATTGTTAACTTAGCAACAATAAAAATAAGGCTAAGTTAATCATAAATTTTTTTTGTTAAATTAAATAGGAAACATTATGATATTTGGAAATCTATTACAATTATATTTCAATATGTATTAGGAAAAAGATAGAGAGAAATATGTATATATATAATCTTTGATTTGGACATCAATTTCTTATATATGTGAGTTTTAGGGTTTAGTCACATATATTCTTGCTCTTTTTTCCGTTTATGGTTTCCATTGATTCGATTTAATTTGTTTCGTTTTCTTGCAACAGCAAGTTGATCGTAATGATCCCTTCATTCCTATTCTTGCAACCTGCTCATCTTGATGCATAAACAAAGGTGATCTCTTTTTTCAAATTATTGAATTGTTTTTATGTTGGAAGAACTTCCCGTTTACAAGATTCATCTTTCTCTATTTTGGCAAATTTACCACTTGCTCAACGTGGCAAATCAATTATAATATAATCCAATAATCACCTTCTTTAAATTATTTGCTTTGTTTCGTTTTGATGCCTTAACGATTTTGGTTTTCTCATTATTACATCTTTGATAGTTTCTTATTATTGTTCTATGTTTTTCTGGTTTTCTTTGCAGGTTTCTTGTGCCTATACAGGTATGAGTTTTTTTAATTGCTTGGTTTTCTCGCTAATCCATATATGTGTTCATAATATATTTTGAACTTTATTCTCTTATTGATTATTGATTTTTATTTTGTGTTTTTTACTCTATTTGGCCACACTATTATTTAAATTTTTAACAAGATATATACGTGTTCACGTGAGATTTAGAAACACAATTCTATTGAGATTGTCTAGAGCCCAATTCAAAGCTTTCATACTCACTTCGCTTCCATTCATTTATCGCCACTTCAACGCAACTCAAGCTCCCTGATACATCCATGGCTTCTTCTTCTCTGTGCTAAAACATAGTTTGTCAGTTTTTTTTATTTACCACTTGAAAGTTTAAAAGAGACAACATTGGTGTTCACATCTCCAATTTTTTCTTTTTAAATTCGCGGCGATCAAAAGGGTAATTTCTTCGTTCTTTATTTATAATATTAAATATAGAATATTCAGTCTCTTGAGTTGCATGACAAGAGAGGTTCTATTTTTTTATTTATTGTTTTTAGAAATAATCAAGCTTTTGAATTCTTTAGTAGCTTTTTATATTGGTGTAATATTTGATAATGTTCTCTTTTTCGTTGTTGTTTTTGTCTTCAATTTCTTAATGTATTATTCACCTTGCAGCTATAATATTCATTAGTCCACGTATGAATTTTGTTTTCTATTGTTCATGATTTCTGTTTTGATAATTTTAGAATATTTAAATTTCTCTAATTTATATCAAAACTTGGTCGATTTGTTACGATCTTTATGTTTTGTATCAAACAAAGGTTTTCTATGCGTTCTTTAATTTTGTGTTTCCTATTATTTATATGTTTTGATTTTGGGTTTCATTGTTCATGTAGGAAAGAGTTTGTAACAACATAGCTACTATCCGCATAATTTTATATTCAGCTGCAACCTTCTTTTTGTTTATAATTTTTTTTTTTTTTGTTTATAATATTTGTGTGATCATTATTTTTTGTAGATTTTAACATGGTCATTGAGGTGTGATCGATCACATTGCTTTGTTTGTTGTTTTCAGATGTTAGTGAAGCAAAACAGAAACTTATTCCTACAAGTCGGAAGATATGATGTATAGAGGTAAGAATGGCTTGAAGTGAATTCAGACAAGTGATGGAGAAGTTATGGAACAATTAGTGGTATGAAGATGAAGACGGGAACTTATGGAGTTTGAACAAGATATTGCGCTAATGAATGTAATTTATTATGTAGTTTCCTAATGTAATGACCTATTTTCTAAACAACTTACCATAATAAGTTAATTATTTTATTTTTCAATGTATAATTACTTCAAAAACAATAATTTTCTGACAATTTCATAATCTAAATATATGATTTTCATAATAAATCCAACAATATATCAAACAAACAATATATCAAACAAACAATTTTTATAAAAAAATTCTTTACAATTTTGTAATTGATTGTAAAAATAAATATATTCGAATATTATTAAACACAAACCCATGCGTAGAGTGAGTGTAAAATCTAGTATACTATATAAAAGTTGATGCTATATCGCATCTAGGGCGTCCACATAGGATTTTAGAAACGCGATTCTATTAGTCCACGTAAGCAATTCGATATAAGTTAATTTTCTTTTGTTGTTAACAAAAAAAACTTCCTTTTCTTTAAGTTAATTTTCTTTTATTTTCCACAAACTTTTCCATTAACCTATGTATTTTGGTATTAGGAATTAAAAAGTTTTACTTTTTATTGTCTTTAAATAAAGAAAAAAAATTATTAGGCATCATGAAGCAAAAAATCAAACAAATTTTCTTCATTATGTTACTAACTAACCGTCCCTCGATTCCTTCTGTTGTTTTGGATTTTACTTATGATGTGTTGTTTACGTTCTTATTTTTCTATGAGGTTATAGTTATTTTGTAGTTTTTGTTGCAGGTTCATCATGGCATCGAGTTTACATGTAATTCTTGCGTTGATCAATGTATTGGTTTTGGTTTTGATTGATTATTGATATGGTTACCTTGATGTTTTTTTTTTTGCGTGCTTACTTTTATTTAGTTATATATTCTTATTCTAATTTTATAAATATGACTATAGTTCCCATGTCTAATTTAGTGGCTATGTTTTTGATCTATGAATAAAACAGAATTGAAACATGAGATGAACATCATGACATGAAGCAAGACTTTAAAAGAAGCTTTGGTTAGTTTCTTTACTATGTCATGTTTATTTTTCGTTTAACAAAATTATATAATTGATATACTCAATTATATAAATACACTTTGTAACGAGACAACTTCGATCAAAAGATTTTCTAAAGAATTTTCAAATCGGAACCATGAACGATCTTCTCACCCGTTCTTTCAACCGTTCCTTCTCGATACGATTCTCGATGTATACACATCTCTCCAGGACCAAGTCGAAATTGCATATAACTCAGCTCCAGCGACTGACTCCGATGGTTGTATGGAGGTAAAACTATGGGAAGACAGAAATATCTGGTTAATGTATTGTTGGAGTATGAATGGTCTGTTTTTAAAGAGAGCTACTTTGGATAAATGGAATTCCAGGGCAATGATGCATACAAGGGACGACAATGGAATAAACAAGGGACGACAGGATTGCATAACCACTCATAAATCTCTCTACTTTTGTCAGCTAAGATATTCTAAAAAACACTCATAGAGATAGAGACTCTGTTGAATCACTCATAGAATCTTTCTTTCTTCATGGAATCTTTCTTCGTTGTAAAAAACAATGTGACAGTTATGTTAGCTCCATGTATATGGCGTTTCAAGATTCTTTTGAACGGCCCAAATCAAAGGTTTTGGATTTACGATTTATTTCCCTTTTTAATCAGGTTTGTATAATTATTAGGTTTAATTTAATGTTTTGTTCATTGATTCCTTGTTATCGATCTCTGTTTTTGCTGCAGGTTCTCGGTTTTTCCAATACGTTGCTTCAAAACATATAGTATATGATATTTGTCAAGCTTCCATCTAAAATTCGTTTTTTTGTGTCTTATATATATCTTCAAATTTCGTATGAGCTTCGAGTTTTTTTTAGGAATCGACGACTCTTTTTTGATGTCGCTATTAAACAGTTCTCGATTATGTAAGTTATTCTTTTCTTTTCTTTTTTGAATTTTTTTTTTGATGCATTTTGAATTTTTTTAAATTTGGTTTGTTTTTGTAGGTGTTTGTTTCATAGTATTGTTGATTTTTACTCCTATTGTCAAATTCATTCAAAGCACGATCGATTTTTTTTTTTGTGGTATGTTTTTGTAGGTGTTTCAGGTTTTTTTTATTTTTATTCTCCAGAATTCTTGAACATCTTGGAAGCATATATTATATGACCTAGATATCTTTTTTTCTAAGAACAATCATTCGAGCAACAAGGCAATTATATTTTCTTATACTGATCGATTCTATTGTAAAGTAATAAGTGAAACCCCTAAAATATTTTATAGTCTATCTTTATTTTTCTCTTCTTCTGTATTTCTTTTTCTCTTTGATTTTCGATTGTTTATATAATGTTATCATATCGATAGTCTGATTTATGTCCTTGAAGATTCATATCTAATAATACTTTTCATCGTGTGTGATTTATACATATTTGGATTGCTCTATTGTTATACTTTCATTTAGCAAAAACAAAAAATATATATATATATATATATATATATATGTTGATACTTTTCGATCGTGTGATTTATTCAAAAGAGGTATTCTTCTTTTGGACTTAGTTTAGAAAGAAAAATGATGGATATGTTCTCTTCCATTGGGGAAGGAAGGTGGAAACGATATCTCGAGGAAATTTAAGTAGAGATCTTACACCTCGACGGACTGAGAGGCGAAGGAGTGTCCAAATTCATTAACACATCTCGATGGATGGCTAGATGAGTGTTGGACCAGCTGATGGATAAGGCCCATTTATGGCCCATGTCTAATATTCCTAAGAGATAAACGTTACAATCATGAGAATCATGATGGAACGGGTGTGGCGTTTCACGCCGAGGAAGCTCATCCGGTAAGAACAACGGAGAGCCATTGTGGAGATCACCGAACTAAGGTGGGATTATTGAGAACGGTGGCCGGAGACCGAGAAAGAGGTGGTGGATAGACAAGTGGATCTGGAGGCTTTAGGGGCTTAAAGGTTTCATCCGGCGTCGGCGACGATTTGTTTATGAAAATTTATTCGCCATTTCTTCTTCTTCATATTGGCTTTTGTTGAGAAACGGTGTTGGTTTCAATGGAGTTTGTTCTTTGAGATATGTTTGGTAGATTGGTTTTTTACACGGGTTGTTTAGAAAAAGTTGACTTTCTATGATTTTATCTACGATTTATTTATAAGAAATTGACTATCTATCATTCAAACAAAAGTTATGTCGCTTTTTAGAAACTGTTTATACTTGAAAACATATTTAGTGAACCCACAATTAGCGGTTTTATTAACAGAGGAACAAGTGAAGGAAGAGATGTTGGTTTATGAGTCGTGCATGGTGTCTTAAAAAAGTTACTAGCTCACGAGAATTTTGTTTCCGGTGAAGAAACATGTTCGATGATGATGAATTTAGAGAACATAACCCAAGTTTTACATATTTCTAATATTGTTCATGAAAGTAATTTATTGAGAGAGAAGAACAGTTGAATAGGGACTTTGAAGAGCAAGAGGTTTATGGTTAGGATGATGATGAGGAGTTTGAGCACACTCTGGTCGAGAGATTAAAAACAAAGATAGGGCCAGCGAGATATTGTTTATGATATTGTTATTCTGGTGTATATATATAGGTTGTTATTCTGTTTTACGTAATCGTTATTCTGGTATATACATATATATATATAGGTTGTTATTCTGTTTTACGTAATCGTTATTCTAGTGTATATATATATGTATGTTGTTTGATCATGGTTTTTGCTATCTCTAGGTTTCGCAAATTTATCCTTCGATAACTAGGTATGTTTTTTTTTAATTCAATTTGGTTGTTTGGTGTTTTGTTTTGGTTATGAAGGAGATTCAAATTTTTTTTTTTAAGTCTTTTTTATTTAATAGTCATTTTTTGTAAGTTTCTTAGTTTTGTCGTGTTCCTCCTTTTTAACGAGGTAAGATTACTATGCTATATTTGGATTTTTAGTGCGGTACCTTTTATTGTGTAAAGTGCTTAAATATGGTGATATGGCCATATCCAAATTATGGTGTGACAGAATTAAACTCTTTTGGTATTATAAAAGCTAACGTATGACAATATTCTCATGTAGTGATAAACTTTTTACTTTTAGCTTCAACTAATTTGATGTTTTGTAGATGTTAGAGGTCATTACGAAAGCTTGATGACAACTTTTTATGCCTCAAACACAAGATACCAAAAAGCAAAAAACTCGAAACTCAAAACTGGCTTCTTACTCAAGGTCAAGGAGATAATACTAATCAACAAACTAAAAGAACAAAGAAATTTTGACGAAATTCTAATAGTTGGGTGTAAAAAATATCTAGATTTCAAAAAAGCATGCTATGCCAAAGATCTATTAGATTATAACATTGGATGCCATGATGCAATTGATGAAGCTATTCAACAGACTATACCTTATAAACTACGATAACTATTTGTCATATTGCGGTAAAGTGAATCCTTTTTATTTATGGGTGAAAACATGCTAAAATATATATATATATATATATATATATATTTATTGTAATTTGAAAACATATACTTTTTAACATGTTCTAAACATATATATATATATATATATACGTGTTAAATTACAGATATAAATAATATTTATGATAAATAATTTATTTAGTTATCTACGAATATTTCACTTTGAATTTGTATATGAAAACTTCTAACTAATTTAAAAATCAGCAAGTTGAATATATATTAAATTCATCGATAAAAAAATTCCACGCGTAGCGTGGATGTAAAATATAGTTAATATATATAGGATTCATGAAATTAAGAGCACCTGGCTTAAATTTAGATTTATGTTTTTCTTTTGGTGAATAAATTTGGATCTATGTTTAGTTTTTTTTTTATCAACTATGTGCTTTATTAATGTGATATAATGTGATCTTCATGAAGAAGAGAAACAATACAGTGAGGAACAAAATGATAATAAGTAAAATCCTCAACACTATCTATTTCTTTCGAAAGTCGATCCGCGACTTGATTACTTTGGCGATTTACCCATGATATCTCCACTTTCTCAAACTTCATGTGCCAATGTCGTATTTCACTGACCCAATTATAAAAACCAAAATGAGCTTCTAAACCTTGTATCAATGGCGGCACAGTGACATTGTCGCCTTCAAAGATCACTCTTTTATAACCGTTACTCCAAATGATTTGTGAAGCCATTAATAAAGCTTGTATCTCGACTTCCAAAGATGTAGTACATACTTTGCCCACACTATGTCCGGAACCAAGATAAAACCCATTGTCATCTCGGAGAATCCATCTCATTCCTGATGGTATACCATCTTTCTTAAACCAACAATCATAGTTGCATTTCACGTAACTCTGTTTCGGTTTGCTCCAGCCTGATCGCATTGAACGTGATCCCTTCGGAAATGGTGCTTGAACAACATTGGTGACCCATTCCTGTGTTTCTCTTATCGCATCATTAACATCTTGTACCCATGTTCGAGCTTGCTTTTGATAGATTAAATTGTTCCTGCTCTTCCATATCCTCCATAAAGTCCATAAAGGTAGATGACGTTTGAAATCGGATAAACTTTGATTATTCAGATTATCCAGGAGGGATTGGATTTTGGTTTCAAAAGATGTACTTGTATCCATCAGAGTCAGAATATGATTATTTGATCCCCTCCAAATAGCTTGAGCATATCGACATTGGAAAAACAGATGAGCAAAACTCTTTTCTTCAGTACAACAGCGACGGCATAGAGCATCCCGTATAATTCCTCTCTGTTTCAGAACAGTTCTAACGGCCATAGCTTGAGATAATATACGCTAAAGAAAATGTTTAAGCTTCGGGGCCGTTCGAAGTTTCCAAATAATATTCTTCATTGTTGTATCACCTATCGGTGGTGGTATTGCTTCTTGATCATGAAGTGTGGTAGCAAACCAATATCCTGATTTCACCGTGTAATTACCATCTTTTGTGTAGTTCCACCCAATAAGATCTTGTTGTTGATAATTGGTGATCTTTAACTTCAGAATTTCGTGCACATCTTCCAGTTGAAACAGATAAACGAGTAGCTCACGGTTCCAAATAGTAGTTCCTGGGAGAAATAGAGCCTTCACTTTGGCCACCTCAGTTCGTATCCCTTCGTTTAATCGAGGACTCCGTGGTGGGTGAGTATCTAGCCAATTGTTTGTGAAAATATTTACTTTGCTTCCATCACCTATCAAACATTGCAGTTCACTACGAAGTAAATCACGTCCTTGGAGAAGAGATGTCCATAAGAAAGACGGTTTGTATCCCTTCTCTGCCTCTAATATATTAGTTAATGGGTAATATCTACCTTTCAAAATCTGAGCCGCTAGACTATTCGGATTTGATAAGAGTCGATGCACTTGTTTTCCAAGAAGAGCAACATTAAAATTCTCAATGTTACGAAAACCTAACCCTCCTTCGCTTTTAGGTAAACTCATACGTCTCCAGGATACCCAATGCATTGATCGTTTACCAGAACCCTTACTCCACCAATAATCAGCCAACACTTTATTGATTTCATCACCAATGCCCTTAGGAAGCTTAAAGCAATTCATCGTATACACCGGCATAGCTAGTGCAACCGTTTTCAGTAGAATTTCCTTCCCTGCTTCCGATAAAAATCGATGAGACCAACTTTGAGTTCTTTGTTTGACTTTATCAAGCACAAATTGAAACACCTCTTTCTTCTTTCTTCCAATCTTTTCTGGAAGTCCCAAATACTTCCCACAACCCCCATCGTTATGACTGTTCAGGATATGTCGCAATCGGGTTTTCACATCATCTTTGACCCTAGCCCCAAAAGTAATGGCAGATTTATATAGATTAACCGCTTGGCCAGAGACTCTTTCATATTCTTGAAGAATTGACATGATTGTGGAGCATGGTTTGCGGTGTGCATGGCAAAAGAAAAGTGCATCATCCGCAAACATGAGATGATTGATTTGAGGACCTGTTTGACTTATTTTCATTCCTTGAAGCTGTCGAGAATTAGCCGCCCTTGTGAAAAGATGACTTAATACCTCAGCACAGAGTATAAAAATGTACGGCGACAACGGGTCACCTTGCCGGATTCCTCTCTGAGAAGTAATGTGACCAAATGCAACTCCATTTACCATAGGTGACAACGTGACTAATTCAATACACATCATGATCCATCGTATCCATACATCATGAAATCCCATTCACTTCATGGTTTATCTAATGAACTGCCACTCCATACGATCGTATGCTTTTGAGATATCGGTTTTCACTGCCATATATGAATTAGCCCATCGCTGTCGATGTTTGAGTGAATGTAGCATTTCCTGTGCTATAATTACATTATCCATTATATTTCATCCCGGGATGAATGCAGCCTGTGTCTCCGAGATTATCGGTAGGATCGTCTTGAGTCGTCCAACCAAAATCTTTGATACGATTTTGTAACTTACATTACACAAGGCAATGGGTTGGAAATCACTTAGAGTTTTGGGAACATCTGGTTTAGGAATGAAACATAGATTGGTGTGGTTCATGGAACCTTGAAGAATACCTTGTTCGAAAACTTTTTGTATATCTTCAGTGAGTTCCATCTTGATTTCGGGCCAAAATTGTTGGTAGAATGCACCTGTAATTCCATACGGTCTCGGGGCTTTATCCGGTCCAATATCAAACATCGCTTTATTTATTTCTTCTTCTGTAATTGGTTTGATAAGCTCTGTATTCATCGCTTCCGTAACTCGAGGTTGAAACCCAGTAAAGACACATGTGTAATCCTCATTGTTGCTTCTTGTTGTGTGAAACAGATTCGTAAAATATTGGACTGCAGGTCCACTAATTTCCTTGTCACCTCTATAAATGGTTCCTTGTTCATCTTCAATTGCGAGTAGCCGATTTCGAGCTAAATGTTGTTTTGCGCAAGCATAAAAGTATTTAGTATTACGATCTCCAAATCATAACCACTTATTATGACTTTTGTCTTTCCAATACTGTTCTTCTTCTTGATAAGCCACTTGAAGTTCCTGTCACAATTGACGAATTTTCAGTGCATTGAGATTACGTAAAGCAATACCTTGATCTAGTTGTTGTTGTAAACCTTTTATTCTGATTGCAGAGTTGGGTCGATTCTGGAATTTCCAATCTACCATGGCTCGACGACAATATCATATTCGAGAGCTAAGAGGAATCAAACCCGCCGGAGTACGTTTCCAATTTTGAATTACCATATCTTTGAAACCTGGTTTGTTAAATCACCTTTTGTCATATCGAAACTGCACTTTTTGTTTATTAAGAGTTTGGCACATCTTAATAACCAAAGGCTTGTGATCTGAAGTGTCTCCAAATGGAAGAAATTCAGTTTGCGCAGAAGGAAACATGGTTCTCCATTCTGCATTTGCCATGACACGATCCAAACAGCATAAAATATCGTGAGTATATCGTTTTCCATATCATGAGAATCAATCTCCTATGAATTGAACATCCCGAAAGTCACAACCCTCAATCATTCGATGAAAATCTCGAAAAGTTCATTCATCTCGTCTTGGTCCACCTTTCTTTTCATCATTATCACGAATATCATTAAAATCACCCATAACAATCCAAGGGGCTGCTCGTGTTGTTGCAATTCGCTCTAATATTTCCCATAAATAGTTTCGATCAGTTGGAATCGGTGGGCCATAAACGCAAGACAAATAAAAACCTGTTCCATTGAATTTAAGCAGACAATCTACAAGGTTAGGTGAACGAAAAATGACTAAAATAGAAATCAAGAAGATGGCAATTCCGCCACTCATACCACGTGGCGGAACCGTTACACAGGAATCAAAGCCTAATTCACTACACCGATCACGAACATAATCATCTTTCTGCTTAGTTTCCAAAAGGCATAACATGTCTAGGAAATAAAACCGCTTCATCTACTTTAGGCGTCGAACGGTAAGGTCTATGTCGAGACCTCGACAGTTCCAAATGGCTGTATTCATGGTGGCTCTTGTGGATTTGGGCCCACCGCACCTCCGTTCACGTCTTCCTCTGATCCCGCAGTACCACTAGTTTCTGCAGAATCGAACAACTTAGTCTTCGAAATTTTGTCTCCACCGTCCTGATTCTCATGCTTCCTCTTTCTCTGACCCAAACGAGTATCATCTGCATAGTCTGCATAAGCTTTATACATATCACTCAAAGCTTCCAAATCTCTCATTTCTTCACCCATGATTGACGTTAGAGAAACTTCACGTCCAAGAATATTTCCACAGGAATTGGAGTAAATTGGACAAGGGTTATAGAGCTCATTCATATCCATCTCTCTTGAGAACATAGTGTCAAATTGCGCATCAACGAGATCCTCATCTTCCTCCAATTCATACAGATCATTGTTTCCTTCGATTGCGTCCTCTATCTGCTCCTCGTCATGAGGACGGTCATTCACTGCACCATTCTGAATTGGTACATCTTCGTCTTTTGGAAGTTCGTCACCATTAGCGTCAAGTTCACGAATTCGGATGCCATGATTACCAACGCGGTTGCCATTGAAATCTTCATCACTATCATCAGGCGGTTGATTGTCATCGCCTCCATTTTGGTTTAGGCAGTTACCGGAATAATGAGTTAACATGCTGCATACTTCACAAAAGCCCCTGAGCCTTTCATAACAAAATCGGAGGAGCGTGTTAACACCGGGTGAAAACTGAAAGTTTCGTTGAAATCGCAGAGGGTTACGAACATCCCAATTGAGCCAGACTCTCACATATTTAACACGAGCCGCACCTTTTTCATTGTAGTTCACGTCCATCAAAATAGCCATGGCTCGGCCTATATGTGCAATCACATCAAGGTTCATGTATTGAAGCGGTATTCCTCGGATATGAACCCATAACGGAATGAAATTGAGTATCTCAAGATCCATCAAAGGTACCCAACGTTGAAGCACCAACATTCGGTCCGCAAAAGCTTGTGCCGAACCCGCGGTCTGCTTCTTGGTACGCCGAGCCCGTGGTCGGCTCCTTGGTATGTCGAGCCCGTGGTCAGTTCCTTGGTATGCTGAGCCCACAGTCGGTTCCTGCTTCGCCTCACTCCACGACCACTTGCTTCGCTTCTATCCACCGGAAGACTTAGGTGACTGTTTGACTTTGAATGTTAATGTTGAGCGGGTGAGAACCGACCCCAACAATCTACAGTTCCACAAACGGATACGGATGAATATTTATTGATATCTAATATGTAAAATCGCATACATTGTCTCTTCAAAATATCTTCGTCAGAAAGAAAGAACAATTATCTTCTTCATCGTTCGCAACTTTCAGACAATTTCACCGGCCGGCGTCGGCTCCGGCGTCGCCTGTACTCTTTCTTTTTGTTTTGTTGTTCATAGATCTTTAGATTGTACAACAATAATAATCATTGAATGATGTTTATCACATCTATCTTCTTATTAGTTTCTTTGATAAATCATCTTCAATGTCTTTCCTTTTGTCTCTCTCTTAGAGAGAGTGTTTGACTTTGAATGTTAACTTTGAGCGGATGAGAACCGATCCCAATAGTTAGCCCCCCAGCTCGGTAGTGTTGGAGATAATAGTGCCGAGTTAAAGATGCGTCGGATATCAGCGTTATCGTTTAAAGTCAAGGTGTTCGCCTATCCTTTATCACAGCAGTAGAGAGTGACTTTATACAGGAGGTTTTAAGACTCCGTAAGCGTTTTGAAGATTTTAAGACTTCTAGCTTCCTTTGCCAAAGCTGCTGTATTTCCGAAACTCCGTAAGCGTTTTTTTTTTCTCTCGAAGATTTTAAAACTTCGTATTTCCGATGGAGGTTTTAAGACTCCGTGCTGCGATTGCTAGTGTCAATGACGTTTCCGAGTGATTGCCAGTCAATTTCTGGAAGGAAGAGTGTTTTCTTTTTTGAATGGAGCCGAGACCCGCTTGGTGGGAGAAGGAGAGGATAAGGTTTTGACTTGGTCCACTATTTCTCTTTCTCCTTCCTTCTTCCTTTCTCTTTCCTCCATCACCTTCTAAATCTCTTGAGATTTTTTTTAATACCTCCATCTCGCCGCCGGATTTTTGTGCCGCCGCCGACCGGAGCTTCGCGTGATTTCCGACCGTGAGCTCGCCTCCTCCGTCCTTCTTTCTCCTTTGGTGAGTTTCCTTCATTCAATTATCTTTCTTTGATTCTCATAGATTTTTCGGTTGAAAACCCAAGCTTGTGAATCTTGCATTAAGAAGAATAAGCCTTGGCCATGAGATATTGTTAGGAGTAGATCCCAAATCCCTTGATTCCCATTGTTTCCAAGCTCCAATTGTTGATGAAATTGACTTTGGATTTGCATAGATTTTTGAGAATCCCCTATGAAGCTTGTTTAGGAATAGATCTTATTCTTGATGGAAAAGTGCCAAATCTTGCTTTTTGATCTTTGTTTTTGGGTTAAATGTAGATTTGGTCACGTTATGGATAAGACGAAACTCGGATCGGTGGTGCCGTTGTGTCAAACCGAAGATGTTGCCGTGCCTCCGACTCGGACTTACCCCATGGTTGCGGTCTCGAGCGGAACCGACCTTTTGGTCGCGGCTTCGTGTGGAACTGAGCCCATGGCCGCAGCTTCGTGTGGGAGCAAACCCGATCCTTTGGTCGCATTGTTATGTGGGACCAAGCCCGTGGTCGCGGCCTCATGTCAAACTGATCGCGTATTCACATCCTTGGGTCGAATCGACCCCGCGGTCGCTTCACCAAGCCGAACCGGGGATAAGGTTACGACTCCAGCCTCGTCGGGGGTTGTGACGCCGTCCTTGGTAAACCATGATAATGCCGGCATTGGAATTTGTCTCCGTAGCAAACTCACTGTTCCGCGGGTTTGTCTTAGCGGACCCGATGAGGGTAATGAGGATGCTTTTGATGACTTAGCGGAGGTTGAGGAGGAGAGGAGGCCTAGCGTTGATGAGGATTTGATGGCCCGTAATGGGGGGATTGGACTTTCCTTTCCCCTTAACGATGAAGACCCGGGGCTCTTAGATGGTGCAGCCGACGCCGCTCTGTCATACTCTTCCTCTACTTTCAGGTCACTCCCTTTCGACGCTGAGGACGGTGATGATGACACCTTTGCAGAGACTGGCCGGCCCGTGGTGGCCAAGAAGAAGAAGGCGCGTCCGGATCCTCCCGGATCCACTCTTTCTGATGAGGAGTTGCTACAACTTCTCCGAGAGAGGTGCGAGATTTCAGACAAGATCAGGCTGGTTGTTCCCGATCGTACTCAGCGAGCCGATGCTCCGCCTCCAGGGCACTTCACCCTGTTCGAGAACTTCATGGAGCATTGTTTGTTGTGGTTTCCGGTGCCTAGCTTCCTTCTTTGTTTCTTAGAGTCGAATGGAATCTCCCTTGCTCAGATCAACCCCAAGGGGTTGAGTCATATCATCGGCGTCTATGTGTTGAGTAGGGAGTGTAAAGCGGAGATTAGCACCGAGCAGCTGTCCAGTCTGCTGGACTTCAGGCCTCGTGGCCGTACTGAGGAGCTTAGGTATCTAGTTTCTCCAGTTCAGGGTCGCGTGCTCATCGATGGATTCCCAAGCAAGGACGACCACTTCGAGGACCGATTCTTCTTTGTCAAGATTTCGGAGAAGACCATTGAGGCGGATTGCATCTCCCTTGTCAGGACGAGTTGGGAGAAGAGAGGTAATTCTATATTTAGAAATATTTTTCGTAGAGTGTTCATGTTGTGTGTACTGATTTCTGGATTGTTTCTTTTTGCAGTGAAGCCAGCAGCATCTCAGACAGTCAGCCGGGGTGACGCATCGGCCATCCACAACGTTCTTGCCTCTGGGGTTGGTGACTGTGTGAAGTCTTTCATTTGTCAGAGGATCCAGAAGGCGCTTTCCACCAGGATCTTCCCAGGGAAGGTTCTCGGACGGGGTGCACCTAGGGTCTCGGCCTACCAGCAAGCGGAGAAGGCGAAGGCGGTTTCGACGAGCGTCGCGGTCTCGGCGAAGGCGTGCTCGCAAACTCAGGCTCCGTCGACTACAGTGCCAAAAACTCCTACTGCACCGATCCAGCGTTCTCACGCTCTTGACCTTACCCCTGACGAGATTGCGATGCGGCGTGAGCAATCGCGGAAGAGAGACCATAGGTCAGAAGGTAAGGTTGGAAATACTCCCGACGGGGCACCTCCGAAGTGACAGAAGGTGGGCTCCTCTCCTACTTTGGCTTCTGGGCTGACGGGCCATGGCATTGCAGCACCGTCCCCTCTGACTCCCGGTTCCAGCGGGAGGGCTTTTGCGCTGGCGAAAGCCAAAGTTTCTGAGGTTCGTTTTCTTTCCCCCCTTGTGCTTGTTATTGTTACTTAACTTCTTTTGGTTCTAATACCATTCCCTTCATTTTTCTATGTATGCAGCTTTCCACCCAGCTGGACCACATGGCCTTCTGCTTTGAAGAGGACTCTCGCTCTCATGATACTGAGCTGAGCGAGGCCAAGAAGGCCAGCGTTCAGTTTGTTGAAAGGAACCGAGCTCTTGAGGACGACGTTGCTTCTGTAAAAAAGAGGTCGGAAAAGTTGAGTGGCAAGCTGTCAAGGGGGTCTATGCGGCACGCGAAAGACAAGGAGGAGATTGCTTTACTTAGGAGTAAGCTATTAGACTCTGAGGATCTCAGGGACACCAAGATTGAAGAGGCCGTTGCTAAGGCCAAGGACAAGGTGACTCGTAGCTTTGCTGGTCGAACTAGACAGGTCGCCAGGTTGCTTGATAGGATTGAGGGGGACAGCAAAGGACAACATGTTGGACCTTGCTGAAATTGATGCGAGCCTGGAGTTCATCGAACGTCTCCGCGAGCCTGATGGACCGACTCTGGACGCCGCGGAGTAGCTCTTAGTTGAGAGGAAGATCCCGATTTATGATGCTCGTGATGTGTTTGATGAGCTTGTCTCTGGCGTGAGGCAAGCCTTAGAGATCTCAGAGGGCGATAGTGCGGCCAATGAGGATGAGGAGGCTGATGAGTGACCACTTCTCTCCGTTCGTGATTTAGTTTATTTTTAGTCTCTTTATGACTCTACTTGTTTCTAAGACCTATGTCGGATTCGATGAATTTTGGTTGTAGTATTGGATGGTTTGTATCTTTACTAACATTTTAGGTCCTTGCGTTGTGGCGAATGCGGGATGACTCTGTAGCCTTTGTTTCTTATGATGAATTTTGCTGGTTTTGGAATTATGTACTTGCTTTAGATGTCTTCCTATACTTAGGAGTGCTTTAGGCTGTTATGTGCTTTTTTCATGTGTTTGCCAACACTGCCATTGGGCTTTTTGAGTTGGTGTTGTTCTTATGGACACGTCTGTCGGAGAACAAGGCTTAGTGAAAACACTTACTCCCCCCCTGAAGGCGGAGGAGATCAGTGGAGCTCGTCCGAAAACAAGGCTTATTGAAAACACTTACTCCCCCCCCCCTGAAGGAGGAGGAGATCAGTGGAGCTCGTACGGAGACAAGGCATAGTGAAAACACTTACTCCCCCCCCCCCCCCCCCCCCCCCTGAAGGTGGAGGAGATCAGTGGAGCTCGTCCGGAGACAAGGCTTAGTGAAAACACTTACTCCCCCCTCCCTTGAAGGCGGAGGAGATAAGTAGAGCTTGTCCGGGAACGAGGCTGATGAAGCACAGAATCCCCCCTTTTTTGACGGAGGGGGGCAACTGAACCTATCCGAGGACAGGCTGCCTATGTACCCTTTGCAGGGATCAAGTCGCCTCGTAGTTAATATTTGGATAGAAGACTAGCGATAGTACTTCTTCAAGTGCTTGGCATTCCAAGAGTGGAGGATTGGAGTGCCGGTCATGGTGGCGAGTTCGTAGCCGCCAGAACGAATGACTGTGGTGATCTTGTATGGACCTTCCCAGTTAGCTCCAAGCTTGCCCGCGTTTGGCTCTGCTGTGTTCTGGAACACCTCACGCAGGACTAAGTCACCCTTGTAGAAATGCCTTTCTCTGACTTTGGAGTTGTAATACCTCGAGGTTGCGCTCTGGTAGTTGGTAATTCGGACTAGCGCTTGGTCGCGTCGTTCATCAAGGAAGTCCAACGCATCAAGCAGCATTGACTGGTTGATTGGTTCGTTGCTAGGTAAGAGCTGACGTCGTACTCCAGGTGAGCAGATTTCGGAAGAGATGACGCATTCTGTTCCATAGACGAGGGCAAAAGGAGTCTTGCTTGTTGCTCGGCGGGGAGTGGTGCGGTGGGATCATAAGACTCCCTCTAGCTCGTCGGCCCAGCGACCCTTTTTTGCCTCTAAGCGCTTCCTAAGGCCATCAAGGATCGTCATGTTGATAGCTTCTGCTTGACCATTGCCCTGAGGGTAGCGAGGCGTAGATTTGCTAAGTCGGATATTCCATTTTGCACAGAATGTCTCGAATCGGTTAGATATGAACTGTGAACCGTTGTCTATAACAATCTCTTGTGGAACTCCGTGACGACATATGATGTTTCTCCAGACAAAGCTTTCTACTTGGACATCCTTGATGTAAGCATGGGCTTCAGCTTCTACCCACTTTGAGAAGTAGTCTGTTAGAACAAGTAAGAACCGCTTCTGCTTTAATGGATGCAATGGTCCAACAATGTCCATGGCCCACCTCATGAATGGGTAAGGCAAAGTGACAGAAGAGAGCATCTCAGTTGGTTGATGGATCTTTGGAGCGTGTCGCTGGCACTTCTCACACTTGGCTAAGAACTTCATGCAATCGCCTACTATAGTAGGCCAGAAGTGACCATGTCTCTTGATTTTGATCGCAAGCACTTTGCCTCCTGAATGATTGCCGCAAAACCCACTATGGACTTCTTCCATTATTCGTCTTGCTTCTTCCCCTTCCACACAAGTGAGCATAGGGCTGGAGAATCCCCATCTAAAGAGGTTATCATCGAGTAGAACATAATGAGCGGCATGCTTTTGTAACTTGCGGGCTGCCCACTTGCTGTTGGGCAATTTGCTATTGGCAATGTACTCTCGTATTTCGTCAATCCATAACTTGTTGCAGCCGTACTTTAGTTCTTCAGCGTCTTCGTTCATTGGGATTGCTTCGGGGTGATGAGAGCTACTGGTAGCAGAAATATCAGCGACGGGAACGTTATTGACAGGGCCGTCGACGTCATGCATGTCAGTGTCTGGGATTTCGGGAGCTTCTGCCATCTCTATGTCTTCGTTGGTTGCTTCAGCAAGGGCGCATGCTTGCTTTCCTGCTTGAGAGCGTGTTGAGATGGCAAGTGTCACCTCTTCCTAAATGCTGGGGAATTTAATGAACTCGACCAGAATGATCCGCTTCAAAGCCATATCTTCTGACGTAGCAATGGCGGAGGCAAGGTTGGCCAACGCGTCGGCGTCCATATTCTCACCTTTGGAAATCCTTGTAAGGGCGAACTCCTGGAATGAAGAAGCAAGATTCCTCACTATCTTCAGATAAGCCTCCATGCGATCATCCTTTGCGATGTACTCGCCGCTGAACTGGCTGGTTACCAGCTGTGAATCGGAGAAATCGTGAATGTGTTCGACCCGTAGTCCTTGGGCGAGCTTCATGCCAGCAACGAGGGCCTCATACTCTGCTTCGTTGTTAGAAGCTTTGAATCCGAGTCGAAATGATTGCTCAAGGACCTCTCCGGTTGGCGACACTAATTGTATCCCAACTCCAGAACCATTCTTTGAGGATGAGCCGTCCATGTATAGCTGCCAGATCCCGGGCTGTACCTTCTTAGAGTCTTTTTCTCCTTGGAGTTCTATGAGGAAATCAGCCAGCACTTGTGACTTGTTGCATGTTCGCCCTTTATACTCGATGTCATACTCGCTGAGCTCCACAGCCCATTTGGCTAGCCTGCCAGATTGACTTGGGCTATGTAAAACTGAACGTAGTGGGAAAGTACTAAGGATAATAATTGAGTGAGATTAAAAGTAAGGTCTTAGCTTTCTTGATGCCATGAGGACGGACAATGCCAGCTTTTCCAGTTGAGGGTATCTTCTCTCGGCGTCTGTGAGTGTTTTGCTCACATAGAAGATAGGCCTCTGCTCGCCTCTTTCCTCCCGCACAAGGACAGCGCTGACTGCTGTTTCTGAGACAACAGTATAGAGGTAGAGTGGTTCTCCAGTCACTGGCTTAGCAAGGATGAGTGGCGTTGCCAGATATTCCTTAAGCTGTTTGAAGGCGTCTTCACATTTTTCTGACCATTCGAATTGTTTGTTTCCTCGCAGAGTGTTGTAGAAGGGAAGACACTTATCAGTGGAGCGTGAGATGAACCGATTGAGCGTGGCCACTCTCCCAGTTAATCTCTGTACTTCACGTTTATTCCTCGGTGAAGCCATCTAGATCAGTGCATCGATCTGCTTTGGGTTAGCCTCAATGCCCCGACGAGTGACTAGGTACCCAAGGAACTCGCCAGAAGTCACAGCAAATCTGCACTTTACTGGATTCAGCTTCATGTTGTAGAGGTTCAGTTAGTTGAAGCATTCTTCCAGGTGGGCGATGTGGTCTTCTTCTTTGAGTGACTTGAAGAGCATATCATCAATGTAGACCTCCATAGTCTTTCTCAACTGGTCCTGGAACATCTTGTTCACCAGTCTCTGATATGTTGCACCGGCGTTCTTTAGGCCAAAGGGCATCACCTTGTAGCAGTAGATTCCTCGGTCAGTGATGAAGGCTGTCTTCTCACGGTCATCAGGGTGCATCAGAATTTGGTTGTAGCCAGAGAAAGCGTCCATGAAGCTAAGAAGTTTGTTACCCGCCGTTGCTTCCACCAAACGGTCAATGTGAGGTAAGGGGAAACTATCTTTCGGACAAGCTTTTTTAAGGTCCGTGAAGTCAACGCAGACGCGCCACTTCCCATTCTTCTTTACCACGACCGAGTTGGCGAGCCAGTTGGGATACTTGACCTCGGTTATAGACCTGACTCGGAGAAGCCTTTCGACTTCGTCATTAATAGCCTTTGCCCGTTCAGGACCCAACTTCCTTCTTTTCTGCTTAACTGGTTTGAATGTGGGATCCACATTAAGCTTGTGGCTGGCGATGTTGATGTCTATCCCAGGCATGTCTTCAGCGGTCCAGGCAAAGGCGTTGACGTTCTTTCGGAGAAACGCCACTAGTTTTGTTTTGAGCACATCGTCAAGGGCAGCTCCGATCTCAATGCATCTTTCTGGGTGCTGCTCGTCAATGCACACAGAGATCACAGGTTCGCAGGTAGGTCGCTCTTCTCTTGCACGACCGTCTGCGATCTGTAATTGCTATAAGAGGTTAGCCAGGTCTTTCACCTGACAGGAATTGGTTCTTGCTTTTTCCGTGGCCCCTGTGAGGTCGAGTCGTCCTTCTTCTCTTCATGAGCTCCCGGGTTCGAGCCTTTGTTCTCTTCACGATTGCACGGCTTGTGCTTTGCTAAGAAACACATGTGTGAATCTTTTTGGTTGCCAAAAATCGTCTTTACACCGTCACTGGTTGGGAACTTTAAGCACAAGTGGTATGTTGACGGTACAGCTCGCATCTGACTGAGCCAAGGTGTTCCTATGATCAAATTATAGATGGCGGGATGGTCAGACACCGTGAAGTTTACTATCTTTTTGACGCCTCCAGCTTGAACTGGCAGGCGAATCATTCCTATTGTCAAAGTTGTCTCGCCTGAGAAGCTCGTTATAGGCTTCGGTTACCCTCTGACAAGTGATAGGTCGATCTTCATCTTTTCGAGTGTCTCTTTGAAGATAACGTCCACCGAGCTTCCAGTGTCGATGAGGACTCGAGCAACATTGAAATCGAAGACGGTCAGGTTGATCACCAACAGATCGTTACGCGGATGGTCAATACCCTCGGCATCCTCCTCGTCAAAAGTGATAGGATCACTAGCATGCTTTGTCCTTGGGGATGTAGAGATGTTGGCGCAGACTTCGATGCGCCTCTGGTAAGCCTCGATCGCAGTTAAGTTGTCAGCACAATACTGCGATCCTCCCATGATCATGTTGATAGTGCATTAGGGATTCCCACTCTCGGGGTTATCACCGCGACGCTGTCGCCTGAGATTTTCTGTCTGACCCTCGGTAGCATCCTGAGCCTTTTCCTCTGGCTTGAAATCTGACAGGCTGATGTTACCTTTGAGAGTGCCCTCGGCCAGCCTAGCGGCCAGCTGCCGTCCCAACTCGCGGCACCTCGCAGTCGAATGTCCAGTTGCTTTGTGGAACTAACAGTACAACTTTTCGTCGTATTCTGTCGGGTTTCTAACCCATGTAAAGCTTCCTCTGTCGCATCCACGGCCACGGCCTCGACCTCTGTCATAGCTAGGTGACTCAATTTGGTAATTATGAGCTCCACCAGTTCCCCCTTCAAACTGGACGAAGGCGGGCTTGCCTCTCTTTGCTGCAGCTGGGATTGGAACCTGAGAAGGTTCGCTTGTCTGCTTAGCCTTTCTGCCCCTCTTGGCGCAGAGTTCTTCTTCACTTTGGGCAAAGTCAACTGCACGGTGAAGAGCGTTTTGAATCGTTGTTGGTGGGTTGATGGTGAGTTCCTGCCAAAACAGAGATGGACACCTAACCGCTCCTCTTAAGGCTTCCAACGCAGAGGTATTACTGATTCCATCTACCTTTGGCAAGGTATGCTTGAACCTTATCATGAAAGACCGCAAGCTTTCGCTCTCTCCTTGCTTGTTGGTCCACAGTTCTGCATCGTAGATCTTTCGTTCAGCGAAGATGTTGTAGTGTTGTACAAACATTTGTGGATTGAATTCTTCTCCAGCTTGTAGAACCACTGGAGGGCAGACCCTTTGAGGCTTTCCACGAACAGCTTGCAGTAGCCGACGTCCCTTTCGGCTTCCCTGAAATTCGCCCTTCCTAGGGCTACCTCGAACTCCATCGATAATCAGCAGGGTCGGAGATTCCTTCATAGCTCGGAAGCTTGATTCTTCCTGGATCGGAGATTCTGGCCCCCGAGATGTTTTCAGCGAAGGGGGTGTTTCGAGCCTTCTCCAACACATAGGCGACCCCAGGAGCCCTTCCCGTGCTTCGGTACAATTACAGCTTGGTAGTCCACAGATCGGAGACAACCTGATCTAACTGGGCTTTCAGCGTAGCCACCTCTTCGTCTCGGGAGCCTTGTGGAGCCCGGTGCTCCTGCTCTCTCCTGTAGAGCTCCGCTAAGACTGGAGCCCCATCTTCATTAGCAAAATCGTTGTAAGCAGCTGTTTCGGTTCGGGCTCGTCTCCGAGGTGGTTGATCTTCGTCTGATTCTTCCATCGTACGCTCGGGAGTGCATCAGATTCCTGACGAGGCGGTGGTGGAGGCAAGTCCTCTGGGACTGTACGATCAGTCCGAGGTGGCAGCTCCTTGTTCTGGTTCCTTCGATGGGTTTGAGGTGTGTTGAAGCTGAGACGTGTCGGACGGACACGGGACCTTTTGCGTGTTTTTCTCTTGAGCACTTTCAGCTCGCTCATTGTAGCTTTGTTGTGCTTCTCTTGATCCCGTGCTCTCTTTTCCAGCGTCTCAAGCATCTGTTTGATCTCCGTGATATATGCTGGGTTGTTCGCGGCGCGAGGCGCGGCGTTTTCCACAGAGTTCTCCCTTGCCTCGTCGTTCCTGTGAGATAAGGATCCTTCGCTACTCATGCTATTGCTGCCAGACATCGTGATGGTGTTGCGAAACCTAGCTTTCTCGTGTCAGATATCTCTGCTTCCCCTTAGTCGGCGCCAAATTGTGGGAGCCTAAACTAGCACAATTAGATTTGTAAGGGTTTCGTGAGGAGGTAGAGATTTTTAGGGTTAGCTAAGATCGCAAGAGATGAGTAAGAGCTTTGTATTGCTGTGTAAACGTTTGAGTACAAGATTGTGAATGAATTTTCGAATGACCCTTTATGGTGTGTACAAAGATGTATATATAAGTTCCTAGGTCGGCTAAGTCTCTTAAGTCCTTGCGGATTCTGCCTTGGCCAGTTCAGTCGAGTTAGAGTGGGATGTGGTACTTTGGCTTCAGACCATCTTCATGTGGTTGGGCTGAAGATGCTATCGGACCGAAGACGCAGTCGGCCCGTCAAGGTATTGCCAAACTGAGTCCGTGCTCGGCCATCCGCCTGTGCCGAACCCGCGGTTGGCTCCTTGGTACGCCGAGCCCGTGGTCGGCTCCTTGGTATGCCAAGCCCGTGGTCGGCTCCTTGGTATGTCGAGCCCACGATCGGTTCCTTGGTAGGTCGAGCCTGCGGTCGGTTTCCTGGTACGCCGAGCCCGTGATCGGTGCTGCCTAGTCTGGGACCTTCCGGCTTCGCCTCACTCCACGACCACTTGCTTTGCTTCTATCCACCGGAAGACTTAGGTGACTGTTTGACTTTGAATGTTAACGTTGAGCGGGTGAGAACCGACCCCAACAATCTACAGTTCCACAAACGGATACGGATGAATATTTGTTGATATCTAATATGTAAAATCGCATACACTGTCTCTTCAAAATATCTTCGTCAGAAAGAAAGAACAGTTATCTTCTTCATCGTTCGCAACTTTCCGACAATTTCACCGGCCGGCGTCGGCTCCGGCGTCGCCTGTACTCTTTCTTTTTATTTTGTTGTTCATAGATCTTTAGATTGTACAACAATAATAATCATTGAATGATGTTTATCACATCTATCTTCTTATTAGTTTCTTCGATAAATCATCTTCAATGTCTTTCCTTTTGTCTCTCTCTTAGAGAGAGTGTTTTTCCGGCCAAGTTTCGGTGCCTTTTTAGAAGCAAATGTGTCGGTTTCTTTCCGTTGAAGTTCTCTTCATTCGGTTTTTGTCTGTTCATGATTGAATCGTTTTCTTCACTCCATCACCAAATTCATATGGTGTTTGAATCATATCTTTCTCAATTTATAAAGATACTTCACAGTCAGATATGGATCCGGCGAAGGATTTGTCGAATTTATCATCGCATATTGGGTAGCGTAATTGATCTCAATGTCAATTTGCAGAAGTACCAAAGGGTGCAATGTAAGATTTTCTTCCGACGTCTATGGGGTTGCATTCTCTTGTTCATCGATGCAATGATGGTGCTTCAAAATGGATGCATCGGGCCTTTGCGACAGCCCCTACAAACTACAAGATGGAAGAAGAGGTACACAGATTTCTGGACACGGTTTCGTAGTATTAATAGAAGAAAAGTGCATAGCATAATTACTAAGGCTATAATAAGTTCTGGTTTGCTAAAGAGGAAATTGAAGTCATCCTTATGTCAAACTACTCAATTTCAAAGTTACAATGTCTTAGATAGATCATGGTACCGAATATTTCGTACCATTGTATCTACTATTCTGGATTACATATTGGACACATCGGGTTATAAGTTGAGGTTTGTTGAAATAAATTTCATCAAAGAAATGATGCATACAAATCACATCAGAGAAAGATCAAATATGAAGTTGGACAATAACCGATTTTGTGATCGGTTAGCGAATAAGGCTTCTCTTCGGAAAGCATCGTTAAACTCCCTTCTGCTGTATTTTCTCAGTTTATGGCACATACATTTACGTATGTAATAGTTTGTGTTTAAGTAATTATGTATAATGTCTCTGTAATCATTTTTAATATCAATGAAATTATTTTGCCGGGAAAAAAAAAAAATCTAACACGGTTACTAATGAATTTGTTGATATAGCCCATTTTGTTTGACTTAGACATATTTGGGCCTGCTTATCATTGAACGACCCTGATTAGTTCAACCAACCAATCGAACCGATACCGGACTAAACCAGACGCATGAATATTTCTTAAACCAACCAATTCCCAATCCTCAAGAACCAAGCTCACAACAATTTTCCGATCGATCTCACCGGAGCAAAACAATCATCGAAGATCCATCATGGCTTCAAGTTTTAGCGGCGATGAAACTGCTCCATTCTTCGGTTTCCTCGGCGCCGCCGCTGCGCTCGTCTTCTCCTGTAAGATTCAAAATCTGAATCTCCCCGAAATTTGAATCGCCCATGGTTTCCGATTTCCGATTTCCGATCCGGTTTGATGTTTTCAGGTATGGGAGCAGCGTACGGTACGGCGAAGAGTGGAGTCGGAGTTGCGTCGATGGGTGTGATGAGACCTGAACTTGTGATGAAATCGATTGTACCTGTGGTTATGGCTGGTGTGTTAGGTATTTATGGTTTGATCATCGCTGTTATCATCAGTACTGGGATTAACCCTAAGGCTAAGTCTTATTACTTGTTCGATGGCTATGCTCATCTTTCTTCCGGTCTTGCTTGTGGTCTCGCTGGTCTCTCTGCTGGTATGGCTATTGGAATCGTTGGTGATGCTGGTGTGAGGTAATACGAGTAATTGCTTCTTCAAAATGACCTAAATCGTTCAATTTCAGAAATTGATCGATTCATTTGCTTTGTAGTATGTGTTGTTTACATTGCTGAGTTAGGAATGATCACTAGGTTCGTAATCGTAGCGAACAATGGTTCTCGTGTAATTGATTGGTTCGGTTGATTTATATATGTACTAAGATGTATTAAAGTTTCTTAGATAGGCTCAAGTAGGCTGGCTTTGGTGTTTGTTGTTTAAATTATTGAATAGGAAGGATAATTAGGTTCCTACGAAGTCTGTTGCATGATCAGAATCTCGATTCGTTCTCAGGGATTTAGTGATTAATGGTTTATAGTAACTAGGAATTGAAGTTCTTGTGATCTTCCTTTATATGTCATCTGGTGAAAGTGAATGGAAGAGATATTTGCAAACATTTGGTTCTTAAAAAGGGTAGTTTTCGATTGATCTTTACTTGAATGTTTGTCGAGAGTCTTCTTTATAGTACAACACATCCTAGAGAAGAATCTCTAGTCTTTATTTGATTTAATCTCATTACGTTGTTTGATATTAGATGCGACTTTGGTTAAAAAATCTATTAGAGAGAACAGGATAAATTCGCGGTAGTATCAAACTAGGCGTTGTGCATGATGCTTTCTCCACTTATATATCTATTTTTATTCAAAACTCTGTTTTGTTAATCTCGTATCTTATTTTGGCAGAGCGAATGCGCAACAACCGAAGCTGTTTGTGGGAATGATTCTAATTCTCATCTTTGCGGAAGCTCTTGCATTGTATGGTCTCATTGTCGGTATCATCCTTTCGTCTCGAGCTGGTCAGTCTAGAGCCGAGTGAATCGAAAAAGTATCAACCGGAGACTTAGTTATTATCATCATCTCTCATTTAAGAAGTTTCCTGCAATGATCGGCTTCTTTTTTTCACTTGCAACTTGGTATCAAAAGCATATTCATTTATCATTTGTAATCACAAATCTCTCAAGTAAGTAACAGACACACAAACATTTGCATTTCAAAAGTGAAGTAAGCATAAGACTCTAGTAATCAGCTTTGTTATTTACCATTAATCTAACTCTACTACACTCAATAAATCAATATTTTTACTGTAAATTATTTTCTTAGCATTTACTTGGTACCAAAAGACAATTGTCATGACTTGGGTTCACGCATTGAAGAGAAAGCTGTATATACCAAACAAAGGCACAGTCAAATTGTCATGACTCGCTTTAAAGATAGCAGTGAAGAGAGTTATGACACATTTAATAATGCGTTGAGTCTTTGTCCACACAACCAAACACACATCCATTAAACTATCTCACACAAATTTGCATTTTCTTTTGCATTTATTCTCATTCATCTTCTTCACTACACCAATCCCTTCTTCACGACTACCATTCTTGTTTTAATTATTTCTCATCTTCAAGACCAACAACAATGTTACTTAAATGTATCTTTTCGAAGGTGTCATGCAAAACAAATTTTGTCTTTATGGCTACAATTGATCTTTTGTTACATACTAAAAAAGTTATATAATTCAATAATTTTACAAAAGGAATCCAAAGAATGGAGGCGGAGTTCTCAATTCATATCTCCCACACAAAATAAAATAAAGGAAAAATTGAGTAAAGAGCCAAAAGTTAATAGTAATACACACACAAAACAGTGTAAAATCCAACGTGGCTTTGGGGTTTTCAGACAAGAACAGGCTCTGCTTAAAAAAACTTTTACTTCTGACGTCTAAACTTCACTATTTCCCATACGCACAACAACAAAAAATAAAAAATCCAATAACTTATCAACGGCTCTTTTCGATTTCCCCTACGGAAACAACACGTGTCGTAAGGCCACTTGTCCAGTGTAATGGCGGGAAACAAAACACAGAGTAATAAAATGTTGAAGATCCCACAATCCACTGACCAAATCAAGGAAGAGTTGTCTGAAGGATATATTATTATACGCAATGCTTACCAAAACGGCGCCATAGGGTCAGCTCAACGTTAACTCACTATTTTATAATTTTGCTTTTGGTCATCTGATGTTTATTAAAACCGCAAATTCAGATTCCTGTCCAGAAACCCATAATTTTCTAGTCGAAGTTCACTAATAAAAAACTTTTGCTCTAGGAAGAACGATAATTCCATTAGAAAAAAAAAAGATTTGTTCAATATTTTAACACGTTGAAACTGACGACATGTCGTGGAAAATTCATTGCGTCGTACTACCCGTGACAAAATACATGGACCAACCAATGTCAACATAAAAAAAGAAAAATAAATTATCCACAAAAGGAAATAAAATGATGATGAGAAACATTTTCAAGAAGCTGCTACGGTGGCCGGAGAAGTAGGCGTAGTTTGATCGGCGGACAAGGAAATCGCCGGACCGACTCTACACCCTTCAAGCATAAACACAACATCAACCATAGACGGTCGATCAACAACATCTCCACCGGTACACAACAACCCAACTTTAATCCCTAATAAAAACTCTTCCCACTCCGAACTTTCCGGGTCAAGCTCCAATAAACCCGGTTCAAGCAACTCAACGACTTGACCTTTTTGCAATTGTCTCTTAACCCATTTCACTATATCTTCATCATCCGTAAACATAACTGCTTTTTTACCCGTTAAGATCTCTAGTAAAACGATTCCGAAGCTATAAACATCACTCTCTTTACTCGTTTGGCCCATTAGGGACGCTTCGGGTGCAATGTAGCCTAAAGACCCAACCGGGGTCGATGAAGTAGACGGTTCTTCAGCTGGTGTCAACGCCGTCAATCTATCTAACCCGAATTCGGACAAATGCGCTTCGAAATCCGCGTCGAATAGTACGTTTTGCGGTTTCAAATCGCCGTGAATGATTGATAAAGAATGTAAAAAAGAGAGTCCTCTAGCGATTCCGAGGGCGATTAGATGACGCATTGGCCAATTCAAAACGTGTCCGTCTTGGTGAGACGCTTCTTGCAATAGCGTCGAGAGGTTTCCGTTAGGCATGTAGTCGTAAACCAAAAGCCTTAGATCCGGTGGTCCGCAATAATATCCTCTCAAGACCGTGATATTCTTGTGTTTAACTCTACCTAAAGCTTCTGCTTGGTTACGGAACGTTGCATCGGTTATCGAAGCACCGTCCATAAGTCTACGGATCGATAAAACCATCCCGTCTTTAAACGTCGCCTTGAAAACCAAACAGTATCTTCCTCGGCTCAATACGTTTTCTTCGTCGAATTGTCTCGTGGCTTCTAATGTCTCAGCTAATGTAATCTTGTTGTTGAACATTACAAGCTTAGGTCCACCATTATTGTTGTCTTCTCCTCGTGTTCCCCCCGAACTCGCTCGGGAAGTACGGGACGGGGTTCCTTTCTTGTCCCGAGTCAAACCGGATCTTATTTTGTTTCGCCATTTCCATAAACTAAACACATAACCACAACAACATAGTAACAACAACAAAGCTCCAGCTGCAGCTAGTGTTACTAGTAGAATAAGCTTTCTTCTTCTTCTTCTTCGAACTTTCGGACATTCTAAACCGAGCGGTTTACCGCATAATCTCGGGTTATCGATGAATAAAGACGAATTGTTGAAACGCGTAGCTAAAGCTTCTGGAATCTCACCTTCTAATCTGTTTCTTGACAAGTTCAAGTAGTTTAGGAAATGAAGCCGAGAAAGACTTGATGGTATAGTAGAATTCAATCGGTTCGACGAAAGATCCAATGCGGTTAGATTCGCCAATCTTGATAACGATTCCGGTATTCGACCCGATAAAGAATTCGAATTAAGCATGAGAGACTCAAGAGACGAATCCTTTCCAATGTGATCCGGAATACCCCATGTTAAATGGTTATGACCCAAATCAAGCTTCTTCAAACGAGACAATTTCGAAAACTGAACCGGAATGTGACCCGTTAACCGGTTTGAACCGAGCTCAAGAGCCTCAAGACTCGAACAATTACCAATCTCCGGTGGGATTAAACCGGCGATCCGATTGTGAGACAACGACAACACTTGTAATGACTTAAGAAATCCATAATTCGAAGGGATTTGTCCGGTGAATAAATTCGAACTGAGATTCAAGTACCGGAGACTAACCAAGCTGCTAAAACCTTCCGGTACATCGCCGTTGATCGCGTTATTACCTACATTAACCACCTGAAGATCCGGCAAACCGAATAGCTCAACCGGTAATTGACCAGAGATTCTCTGTTTACTTAAATCCAATACCCGAAGCTTCATTAATCCTCCGACACTAACCGGGATCCGACCCGTTAACCCACATTCACTTAGATTTAGAACGGTCAAGCTCTTCAAGTCACCTACATTGGCCGGAATTTCGCCGGAAAACTTGTTAAACCCGAGATTAAGTACGCTAAGATTAGCTAGCTTCGTTATCTCCACCGGTATAACTCCGGTGAGACGATTTTCGTTGAGATTCAACTTTTCGAGTCCGGATAACCCGAAAAGATCCGACGGAATCCGACCCGAGAACCCGTTTCTTCCGAGAGAAATCGTTGTTAAACTCTGCATTGAACCCAAAAAACCCGGAATCTGACCCGTAAACTTGTTTCCTTCGAAATCGAAAACTCGCAACGATCTACATTTTCCGGTAGTCGTCGGAATTTCTCCAACGAAAGAATTGTTCGCCACTCTTAGCTCCTGAATCGCCGTAAAGTCTCCAACCTTAACAGGAAAATAACCGGAGAATTCGTTTTCAGATATATCCAAAACCAAAATCGAAGTCAAATCAGTCAACAATAACGGAAAATCGCCGTTAATGCGATTCTCGTGAAGATCAAGAATCTCCAAATTAGAATTCACGCAATTATTTGACGGCGTAGAAATTCCCGTGAAGTTATTAACTCCTAATTGAATTATTCGCATGGAGGAATCGCATAAAAGACTAACCGGGATTTTACCGGTTAGTAAATTTTCCGACAATGAAATCACCTCCAGATTTCGTATCGTACCGAGAGTCGCCGGGATTAAACCGGTGAGTGAATTTCCGGTTGCGGTGAAATGTACAAGCGACGAACACTTAGCTAATGCAGATGGTATTGTACCTTGTAATAGATTCGAATCTAGCCATAGATACTTTAACTCTAGTAATTGCCCAAAACTCGCCGGAATCTCGCCGGAGAAATGGTTGTAAGAGAGGTTAATGAGCTGTAACGAAGACCCCGCCGTGAAATTCGCCGGGATCTTACCGGAAATTGAATTAGAAGACAAATCGACGTAACGGAGGCTTTTCGAGACAGTCACGTCGGAGATATGTCCGGTGAGTAAGTTATGAGCAGCGTTAAGGACTTGTAGATTCTTGAGATTTAATATCTCCGGTGGAAACTCGCCGGAGAATGAGTTGTTGTGAAGGTAAATCGCTTTAAGGAAGACGCAACGGGAAAGAGAAGACGGAACGACGCCGTTTAGGGAGTTTGAGTGGAGACTGAGTTTACGGAGCTGAGTCAACTCGGCGAGTCGAGTTGTGACGTGGCCGGTGAGTCGGAGACGTGGAAGACGAAGCTCACGGACTTTGCCGGAGAAGCAGAAGACGCCGCGCCAGTCGCATGGAGCTAGTGGGGAGGATTGGTTCCAGGATTCGAGTGCGTTTAATGGGTCGTTTAAAGAGAGTTTGAATGAAGTGAGAGCTTGAATCTCCGGTGAAACGGCAAAGATGTGAGGGAGGTCGGAGAAGAAGAAGATGACGGAGAGGTGAAGGAAGAAGATGACCGTTGCGGCCATTAGAAGAGGAGAAAGCAAATATTTTTTTGCAGAGAGAAATGTTTTCTTTGGTCTATGATATAGGAGAGGAGCGTATGGAGGGAGACTGAAACGACATCGGTTTGGGTTCCACTAATACGGACTCTTTTTGTTCTGTATTGTTTCGTTGTTTCCCTAAAGGCAACTTATCTTTTATATGCATATAATTTTGTATGGAGATGATCTTACATGCATATTATATTGTTTGTTTGTGTATGTAAACTATGTACACATAACACATATTTGTTTTGGTTATATGAATGAATGGAAGTAATAAAATAGATTCGTCTTGCAGAAGACAAAGAAAAGTTTATCCAAGCCTTCAGCTAACAAATGTTCAAACAAGAACAAAGTTCACTTAAAGAGATAATATATTATCCAATCAATTATTCGTGATAAACTGATCTACAACTTCAAATTATGTGGGACTATAATACAACATTATTAGAGGACATTATCGATAAAGAAGAAAATCAAAATCGGTCTACAATTTTGCTTAAACGTTTGTAGCTATGTCTTTGATGGTACCTAACAAACTCTAAAATTATAGACAAATGTGCAAGTTAGCAAGATTATAGCCAAATTATACAGTTTAACCAGTAAATTATTCAAGGTGAAAACTAAAGACCCCAAAAATGATTTTCACTGGTATCAACTTTTGTTTTAATCAACTATTTAGCCGAAAGCGATTTGTTTAATCAAATACCAAGTCTGTGAGTACTTCTTCTTTTGGAATCAACACAAAGCATGGAAGCTAAGCCATTCATTTAGATGATCAACACAAGTATATTTGCATACACGATTGGATCTCTCTTTTACTTCATATTCTTCATCAAATTGTTCCAAAAATGCACTTGCTTCTTGTACTTGCAAGCTGGCAAGTACTAATAACTCCTCAAGTTTATTTAGAAGATGATCTTACTATTTCTTCATCCCCATATATATATGATTTCCAATATAAATAACTGTGGGAGCCTAAACTAGCACAATTAGATTTGTAAGGGTTTCGTGAGGAGGTAGAGATTTCTAGGGTTAGCTAAGGTCGCAAGAGATGAGTAAGAGCTGTTTATTGCTGTGTAAAAGTTTGAGTACAAGATTGTGAATGAATTTGCGAATGACCCTTTAGGGTGTGTACAAAGATGTATATATAAGTTCCTAGGTCGGCTAAGTCTCTTAAATCCTTGCGGATTCCTGCCTTGACTAGGTTGGTCAGGTTAGAGTGGGCTTCGCATCTGGACCGGGCCATCTTGGCGTTGTTGGGTCGAAGACTGTACTAGACCGAAGATGTGGCCAACAGCCGAGAAGAGGCCATGTTTGCTCGTGGGCCGAAGCCGTGCTCGCCCGTGGACCAAAGCCGTGCTCGGCCCCTGTGCCGAAGCCACGGTCGGCCTTTGTGCCGAAGCCATGGTCGGCCCTTGTGCCGAGGACGAGCACGCCTCCATCTGTCACGTCTCGGATTGTCCTCCATCTTGTCCAGACAGCTCCCATGGTTATGGGCTTTGCTTCGCGTGAAGACCTAGGAGCCATTTTGCCATGTCCATCGAGATTCTCGATGGTTACTTCTTCAGTCATCTGACTTTGAATGTTAATGTTGAGCGGGTGAAAACCGACCCCAACAATAACCAACATCCACACTAAAGCGCATAAGAAGAAGATTACCATTTAAAATAGTTAAGAAGCTGAGTAGCACGAGCTAGTGAAAGTTGGAGTTCACCAACCATTTCGAACGCAATCAGCTTCCCCTTCAATCTAATGTTAGTATCCCTAAAGAAAAACTCAATTATATTTCCTGCAAAATATCAACTGAGATAAGTTGGAGAAAAATTTCCTAGAGAGTTTAATGAGGAAATTGTGTAATGCATTCATAAAATTAATTAACTATTTTGTAATACAATAAAAAAAATTTCTTCTTTTGAATATTTAATTTGATTTGATTTTTTCAGTCTTTCTTTTTTTGTAATGATCAAAAGTTATTAATCACACTAAGACTATGAGAGATATAGATAATGTAGACAACTAGAAGGTTGGAATTTTTTTTTTAAAATGTATTACAAAGAATTATACCACTAATATGACAAAGATAATCTTTAGATAAAAGATTTTCTTAATCCCATGATCATAATTTCTGCCGCAATACATGGACCACAAAAGAACACAAGACATAAAAGCCAAAAGAGACTAGATTAATCAAGCACAAGTCTCTTCAATATTTTCTTCTTTTGGAACCAAATCGTCAAATTCATTCCATAAGTTATTTAGTTACCAAATTAACATCAATCCGTTGTAGTCTAGCTGGTTAGGATACTCGGCTCTCACCCGAGAGACCCGGGTTCGAGTCCCGGCAACGGAGTTATTTTTTTTCCGTCTATGAGATAGTAGGCTTCATTATCATTTGTCTTAAGCCCAATAACATATTGTTATGACTAAAAAGCCCAATAATATTATTACTACTTATTCGAATATCCAAATTTGTATCCTTCCAAAAATAAGGAAAAGAGTATTTACCAATGCTCCTCTAACCTTAACCGCCGCCGGCAAAAACCACCGTCGATTTTTTTTTTATACTCTCTCACTCGCCGGAGATCGGTGAAGAATGGGTGTACCGGCGTTTTACCGGTGGTTAGCGGAGAAGTATCCGTTGATAGTATCGGACGTTGTTGAAGAAGAAGCTGTTGAAATCGAAGGCGTTAAGATTCCGGTGGATACTAGTAAACCTAATCCCAACAATCTCGAATATGATAATCTCTATCTCGATATGAACGGGATTATCCATCCTTGCTTCCATCCTGAAGATAGGGTACGTTGGTTTGCAATTCGTACTGTTTGTTCTTTGTTCTGGGATAATTAGGGTTTTCGAAATTCACTGTTGATTCGATTCATTGTGTTTTTTTCATTGTTTGGGACAATTAGGGTTTCCGAATTTAATGTTGATTCGTATTGTTTTTGGTTTTAGCTATTTTCTTCTTTGAATGAATTTGTTTTGATTGCAGCCATCTCCGAGTACTTTTGAAGAGGTGTTTCAGTGTATGTTTGATTACATTGATAGGCTTTTTGTGATGGTGAGGCCGAGGAAGCTACTTTATATGGCTATTGGTAAGTTAGTATCTTTGTTATTGAGATTTCTTTATTTATTAGTGAAGATGAGTTTTTGGAAGAATATGGATTTAAGGTTGATAATCATGTGTATGGTTTAATTGGGAATTTAGATGGTGTTGCTCCAAGAGCTAAAATGAACCAACAGCGATCTAGACGGTTTAGATCCGCTAAAGATGCCTCGGATGCAGTATGTTATTCTTTGCCCCATACACTGGCATGGGGTTTCTACTGTGTGTAGTTCCTCAAGCCAGACAAACTTCGTTTTTTTTTTCTTTTTAAATTCATACGGACATGTTTCGAATGTTCTTGATTCGCTTCCTTGGATGCTTTTTTTTTCATTCCTTTAAGAAGTCTTCACCTTTCGAAACGGTTCATTTTCTAGTGAAATTTTTGACATTTGGTTATCTTGCAGGCTGCTGAAGAAGAACGGCTACGAGAGGAGTTTGAGAGGGAGGGTAGAAAACTTCCTCCTAAAGTGAACTCTCAAGTGGTTGATTCTAATGTTATTACACCAGGAACTGAGTTCATGGGTGTTCTGTCTATCGCATTGCAGTATTATGTGCACCTCAGACTTAATTATGATGCTGGTTGGAAAAATATCAAGGTATTTGTGATGATTATAATTGTAGCTTCCTTATTAGCTCTTAAGATTCTCTCTGTTTTCACACTGTTATGAAACTGGTTATAGATGAAGAAAACTGCTCTTATCTAATGAGTTCAAATTAAAATTTAAGTAAATTCAATTTTAATAAATTTAATAAAGTAGAAGGGGGCGTATTCTAGGTTCTAAGGTCACTTAAAAAAAAAAAAGAATCAAACAACTTATTTTCAAATTTTTACATATTCATTCATAAAAAGTTATATGTTTTGACTGAAGTTAGATAATAAAGTTATTTTTTTTATGTATTAATTTTTTTATTATTAATTTCTTTTGTATGATTAATTTCTTAAAGAGTTTTTCAATTAATAAGTTACGTGAATTCTGAATCCTGAGACGGTGCCGATGAATTTAGTTCTTTTTCTCTTTCTCTGTTTTTGTTCATACCACCTATAATGATGGATAATTCACAATTTTTAAATTGAATTTTTGGATAGTCTGTGACCAATTTTGCTCCTAACTGTTGTACTGCAAAGGTTATCCTTTCAGACGCAAATGTTCCAGGTGAAGGGGAGCATAAAATCATGTCATACATTCGTCTTCAAAGAAATCTTCCTGGTTTTGACCCAAATACTCGGCATTGCTTGTATGGATTGGTATGATTCTTCGTTTTCTAATTTGTACTGACACGAAAACTATTCTGAGGGCTTATTTGCTTGTTCATTTTCTTGGCCTGCACTTTATTTTGTGTTATTAACTGGTGAGGCTCATTTTGACCTGCTTTTATTGGCAGGACGCTGATCTGATTATGTTGGGCTTGGCTACCCATGAAGTTCATTTTTCAATTCTCCGAGAGGTATTTGATATACTCTTTTGCATTTTTTTTTTTGTTTTCAATACTGAGTTTTAGGGCTTTTAAATGTTTTCTTGAAAAAAAAATCTGCAATTTGTACCTTTTTCCTGGGTAATCAACCTGAATCTTAATATTTTGTCCCATATTTTAGGTAGTCTTCACTCCCGGACAGCAGGACAAATGCTTCTTGTGTGGTCAAATGGGCCACATGGCTGCAGCTTGTGAAGGAAAAGCAAAGAAGAGGGCAGGAGAATTTGATGAAAAGGGCGAAGATTTTGTCAAAAAGCCATATCAGGTTGAATCTCAAGACTGAGTTCATAACACATTATCAGCGAATTCTTAAGATAGTCTTTAAATGTGATAAGACTGTCAATTCTCATGTTTTTGTTTCCTTTTTCCAGTTCCTACATATCTGGATTCTTCGAGAATACCTGGAGTTTGAAATGAGGATTCCGAACCCACCATTCGAGATTGATCTGGAGCGCATTGTTGATGATTTTATCTTCATATGTTTCTTTGTGGGCAACGATTTCTTACCACATATGCCGACACTGGAGATTCGCGAGGTTTGTGTTGTATGGATTTGGTTCACAGTAATCAATTTAATGTTTGAGGCATATATATGCCAATGCCATTATCTCTTTTAGGTCAAGAATTTGACATATCCTTTGCATTGTTTATGATTATTGGATGAAACTTATTTCTTCATATCTCCAGGGTGCGATCAACTTGCTTATGGCTGTTTACAAGAAGGAATTTAAGTCGCTTGATGGCTATCTAACTGATGGATGCAAGGTGCTTATTCTCATTTGATAGTGGACTAGTTAGCAGATTTACTCAGATCTGTATCCCTCCTTTTCCAATATACCGTTATGTAACATGGTTTTGTTTAACTTTTGCTTTTATCTGCTGCAGCCGAACTTAAAGAGGGTGGAGCAGTTTATTCAGGCTGTTGGATCGTTCGAAGATAAGATATTCCAGAAAAGAACCAGGTTACATCAGGTACATCAACTTTCTTGAGAAACATACTTCTTTTTGGCCTTGTAGTAGTGAGGGTCATTGACATATCTGATCTATCTGACTGGCACAACAGTTTCCTATCTGATAGTTTCTTTTTGCTTCACTCTGTTGTAACCTACCATATGTTATTAAATATTGAGTAACAGAACTTGCAGAGATAATTGGTACTACCCAAGTCTTGTCAAGTTCATCTAATTAAAATCTCGTGGAAATTACATTGGATTCTATATGTGAATCTAGTTAACTATCTTTATTCCTGCATAATGGTCATTTAGAAACCCTTGACCAGATAAAGCCTGCTGGAATTCCCTGCACATAATTCGTTAATTTGTAACTTGATCCATTTTAATAGTATTACTTGGCTCCACACTGGTTTTTAAAATCTCAACAAGATATAACAATTCTTATTGTAGTGATGTACTGATGCTTCTTATTGCTTTGGTTTATATCAGAGGCAAGCGGAAAGAATAAAGCGAGATAAAGCTCATCCAAGAAGAATGGATGATGCAGCTCCGACAGTTCAACCAGATCTTGTTCCGGTTGCAAAATTTAGTGGTTCTCGACTTGCTTCGGCTCCTACACCTTCACCGTATCAGTCTAATGATGGAAGGTCTGGTCCGCCTCATAAAGCTCGACGTGTGTCTTCAGAATCCAGTATTGGTGCTGCTATTGTTGATGTCGAAAACAGCCTTGAATCTGATGTATGCATTCCTGCCTCTGGAGCGCACTTTTATTTTTATGTCATTGTAGAGTTGAGAGCGAATGAGCTTATATAAGTGAACAATCATCTTAATTTGTCTGCCTATTTCAGGAACAAGAGAACAAAGAAGAGCTAAAGACAAAGCTCAAGGAGTTAATCCGTGAGAAGTCTGATGCATTCAACTCGGATACTCATGAAGAGGATAAGGTTCTTTCTAGTGAATTATTATAATTAGATTTACATTGTAAATTGGGATTTTCTTTGCTTTTCAGTTATTCTTTAATTGTTAGTGTTTGGGCCTCCCTTCATTTCTGAAAGTGGTTTTCTGTTTATATAGGTAAAGCTTGGGGAGCCTGGATGGAGAGAAAGATATTACGAAGAGAAATTCTCAGTAGTAACCCCTGAAGAAATGGAAAGAGTGCGAAAGGATGTTGTAAGTTTGAGAACGATATATATATTTCAAGTTTTGGTGCTTCCACTACTGGAGGAGAAGATCTTCTAATTTGTGAAACATTTATTTGTGCAGGTTTTGAAGTACACAGAAGGTCTTTGTTGGGTTATGCATTACTACATGGAAGGTGTTTGCTCCTGGCAATGGTGAGTTCCTACACTTGGATATTTCTTTCCTGGAAAAGTTGTTTTCTTTTTCTGTCTGAATAGTTATTTGTGATCTTGGAATAGGTATTTATTCTTGGTTTGATTAGAGTTAACTATGTTATATCTATTTCTTTGTATTAGACTCTCTCTTCATATATATTTTTACTTTGATGTTGCAGGTTTTATCCATACCATTATGCACCATTTGCTTCTGATCTGAAGGATCTCGGAGAGCTGGATATTAAGTTTGAACTAGGAACTCCGTTTAAGCCTTTCAATCAACTTCTTGGGGTGTTCCCAGCTGCAAGGTAAGTTACCTTGGGCAAATTCTTTTTTTTTTTTTTTTTCTTGTTTCGTTTCCAATGGTATAGATGTAATTATTACTTCGTTTGGTCAGTTCGCATGCACTTCCAGAGCGCTATAGGACATTGATGACAGATCCCAACTCTCCTATCATTGATTTTTACCCAACTGGTAGTGCTTCCTTTTCTCAAAAAGATTCTCTTTTTACTCAGCATTACGTGTGGTAACAAATTGTTTATCGAGATCTCTTTCTTCTGTTGCTTTTTACTAGATTTTGAAGTTGACATGAATGGAAAGCGTTATTCATGGCAGGTAAGCCTCTCTGTCTTTCCTGGTTGCTTACTTACTCATGTATTAGAAACACAATCACTTAAATTTTCAAACTATTTTCACTTTTTTATCCTTAAAAGGGTATTGCTAAGCTGCCTTTCATTGATGAAAGACGCCTTCTAGAAGCTGTGGAAGAAGTGGAATTCACGTTGACGGTATACATCATCCCTTCATCTTTTATGATTTCCTTCAGATCGAAAAAATGTGCTTCATCTTTTATGGTTTTTAAGTGTTTTTTCTTCAATTTTGCAGGATGAAGAGAAGCGTAGGAACAGCAGGATGTGTGACATGCTTTTCATAGCAACGTCTCATCGCCTTGCTGAGCTCATCTTTTTGCTTGATAATCATTGTCGGCAATTGAGTGAAAGGGAGAGAGTAGACTATAAGGTTAAGATCAGACCTGAGCTCAGGTTTGTAAAACAAATTAAACATAACTTATACTGGTTAGTTGGATTCTACTTGTTTTCTGATGTTCTTATGATTACTTGCAGTGATGGTATGAACGGCTACTTGACTCCGTGTTCAGGGGAGACTCATCCGCCTATATTCAGGTCCCCAATGGAGGGTATGGAGGACATCTTGACCAACCAAGTCATGTAAGATCACAAACCTAGTTTTTAAAAATGTTCCTAGCGTAAATTTTGATAAAACATTCAAAACTGATTTATTCTCTTTGCTTCTCAGATGTTGCATTTACAGACTACCAGATGATCATGAACACATAACCAGGCCTCCTCCCGGTGTCATCTTCCCCAAGAAGGTACATTATACCACAAAGTCTTTGTCGATTTATCGATAAATCTTCTAGGTAGCTTAAATTGGTTGTTTCTTTTTTTGCTCGTTGTTCAGATTGTGAATGTAGGAGATTTGCAACCCCCACCAGCTCTGTGGCATGAGGACAACAGGAGACCAATGCATAATAATCATCATGGAAGGTAACAGAATCATCAAACCAAGTTAAAAAAGCTTTGTGTCATCAAATCGGTATCGTTGAATAACAAAACTGTTAATTAAGGCAAAACCCGCATGGAAGTGTATCTGGGAGGCATCTGGGGGACGCAGCACATCGTCTCGTCGCCAACAGCATACAGACGAGAACAGACCGGCATGGATATCAGACACAAACAGATGTACATAATCAGCATCCTCCTGGTTACGGCTACCACCATCCTCCGCAGCAGTACGTTCCACCAGTTCCTTACCAATACGGTGGCCATAATATGGGTCCACCTGGCGTGCAAGGATACGCTCAGCCACCTCCTTATCAAAGTCGAGGTGGGTACCAACCTCGTGGAGTCACTGGGAGATTCCCATCAGATCCTTACCCGAGCCAATCACAGGGAGGTCACCGTGACAATAGACGAGGAGGGTATTCTGATAATTATCATAATCAACAACAACAATGGCAAGGTCAAGGCGGGTCGGATCATAATAATAACCCGCGAGGAGGGTACGGCGGTCAGCATCATCATCAGCAAGGTGGGGACCGGGACCGGGACCGTGACCGTAGAGGTGGAGGAGGAGGGAAAAGGAAGAGGAAGTTATCATAATGACCAAAGCCAAGGCGGGAATCCTAGACATCGATATTAAGCACAATCAATGGTACTACTCTTGACTCTCTTACTAACCGTATCAATCATCAGGTGTAGTTGAATTTCGTTTCATACGGTTTGTTGTATCATTAGAATTGGCTTGCTCTTGGTCCTTGTCTTTATAAGGAACAAGAGCACAGCTGGAGAAAAAACTATAGGGTTACATACATTAGTTGTTCTTGCAGCTTGCAACAATTTTTATCATTATTTGGTGTATCATTTTTATTTACCCATGGTTTGTATTTGTATCTTTTTTCTTAAACTGATTGTTTATTTATCTTTCAATAAGCTAAAGAAGGTTTTTTTTTATTTTTATTATTTATCTTCAATTTGTTGTCGTCAATATCTTCACGGTTTAAAATCTTGGTATACAAAACAGCTAAAATCTTAAGTCTCTAAGCATCGATTACAAGTATGATCCAAATAAAACTAGATTTACTAAATATGTAATCTAGAATCAACCATTGAATAACAAGAACTTATGCTTAGATCATTTTCGAGTACACAACTTATTATCCCAACTCCCAAGCCAAATTGCCTTGCATAATTGGTTACAAGAATCAAAGCATGTTACAAAGCACATGTTCTGAATCTTGAATCCAAAAAAATCATTAAGATAAAAATTTAAGGGAACAGTAGAACATTAGTTTAATGATAAAAAAAGAGATTTAAATATCATAGTATATGATTTGATACAACAAATATTCAAAATCGTTTGCTTTTTCTTCACTTCAAGCTTCTCTACTGATTCCTTTATATATGTTTCTTCAACTTCGAATGTTTTTATATAACTCCTTAGGCAGTTTTCCTCCGTTTATGATCCCTGCGAAAAAAACAAAGTTGTGTAAATATTCAAGATGATGATTAAAGAGTTAATCAAAGTCAGTGTATAAACTAACTAACTTATCCGTATGCGAAGCTTCCTCAGAGTTCTTCCTTTCCAGCCACTTAACGCATCCTGTGTTCTCGCTAAGTAGAGATCCAGCTATATGCATTACCTCTTCATCAAAACTGCGCAATGATACCAAGAATTCAAACTTTTGCTCTTATGAAATTGCAACACATTCCGCAATTGTCATCAATTCTTAACAAACATACTATTGTAATAGACGAGAAGCTAAGAGAATCACCTTTGGACTTCAAGGCGTAACGTAGTTCCGATTTTTAGCGTATGCCCTTTATGCGATCTGCTCACGAAACAACCTTCACCATCTCTCTGTATAGAAACAAAAGATTATAGTCATTCAAAGGAAAAAGTACATTCATCAAGACTATATGAGTCATACACAATTACCGTTTTGTACTTGAACTCTTCGCGGATTACAATATCTGTTATAACCGCAGCAGAAAAACCAAGAACAACAACATGAATCGACTCTGGAGAAATCGTCACAATTTTCCCTTCTACAGAAACAAAAAACCAATCAAGCATTGCTTCAAACACATTATAGATCACTAGCAAGAGTAGTTGTTATATAATCAAACAAAAATTGAAATGAGATGTTACTTACCAACAAAACTATTGGGTTTAGGATCAAATAAGAGTAGTTTAGCTTGTACTCTCACACCAAAGTAAGGATGGAGTCCTGATAGGATTTTAGCTTGTTTGCTTTTCAAATCAGCAGCATCATAAGCCAATAAAACCCCATCAAATGTTTCATTATACCTTCAAAAACAAAAAAACACTTAAGTAACCACACAACAAAACTAAACATCAAGCAAACCTAAAAAAATTGGATAAAAATCATATCTTTCATAGAGAATGAAAAATTGAGAAATTGGTACAAAACTAAGTTATCTAATCTGCTTAAACCTAAACAAATGTAATTGGTTCTTGTAATATCCACTAGGAATCTACAAAATTAGTAAAGTATCACAACCCAATAATCAAAATTTGATTTTTAATTGACCCAAAGAGAAAAAAAAGGCAAGCTTTAGGAACGAACTGGAATAGAAGCGAACTGAGCTCGCGACAAATCGCTTGATAAACGTTTCTGCTCTTTGAAGGATGAATGTAAATCATCAATTCCGCGTTTGAGAGCTTTAAACCGTCCATGGTAGATCAAATTTCTTGATAATAACTCAGCACCGGCAAAAAAAAAAAACACACAAAGTGAAGAAGACGATGGCTTCGTCGTCTAAAGAGGAGACTAGGGTTTTTTAATTTTTCCAAAGCCTCCACACTACAAAGGGTTTTAGATTTTTAACCGAAGTCGACAAAAAAAAATAAAAATTTAACCGAATAAACCGGTTCGCTGATTTAACATTTTTTACCCAATTTTCCCGGGTTTAAACCGGTCAGAATAATCAAACCGGACCGTTTTGTACCATTTGCATTTATTCGGTGGATAACTTTCTAGCTTGTGTTATTTGATTAGTATTTGTTTTTGTTCTTCTCAAATTTTTGGATTCTTAGGGCAGGTATAATGGAGTGTTCCCTTATACATGCCCTTAAATCTCCTTGTTTAGGACACCACAATTAGACATTCTAAATGTGCATTGTAGATGCTCTTAGAAAGACAAAAACTAATTGTATATGTAACACTCATTAACAACACATCAAGCAATACACAACGATGAATAAGCACACAAATTAAAAAAACAATTACATAAAAATGAAGTAATATGATTTCAACAAACCAAAGCTTCACTTCAATGATTGTAATGCAGAAGAGGTAGTAACAAGACTAGACAAGAGACCAATGAGAAGTGCACTGTTGTAAGTAGTTGGCTCGTTCTGCCTCACGTTGATTCGTGTGTCGTGGTACGTTTCGTTAAAGAACGGTCCACCTACGAGTGCACCATATGCTATGTTTGGGTTTGGTTTCGTCGAGTTAAAATACTCGAATCCATCTAAGCATCCCGTGGTTGCGTCCGCAGGAATCGAAGCGCCTCTATGATGGATAAATTCCGGGTATTTGTCTCCGTAACCAACCACGAAACTCGTTCCCATCGGATTCTTCCCCAACATGTAATCAGCCTAGAGGAAGAAACTACATTTAGTAAGCCTTCTTTTGAGTTTTGTTTCTGTTATTGTTGTTACCTGTGATTTGGCGAAATCTCTGAGCTCGGTTGCTTTGAAGATTTTCCCGTCGCAAGATATTTTATGAATACGGGAAGTGAGCATGTAATCGCTGAAAAGTGAGGCTAAGAACGCTGCGGAAACTGATTGTTGCAGCCCGTTCCATTCACTAACCATTACAAGTCCACCTATTGAAGAAGAAGAGATTTAAAAGATCGGACGACCGTTATAAGAATTTGAATCGAAGATGGTTTATGTTTCCACGCAATACCGTTTGTTCGACTTTTTGTCGCGGTTGGAGATTTTGGTAAAAGACCGCACATAACAGCTTTAGCTGTGTCCCGATAACTTTTAAGCCCCTTGCTTCCTGATAAATCCTTCTTAAAGAAAAGTAACCTCGATAATAGTACCTGCATCGATAAGTAAATGTTATACGAACGTAAACAGAAGAAAATGATTCAACAATTTCTTCGACTTCTTCCGAATCTAACCTGTGTTCCTGCAAGCTTGTTATCCCAACTAAACCAAGTCGGATTTCCAAAACTAGCAAATTCATTTCCATGTTTAGACACATAATCGAGGTAAGTTTGATCTTCCGTCGCGTGGTATAACCAACTAGCTGCCCATAGTAGCTCATCACCATATCCCGTCGAGTTGTAATACTTCGCAACCTCTGGTATGCTAACACTGTACAAGCCTCTTATACGATCCGCAAAATCAAACAACTGCTTCGCGTGTTTCAAAAGCGTACTCGAATACGAAGGATCACTATCTTTAAACACTAAAGAAGCCGAAGCCATAGCTGCTGCAGTTTCCGCAGCTACGTCGCTCCCCGGAGTCTCTGCATCGATTTTAGTACTCGGTCTCTTCTCTTTCATTGCCTCTGGTCTCTCCCAGCATGGATGATCTACTTTCGGATCTCCCACCTATACCGACAATTCCATAATCAATCACACAACACTAAGAAAGAACTTGAGACTCATTCTGCTTCAAGAAGAGTTTCAAAACCTGGATATAGAGCACATTATCAGAAGGATGAGCATTGATTAAGTAATCGGTGATCCATTTTAGCGATTCTTTCGCGGGATCTAATTGATTCACTACTTCCATTTGATCACCATACTCAAGAATTGACCATGATAAAACAGTAGCAGTGAAAGCCATTGGAAAACCAAATTTTATATGATCTCCTGCATCGTATAATCCTTTCGATAAATCGAGATTCGCGTCACTTCCATCTTTAAGTCCTGAATCTCCTCTCCATGATATCTTATTGTTCTCCAATTTCCCAGCTAAAATACACCAAAATCACAAGAAATCACTCATCAACTTGTCAAATTCATGCAATGTATACATCAAAATCACTAGAAATCAATCAACAATTTGGCTGGATTTATGCTATATATGGAAACTTTCAAATCTGTAGCGTAATTTGGTAAACTTAGAAGTCAAAATTGCATCTAGTAGCTTAATTTGGTAAATCTCGAGTTCGAAATTGCATCTAGTAGCTAAATTTGGTAAATCTGGAATTCGAAATTGCGTAGAACGTGGAAACACGACGGTTATGAATCGAAAATTTGAAAGAAAAAAAGTGAAGAAGAATTGCTTACATTTCTGGATATCGAGGAATTGTAAAGCGAGCTTAAGAGCATCGGAGTATTTCTTATCAATGGCGCCGGGAGGACCAGGCACCGGACTGGAACCGTCGTTATCGGATTTCTTCATTCGCGATTTGACGGTGTAAACGACGGCGAGTATAACGGCGGCTAAGACGATAAACGCGATAAACCAACCGCACCAACCTCTTGACTTCGATTTCTCCCCCATTTTTTTTTCCGTCGGTGAAGTTCCTCGTTAGATCCGACGTCAATGCAGTGATCGGAGAATAGAAATTAGCTTCCCGGATCTAAGATTCCGATATTGAATACGAAGATCGGAAGATTTTTGGAGAGAGGAGTCACTAACACTACTACTTGAAAATCTGTAAGTTTTTACTTTTTAGTCGGTGGAGTATGAAGCGGGATTTGAGATCTATGTATTATGTTGTTCTCTATGCTTTTTCTTTATTTAATTTTTTGTAAATTTTTTTTTATATTATCATAGATGTGTATAATTACTGTTATACCCCCCTTACCATGGAAGGAAAGTGTTGGTTGAGTCGAGTATGGTGATTCTCTTGGTCAGTGTCACATCGCTGGTCCCTGTATCATTTATTGCTAGTGTAATCACATTAATTTCATAAAATATTATCAGTCCAATAATGGATTATTAAAAGAATTAAAAGCATAACAATAAAAGAAACAAAAATTAGAATACGTTTTGTCTAACACTAGTGGTATAATTAGGAAAAAAAATTTGCTTGCTTGCTTATGAACAATTAAAAATTAGTTGCTAAAAGTTGTAATTGTGAAAACATTATAACAGATGTGTTTTTGTCGGTGGGTATTCGCTTATTTATCGGAAAATTATAATTTGAAACTGTTGGGCCTGGGCTTTTTATTTCGGCCCGTTTAGAAACAGTCCACGTCCTAATGATGGATCTTTTGGTGAAGAAACGCGCCAACTCCGCCAAATCCCTAAATTCCGAAATTTGTTTTATAATCCCTAGAGAGATTCTGGATTCTCGTTTCGTTCAGTCTTATCGGAATCCATGGAGGACTGATCGTGATCTAATTTCATCTCCAGAATCTTTTTAACAGGTTAGTCTTTAATAAGCTAATATAAAGCTCCACATTTTTATTTTTTTTTAATCATTTCTGAACCTCTCTGGGTTTTTAATGTCGATCATGCGAAATCGTTAATGCTATTGGGTTTTTCAAATTCGAGGTTTTTATATTTTTATTTTGAGGTTAAATCGTTGTGTAATGAGTTTAATTTCTTGTATTGAATTTTAGGGATTAGTTTATAATCACGAAATTTGCAAGCTTTTTGTAAATTTCTGAGGTCAATTTATTTGATTTTTGGTGTTAAAGTATCTTGTTGTGATTAGTATGGTTTGATATTCTTTTTGCAGTCTTTGAATCTCTGATCCTGATGGATACTGAAGCTAATCAACAACAAAAGCAAGATCGATCATCGAGAAAGAGATGGACTCCGTCTCAAGACAAGCTTTTGGCTGATTTGGTGATTAAACAGATTCAATTAGGAAACAGACAGAACAATGTGTTTGACAGAAAAGCATGGAATTCAATAAGAGACGAATTCAACAAGCAGACGAAGCTTAACTACAACAATAATCAACTGAGGAAACATCTCGATGTTCTGAGAGTACGCTATAATACGCTCAAATCGTCCCGTGTTGAAAACGACTTTGTTTACGAAGAAGATACATTAGGCTTTGATTTGTGGGAAGATCTCGGTGTAAGTCGGGCTTTTTAGTCTTTTAGGTTGATAGCATTTATCTGTTGCTTTTGTTGAGGTTTTCGATTGTGGTTTACAGGTGCAGCCTAGGAATGAACCGGTTAAGGTTAAGGAATGTCATATTTACGAGCAGCTTTGCGCTATATTTGCTGATGATTCCGCGAATGGTAAATACGCTCAGTCGAGTCATTTTGAAGGATTAGAAGAATCCATGGCGAATCAAACCTCAGAGAATTTACCAACACCGAATGTAACGCAAGAGAACACGAATTGGGTGACGAGAAAAAGGAAGAGAGAACCGGATTCACACCCGATCCAGATTGATCCAGCGTCTTTGGAAACCATGGCAGGTGCTTTGTCTGACATGGTGAATGTATTGAGATCAAGGACGGCTGATTCGAAAACGCAAGATGACAGATTTAGTATCACAAACTGCATCAACGTGCTCGACGAGTTTGAGAATGTGGATGAACACGTCTACTTTACTGCGTTAGACCTTTTTGAGAATCCCGGTATTAGAGAGACGTTCATGTCTCTTAGAGATAACAAGCTACGGTTAACGTGGTTACAAGGTAAGTGCAGGAACTTTCTCTTTCAGTTGCATAGCTAGGTTTGACTCTGTAGCTAGCTAGCTCATTGTTGTTTGCAAAGTAAAACCAAATAGATTTGGTCTTTTGTAGAACCTTTTTCTGGTTGCTAATGATAAATAGTTTCAGAAGTAACATTTTAAGCAACTTTGCAGCTGCGACGTTGTTTGTAGCATTGTCAGTCACTACTTGTACAACTTTTCCTGCACCAATATCTTCAATGCACTTATCTATGTACTTAAAGATAAATTCACTAGTGTGAGAATCTTTAGAAGTATCCTGTGAGGAAAGAAAATATGTATCTCCTCTAGAATTAACACACAAATTCATTATGCTTCTCCTTTTCATATCAGTCCATGCAGGGCAGCCTTGTTCTTCCCATTCTACTTCTAGACCTTTTAACTTTTCTTTTGTCTTGGCATACTCTTCATTTAACAAGGGTTCCCTCAATTGATATTGACTAGGAGGAACCCAACCAGGACCAAACTGTCGTAATGCTTCACAAAATAGCAAGAAAGGCTCACTATCAATCGCATTGAAGGGAATACTAGACATGTACATCCAGCTAGCTAAATACTAACGAACTTTATGTCTTCTCTTTAGAAATCGCATCATGGATATTTTGTTGCCTTTTTTGTCCAGCCAAAGAAGCTTCAGGTTTAATGCAGCTCGCAAACATTCCTTTTTTGGTGAGCAATAATATGTTCCTTAATTCTGAAAACCTACCAGACATTTCTTTCCCACACAATTTGCATTTCACAACTTATCTAGATTCTTTGAATCAAACAATACTCCATAATCCCATCCTCATATGAGTTTCGTTTCAGATTTGTAACTATCGGTAGACGATCCATTGGAACCTGAAATTGATATTAAAAAAAAAAGCCAGAGTAAATAGGAGAAATACACTTCCAATGATTTAACTTTCATGATGATACAAATACAATTATGATGAACACACATTAGTGTCTGGCTGTATGCTAAATATAAATTCTAAACTCCATAGAAAGTTGAAACACTATCTCTACCTTTATAACTAAACGTGTCAACAAGAGGAAGTATAAACGATAGATTTAGAGATATGTGGTTATTATCCCTGTTCAAAAAATCCAAGTGCAGAACGAATTTATAAGAGAAGGTAGAACACAAATTTTCAATTGATTTAAGTGTATAAAGCAAAGTTCTTGAATAAGGATTATTACCTACGATTCAGAAACGGAGAGATAGAGGAGATATTTGTTTAATGATTAAACCAACAGAACCAAAAGATTGAACCGGTTATTGAACTCTCTTTAAAATAAAAAAAATTTAGATATTTGACGTTGAAATTATTTTAATCGGCAAAGTCAACGTTTATTTAGTTCTCCGTTTAATAATACAATATTCGCGGCAGGGAGTGTCCGACTCTATTTTAATCAGCTAGGCGGTCGATTTTTGGAACAGAGGTTTGAACAAACCATTCACAATATGAAATGCCATAAAGAAGAACAAGACACCATCGGCCATCCATAGATGTACCCTTCTTCTGCTACGATGTTGACTAGTTACGCTAGACAGATATATGGTCCCATTCGTCGTCTTCTTCTACTTCTTGTTCTTTTACTTCTCCAAGTCCACTCTTTGTTAGCATCAACCAAAAAGTCAGTGATTCAATCAAAATCATCAAAGTTTCACCACAAATCTAAATATCAACTTGAAGATATAAAAACTTGCCTTTGATTGCTTCTTCTCCCCGATAGTACTAGTATTGAATAAAACAGAAATCAACTTCCTGCTTATAGGCCTAATAACGAAAGTCAACTCCTGTTTGACAAACCAAATGCACAAAGATAACATTTAGGAAGTGTTATCGAGATATTTTCTTTGAAAGGCCAACTTAAGTAATAAGTGGGGAATGGAAACTTGTGCTCAGATGGAGTTAGAGCATGACAAATGTACAGATAGGCTCAAACTGTATTTGTACATAATTGGGTAAACTGTTTTTAATTTTACATTAAAGATACTTTTTTCAAAAAAAAAAATCCTTAATTTTGGTGCTTTTAACCAAAACATAATGGGAAAATTCCATAAAAATACATGAACTAAATTCCGTTAAGCTTTTTAATACCCTAATTTTTTGGCTACCCAGTTTAATACCCCAGCTATTTATTTTGTCCATTTTAATCCATCAACTTTCAAATTGTGCCCATTTACCTACCTCGACTTAACGGAAAGATAACATCCGTTATCTTTTTATGTATTAAATAATTTAAAAATTATATTTTATTTAAAAATAAAAGAAAATCCAAAAAAATCCAAAAAAGTCAAGAAATATTTTCTAAAAGTAAAACAACATAAAAACTAAATTTTCGATGAAAAATATTTTATTATAATATCAAATTCGAATTCAAATACAAAATTAAATTTCAAACAAAAGTTTTAATATTCAAAAAGTTCAAACATAAAAATTCATAAATTTACAACAACTTTTTCTGAAGTTCAGATATATATATATATATATATATATATATATATATATATATATATATATATATATTCAAAATCCTTGTCTAAGTCAATTTAGAATAAAATAGATAAATAACATATATAACACTATTTTGTAAGAAATTTTTGAGTTTTTTTTGTAAAAGCCTAACTTGTTTTTTGAATTCGAAACTTAAATTTTTCTCTCTCAAATTCATAGTTTTATTTCATAATTTATATTTTTAAAAGTATTTTTAAAGTTTTGAAGATTATAAATTTGGAAATTTAAAAGTTAAATTTAGGTTTTTAAATTTAAAACCGAATGTATTATTTTAAAAAAAAAAACTATTGTAATTTTTTTTTTTAAGTTTCAGAATTTTTTCCCCCAATTTTTTTCGAATTTAAAAAAATTATTGTCATGTTTATTATTATTTTTCAATAAATATTATTTTCTGAATTATTTAAAAAATAAAAAGATAACGGATGTTATCTTTTCGTTAAGTCAATGTAGGTAAATGAGTACCGTTTGAAAGTTGGTGAATTAAAATGGAAAAAATAATTAGTTGGTGTATTAAACTGGGTAACCAAAAAGTTGGGGTATTAAAAAGCTTAACGGAATTTAGTTAAGGTATTTTTATGGAATTTTCCCAAAACATAATAGTATATTTTAAAAGCGGGGGATTATGTTTAGAGGAGGCAGCGATGCTTACATTCAATTTATGATCTCTGCTCTTAAGATGCATGGTAAAATCTTCAAAGCTTCCAGAGATGATAAACTTTGGTCGCTGATAATGTTGGACCATACAGAGAACCTTGGCATACTGAGCAATACCAGGCACATTCAACAGTTTCACAGCAAGTCTGAAGTGCATGTCTTCTCTCCTCTGAATACCTTGCATCTGTGGTTGAGAGAGAGAGAGAGAGAGCTTTCCCATGAAAGCACTCTAGAACCAGGAGAGAAATTAGATTGTTGAGGACATGCCAGCAGAGTGGTGTGTCCCATACCTTCGAACCCGGAAAATGTATAATATATGGAAGATGCGTGTGCATCAGCACCGGAAATAAGCATAAGAGTAGCCGGAGCTTGATTAACTTTTCCCCATGATATCAATTCACAATTTATGACACTGATCCCTGTTACAGTAAAGGAAAGCAACTCAATACTAAAAGCAAATACAGCCATAAACAATAATTTTAAAATAACATTTATAGAGATTAGCCGCAGACAAGGAGACTAACCGTCCAAGGCTTGAGTAAGTTGGATTCCACTGTAATAGATGACCGGAAGAACATCAGGGGTTCGGTGCAAGGTGAAGTTAAGGTTACCAATGGCAGTGATTGTAACGCCCCCGATCATCAGTCAACGGAAGTTGACCGGAGACGCCACATACCGCGCCGCGGGCGGTCGATCCTAAGTCCTCAAAACGGATTAAAGGATTCGAGACCGACTATCCACGGAACGATTTACCCGAACTGACTAAGTCCAAGGTTCAGACCGGACCAATCCTTGCAACAGTGTCACTTGCAAATATTTCGAAAATGTTCCCTTTTTGGTACTAGTATATATTAGGTATGGAAATTGCCATGAAAATAACTTATATCGGATCCGAGGTTCAAAATCCATACATAATACATAGTACGTACTTTGCAAAATCGACGGAAAACCTACTCTGGCTTCCTAAGTCCAATGCCGCCCTTTTACTAGCTTTCCCTCTAGGTTTCCTGCAAAACAAGTTGTGATGGAGTGAGCAATTTGATAATTGCTCAGTGAGCGAAGCCTAAATAATAACCCACCCAACCCCCAGGTAATCAAGAAAGCAACAGGCAGCAAGCGAACATAATAAGGAATAACCAAAGCACAATATAGCATCAAGAGGCAACGCCTAAGTTTAAAACTAGATCACCATGCCTATATTAAAACCGGTCCTATAGGCCTTGTGCCGATACACGCGTTTCCGAAACGAGACATAAGACACAAAGTCTTCCAATGTCCCAAGTTCCGTGGGAACACCCCAACCCGAACTTTATACACCGTTGTGTATCACGGTTTAAGGGTGCGACCCAAATGCCATCCGTGGCGTGAACACTCACGTCTTCTTCGGACAACGCGGAATCCTTACACCATACAAACACTGCATGATGCGCACATAAAACAACACTAGGCTACATGTAACATGATTACCACACATGAAACATAGCCTAATGCACATTACTACTTTCAGGATAAAATATTCATGTATGCATAGACAAACAGTTAACAAATCATGAATCAGCCTAGACAAACATGAACGATTTATCCTACTTTAATCAAGCTCAACAGAAATGCAAAGAATCAAATACGCAAGTTGATACTAAGCATTAGCAGAATAACAGTCAATGAACAAACAATTCCCACGGTGATTCTACTCATCAACCACCGAGACTCCACTCACGTGATGCGTAAGAAGAGGTTGGACGCTTAATGATACTAGGAATGGCTTAGCACGCGGGTCAGGAGCTAAGGCAAAGTGGGTTTTGGATATCGATCTCTCTTGGTCACGGACAAGGCAACACCGAGCCTTATATGAACAAGGTTTCTCCTAAACTCACCCGGATCTGGCTCAAAACTCTCGAGCTTAAGACCCAAGGGATACGGCCTTTACTGATTTTTATGGTAAAGGAAAGTTTCTATGGTGAGTTATATGGTAACTGATCAAGGGAGGGTCCTTATATAGGAGGGGATGGAAAGCATGATGTGTCACTGCCACTGCTGACAGCTGTCACTGGTTAATGTGTGTCAGCATTTGTGCCTGACACCTGGCGGACGTGTCAGCGTCTGCACATGACACCTGGCAGACGTGTCAGCGTCTGCACATGACACCTGGCGGACGTGCCAGCGTCTGACCAAGTATGTTGCCGACTATACCATAGGTGGCGTGGTCCCATCCGACTGGTCCTATCCGACTGGTCCTATCCGACTGGTCCCGGGCGATCCTTGACTTAGCCAAGCGTCTCACTGGCTGCGGCCTTAGACTAGCTCGAGATGGTCTCGAGCAGTCCTTGGACACTCTAGTCCCATGATGCGCGGCTTGTCCCAAGGCCTTGCGCATCGTGGTCTTAAACCATCCTTAGACTTTCCGACCAACTCAAGCCATCTTAAGACCTATTCTTACACGAAAACTCCTTTAAATTATGTCTCGGTTTCCATCTTATAATACTGAATTTTAGCCTATGGCACCAATCTCTCATCTTGCAGCACTACCCCTTGTGTTAATTCCTTATTATTCCATGGTACCGATTACTCGTCCCGCGGTATTACCCGCAATATCGTTTACTCGTCCCGCGGTATTACCCACAGTACCGATTACTCGTCCCGTAACACTTTCTTTGATCCATTCTCACTTCCCCTCGAGCGTTTTGGGATTTCCTTTGAGTGAATTCTTTCTAAGTTCTTTTTCCATACATCCTAAATCAAAATTTTCTAAGGCCGCCACTTAGAAAATTTTGAACTTACCCTGGCCGGTCTAGCCATGAGCAGGGTTATAACAGTGATGGTGACAGGAGCAGAGTAGCCTGCCTTGGTCAACGCCGATCTTATACTTTTACCGACCATACGAGCATCATGACCATCAGGAACCGGACAGCTGTTGATGTCCCAAAAAACGACCATTTTTTGCTGCTCCCGCTTCGCCTTGGCGTCCATCGTCTCTTTCGTATTTGTTGAATCCATCGGCTAAATCGATATCACCGACCTCTTTTACTACCAAATCTGTATCGCCAGAGAGAACAAAGGGGAAGATGGAACAAGTATTCGATTTCATCTTCTAGGCAAAATTATATACTTGTTTATGTGGGCCGACACGCGTGGTCCATTACTCACGGGCGGCTGGCATTTTTGTTCTGAGAGTACGCTATAATACGCTCAAATCGTCCCGTGTTGAAAACGATTTTGTTTACGAAGAAGATACTTTAGAGTTTGACTTGTGGGAAGATCTTGGTGTAAGTCGGGCTTTTTAGTCTTTTAGGTTATAGCATTATCTGTTGCTTTTGTTGATGTTTTCGATAAGTGGATTTTAGTTTTTTATTTTATTTAATAGTTTATGGGCCAAAATATTCTGCGTGGGGCCCTTCAATATTCAAGGCCGGCACTGAATAGAGATGTATGGTAGACTGATTATGTATAGTTTAGTAGGGAATGCATGTGAAACAATGGAGACTAGGCGCATATCTACGGTTTTATTTGTTTCCGATTAAGCTAAAGAAACTTAGTATTTCCTTAAATCTAGGAAGACTTGAACAAATCATATAAGATGAGTTGAGTAAGATAGGCCAGATGAATCGTTCCCAATCGTTCCATAACATTCATCTCTCTCTCTCTCTCTCTCTCTCTCTCTCTCTCTTCTTTGACCAATTTCTATTAGTTTCCCTTCAATATTCATAGATGGATATTTCATTTAACAGTGTCACACAATTGTGGTGGTCTAATATGTATAACTTTTTTAAAGTTCAATATGTATACCTTGGCGTTAACAAATTAAAAAAAAAATTATAATAAATTGATTGCCTAATACTAATACATGTGAAAATGAGAATACAAAGGGTTGATATAAATACCGACGACGCTAAAGTATATGTTTTGTTTTTGTCATATACACTAGAAAATTAATAGCTAATGAAAAGCCCATCAAACAAAAACCCATAAACTTATTAAGCTTATCCTCTGAAACTTGTACGAACACTTAACCAATTTTTTCGATCTGAATTTGGAATCCTTTTCCAATTTTTTCAATTTCTGAAACTTGTACAACATTTGATCTTATCCCTAAAATGGAAGAACAAAACTGATTGAGAGTGAGACTAACGGAGATAGCGACATCGATAGCTTCCTTCTCTTTCATATCATCACTTGATAACAGCTCGTAGAAGAAGCTTCTACAAGCTCCGAAAGACTAGATCTCCGATCATCGAAGTTAGTTTGCGCCGGTGCTCCTCCGTTCACGCTCTTCTTCCTCCTCTCGTTATTGTTTGAAATCAATCTCGGAAGCATGCAAATAAATCTAACTCCGAAGCTTTTTTCCTCCATTTCTCAGACATCGAAGGTTCGTAATGCACCTTCCACAAATATTTGAAGAAACGTACTGTGTTTTTGTGAATCTAACAACTGGAATTTCTTCACTAACTTGATTTTGGTTTGGAATTTGATTGTTTGATTGGAATTAGTTAGGTTGGAAGATTAGTGAGATGTTTGTTTTGATTGGAATTAGTTAGGCTGGAAGATTAGCGAGATGTGTTTGTATTGATATTTTGAAATTTGAATAGAAGAAGAAGGAGAAATTTGATTTCTGAAGAATGTATAAACTGCAATTCAGAAATCAAATGGTTTGGATGCTTATTTAGAAAAAATGGGAAAAAAATTTACTAAGAAGAAGAAGCAATTCTCTCGGTCACTCGGTGGAAAATCAAGTAGGAGGAATTTTCTTTTATTTTTAAATTATTTAAAACATAAAAAAATAACGGATGTTATCTTTCCGTTAAGTTGAGGTAGGTAAATGAGCACTATTCGAAAGTTGATGAATTAAAATGGGCAAAATAATTAGTTGGGGTATTAAACTGGATAGCCGAAAAATGGGGTATTAAAAGCTTAACGGAATTTAGTTGGGGTATTTTATGGAATTTTCCTGAATTAAAATTTAGTTTAATTATGAAGAATCTAATCTTATTTAAGAGTTTTAAACATTGGTTCTTACCTCCCACGTATCAGCGTGTGATTCATCGATGTTTTTTTGACAAGGAAAAAATAAAATACGCGTTGTATTCGTCAATATATTTTTTTGTTTTATTCAATGTATTATATTTATAAATTAAAAAAAATTCTACTTAAAACAACATATTTTTATATTTTTATATTAAGAACTCCTAATAGGGTTGTACCATTGGAAGAGAATGCAAATAAAAACTTTTCTAGGAGTTCTTATGAATTGATGATGAAAAATTTATAATAAAAAAATTTGGTAAGAACCCTATGAAGAATTTCACCATTGAACATGAGAATCAATTTGGGAAATGTTTTTGTTTCTTTTACAACCAAAATGGGAAATAGAGAATTAAAACTTTAACAAATTTATTATATATTTTTCTACAACAATTATACGAATTAAGCGGTTATGCAATTTTTGAAACCATTTTTTATTTGTTAGTCTATTCTATATGTAATTATGTATTATGGGGTTGTGTAGTTTTTTCTTAGCCAGTAAAAAGTAATATGAAGAAATGACCAATAAATTGTAGAAAGTTTATAAGCTTTTTAAGAGTTTATATATGATTAGTTCTTAAGATTTCACACAAGAGTTAGTATTATAAACTCTATAAATAACATACAAGATTGAATAACACAAATATTACATAATATTATGAACAGTATTGATTTACGCTTTACAATTGCAGCATATAAAACATTTTTCAGTTTAACATACACTTCATTCAGTTCTAATAATAGATGTTTGGGAAAATTCACAAATATAGGTTATCATATTTTATTTTATTTCTTATCAATTATTGTGAAAATAAATGAAAACTAATATTTAATAATAAAAGAAGGGTATATTAGGAGTTAATTTTTTGAAACATATATATATATATATATATATCTATGAAATCAAAGACATATTATTTAAGATATTTGATGCATACAAATATACGATAAGTTGTCATTTTACCCTCTAAAATAGTACAATTTTAACTGATTTTTTTGATATTTTTGCCATTCAATTCCTAAAATAATGCGGAATTTATTCTCCCATATCAATCTTTTAAAAGAAATATAATAGTATGAAAAATTATACTAATAACCCGCGCATGAAGAATCGTTTTCATGGGTTTCGTGTCTTTACTCCAAACCCAATAATAACACGCCACGTAGCGCTTATTAGAAGAATTTCGTCGTTACTGACCACAGAGCAGAGCAAGTAATAAGGAGACTTTTTTCCGAGAGCAGAGCAAAGAAAAACCATGTCGTCTTCACGACTCAGTGAGTCAAATAGATCGACGGAAGAAGACGGAGGAAAGTTCACGGCTTACGAGCCTCGATTCCAGTCGCAGCGGTTTGACTCGTCCTTCTCCAATTTTGAAACCCAACCGGAAAACGATTCGTCTCCTCACTCCTCCAACCATGGAGATATCTCTTCGGAAAATCAATCTCCGTCGTTGATAAACAGTTCCGATGATACGAACGGTCCGATCTTGCCGCCTCCATCGGTTATGGAGAAAGAGGAAGGTTTTGCTCTCAGAGAATGGCGAAGGTAAATACGCTTGCAAACTCTTGATCCTTTGACTTGTTCGATTCTTAGAGATTCTCACTAGTTTCTTTGATTTTGCTTGAAAACCCTAAATTTAGCAACTCCAAACGTTGACCAAATATTGTTCCATGGAGTCTCAAGTAAATTTACAAATACAACAAAATTGTAGTTTATGCGCTTGACCCATGTTACTTAATGTGGTTGATTATGTCAACTTAATATAGCTTATTTGAATTAGTGTTGTTTTTTTTTGAAGAAGAAGATTGAATTAGTGCTGTTGTGTTGTCTTAAAAAATGCTCTGAGGTTGGAAGAGAGGGAAAAGAAAGAGAAAGAAATGGCTCAACAAATTATAGAAACAGCAGATCAATACAAAGCCTATTTCTATAGCAAGCGTAGCATTACTATCGAAAACAACAAGAAATCAAACCGCGAAAAAGACAAGGTGGTTTTTGTCTATGTTTTTATCATTCAAGATTTGTGTTTAGAGATATTGTGAATTCTCAAGCCTTCTTATTGTTGTTTGTTAGTATTTGGAGAACCAAGAGAAGTTTTATGCTGAAGCTGAGAAAAATAATTGGAAGGCGATTGCGGAACTCATTCCTCGTGAAGTACCAGTTATATAGAAGAGAGCGAAACAGAAGAAGCAAGCTTCCATATATGTGATACAAGGACCAAAACCTGGGAAGCCTACTGATTTGTCTCGTATGCGTCAAGTGCTCACGAGGCTCAAGCATAATCCACCTTCTCATATGATGCGTAATCAGCCCACACCATCTGGAGTTGACCCGTGATTGAGCGGTTCAAACAAGTTGTACTTTTGTGTTGTGACAAAGTTAGCTTCTTCTTTATTTGTGTAAAGCGTCTGTGATTTATAAGCTTCTCTGGTCTTAGCATTGTTGGCTTCCTACACAGTTTTCTGGCGCAGCGTAAGAACGTGGATGGTAGCTCAATCAAGGGATTAGATAAATTTCTTGAGACCTACTTCGCTCAATCAAAAGATTTAAGATAAATCTTTTGAGACCGAACTTCTTGCTTCGATGAACTTAATCAAAATCGACACAAGGGTTAAAGAGAAACTCTCTTAGTCTTAATTCTTAAAAATCTGTCTTACAATAAACGAAGCATAAGCTTTAAATAGAAATCTAAGTCGGTTGCAACCGATGCAAGAAAAGGAAAAATACTAAAAAGCTAAACTTGAAAGCCAAGCAATGTTTTAAAGAAAGGAAATACGATAGTTCTTGAAGAAAAGGAAATAATAGCTCATGATGCTGCATCAGGTCTCCCCATGTCAGAAGGATTCGACCTCGAATCGGGTAGGAGATCCAGAAACATAGCGAGACAAGTACCGTACATTAAACACATCGGATGTGTTAATATCAGCTGGAAGACGTAAGCGGTAAGCATTGTCGTTGATTTTCTCTATCACCTCAAGAGGACCAATTTTCTTGACTCGCAACTTAGAGTAAGCACGCGACGGCATTCGATCTTTAGTCATAACGGCCCATACCAAATCACCTTCTTTAAAGACGAGACGGCGCCGATGAGAATCTGCAACCATTTTGTATTTTGACGTTGAAGCCTCAAGGTTGGCCAATGTTTGCTCATGAACCTGTGTAATGTTCTCAACGAAGGCTGTCGCATCACCATGTAACCGTGTCTTATCCGGAAGCAAAGAAAGATCAACTGGTCCACGTGGAATAATCCCATATATCACTTGAAATGGACAGAATCCGGAACTGCGGTTAACGGCATGATTATGGGCAAACTCGGCTTGAGGAAGCTTGGAATCCCATGATTTGATATTATCGCCTACAAGAGCACGCAACAAGTTTCCAAGTGAACGATTTACAACTTCGGTTTGACCGTCGGTTTGAGGGTGATATGCGGAACTCATGTCAAGACTTGTATTAAGAGGCTTCCACAACGAACGCCAAAAATGACTAAGAAATCGAGAATCTCTGTCATAAACAATTGATGAAGGAAGGCCATGTAGTCGATAGATGTCTCGGAAAAACATAGAAGCCACTTGAAGTGCATCCGTTGTCTTTTTGCAAGGAATAAAATGAGAAAAACGATCAACCACCACGAAAATAGAATCAAAACCTCTTTGAGTACGCGGAAGACCCAGTACAAAATCCATGCTAATGTCTGTCCAAGGCTGAGTTGGAATAGGCAACAACATGTATAAACCAGCATTTGAGGCATGACCTTTAGCTTTTTGACAAACAACACACCGTTCTACAAAACGCTCAACATCGCGGCGAAGTGTAGGCCAAAAATAAGAACAAGTCAGAAGATGAAGTGTACGATCCCTGCCAATATGGCCTTCTTGATGCAATTCTGAAATTAGTTGAAGCCGCAAACTACAATCAGGAATGCAAAGACGTGTACCGCGAAAAAGAAACCCATCGAATATGTTGAATTGTGTAGAGCGTCCATCAAGTGTATCTTTGAATATGGTAGCAAAATACGGATCAATCTCATAAAGATCAGCAAAAGAACAAAAACCTGGAACCGAAACATTCAGAACAGCAAGAACAGAATGACGACGACTAAGTGCATCAGCCACACGATTAGAGGCACCCGAGGTGTGTTTGATGACAAAGGTAAATTGCTGGAGATATGAGATCCAAGATGCATGCCGGGCTGAAATTTTGTCTTGATTTCCAAGGTATTTAAGCGCATCATGGTCCGTGTATAAGACAAATTCCTTGTGGCACAAATAATGTCGCCAATGCTTAACAGCTTGAATAATAGCATAGAACTCAAGATCATAAGTGTTATAACGAGAACACGCACCCGCAAGCTTTTCACTATAGAAAGCAATAGGACGATTTCTTTGACTAAGAACTGCTCCAATTCCACCCTTAGATGCATCACAATGCAATTCAAATACTTGACTGAAATCGGGAAGTGATAAGATAGGTGCTAAACTCAACTTATCTTTGATCGTTGCAAATGCTTTCGATGCCTCTTGTGTCCAAACAAAATGTGTAGCCTTGATACAATCTGTAATCGGAGCCATGAGAGTACTAAATTGAGGAACAAATCTCCGATAAAATGATGTGAGGCCGTGAAAGCTTCGTATATCTGAGAGTGTTGTTGGTTGAGGCCAAGATTGAATCGCAGCGACTTTTCCTGGATCTACGGCTAAACCATGAGCGGAGACAATATATCCAAAGAAGTGAACGTGTGGAGCTCCAAATTCACATTTCTTTAATGTAGCATAAAAACTATCACGTCGTAAAACCTCTAAAACCTCTGTAAGATGACGTAAGTGATCAGACAATGATGAGCTGAATACCAAGATGTCATCAAAATATACCAACACAAATTTTCCTATAAATGGACGTAAAGCTTGATTCATCACACGCATAAATGTACTTGGAGGATTTGATAAGCCAAACGGCATCACTAACCATTCAAACAATCCTTCACGAGTCTTGAAAGCCGTTTTCCATTCATCGCCAGGTCTAATTCGGATTTGATGATAACCACTTTTCAAATCCAATTTAGAAAAAATAGATGCCGTTCCAATCTGATCAAGCAAATCATCAAGTCGTGGAATGGGAAATCGATAACGCACCATAATTTTATTGATTGCACGACTATCCACGCACATTCTCCAAGAGCCATCTTTTTTTGGGATGAGTAAAGCAGGAACAGCGCACGGACTAAGACTTTCACGTAAGAAACCTTTAGCAACCAATTCTTCAACCTGACGACGCAATTCTTCGTGTTCATTAGGACTCATACGGTAATGCGGTCGATTAGGAAGAACCGCTTCAGGAACCAAATCAATACGATGTTGTATGTCTCGTAAAGGCGGTAACCCGATTGGTAAATCGTCAGGAAAAACGTCTGCAAAATCACGCACCAGCTGTGCAAACATTGGAGGGGTTGACTGTGGTAACAGAGGAGACGGCGAAGTTGTGAGTAAGACAAGAACCAAACCAGCCTCACACATAGCTTTTACAAAAGGTGATTTTTGTAAAAACAGAGTCGTTGGAGTAGTCGGCTTGGAAATTGTTTTAGCAGGAGGAGAAGGCGTAAGAGTGAAAGCTTTCCCACCACAACGAAAAGAATATGTGTTGCGAAAACCATCATGATTAACCTTTCGATCGTATTGCCATGGGCGTCCTAATAATAAGTGACAAACGTCCATTGGAACTACATCACATAATGTGTGCTCTTTATAAGACTCGCCGATGGAGAACGTAACCAGAGCCCTGCGAGTAACAAACAAATCTGTTCCTTGTTGTAGCCATGACAATTTATATGGTGATGGGTGTGGTTCATCTTGAAGTTCCAACTTTTTTACAGCTTCTGCAGAAATAACATTCTCGCAGCTCCCGGAATCAATAACGAAAGAGCAAACTTTCCCTTTAATAGTGCAACGTGAATGAAATAAATTGTTACGTTGAGGAAATTCATCCGAGGAACGAGGAGCCAAGCAAGACCTCCTTACAACCAACAACGGACCCGTATCTCCATCCAAAATCTCATCATGATCTGTACTTTCTTCATCATAAATAGGTTCACCATCAGGACCAAGTTCTTCGAGAAGTAAACCATGACGAGTACGAGTCGGACAAGCAGATTGACGATGTCCTAATTCCCCACAAGTGAAGCAACGAAGACCGCTAGGACGTACGTTACGTTGAGTTTCGGCAGGGACAATAGCCGTATCATGACGTGGAGCTGTAATTTCAACAGGAGAAGGTGTAGAATTGGTGCCCAAACGTTGAGATCGAGGATTGCTCCAAGCTGGAAAATTGCCACGTGTTTGTGCTTCGACCGTAATTGCTTGTTGATGCGCTTCGGATAAAGAAAGGGGACGAAAAAGATTCAAAGTATGTTGAATCTGTTGTCGCAAACCGCCTACAAATCTTGCTACAAGTTGTTGCTCAGAATCTCGAATATCAATTCGATTAAGCAAAGAAAAAAATTATGTTGCATAATCTTCTACAGAACGATTGCTCTGTCTCAGATTGTGTAGACGTTGATAGAGCAATTGATCATTGTTGTATGGCAGAAACGTCTTTCTCATGTGTTTTTGTAATTTATCCCATGACGCAATCTTTGATTTCCCAAGTCGCGAGCGCGAAGCCTTGAGTTGAGACCACCATGCTGATGCTCTGTTTCGGAAACGACTCGCTATTAACGGAGCACAACGATCGAGAGGAACATGCTTGAACTCTAGGATTTCTTCCACCGTGCTCAACCAATCGATCAATTCGTCCGCCGTTCCACCGTGAAATTCTGGAATTTCAAGTTTGAACCCAGCTTCCCAACGATAATCTTCATCTCTCTCGACAATATGGTTTCGATTTCTACCGGCAAACGGATTGACATCAGTTCCTTCGACATCATCATCTGCATCACGCTCATCAACAGTATCCGGCGGCTGAAAATTCATGGCTTGAACTGCGGTGGTGAGGACATGAATCTGCTCCTGAAGAGAAGCAAGCGTTTGACGCGTAACTTCAGCCTCTGTCGGGGCGATAACTTTCTTAGGCCTAGCCATGAGGATAGATCGAGTTTTGGCTCTGATACCAACCTGGCGCAGCGTAAGAACGTGGATGGTAGCTCAATCAAGGGATTAGATAAATCTCTTGAGACCTACTTCGCTCAATCAAAAGATTTAAGAGACCGAACTTCTTGCTTCGATGAACTTAATCAAAATCGACACAAGGGTTAAAGAGAAACTCTCTTAGTCTTAATTCTTAAAAATCTGTCTTACAATAAACGAAGCATAAGCTTTAAATAGAAATCTAAGTCGGTTGCAACTGATGCAAGAAAAGGAAAAATACTAATAAGCTAAACTTGAAAGCCAAGCAATGTTTTAAAGAAAGGAAGTACGATAGTTCTTGAAGAAAAGGAAATAATAGCTCATGATGCTGCATCATTTTCAACTTTGATGTTTATATTCAATAAGACAGACCAGATCTGTGTTCATCTTGTTCCTGCTACTACAAGAACATTGGTTTGTGATGCACATATCTTTTGTTTTTTTCCCAGCTGTATCGGTTTGGTTTGATTCCATAGAATTTCAAATAAACAGGAACCTTATATATGTAGGTTGACGTGGTTACAAGGTAAGTGCAGGAAGTTTGACTCCAAGCTATTTATATATGTAGCTAGCTAGCTCATTGTTGTTTGCAAAGTAAAACCAAATAGATTTGGTCTTTTGTACAACTTTTTTTCTGGTTGCTAATGAATGATAAATAGTTTCAGAAGTAACATTTGATTGATCTCTGGTGAATATAGCATTATATATTGTACAATGTAGACACACAATGAAGAAATGTAAGAAGGGAGAAAAAGAGACTCTTTTGATCTGGTTCTCTAGTGCAAGGTTCTTTAGTCATCATCCTTGAACTCCCTGACCAAAAGAAATAGAGAAGCATGTCAGTGCGAAAACGGAGTTGGTTATTTTAGGTTATCGGATTCGCGTACCTTCGATCAAGGTATCGAGGTTGAACACCAGAGCCTTGACAAGTAGTGCAGGTTAAAGAACCAGCACCGTCACAATTGATGCAGCTCGAGACTTCCTTTTCGCCACCACCAAGCTCTACGGTAACATTACCACTTCCCACACACAATCTGCATTTCTCTGCATCACCAATAACCATAATATAATCATAATATTCCACCAAAATGCATAGAAAAACGAGAAATTCGATTCACATACGAGCTCCGGTTCCATTGCAGGGAAAACAAGGTTGAGTATTCTCTCTTTTAGCCTATGAATGTGTAAAAAACGAAACAATGTTACATCAATGATTATCGATTTCGAGGCGTGGATTCGGATTTACGAAGCTTACGGCATTGTCGATTTGAGTTTCGTAAAACACAGGGATTCCGATTCCTAATGCGACGCTTGCTATGCCAACCGAAATTGCGACTACCTATTAGGAACAAACCAAAATCCATCAAATCAGCTAAAACCAAAGTGAGAACAAAATTGATATAGCTAGTGAGCAGGATCGAACCGTGTTAGAGTCAAGTTCTGATTTGATTCGTGGATAAGATTTCGCCGGCGACCGGAGATTCCTCGCCGGAAGTAAACGGGAAGAAGAAGAAGAAGATGGAGTGAAATTGATGGGACGGTGAATAAACGGAGATTGAAGACGAGGCGGTGATGAAACTGATACTGGCATTGTGAAGGTAATGCAGAGAAACGCTTACGCGCGCGAAGAAGATGACATGGAGAAGAAGAAGAAGATTGAAGAATCAGTGGTTTTGGTTAGATATGGTTTCTGGGTTTTTTGGGTTAATCTCAGCCACTTGATTAATTCACTGCGGCTAAGATTTGTTCACGTGGCTTAATCCCATTTTCTTTTTTTTTTCAAATTTTATATTTATTATATTCGCCTTATCCAGAAAAAAGAAAACAATATTACAATGCGAATAGGATACGGTACACCCTCTCAAAAGTAAACGATCGTAACCGTCTGATAATGATCCAACGGCTAATAACCTCTGAGAGTGGTCGTGAATGTTGACTATTTAAACACCGCACTGTTTCAAGTTACAAGTCTCAAGTAGAGAACAAAATATTTTGAAAAAAGGATTCGCAAGTCACAATCGGATACGAAATACCGTTTGATTTCCCCTTTGTCGTTGTCGTCGTCGAGAACGTAACCGTCACCGGTCCGATTACACCGTCTCTTTTCCGGCGATTCGTTCGAGGATTTCAAAATCATACTTCCCGGTTCGATTTTTCTCTCATTTCCGAATAGCTTAACGTATAATTGCTTCTCCAAATTTTGATTCTGATACATCCTTTTTTTTTTTGTAGTATTGCATCAATCGTAGAAAATCTCTGCGTTAATTTGGTCCTGTATTTGCTTAGTCGATTGTTTCTTCTTTGAATCGTTTTTCATCGATTTTGATTTGATTTCGGAGACTGAGAATTACGTGTTGACTTGAATAACTTTTTAGCCAAAAAAATTGATCAACATTAGAATCCTTGTGTGTTTCTTTGAATGTGAATAGTTGTATTGCCTTTAATTGAAATCTCATGGTTTTTATTATATTAATACAGATTTTTTCACGAAGAAATTGTAGTTGAGAATGGAATTTTGATTTGCAGGTTTGCTTCTCTGTGTCTAGAAGGTGAACACGATGATTGGATCGTTTCTGACTAGAGGGCTCATGTATGTTAATAACACTAATCTCATTATTTTGAATTTCGTAATACGATTGTTCATGTTAACTTGTGAATCTTGAAATTGTTTGTAGGGGTCAAATCTCTCCTAGAAGAATCGATAAACCAAACGGCTTAACACGTGTTAAAACGGTTCAGCGGTCGAACCCAGAAAACGCAGGCCCGTCAAAGGCCCATCACTGTTCACTCCAGCGTTGTTCGATCCTTCTAGACCGGCCCAGCTCAGAGCGACCGGAACTGTTCATGTCACCTCGACCGTCACTGTTCATACCGCCTCATTTAGCTATAAATAAACTTGTATCCCTCTCATTGTGGGGGATCCGAAATTTCTTGTAAAAACACTGTTTACAGCTCTGATCTTGATGAATAAGAACCCTAATTCATAATCTAATTCTATCTTCCTCTAAGTGTTTGAAAACCCTAAAGAAGCTCTATTTCAAACGAATCTTCACAAATTCGATTGTGTGATTAATCCAGCACGCACAATTTGGCGCTAGAAGGAGGGTGTACTCGCAACACTAGCTTCGTACACGAAACAGACACTTAGACGAATTCGCAAGATGTCAATAACGAACCCGCAGTCTCCAGCGGCCGAAGATACAGGTCCAAGCGAGCCCATTGTGGTTGGGCTGATCAACCAGTCCGCATTGGAGGCGGAAGCAAGCAGACCTGTCCCGACAGAGAACCAGGCAACCGCCAATACAAACACGGCCGACCCGTCCACACCAGGAGATTTCGGTCAACTCAAAGCAATGCTCGAACAGTTGCTCAAGCAGTCGCAAAACCAGGAGACGATCAACAGCAACCTGACTCCTGAAATCAGAGCCTTGTCGACGACTCGTCAGTCTCGAGGGCTACCTCAAGGTAACGCGCTTCGCGTCGCCCCGCTCGCTCTTAACTTCTCCCAGGCGGCATCGCCATCGGCTCAGGGCACTCGCTAAAATCATACGCCTCCACCTCTCAGAGACGGAACCGTTTTCGTCGCAGGCGCTCCCGGCGGCATACCTGCAATCACAGACAATTTAGAAGGGCGTGAATTCGGAGCAGCTCGGCCCAGTCGACCGACTAGTCGTATCCAGAGTCGGGACGAGGGCGAAATCGCAGAAAGTACGCGATGGATGGAACAAGCCGAAGCCCAAACCGCCCGTAGAGCTATCAATTCGCAGGGAACAGAAATGGACGAGCTCAGAGCCGTCTTGCAGCAGAACACTCGCGATCTCAAGGATATGAGGTCACAGGTCCATCGCGCAACCAGCAAGGCGCCGGAACTCGACCGCGTTCTTGAAGAAGCTCGCACCACTCCTTTTACCGAGCGAATAACAAAGGCGCGTTTATCTGACCCAGGGAAGCTCAAGATTCCCATCTATGAGGGAAAGGGCGACCCCACAGAGCATATCAGAGCATTCTCAATCGCAATGGGGCGAGCTAATTTCAGGCTCGACGAAATCGATGTTGGTTGCTGCCTCCTCTTCGTGGAGCATCTCCAAGGGGCGGCTCTCTATTGGTTCACAGGAATGAAAAGGAACTCTGTCGACAGCTTCGCCCAACTCTCCGAGGCCTTCCTAAAGCAGTATTCCGTCCTAATCAAACGCAGGTCATCGGAGGTGGACCTTTATACTATAACGCAAGCGGCCGGCGAGCCCTTGGGAGTTTTCATTGAACGCTTCAAAGCGATGCTTATTCAGGTAAAAGGGATTGACGACAGATCCGCCCTAAGTGCCCTGCGAAAAGCTTTGTGGTACAGCTCGGATTTCCGAAAGGAGATGACAATTAACGAGCCCTCGTCAATTCAAGACGCGCTTCATCGCGCTAACGGCTTCGCAAGAAGCGAAGATGAAACCAAAATCCTGAGCCAGAAGCATGGAAAGGCCAGGAATCCTAGTCCGCAAGAAGTCCCAATCGCGACAAAGAGGAAGCCGGGAAATTTCGTACAACATGAAGGAGGTTTCAAGGGGGCCCATAACTACCAGGTGGACTCGCCCAGCTACGGTCGAGGAAGAGGGCGAGGCCGCGGAAGAGGCGCCCCTGGTCGCGCTAGCGGCAACACTTGGCCGAGAATATCGCAGTATGACGAGTCTGCTTATTGCGACTTGCATAAGATGGAGGGACACTCGACGTCTAACTGCAGAGTCCTCGGCATGCGACTCGCAGCAAAGTTGGCCGCCGGCGAGCTCAAAGGAAACATCAATGTTAACGATTTTTAGCTCGAGCAATTCGACGATGCAAGAGAAGGGGACGGCCCGTCGGGAGACAACAGAAATGATAAGCGAGACCGACGAAACGACGAGGCCCACCTCGACCGACGAAACGGTAATGATGGCCGGAGCGCCTCGAAACAGAAAATCTGCAACATGATCATGGGCGGCTCGCGCTACTGCTCTAACACCGTCTCGTCGATCAAAGCCTATCAGAGAAGAGCGGAGGTAGGGGCAAACAAACCCGAACCGTCGAAGTTCCCGAATGACGTCATCCAGTTCGAAGAGAATGAGGTCGATGACATTGACAAACCTCATGACGACCCGCTCGTCATCCGACTCTCCGTCGCAGGATGGGACACGGGTCGCGTTTTAATCGACACTGGGAGCACAGTCGACATCATTTTCGTAGACGCTCTGAAGCGCATGGAAATTGACCTCGCACAAGTCGAATCCTATCCTAAGCCATTAACCGGATTCAATGGCGAGACGACGATGACACTTGGTACGGTTAAGCTTCCTGTAAGTGCGGAAGGTGTGACTAAAATAGTCGAGTTCGCAGTCTCGAACAACCCGGCAATTTACAATGTGATAATGGGAACCCCTTGGCTAAACTCAATGCGCGCCGTCGCCTCAACGTATCATCTCTGTCTTAAGTTTCCAACAAAGGGCGGAGTCAGAACAATCAGAGGAAGTCAGTCGGCATCAAGATCTTGTTTCATGACCGCGCACAAACTGAGAGCTCAGGCGACAGTGCCAATCCCAAGCGAGCCGCGGAAAAAGATTAAGACAGACAGGGAGCCCGTCAAGGAAATCTCAAACCTCTTATAGCAACTACAGATCGCGGAATCCACTGAAGCTAGAGGAGCGGGCCCAACCTGCGAGCCTGTCATATCGGTTTGTATAAACGACGAATTCTCAGAGAAATATGTAGAGATAGGCGCGACACTTGACAAAGCCTTCAGGCTCGACCTCATCGAATTCCTCAAGAAAAACGTCGGTACATTCGCATGGTCCGCGGGAGACATGCCCGGGATCGATATCGGCATCATCAGTCACGAGTTAAACGTGGACCCGACCTACAAACCGATAAAACAAAAGCGAAGGCGACTAGGTCCTGAAAGGGCTCAAGCGGTAAATGACGAAGTAGACAAACTCTTGCAGGCCGGCTCGATCTCTGAGGTCAGATATCCGGAATGGCTTGCGAACCCAGTCGTCGTAAAGAAGAAAAGTGGTAAGTGGCGAGTCTGTGTAGACTTCACGGATTTGAATAAGGCATGCCCTAAAGACAGTTTCCCTCTTCCTCACATCGACCGCCTCGTCGAGGCGACATCTGGAAACAAGTTGTTGTCCTTTATGGACGCCTTCTCTGGCTATAATCAGATCTTCATGCACCCCGGCGATCGCGACAAAACATCTTTCATCACAGACCGCGGAATCTATTGCTACAAAGTCATGCCCTTTGGACTTAAGAATGCTGGGGCTACTTATCAGCGATTGGTAAATAAAATGTTTGCGGACTTACTCGGCAAAACGATGGAGGTTTACATTGACGATATGCTCGTCAAATCACTCGAGGAAAAGGACCACGTCGGCCACCTCGCATAGTGCTTTGCGTTATTAAACAAGTATAACATGAAGCTGAATCCGGCTAAGTGTCGTTTCGGTTTAACGTCCGGCGAGTTCCTCGGCTACATGGTTACTCGTCGCGGGATCGAGGCAAATCCAAAACAAATCGACGCACTCATCCAGATGCCTTCGCCAAAAACGAGAAGAGAAGTCCAGCGACTAAACGGCAGAGTCGCGACCTTGAACCGATTTATCTCGCGCTCTACTGATAAGTGTTTACCTTTTTATGAAGCGCTCAAGGATAAGAAAGGGGCAGCTCGACAAGATTTCGAGTGGACTGAAACATGTGAAGAAGCCTTCCAGAAGTTGAAGCAGTATCTCGCGACTCTACCTGTTCTGACAAAGCCGATTGCTGGCAAACCGCTCTATCTTTACATCGCGGTCTCGACCTCGGCAGTTAGTGGGGTTCTGATTCGCGAAAACGGCACCGAGCAAAAGCCTGTTTTCTATATTAGTAAGTCGCTAATCGATGCAGAAACTAGATATCCTTTGACGGAGAAACTCGCACTCGCAGTTATTACGTCGGCTCGAAAGCTTCGACCGTATTTTCAATCACATTCGATCGTGGTACTAAGTACTTTTCCACTGCGCGCTGTTCTCCACAGTCCGACTCAGTCCGGGCGACTCGCCAAATGGGCGATCGAGCTAAGCGAGTTTGATATCGACTATCGCAGTAGGACGACGATCAAGGCACAGGTATTGGCCGACTTTTTAATCGAACTGCCGGAGGCGGAAGCCTCGCCCGAAATCGAAGACGCACTAGCGGACAGTTCTGCATCCCAAGTCTGGCAGCTGCACGTCGACGGCTCGTCATCTAAACACGGATCGGGAGTAGGCATTCGACTATCGTCAGACTGAAAATCTCTAGAGCAATCGTTCTGCCTTGGTTTCAATGCATCGAACAACGAGGCCGAATACGAGGCCCTTCTCGCAGGTCTTCGATTGTCTAAAGCGTTGAAAATAACAAGGATAGAAGCTTTTTACGACTCTCAGCTCGTCGTAAATCAGTTCAACGGCGAATACGCGACAAAGGACGAGCGCATGGAAGCATACCTCGCTCTCGTCAAAACTTTAACAGCTGAATTCGATCTGTTCACCTTGATAAGAATTCCAAGGTCGGAAAACTCCCAAGCAGATGCCCTCGCATCACTCGGCTCAACCGCAAAGCTAGATAAAGATCTTCAAAGAATTGTCAAGTTCAAATTCATTGAAGTGCCGAGTATCGCAATCGCAAAAGCGGTCAACGTCCTAACAAGATCTCTGGCAGCGAAGCAAAAAGCAGCTTTCAGCAATGGCTCGCCCGCTCGCTCCGCCGCAGACCCGATGGACCTCGACCACACCAAAGATAACGTCGAACCGGATCTGATGGATCCCAATCAATCCGGTACAGTCGGCGCTTACGAAACGACGGATGTGATGGCAACATATAACAAGCTCGACCCGAATAACACAGCTTTTGACCGTGGCTTTCTCCCCGAACAACTTGAGGAATCCCCAGAGGATGCTTACCCATGTAGCGAGGAGCCTCCACCTGGGCATGAAGTCGTCGACATTCCCATTGACGACGAGACCACAGTCTATGGATGCGACACCAAGTGGATGGCCAACATTCGCGTTTATCTCGCAGACGGCGAGATCCCAATCGACAAATGGGTGGCTCGCAAATTAAAGTCACAGTCGTCTCGTTACGTTTTACTTGATGGAAATATCTTCAAATGGCGACTGTCCGGGCCACTACTCGCTTGTGTCGAGGGGCAGGAGGCTCGCGAGATAATGCACGAGGTTCATGGCGGATCCTGCGGTAACCACTCGGGAGGTCGCTCACTCGCCATCCGAATCAAGAGGCACGGATATTTTTGGCCATCAATGATAAAAGACTGCGAGCTGTTCGCATCAAAGTGCGAGAAGTGTCAGCGACATGGTCCGTTCATCCATCAACCGACGGAGTTCTTAAGCTCGATCACCTCGCCCTACCCGTTTATGCGATGGGGAATGGATATCGTCGGACCGCTTCATCCGTCTCGGCAGAAACGATACCTCTTAGTCCTAACGGATTATTTTTCCAAGTGGATCGAGGTGGAAGCATTCGGATCAATCAAGAATATCATCTGTCGTCACGGCGTACCCTATGAGATAGTGACAGATAACGGTTCGCAATTCATATCTAAGCGGTTCGAACTTTTCTGCGATAATTGGAAAATCAGAATCAGCAAGTCAACGCCTCGCTGCCCGCAAGGCAACGGCCAGGCAGAATCGTCAAACAAAACACTTATCCATGGCCTAAAGACTCGACTCGACGCTAAGAAGGGTCGTTGGGCAGATGAACTTGAAGGCGTTTTATGGTCTTGTCGAACAACGCCGCGACGCGCTACGGGCGAGACGCCTTTCGCCCTTGTCTACGGAACAGAATGTGTGATTCCTACTGAAGTCTATTTTCCAGGAGTTCGCCGACGATTGCTTCTAGAACAGGAAGGTCTCAATCATCTCCTCATGCTCGACGAACTCGACCTTATCAACGAAAGGCGCGACCAAGCACTTATAAAAATGACCGAATATCAAATTGCAGCATCCAAGTATTACAACTCCAAGGTGCGAGTTCGGCGTTTTTACGAAGGAGACCTCGTCCTTCGTGCAGTATTTCAAAACACTGCCGAGCCCAATGCCGGCAAGCTCGGCGCTCACTGGGAAGGACCTTATCAGATCACAAAAGTAGTTCGCCCGGGCGTCTACGAAATCGCCAACATGAAAGGCGAGATGATCCCGCGTTCCTGGAATGCGCAACATCTGAAGAAATATCACTGCTAAAAATACTAAGTCATTAGACTTGAACTACGACGCGACTTGATCCCTTCATTGGGTACGTAGGCAGCTCGTTTGCGGACGAGTTCAGTTGCCCCCATCAAAAAAAAAAAAAAAAAAAAAAAAAGGGGGGGAAGTGGGTACGTATATTCATACTCCCACTCGCAATATGTAACGACTTAAGGTTTTAACCAAGTCTTATTCGCTCAACTCGCTAAACGACTTCGGTCTAAACGCGATAATCGATTCGCAATAAGCTAAGGATTAAACCAAGTCTTATTCGCTCAACTCGCTAAACGACTTCGGTCTAAACGCGACAAGTCGAGTCGCTAAACGACTTCGGTCTAAACGCGACAAGTCGAATCGCAAACGAATTTGGTCTAAACGCGACAAGTCGACTCGCAAAACGACTTCGGTCTAAACGCGACAAGTCGACTCGCTAAACGACTTCGGTCTAAACGCGACAAGTCGACTCGCTAAACGACTCCGGTCTAAACGCGACAAGTCGACTCGCTAAACGACTTCGGTCTAAACGCGAAAAGTCGACTCGCTAAACGACTTCGGTCTAAACGCGACAAGTCGACTCGCAAACGACTTTGGTCTAAACGCGACAAGTCGACTCGCAAAACGACTTCGGTCTAAACGCGACAAGTCGACTCGCTAAACGACTTCGGTCTAAACGCGACAAGTCGACTCGCAAAACGACTTTGGTCTAAACGCGACAAGTCGACTCGCTAAACGACTTCGGTCTAAACGCGACAAGTCGACTCGCAAACGACTTCGGTCTAAACGCGGAAACTCGCTAAACGACTTAACTGTCTAAAACGCGAGATCAATAACAATTAGGCGTCATTATGGCCATAATGGCGACCTGATTAAAACTTCATCATCATTATGAAGTAAACTTATACATCCTCAACGGATAAAGCGCGCTATATAAATTTAGAGTTCATTACTGGGATAGACGTATTCAGTGCGAGTATTGTCCGTTAGCCGGGGTGTCCATCTCGCGAGTCCATCTCGGGATAGACACATTCAGTAGAATGTGTCCGTTAGCCAGGATGTTTGACTCGCAAACCCAGTCTTTACCTTAACAGACTGGTCGAACTTAGCAAATATATATTTGCCTGGATAAGATATATTCAGTAGAATATAACCAGGATGTTCGTCTAAGCGTCTTAAAACCGCATCGCGTCTTAAAACCGCATCGCCTCTAAGCGTCTTAAAACCGCATCGCGTCTTAAAATCGCATCGCCTCTAAGCGTCTTAAAACCGCATCGCGTCTTAAAACCGCATCATTTCTATGACCTTAGACAAGCTCTAACAGGCCTCGTCGACAAACTACTAGTCGAAAATATAGTAAAGAAATTGCTTAAGGGCATTCATATAAATCTGCTCGACCAACTCGGCATAAAAAGTTGTTACAAGTTGGATAAAGCCATCCAGGCACAAAAACAAAAATCGAGTCATAAAATCCTTAAGCAAAAACAAAAAGCTAATCCTACTATTGCAAAGTCCGGATTAGGCGACAGTCTCGCCATCTTTGGCCTCTTTGTCATCAGAAGCCAGCTCGCCCTCTTCGACAACTTGTTCTTCGGCTGGAGTAATGATAGCAGCCGAACTCGCAGCCTCGCCGTCCTTGGGATCTGGTTCCGAAGGAGCCTGTTCGCAAAGAGGTTCAGTTGGTGCGACTGGGATCGGAGCGACGGTCTCATCGGCTTCGTCCGACTCGCTCTTGTCTAACTCCTCACTCACGCTTCGCAAGCGCATACCAAGAGAGCCATCGTTCGACCCAGAAGCTGCATTTATACCAACAGACTTAGCAACAACTTCGATTCGCGGAGACGCAACTATATCTGCTACGGTAATAGGGACAACATAGTTCTTACCCAAGGTCTTTCTCAATTCGAGTGCTATCGCGTCGAAGATCTCGTCGGCTTTTCCGAGCGACGCCTTGTTTTCAGCTAAAAGGGCACGCTCGGCCTTGGGATCGAAGGCCTCCTCTGCTTCAGCATTCTCCATGTCGTCAAGGAGCTGGAGATTAGCCTCCGCTTGTGCAAGATAGACCATTTTCCTAATCGGCTTCTTCATCATTTGTTGAAACAGCTCGTAAGCCCGGTTAAGCTGGCCTTGCACTTCGGCGGCCGCAGATCGCCTCGCAGAAGAAACAGCTTCTTCAAGATCCCGCTCGCGACTCGCCTTCAGAGCAGATAGCTCTTTCACCAGCTCGGCGTTGTTCTCCTCGACCTTCTCCTTCTCCTTACCGACTCTGTGAAGGTGCACGCCCAGGTCGTCTGAGCTCTTCTTGTACATATCTCGCTCAGCAGCAAGATTTCTCAGTTGGGCCGCGACTTTTTCCTTCTCGACCTCTTCTCTCTGCCTGGCCTCGCCTATAAAGAGCTCCTTAGACCTCGAGTCTTGATCATACGACATGATCAGCCTGTTGAAATGGGCGATGGCCTGCGAAGGAGTTGACAGTATGAAAAATAAAGCTAAGTGAAAAAGAAAGAATAAAGTGTGGAATTACCTTGGCCTGGCAAGACGCGAACTCCTTGTAGAGCTCGCTCTTTACCAGCCTTTCCGGGATCGGCATACGATCACCCGGATATGTAACCTTAGCCATCATGGCGGCTGCGGCTAAGGGATCAGTATAAAGCCCATCGGAGCTTCCAGGAATAGTTTGCCCTGGGGACAGAGTCGGCAGCTCGCGACGAGACTTCTTCTTCTCGCCAACTTTACCTTTGCCCTTCTCAGAGGCAGAAGATCGTTTCCTCTTCCGATGCAATTGGGCCTCAGGCTCGGCGGGCTCGTCAGTAATGGTAGTTGGCTTTGAAGTAATAACAGCCAACGCACCACTCGCGACTACAGCAGCCGCTTCGTCACCCTCAGCAGTTGGAGTAGGCTCTTTGTCGACGCTCCGCTCGGACGTCTCGACGATGGAGGCAGTGGCCTTCGGGTCTGCCTTTCTCTTAGCCTTCTCGGCTTTTCTCTTGGCGAGATCGCGGAAAGTTAGCTTGGGAGGCATGATCTCTAGATCGTCGGACTCGCTTTGTTCGACTTCTTCTTCTTCGTCGTAGGAAATAAACTCGCGAGCTCGAACAACCCTTCGAAGATTGAAGTGACGATTCCAAAGGCACTTCCGAGCCTTCAATTTATTGACCAAATCGTCGATGTTGGCAACAGGAGTGAATAGCAGTCTGCTAGCTGTAAAAACAAATTAGCAGAAAAGTTAGTATAAAACACAAGGGGGCAGTTCGCGCAGTAAACATTCAAGAAAATCTACCAAGTGTCCCCCACTTCGCCACCACTAAGTGTTCATCCTCGGCCGACGCGGCCGATATCGGCACGAAGAAAAAATACTTTCTCCAGCTATGATCTTTGTTTGGGAAGTCGTCCAGTATTTTATAAAGGGAACGACTCGCCAGATTGTAGTACTTCATGCCACCCGGGTTTGATTGCTTGCGCCATTCAAGAAGGTTGTGTAGATGGCGAACTCCGATGGGCTCGCGACATTCGGCTGCCCGCGTCGTAATTCCCACCAATTGGCGAATCCCTCTTGAGTTGATTTGCGCGAGCGCGATTTTGTGAACCCGCGCGAATCGGAGAATCAGCGCAGGAATGGGGAACGTGAGGAAACACTCCTTAAACCAACACGCATAGGCGGTAAACGTGCCGGCAGGGGGATCGTCTTCTTGCTGCTCGATAGAAGGCGCGATCAGTTCGACCGAGTCGGGAATTCGGCACTCTGAGCGATAGTCTTCCAGGAAGTCCTCATCGCACCAAGAGGAACCTGGAGGCGGGCGTTGCTTTCGCCTCGATTTCTTTTTCTTCTGGACAACCTCGGCCAGCCCGCACGCGGCCCAAGCTTCCAGTCTCTCTTTTTCTACTAAAGAGTTGTACGACCAGTTACCTTCTTCGATCTTTACTTGGAGAGGCAGCTCGACAGGACTAAGGGACTCGTCGCGGAGTTGTGGGATTTCCACAACCAGTCTTCGCCCATCAGTGGTCGAGGCCTCGCCAATTTGCGAAGGATGCGAAGTCCCAACTCCCTCTTCAAAGCCAGTTCGTCCAGCTCGCATGGATGAAGTAGACTCCCTTGTCTCGCGACTTTGTCTTAAGACGGGAGTAGGATAAGAGAACAGTTCGGCAAGAGGAGAATGGCCTCCAGCTCGATCTTCTCGACTAATGAGGCCGCCTCCTCGCTGCCAGAAGGACTCGCTTCCTCTTGACCACGGAGCCTACTACAACTCGAACTCGCATCTACAATCGACTCGCTATCAGGAGAATACTCCCAGGCCAATTTTCCCTTCTCGGGGAGTTCGGCAGACTTCGCGGATGCAAAAGAACTAGTCGACGACATCTTTCTTTGGATCAAAACTTTAAGTTTTTTCAGTTTTTCTGAAGAACACTGCGGCGGCGATGAAGAACACGGCGGCGGCGAAGTGATGGGACGGCAAAATTCCTATCTATTACTCGAAAGAAAAAACAGAGAAGGGAGAGAGAGAGCGAACCTGTTTTTTTCGGAGGAATGAGAATAATAAGAAGTATCAAGGGAGCGTTGCCTCTTATAAGGACATTTTCGACGGTTCGACTTTCGAGGTGGGCCTAATTTCTTAATGGGCCCAAAGATTCTGGGCTCAGAAGATCAGTTTCGCGAGATTGATCCAAATCAATGGTTCCACAATTTTTATCTGACCCTAAATGCGACTCCGCGGGCTCCTCCTCGATTTGTTTCGCGACTTCATAGTTTTAATATTCTCAGGATTTCGACCTTCAAAGAATCGCGCGACCTCGCGACTTCACTTACGAATAAACCTGCGACTTCAGCATCTCGCAACTCGCGACTCCATCTCAATGGATCAGCTCGCGACTTTTTCTCCACAGAAATCAACTCGCGACTCCATCTCAATGGATCAGTCGCGACTTTCTCTCCGTGAAAATCAACTCGCGACTCCATCTCAATGGATCAGTCGCGACTTTCTCTCCGAGAAAATCAACTCGCGACTCCATCTCAATGGATCAGTCGCGACTTTCTCTCCGTGAAAATCAACTCGCAACTCCATCTCAATGGATCCGCTCGCGACTTTCTCTCCGCAGAAATCAACTCGCGACTTCATCAACTCGCGACTTCATCAACTCGCAACTTCGTCAACTCGTGACTTCCTCTTCGGCGACAACGATGACTTGAGTAAATGTGCGACTCACGCTCTTTTCCCCTTTTCTGTTTTTTCCCACTGGGTTTTCTAGACAAGGGTTTTACCGAGGCTTGTTCGCACATCTGTACATCTTCATCTCGTCACCTCCCATCTTCGAGCAGATTCATTCAATCAAGTCAACTCGCGATTTTGAAGGCTTTCAGTCAGCTCGCAGATATCGGAACAAATCTACCTTGACGCCTCGCACTCTCGCACGATTCGCGGATCACAAGTAAAACCAATTTGCAGATTCGCGAAACTAGAAATCTACTCACCAATAACAGCAACCGACTCGCAGTATTGAGCATTTGGGTTCGACAGCATCGCCACTAACACGGTAAACGGCCTAAGCGGGAATCGATTTTTCAGACACCCTTACTTCAGCACTTTTTAACTAAACTGCTGAACTGGGGGGCTAACTGTAGGGGTCAAATCTCTCCTAGAAGAATCGATAAACCAAACGGCTTAACACGTGTTAAAACGGTTCAGCGGTCGAACCCAGAAAACGCAGGCCCGTCAAAGGCCCATCACTGTTCACTCCAGCGTTATTCGATCCTTCTAGACCGGCCCAGCTCAGAGCGACCGGAACTGTTCATGTCACCTCGACCGTCACTGTTCATACCGCCTCATTTAGCTATAAATAAACTTGTATCCCTCTCATTGTGGGGGATCCGAAATTTCTTGTAAAAACACTGTTTACAGCTCTGATCTTGATGAATAAGAACCCTAATTCATAATCTAATTCTATCTTCCTCTAAGTGTTTGAAAACCCTAAAGAAGCTCTATTTCAAACGAATCTTCACAAATTCGATTGTGTGATTAATCCAGCACGCACATTGTTTACAGAATGGTGTTTGGATATGCATATCCTGCTTATGAATGCTTTAAAATTGTCGAACAGAACAAGCCTGAGATTCAACAATTTATTTTCTGGTGCCAATATTGGTATATAATAATGCATTCTTTTCTTCATCTCTCTACCTTGAGGAGGTTTCTTTGTTTATAATTTTATTGCTTCCTCTGTAAAAAACATCTTGCAGGATTCTTGTTGCTGCTTTAACAATCTTCGAAAGAGTCGGTGATGCTCTTGTTCCATGGTAAGTTATTATTATTTGAGTCTAAAAGTTCCATTAAGCTGTATTCTTATGATCTGTCCTGTTTTCGTCAAGGTTACCGGTGTATAGCGAGGCGAAGTTGGCATTCTTTATTTATCTCTGGTTACCGAAAACCAAAGTAAGTAATCTATTTTTTACCTTCTGATTTTACTGGCTTTATACTGTGATCTCATAACCTCTGTGTATACCATTTCAGGGAACTACATATGTTTACGACGCCTTCTTCAAGCCGTATGTCGCAAAGCATGAAAACGAAATCGACCGCAACTTAATTGAGATTAAGACTAGAGCTGGAGATATGGCAATGGTATATTTCCAAAAGGCAATTAACTATGGACATACGAGGTTCTATGAAGTTTTACAGTATGTTTCAGAACAATCAACACCAAAACTTCAGTCTAAGGTAATAATAATAATATATCATTTCTTTAATTCTACTGTTTCTATTTGCATAATGAGATCAAGAAAATGTTAACCCTTTTTCAATCTAACAACAGGAAAAGAAACTGACAACAACAAAACTTGATGATCCAAAAGTTGTGGAGACAGAAAACAAAACCAGTGAGATAGAGTCATCCACTAAGTAACGCTAAAAGCTGACTTGTGTGGTCGTGGGAAGTTTGCATCATCTTCTTTCGTTTTAATCATGTATATGGTTAGTAAAAATGTCACATTTCGGATGTAATTGTAAATGGCTGTGAAGAACAAACAAATAAAGTGGAATAAATTGAAGTTGGCTTACTATGGGCCTAAATCCAAATCATTTTGCACGGTTAGTACTTGCTCAATTCCTTATCGGTCCATGTCACCATGGTCATTGGTCAATCTATATTTTAAAATACAAATAAATTTTTGGTATAACACTTTTTTTTTTTTTGGTATAACAGTCTTTAGGCCAAAAAAAGAAGAGAAGGTAAAAGGAATTTAAAGGATGAAAGTGCTTAAAAGTAAAAAACAATAAATAACCATAGGACCACACGGTTACAAGTTGTGACTTCTCATCATTGTGTGGGAAAATAACCATCACGATATATTAACAAAATTTCTAGACATATTTCATATACTGTAATGTAAATAACCAATTAACTGACGCTATATGTGAAAGAAAGACCAATGAATATTTATATTAATGAGTTGTCTATATACCAATAATTGAAGAAGGATATTTGTAAACGAAAGATAGATGAATCCACTATTAAAGTTAGGGACCATTTTTGAATGAAAGTTGATGTATATCTATCTACTTATACCGATTGCATTTATTGGTATTAAGCTTATTGTATAATTCAGTGTGAAACTAAAAAAGTGTCAGCAAACTCTTCTTCTTTGTTTGATTATCTCATACGAGCTAAGCTAATGCGATTCTCTAATCTGGACTCTACTTCTAACCCCAAAAAAAAAGGCAAAATAACATAACAAAAATAGAGATTTGGTAGTAAATTCCGAAACGAGGATCGCTTTCTCACAACTAATTTTCTACCTACAAGTTACTTGATTATAGAACAAGTGTGCAATTAGAATTACATTGTAGTTGTTACACGTTCTATAGTATCAAAAAAAGATTGCAAACTTTCATATTGTGTTTGATTGGTAACAACTTACAACATTTTATATTGTATCAATCACAAAGTGATGCCAATTTGTTAACCAAAAACGTCACATTTAGTTTTAATTGTACAATTTTTTTTTACAGTTACTTCTTACTTCTTTATGTTATGTTGTAAAACTTATACTGTTGTAGGTACCAGTTTGATCTATTATACTAGATGGTACTCTTTCGTGACAATTCATCTAGCGTGTTAATCACCATGTAGTTAACTCACTTTTTTTTTTGAATTTTTTTTTTTTAAATTAGTTAACTCACTTGAAATGTAAGTTTATGTGTTTCAAATTTAATTGTTTGAGTTGATTGAAATGTACGTTCAGGTTTTCAAATTTTTGGGTGGGAGAAGTAATTCAATTATAAACGTTACGCAAGGGAAAAGATTTGGTTCCTCGTAATAACTTTTGATTACTTAAAATGGGGACACAATTGTCTCTGCTTTCTTTTATTTAAACCGTTTTGCCATAAAATATTCCAAATCACACGTGTACTTAATACAACATTTTGTATCTAGTAATATCTTAAAATTTAACAAATTGACCAACTGAGAAAACTCATGAAAAATATATCCATACTTGATACTTCTAATATATATATGTATTCAACTATTGTGTACATACTGTACGAAGTTTTCTCTCTCTCTGTCGGTGTTTTAAAAATATTTCTACCTCTATATTTAATGTCATATTAAAAGCACTTAAAATTATACAAACTGGGAATTGGAAGGGTTCTCTTTACTGCAATACGAGATGGGTAATACTAATATTAAATTTATGTCATTTTTTAAGTTATAAATTTGGTAAAATTTTATTAAATCAAAGACCAATATTAACCAGCCACGTGTTTATTAAAGATTCTTTGACTTGCATGAGGATTAAATTTTTCTGTCAGTCGAATAAATTCCATTGTCATCGGACAATAACAACTATTTAAAATGCTGTGTACCTAAACAATTACTTTGCTCTTTTAAGGTTTGGTTTTTGAAATTCAAACTCGTTAACAAAAAACAAACACATTCTCAAGATCTCGCGCTCCTTTTTCTTCTTTGTCTCAAAGGTAACCTAAAAATGTAAATCGAATTGACTATTATAATCTCTGATAGTTTTTTTTTTTTTTTTTTTTTCATCTGATTGAAATATATATAGATCATGAAGACGAGACTGAGCAACCCAAAATACAAACTTGGACTCAGGAAACCAAATCCCTATGATATACAAAAAAGGGGGATTTTGGCCATCAACATTCCAAAAATACAAACCCACATACGAGAAGTCAAAAAGACACCATCGTCTGTAAAAACAAAAAGACAATGTCATGGAGAAACCAAACATTTCTCACTCTCAAAGATGTCATTTAGCCAAGAAGGATGACCTATGGATACATATGAATGAATCCTGAGGTCCTTAATAACACTTTGAGCAATGAGAAATGCCCCTCTATTCGAAGGCCTAACCTCATTAACCAATCTCCAATTAGAAAAACCTTCAAGACTATAGCACACTTCACCCGCCTCATAAAGTAGTGATGGCCATAACTTCGGATTGTTTACTGCTCCCACTAGATCAAGAGCTTCAACACCGAAAATGATTTTATCAAGCCTATGAGCCTTTACACAATCCATGGCCCATAAAACTGCTTTCAATCTTGCTTCCCCATAAGATGACGTTTGAGAGAAACCTCTCCTACTATGAAGCCAGACCGAGCCCCTATGATCCCTGATCACCCAAGCTGCTCCCACTAACCTCTTTCTTCTTGACCAAGAGATACCAATATTGCATTTTAACCAAGGGTCCGGAGGGGCCTTCCATTTTACCCTTGGTCTAACCACATTAGCATTTTCCATTTGCTCAATATCTTGGCCACAAAACCATTTATCTGCTTCTGCCATAATCTTAGAAACTGTATCAGAAGCTAGGAATACATTACCTTTGAAGAGATGATTGTTCCTATTTTTCCACAGATACCAAATGATCCATGGAAAGCTCCTTTTTAGTTCCTCAGGAAACTCTTTTCTTTTCCGATTCTCCAGCAAAAAATGAATGTTAGCAAAAACCGAGACTTGATTGAAACCATCTGGAGGAAAGGGATAAGAAGATAGCGCCCAGACCTGTCTAGCTAAAGGGCAGGTGAAAAGGGCATGATTTATTGATTCCCCTTCAAAACCACAGATTTGACACCGGTTATCCATTTTCATTCCTCTATGTATCACCACCTCCGCAACAGGAATGATTCCACAAAGGACTCTCCAAAGGAAAAATCTGATTTTTGGAGAAGTTTTAATTGACCAAACCTCAGACTTTAGATGGTTAAGGGAGGGTTGCATTTCCGACTCCCTGATCAATTCTTCATGATTTAAAGACCAAGCCTTTTTGTATCCAGATTAAACTGAGTAAACACCTCCTTTGTTGTGTCTCCATACCCAATAATCATCTCTCCAAACAACCGGCTGCTTCCTTTGAATGATGTCGATGTCTTCTTGAAAGAACAAACTTCTTAGCTTTTCGACATTCCAAGTTCTTGATGTTCTGTCAATGAGATCTGACACCCTAAGATTTAAATCAATGGTGTAGTTTCTAATTAAAGGTCGTCTCATACCATTGTCAAAAATCCAGGGGGTAATCCAAACCAAAGATGATCTTCCATTCCCAACCATCTTTTTGAGACCTTTTTCCAACAAATTTCTGCCGTGTAGAACACTTATCCAAGCAAAGGAAGGTCTTCTTCCTACAGTAGCCTCTAAAAAGCCATTCTGGTCAAAATACCGGCTCTTTAAAACTTTAGAGCATAAGCTCTCAGGATTTTGCAAGATTCTCCAAGCCTGCTTTGCAAGGAGAGCCTGATTAAAACATTGGATGTCTCTAAAACCCAAGCCTCCTTGCTCCTTAGAGAGACAGAGCTTCTCCCATTTCATCCAGTGTGTTTTCCTCTTATATTCTTGGGAATTCCACCAAAAGCTTGCCATTGCCTGAGTGATGCTTTTACAGGTAAGAATTGGCAACTTGAAGCAAGACATGGCGTAAACAGGAAGAGCCAAAGCCACAACTTTAAGAAGCACTTCTTTTCCTCCTAGGGACAAAGATCTATCAAACCAACCCGAAAGTCTGCCTTTAAGCTTAACTTGAATGAACCCAAGCATATCTTTCTTTGAACCACTAAAGCATTCGGGTAACCCAAGGTATTTGCTTGCCTTTGCCTGATAGTTTTTATAACTAGATTTATTACAGTGGGAACAAAAGAGAGTGACAAATGTAGAATACGACAAGTGAGAAGGCCAAAGCAACTAGGGTGCATGATAAATCCAAATATTGCGGCGAATGTGAGGGTCATTAGATTTTTACATACGGTCAACTCTAAATCGTACTCTTTCGAGATTGATTTTCTAGCATTTTCACATAAATTAAGAAACAATAAATTATGTTTAGTTACTAATGCAACTTTTTGTAATGAACACATTTTTATAACAATGAACCAATAGTTATTCTTAATATTCAAATAGCCTCATTAAATATTTCTTTAAACTTACAATTTGTTAAATCTAAATTGATTAAAAAATAGAAAAAATCTAGAACACCAATCTTTGTGGAACACCAAAAATATGCTAGAAAATCAATCTCCAAGGAACAAAGGGAGTAATTGATTTCTATTGCTACCGTTGTCAAACTTATGATTAATTTGCTTTATTGTATTGATGAGTGATTAATACAGTTAGCCAAATTTATTTGTTAATGTAAATACCACACCTTTTTTTTTGGGTCGAAAATACTACACCTTATTAAATACAGAATCTGTGTTATTATAATAATTACATTATGTTGTGAATCTTCTCAATGCTCACCATTTATTATGCTACTATAAATTGTTGTTCGGGATTTATTTTGGGGCATTAAACCTTTCTTGTGATATTCAGTATACGAGCATTGTTTAAAGAATTGCCCCATACTTCTTACACTAACTTCAAGTGTAACTCCACCACTTTTTACTGTAGTGACATCAATTTCTGACACATTAAGTCATTTAAGCTGATCAAGTATTAAAATTCCTACAACCTAACCCAAATTCAATCTATAAATGAAAAAAAATCGCACAAATCTAAATATTTTTATACTTTTTGAAATTTTAATATCGGAAATATATGTAGAAGCACATTAAGAAGATATAAACAGATACTGATTTTTTAGGAAATTATGAAAAAGGAATTGAAAATTCAAATTCTAGACAAATAGAAGATTTGGAATCCGTAATCCCAGTTCTAAATACCAAGTTTCCAAAGACCTTGTCTGGTGTTGAACGTGTAAATGTGTAATCTTGTTGTTAAAACAATTGTTTTGACCATACATCCAACAAATCATTAGTATATTATTTAATTTTTTTTTGTTAATTATTTTCTAAACAATTGTTCTGACCATACATCCGACAAATTAGTATGTGAGCCAGAAGAAAAGAACTATAATCGTTTTAGTACATCAAAAAGATAATAATAATCACGCAACAATAATTATGTGTAATTTACTGAAGCAAATTCCTTTTTTTCGCTCACATGCATGGAATCTCCACCATTTTTTTTAGTAAAAATGAATCCACATTTGATTATTATTTTTACGTCTTAATTTACAAAATACTGCTAATCTTAATAGTGAAGCTTTAATTTTTTTTTTTTTTTTAAGGCTTTCATTCTATTTTATTAAAAATAGATGCTATTCATAATATTTCATATGGTTGATAATAAACTGTTGTTATGATATTTTTCATACAAACTGCGAAACATGTTTACAGTTTGTTTTATGTATTTTATTATATTTTTATAATTTTATAAATTTTGAGTTGCAACTAAAAACCCTGCTTTCAATAGAGAAACTAAGGTAAAACGACGTTTAACGAAATAGCACCAAACTATAATCAAATACTATTAAAGAGTGGAAATGATTTGTTATGCCTTTCGACCAATGGAAATATTTGTTGACCTAGTAGGACCAAGCTAGTAATGGAAGATTTGTATGTGAAGCAGTTAATGCATATAACAAGCCAACCAAGCTAGTCCAAATAAAATTAATTTCAATATCTTCTAACTAATTTGTTATCATCAAAAAAGTAATTTATTATTCAAAATGCATATTAAAAATACGAAAAATACATTACTAGTAGTAAGTAACTGCATCACAAGTCCACAACTAACAAAGCCAGCAACCAGATGCCAAAAATTAATTATAAAGATTTTCATTTCTGACAAAACAAGATAAAATAGTACACACATTATGTAGTTTTCAATGATATTTTTTTAAAAATCAAATAACAATTTTATTAATGACAAGGGTAATAAAGTAAAACTGTAAATTAAGAATTGAAGAAACATAGAGCCCACTACTTTAATCTTCCCTCCTTATTAGAGCTGTCAGAGTGGGTCAAAACACACGGGTCCGACCCAACCCATATCCATCATGGGATGGGTATGGGTTTAATAATGTAAACCCAAAAAATAATGGGTCTCATGGATTGATCCATGACGGGTAACGGGTTTCGTGGGTAAAACTCATAAAAACCACGGGTTTCGTGGGTAAAACTCATAAAAACCACGGGTTAATGAGTTACCCATCAATTTTTATATACATTATATATTTATATAGTTTTAAGTTTATATATATATATATATATAAATATCTTATTATATAAGCTAATGTATATTTAAAATATAATAATAGTTCAACAAAAGTATTAATATGCAGTCGAAACTGGTTGCGCGGATTTGAAGCTTATGAAAGTAAAGATTTATTTATTTTTCAAACTTTCAAAATCGTAGACTAAATTTTGTTTATTATTTATACTATTTGTTTGATCTATGTAGAGGATAATGGTGAAACTGAAAAAGAATCTACTACACCTCCCGAAGAACGTAGGCAAGAATGACCTTGATTCGTGTCAAGGAAGCCAAATGTTTTTTCACTTCTATTATTTTTAGTATTATTTCTTATTTCAATTTTTTTATTTGGTTTTTTGGTTTTCAGTTATACATTATGAATTTATAATGTCTGATTTTAAATTTTCTATGTTTTTTTGAATTTATTGGAATTTGTTGGTGTTTTTTCTTTAAATAAACCAATTTTTGTTTTTTATTTTACAGTAAATATTAAAACTCATGGGCCGCCTAAAAAACTCATGGTATTTAGTGGGTTGGGTTTGGATCTATAGGTATTGACCCGCGGGTTTTATGGACCGGCCCACCGTAAAAAAATAAAATAAACCTATGACGGGTTGGGTTGGCCCATCTGAATGCTATGCTCCTTATTACAGCATCTTGGATCCATCTTCGATTTCAACACCTACAAAAAAAAAAAAAGCTTCTATAAACTAAAGAACCAAAAAGAAACAAAACAAAAGCAAACCTCAAAAGAAACTTCTCACAATATTCTCTCAAGAACTTCTACTTCTTTCAATTTCCAATGGCTTTACTAACAATCTTACCGGAAAACGCAGAGCCACCCAAACACACTCAACCGCCAAACAAACGCAAGAAACGCAATAACCATACCGACCAAACGCAACCGCAAAAACCACAAAAACCTCAAAAACCAAAGAAAGCAGTAATTCAAAAGCAACCATCTTCATGGGACCAAATCAAGAACTTATTAACTTGCAAACAAATCGAAGGGTCAAGAGTTCACGATCCATCAAAGAACTCTCAATCTGGACCGTCAACTACGACGACTAATCACTTATCTCCTTCTAAGCTTGGTTCTTCGTGTAGCTCGATATGTAGCTTTAGAGACATGGCGCATGGTAACACTCGTGTGGTTCATAGAGCTGACCATTCTCCAGAAGTAGCTAAGTCGGTTAATACTCCTGACTCGGAGACTCGGCTTCTGACTCGGAAACCTGGTCAACACGGTTCTTCTTCGTCGTCTCGGTCACTTATCTCTGGCTCGACGAGATCTAACTACACGTCATCTTCAACGACGTCGTTTAGGGCCATGCAATTTCGTAAACTCTCTGGATGTTACGAGTGTCACATGATCGTTGACCCTAGCAGGTAATTAATGAATGACTATTAGTTAATGATGAAGAAATAAAATTAGTTGTGACTATATATTTTTTGTAATTTCATTTTTTGGATTTTTAGGTATCCGATTTCTCCTAGGGTTTGTGCCTGTTCTCAATGTGGAGAAGTTTTTCCGAAGCTTGAAAGCTTAGAAATTCATCAAGCGGTTCGTCACGCAGGTAAACTTTATTTTTGTTAACATTTATTTGACTCATCACTTAGCTCAAATTTTTATAATTACGCACTAGCTACAAAAAAATCGGTTATGGTGTAGTCGCATTTTAAAAGGTAACCCTATAGTACTACGAAAACTTTTTTTTATCTAGTGGTATTTCGTAAATGCAAAATTTCTTAGTAAAGTAATGATTATGTTTTGTACCCTTGGAAATTTCTTAAGATCTTAGTCCACAATTTGACTTGTGAAATAATGATATAACCTATACTTGTTTAGTATTTTGATTGAATCATTATTATTTACACACGTTTTTGGCAAATACGCATTTGGATTTATCGATATATTGATTTACCATAATGTTAAGCAATTATTAACGAACATGGTTTCATTTGATAGCATAGGCTTACATTTTTTTTAAATGGAATCAAGATCTCCATGTTATTGTCGGTTATACTATAGATCTAACATAATTAAGATGATTTGGCATTATGTTACAATTTGTTTTTCTAACAGAACTTCAGATTCATTGATGATAACGCATTTTCAGAGAAAAATACAAAAGAGAAGAAGAATTTAACCCGAGGACAATATATTCTATAGTGTCCATATCTATCATCTTGCTTGTAAAAAAACACTTCCATGCGATGGGACCATTTGTTGTATAAGAAAAAAACAAAAATAAAATAGCTGTCACAAACATAACTAAATTCAATGTCCCCTGATATTCTTACGTGTCATTATGTAGTTCGTCACTACAAGAATTACAACCTTCCCTTTAACAAAAAAAAATAAAAAATTACAACCTTCCACCTGACCAAACCGAATTAAAACTCACATTTTTGTTTTTTGTTTAACGTCCTTGACTTTGTCGTTTTAATTGCAGTTTCGGAGTTAGGTCCGGAAGATTCGGGTCGAAACATTGTGGAGATCATATTCAAATCAAGCTGGCTAAAAAAAGACAGTCCAATCTGTAAGATCGAACGTATATTAAAAGTACACAACACTCAACGAACAATCCAACGGTTCGAAGATTGCCGAGACGCAGTGAAGGCGCGTGCACTACAAACGACAAGGAAAGACGCACGTTGTGCAGCCGATGGTAACGAGCTTCTACGTTTTAGCTGCACCACTCTCACTTGCTCTCTAGGAGCACGTGGCTCGAATTCTCTTTGCTCTAACCTCCCTGGTTGTGGCGTTTGCACCGTCATTCGCCACGGGTTCCAAGGAAAATCTTGCGCTGGAGCCACGACGAGTGGTGGCTCTGGCGTGAGAACTACGGCGAGTAGTGGAAGAGCTGATGATTTGCTTAGGTGTAATGATGATGCGAGGAGAGTTATGCTTGTTTGTCGTGTGATCGCAGGGAGAGTTAAACGTGTTGATTTACCTCCGGTGGATTCGACGGCGACGGAGGTGAAGACTCCGGCTACGGAGGAGAGTTTGTTGAGTGGTGGTGTGTTTGACTCGGTGGCGGTCAACGCCGGAGTTTATTCGAATCTTGAGGAGCTAGTGGTTTATAACGCGAGAGCTATATTACCTTGCTTCGTGGTTATTTACAAAGTCTTAGAATCTTGAGTTTGTAATTTAAATTTCCGAAATAATGTTTGTTTTAGACTGTCTTTAACTTTTTAAATATTGTAGGGAGATTAGGTTAATCATCATTATCAGATATTAACATGCATGATGCATCATAAATCCCATCTTATTATTGACTACTAATAAGGAGTCCAAGGTATAAGCGCTTGGCCACAAAATTCTACTATTATTGAAATCATGATTATGTTAAGAATTCATTACTAGGTGGTCCATCAAATTCATGAGTATGATGAAGTTTGATTTTTGACCGGTAAAGTTAAATTTTTGTTTTCAACTACAGTAATATTCAAAGGTGTGTTCACACTTGGTAGGAATCAAATAGTGTGGGAGTGGCAGAGGTGATATAATTGCTAACCACATGCGTTTTCAGTAAAAAATTTGTTTGATTCTTTCGAGTTCTTTTTCGTATTGCATTTTATAGGTAAAGCTGATTTGTTTTTGATAAGCAGGCAAAGCTGTTTTGGGTTATTATAAAAACATAAACGTATTTGGGTATTGTATGGTTTTAATTTAGAAGTATTTTATTAAGATAAATTCAAAATCAACCCATAAATATAAAAAGGGTTGCACGCTAAAGAGTGAGCCATTGGAACTTTCCTCGTTGTCAGAAGTTGCTTCAATATGTTTATTTGATATTATAACTCTATTTCTCCTTGAAGTTGCAAATGGAAAAAAAATCAGATATTTTAGAATCAAACCAGTTTAATATTCAAGTTTGTAACAAATATGTGGAGCATAGGTATTAACTGAAGGTGTAATTGACAATATGGATTTCAAAATGAATTTGATTAACCGTGCTAGCAAACAATTTGAAGGAAATAAGATTTTAGAAAACATTGTATTTTATTGATCAGAATATTTATCGCATTTAAAAAAATATATATTAAATTTACTAATGGTATATCTTTTAAATTCCAGATAGAAATAAGATTAGACAATAATTGTTTAATACATCTTTAATTTGTATGATGGTAATTTTTATAGAAAAAACAAAAAAAATTATGTGGTTTGACGATTTGCCTTAAACAATAATATCTTACAACGTATTGAGTGAAATTGGACTTAGACTTGTATAGTCCAACAATTAGCATCACATATCCCTTATATATTATTTGAGTGGCGATTTCTAAAAAAAACTTATGTGTTCCTCATATTCACCCTCACCAAAATAATTGTGACAAGGCATTCATTGTGATATTGAATTTTAAATAAAATTCCAAAATAAACATTTATATATATATATATAACTTTCATTCTTTTTCAAATCTAAAATAAGACTACCATTACCACTTCCCTATATATATAAGCTAATAAACACAAAAACACATATCTAACAACCACCATTTACAAAAAATAAAGGCGTTTTTTTTTCCGGTAGGAGAATCTTTAATTCATTTTTTTTCCTTTGTTTTTGACTTAAAACGTAAAACATATTATTAAGACACTAAAAATTCGAAAACTAATCGAATAATTTTTGTAGTGGACATAATTATTAGTTAACACAAATATTTGATTGGTTGCTCTTTAATAGCCTTAAACTGCACGAATCAAGCTTTTATTAGTTAAACTAGTTACAGCCTTTTTTTTTTTGTTATAGCCTTAAACTGCACGAATCAAGCTTTAATTTTTTTGTAAAGCTACAGACCAAAAAAACAATTGGCTCTAAAACCCATATTTCCTACATCTCTTACTCTGAGGCTGTAGAAAAACGGGAAGGACTGCAAGAATATTTCTCATATTTGTTTCCTTTTTCTTCACTTTCTTCGTTTTATTAAATGGGAAAAATGTCGAAAAAATCCCAAACTTTCAAATTGTGGACGATTAAATCACCAACTTCCCAAATACCGTTTAAATCGCAAAGTTTTTGTTGACTTTTAAATAAAATATCAAAATTTTGTTGACTCGGCTGTTTTAACCCCATCGTTAAATCTCCGTTAAGAACATAATGACAGAGTTAACTCTCTATTACGTCGCTCCGTTTTGTCGTAAACGACGCCGTTTTACACCAACGAAGAAAACAAAATCCCCAAATCAGAAAAAATCCCCAAATCTTTTTTTTCAAATCCCTAACCCTAAAATCTTCAATTCTCTCTCAATCCTCTCCATTTTCTCTACTCTCTCAATTCTCTCAACGAATTTGAGAGAAATTCTCTCAAATCTCTCAATTGCTGGTCGAATTGGAACGATGGTGAAGACCCGTGGAGGACAATGGATTGTGGTCTTGATTTCGATTTCGACTTCTTCACATGCTTTCTGCAAATTATATGATAGGGAAGAAATTCATCAGGAATTGCGAGAAATCTGGGCACATCAAAGACGTTGTTGTGGATTCAAGGTTTCGAGGTAAAAATCTGGGGACGAAAGTGGTGGAGTTTCTAACCGATCATGCCAGATCTGTGGGTTGTTACAAAGTGCTTCTCGATTGTAGTGTTGAGAATAAAGGTGTCTATGAGACATGTGGGTTGATTCATAAAGGTATTCAAATGTCTAAGTACTTCGATTGAAGTTTCATGATTGATTTCGTTTGTTTAATCACATTTGAATTTACCTGCAAATTGATTCAATGGATTATGTAGTTTCTTCTGAACTTGGACGAATTTTATGATAAAAATCTGCCATTTTGCAGTTTTTCAGTTAAGTTTTGTGTACTAATCAAAGTATTTATGAGTGCAACATGAACTTCTTTTCGAATTTTCAATTTGCATAGACAATGCCTATGATGAACAACTTGGTGAGTTGCTACGATTTCACATCTATGGGATGATAAGAACACTATCTGAACACTGAATCCATCAAGATATGAACTTTACGAGTTTCGAGCTTTCGATGATCCATTAGAACAGAAATTAGCATCACAAAGTACTAAATGATACACTAAAACAATTAGACTTTACAAAAATTGCGACCATTATCGTAAACCGGTTGGTTGAGTTGTTTTCGTTGACCTAATGATCGATACGACGACAGAGCAATCAAGATAGAACTCCACTACCTGCTTGCCAAAGATTGATAGTATCCGTAGCTTGGTTAAGGAGGAAGACGCGATGAAGCTCGGAGATCCAAGGCTTGCTCTCTAACAAAGCTTTGAACTCTTCCCAAGCATCTTTCCTAGGCCAGAAGTAGTATGGACTAAGTGGGATAGTTCCAAATACTGGAATCATATAGTCTAATGCGACTCCTATGTCCTTTTGCATCCACACTGATGTATTGCGTTTTTGACGCATTCTAACCAATATTTTCAAAGTTTTTTCGAGTCTTTTCTTTGTTTCTTGAGTCTTTTTAGAATGAAACACGTGTGGATGAAGTCTAAGGCAAATGAGCAAGGATTGGAATAAAATGAGCATAAAAAGGTCAAAAGTTTGGCATTCGTTGAAGGACTTTCCACCGTTGGATTGACTTAATATTTTTACACAAGATATATGTTTGCGTTAGATTTCATTTGGAAGTGATTTGAAGAAATTACAACGGTTGGATCAAGATTTATCAGAGTTTTAGTGAAGACAGGCGAATCTGCCTAAACCGACCGGTTTGCTGGAAAATAAGAAAATTGCAGAATTTCCTATTTTTGACTCGGTTTTGTTAGAGATTGAACCAAAAACGTGTTTGAACCTATTTATCTCAGTTTGTAGCCATTGTGGAGGCTACGCTTTATTTTTCATTAGATTTCTTAGCTTCAGGGAGACGAATCTCTACATCTCTTGAGAAGTTTTTCTGAACCCCAGTTTTTCATACTTTAATATAATTATGCAATTTCTTTCATCTCTTTTTGTTTTCGTTTCCATCATGTCTGAGTAGATCCATAGTTAGGTTTTAAGGTTTTCAAAGGAATCATTCATTGAATCATACACAAATAGAGATTTATCTTATGATGTTTTCATCTATTGTTGTTTTTATTGCTTAGATTAAATTGATCACTTAGTCTATGATTTAGGGTTTAATCTATTCATCAAAAGTGTTATAGATTGCTAGTTAGAACATAGGTGAGCGAATTGTCCTTAGCCAACGAAATCTGATGCTAAGGCGATTCGTGAACAAGTTGAACCCGTTTATAATGCTTGTCTGCAATTCTAAGTTCAACGAGAGTTAGGATTTTAAGTTGTTAGATAAAGTAATTGGAGCCACGAAAGTGGAATAGTTATATATATATATATATATATATATATGTTTGAGTTCGAAATTGCGCTGAATTGTTCCCTGAATAGTTGTCTGGTTCATGATCTCTGATTTTCTGCGAATATCCCTAAGGCTTGACGTTTTTAATCCATAAGTTTACATCGTTTAATTGCTTTCTCGTTTTCATTATTGCATTTAAAACTAGGGGTGGGAAACGGGAATATAGGACGGGATCTAACGGGAACAGGACGGGAACGGGACTTATGGGACTAGAAAAATACGTCCCATTTATGTCCCATTTCAAATTCGGGACGGGAACGGGATACAACGGGATGAGACGGGAACGGTACGGGAAATCCCATAAAATAACCGGACTCAAAAATTAGATTAAACAATGTTTCAAATTGTAAATGTGTATACAACAAGCTTTTTCAATTTATGAAAAGCATGTTTAAATTAAAGAAAATTCAATTGTATTTCATAAAAGTTAAAAATTTAAAATAAAATAAAAACCATAATCTTCAAATTGAATCAAACTTAAACCACATTAAACCATATTTCATATTATCCCCTTAAAAATAGATATATGTATATATCCAATATTAAACCATATTTCATATTATCCTTATAATTTCATAATTTCATATATCCCATATCCTATATTAAACCATATAAAAACCATAATCTTCAAATTGAATCATATATCCCATATCTCATATTAAACCACATTAAACCATATTTCATATTATCCCATTAATATATATATATATATAAATTAATATTTATAGTTATATCAAACGGGATTTTCAAACGGGACTTTGGGATATCCCGTTCCCGTCCCGTCCCGTCCTGGTCCCAATTGGGAATTGAAAACTTGTCCCATATGGAAATACGAGAAATATATGGGACGAGAATTCGGAAACGGGTACGGGACGGACCAGGACGGGACGAGAATTATGCCCACCCCTATTTAAAACATTCAAAAATCATATTGTCATCTTAGCTTAATCCCAATCTAGGGAATCGTAGTGTAACACTTGGTCTCTGTGGATTCGATCCCTGCATTACTACAACCATTTGCTGTGCACTTGCAGTAGTTTTTATAGGGTTAAAACTCTGTGTATCAAGTTTTCGGCACCGTTGCAGGAGACTGATAGCGTTACCTTCAGTTTTTGGATTAAGATTTAGTCTAAGAGTTACTAACAAGTTCTATTTTGCTATTTCTTGTGTGTTTCAGGTGTATGCAGAAAAGAAGCGAAGGCTCTAAGAATCTCGTTTCACTCAACAACTATGAACTAGCAAGACTAGAACGAACTAACAGAAAAGCAAAGTCGAAATCAATCACAATGGGTGGTATTGTTGACCAAGGGGATATGAGAGCCGAACTTGAGAGGCTAAGAGCGCAGATGCAACAATTTCAATAGTTGCAACAACAACAGCCACAACCCGCCATCAGAGATATGGATATGCCTCATACCTACTACCAGAGCAGAGCTGCAATCTGCCCACCAGCGATTGAAAGGAACGACTATGAGATTAAGCCTCAAATGATTTCCTTGGTGAAGCAGTACATGTTCCATGGTTTGCCAGCTGAGAGTCCAATGGATCATATAGAAAATTTTGAGGAGATTTGTAGCACTACCAAGGCGAATGGAGTTCCTCCAGACTTCATCAAGTGCAAGTTGTTCCCTCATTCTCTGGGAGACAAGGCGTCGAGATGGCTCAAGTCTCTCCCTCCTGGATCATTGATAACTTGGGAAGCAAGTAGAAATGCTTTCTTGGATTACTTCTACACTAAATACAAGACAGCTTCACTGAGAAACAAGATCACTTCTTTCCAACATCATTTAGGAGAGTCATTTTGTGAGGCTTGGGAGCGATTCAGGGAGTACCTCAGAGAGTGCCCTCATCATGGATTTTCAGAGAGGCATCTTCTTACCATCTTTTACGATGGAGTTGACAGAGATTCCACGAGCACTCTCAATGCTGCAAGCAATGGAGATTTCAAAATCTAGAGTCAAGCTGGAGCATACAAGCTAATTGAGAACTTAGCTGCAAGCTCAAACAATCGTTGTGCTGAATATGACATGTCAAGGTGTGTTAGTAGCATAGAATCTCAGAAGTTTGATGGGTTAAATGAAAAGATGAATATATCGTTGAAGGCGACCAATGAGCAGCATGAAGTGAATTATGTGAGTGGACAAAATTTTCTACAAAATCCAAGCGTGCAGTATCAGGGTCAAAGTAGTTTTCAGAATCAGACTGGTAATTTTGGTCGAGGTGGTTTTCAACCAAAGCAACAGTTTAACAACTTTTAACCTACTCCTTAGGCTTCATATCAAACTCCAGCGAGCTCGAATCCAGCGCCCCAAGAAAATAAGCTCGAGATGCTTATGCAACAAGTTCTGCAGAGTCAACACGTTCAACAAAAGACTACTAGTGAGATCAATGTCAAGGTGGATAGTATGTAAAATGATCTCAATAGTAAGTTTGAAGCTCTCTCCACCCACGTGAAGAAGTTAGACACTCATGTAGCTCAGACTGCGGAAGCCGTCAAGAGACCACATGGAGTCTTTCCAGGAAAGTCAGAGCCATATCCTAGAGAAAACTGCAATGTGATATTAGTTGAGAGTGAGATGGAGGTTGTCCCAACACCACTTACACCAGAGAAAGTAGAGGAAGCTGCAAAATCCTTACCATACATCCCTCGGATTCCATATCTTCAAATGCTGAAATATGAGATAGAGGAAAAAAAAAGCTAGCTGAATTTAATAAGATGGTGAGAGAGCTTCCTCCTGATGTCTCATTTGAAGATGCATTTAGAGTCGATCCTGCATACCGCGAGTTTTCTAGGGATACCAAGAAGAGTCTTACAGTCGTTAAGGCCTTATTTGTTGAAACAAAGATTACACCATCTCCTATGAAGATATTGCCTAAGGTGGAAGACCCAGGGAAGTTTGCTGTTCCATGCTCCATTGGAGGTGTTGAATTTAAAGATACTCTTTGTGATTCTGAGTCTTCTGTTAATCTCATGTCTAAGGCTATTGCAGAGAAGCTTTCAGGGTCTTCTTTCACCTTTTTACCAATCTTTGCTAATCCTGAATGACCAAGCTCACTTTTAGTTTGGTACCCACCTTCACCTCACATTTTTTCAGACCACATGCATTCTTGTTTTTCATTGTCATATGTGCAAATATGTGTAAAAACGTCGGAGAGAAAAAAGACCAACACAGTTTTCTAATCACGGCAAATGCGAAGGTTTAAGATACTTGGTGGTACACATGGATATTCATTTAGAGCCTGGTTCGTTCTTGGATTTACACATTATCATCATAATTTTCGGGACCTAGAGACTCCAAGTTTTGTTAGATCGATTTTTTCTTCTTCAAAAAAAAAAAAAAAAGAAAAAAAAAAGAAAAGGGAATGGAAATTGATCATTTTTAGGAGTCTCAAGTTAGCAAAAATCCAAGAAAAAAAAAAGTTATGGATTGATTTGGAGAAAGACGAAGATATTTGCAGCGGTTTACAATCACCTACGATAATTCACAGAGATTTCGAGAAAAAAAAATCTAAGTCAAGAGGAGTTGGGTGATTAGAAAACTGTGGGCATCAACCGGTTTATTCTCTCTGGCGTTTTTGCATAATGTCTTGCATCCTTCGGAGCGTCTGGGAACCGAAAACACTTTAGCCCCACGACAAATCAGCCATTCCATAACCGAAAACGTTTCCTCTGATTGATTATCTTTGATGAGAAAGCCCATGCAAAATTTAAATGAATGTTGAAAGTCAATGGATGTGAATTCGGGGTTTTTGCAGGATTAGAATTTAGAGTATGGACAAGGCTACGACGGTCATGGAGGATTAGAGTGCGAATGGTTATAGTTGGCTTTGTGTGACGTGGTCTGCAGATTCTCTTGCACAATATGATTCCCAAGATATGTGAGTTCCATGTTTTGAAACCTCTTTCACAGGTTTAGTTTTATGTTTTGCTTGAGGGCAAGCAAAAGGCTAAGTCTGGAGGAGTTGATGTATTGCGTTTTTGACGCATTCTAACCATTATTTTTAAAGATTTTTCGAGTCTTTTCTTTGTTTCTTGAGTCTTTTTAGGATGAAACACGTTTGGATGGAGTCTAAGGCAAATGAGCAAGGATTGGAATAAAATGAGCATAAAAAGGTCAAACGTTTGGCATTCGTTGAAGGACTTTCCACCGTTGGATTGACTTAATATTTTTACACAAGATATATGTTTGCGTTAGCTTTCATTTGGAAGTGATTTGAAGAAATTACAACGGTTGGATCAAGATTTATCAGAGTTTTAGTGAAGACAGACGAATCTGCCTAAACCGACCGGTTTGCTGGAAAATAAGAAAATTGCAGAATTTCCTATTTTTGACTCGGTTTTGTTAGAGATTGAACCAAAAACGTGTTTGAACCTATTTATCTCAGTTTTTAGCCATTGTGGAGGCTACGCTTTATTTTTCATTAGATTTCTTAGCTTCAGGGAGACGAATCTCTACATCTCTTGAGAAGTTTTTCTGAACCCTAGTTTTTCATACTTTAATATAATTATGCAATTTCTTTCATCTCTTTTTGTTTTCGTTTCCATCATGTCTGAGTAGATCCATAGTTAGGTTTTAAGGTTTTCAAAGGAATCATTCATTGAATCATACACAAATAGAGATTTATCTTATGATGTTTTCATCTATTATTGTTTTTATTGCTTAGATTAAATTGATCACTTAGTCTATGATTTAGGGTTTAATCTATTCATCAAAAGTGTTATAGATTGCTAGTTAGAACATAGGTGAGCGAATTGTCCTTAGCCAACGAAAGCTGTGCTAAGGCGATTCGAGAACAAGTTGAACCCGTTTATAATGCTTGTCTGCAATTCTAAGTTCAACGAGAGTTAGGATTTTAAGTTGTTAGATAAAGTAACTGGAGCCACGAAAGTGGAATAGTTATATATATATATATATGTTTGAGTTCGGAACTGCGCTGAATTGTTCCCTGAATAGTTGTCTGGTTCATGATCTCTGATTTCCTGCGAATATCCCTACGGCTTGATATTTTTAATCCATAAGTTTACATCGTTTAATTGCTTTCTCGTTTTCATTATTGCATTTAAAACATTCAAAAATCATATTGTCATCTTAGCTTAATCACAATCTAGGGAATCGTAGTGTAACACTTGGTCTCTGTGGATTCGATCCCTGCATCACTACAACCATTTGATGTGCACTTGCAGTAGTTTTTATAGGGTTAAAACTCTGTGTATCACACACAAACTTTAGTATCACCCTCGGTTTCTCCACCGGCTTCACTACCACACGCAGCCTCTTCTGCGATTGATACACACAAAAAAAAATCATACATTTAAACTTTCTTCTGTCATAAAATATATCAGAACCACTGCAAAATCAGTCTAACTAGCTAAAGCTAAAACCCTAGTTTTGATTCCAAGGAAATATTGTGACTAAATGACTTACCTTTTCAAGGGATGGTTCATATTCTTCTGGTTTGTGAGAGAAGACGGGACTAGAAGATGCGGGACTGATAACACGGTTCAGTCTCGCCGGGATTTGAGTGTTGATTGTGGTCTTGATTTCGAATCCGTATTTTCATGGCTAAACCTCAATATCAGCACCCAAATCAAAACTGTTAAAGATAAAAAGAAATGGTCAAAAAACTACATAACAAAATCATTTGAATGCCGTATGATATGAAAGTTTTGAGTAACATACATACCCCAATGGAAACTCCTCGACTCGAGTCGATTGGAATAACAAACCAACACAAAAATCCCAAAACCTAAAATTGATTTAGTTCAAAATCCCCAAAGACGAAACCCTGAATCCCTTGTCCTCAACGTAATCGATAAATCCAATTTTCACCAAATCGATATTTTGTTCACCATTGAGAGAGGAAGAGAAAATGGAGAGGATTGAGAGAGGATTGAAAATTTTAGGGTTAGGGATTTGAAAAAAAATGATTTGGGGATTTTTCTGATTTGGGGATTTTGTTTTCTTCGTTGGTGTAAAACGGCGTCGTTTTACGACAAAACGGAGCGACGTAACAGAGAGTTAACTCTGTCATTATGTTCTTAACGGAGACTTAACGATGGGGTTAAAACAGCCGAGTCAACAAAACTTTGATATTTTATTTAAAAGTCAACAAAAACTTTGCGATTTAAACGGTATTTAGGAAGTTGGTGATTTAATCGTCCACAATTTGAAAGTTTGGGATTTTTTCGACATTTTTCCCTTTATTAAATAGTACGTGTATATATATATATTTGTTAAAGGATCTTCATAAAATATTAATTAAAAATAGTACGTGTGTATATATACTATTCTATTTGGACTATTATATGTATGTACATAATTATCTTATATATAATGCATATTAGATTTTGCTTAGTTATTTGGCTCAGTTTAGATCTATATAATATATATGCATATTACATTAATCTTACTTTTTATATATAATTGGTATAATGTATGTAGTACTATTCATTTAAAATAATATTGTATATATAGTTTTATTTTGTTGAGTATTTTTTCATATATATTATTTTATAAATATCATTAGTTATTTTATTGTGAAAAATATATATAATAAATAATTATTATATAAATATTTATAGCTTACCAATCACACTTTAGTTTTAAATAGTTACAGCCAAATTCTTACCGTTACAACTAGAGTCCAAAAACGTCTACAACCCAAAGTGTACAGCAATTAATTTAAAGCTACAGTTCAACCAATCATCCGCTATATTAACTACATCACACTATTTTTCTCTTTCTAATTGATTAAAAAAACTATTTAATCATTTAGTAAACCATAAAAACATAATGTTAAGTATAGAAAATTAATCTTTCAAAAACAAGGAAAAACCCAAAAAATTAATTTAAAACAAACAGAGGTAGTATTAACTACGTCTTCGCTTTTAGCTAAAAGAATATACATATATACCAATTACAAGACCATAAAGATAATAAAATAAACTAATTATTAGACATCTAAAAGGATTATACATTATATGCATTTCTTTTTCTGTCATCCACTATATATTATTAGAGAAGTGATTCTTCTAAAAAATCCTACATATCATCATCATATTCACTCTCACAATTTAAATGTGACATGACAGATTCTAAAATGTGACACGGCAAAAATGAGAGTTATAGTGAGCCAAATCTCAAATGAATTTTAAGAAAACTAATATAATTAATGGGCTAACTTCACAAATCCATTCAAAATCTAATATAATATCACACACCAAATGAATTTGTTTTTTGATATTTTTATTAAAATACAAACACTAACCAAAATCAAAACAAACAAAATTATCCACTACTAAAAAAATTCATTGCAGATATTGAACACAATAAAAAACTTTTTATCATGAAATAATGTTTTCTAATTTATTTGATATTTGAAAACCGAAATAATATTTAGATATTAATCTAAAACTTAAATTTATTTGAGAAAAATAGATATTTGACCAAAATTTAAACATAAATAAAAACTTTACTATTTCGCTAAATGTTTTATTCTAGATACTATTATTCATAAAAAACTTTTAAAATCAAAAATATTCTAAAGACCAAAATGAACTAAACATAAATTGAACATTAATAATTGTTAAATTTAACAAAAAAAATTAATTCGCATGTAACGTGTGGAGTCACCTAGTATACATTATATGCATTGTTTTAATTTTAAAAGAATTTAATTAATCTGTAATGAAGTAATTGGGCCTTTAAGCTATGTACATTTAACCTATTATTATTTACCTTGTATAAAGGTATCTGTAACATCCGCGAACCAAAATATGCGTTTTTGGTCTTCGTGTCGAGCGACATTAGGGGTGTGTCGATCGACACGAAGGATTTGTGAGTGTCGATCGACACACTGGTGGTGTCGCTCGACACTAATTGCAGAAATCAGAACCGACTCGATTTTAATCGTTGGTTTTCGCGCGGTTTAAGGGTTGAACCTAGAGCTTGCGTATATAAGTCCTTTGGTGGTTCGTGGCCGCGTTTGGGGAGAAGGGAAAAACGCAGAGAAAATCTAGTGATTGTGAAGAGAGATTTTCGTGAGCTTTGTGAGAGTTTGTGTCTTGATTATTCGTTGAACGTAGAGGAATCGTTCGTCGGTTCTTCCTTGACGTTTCAACGTTAGATTCAGGTCGTATTCGTGGCTGTTTTCGTGGTTGATTGAGTCTCTAAACTGAACCCTTTCATTCCTAAACCGAGGTGAATTCGCGACCATAGGTTTCTAGGCAATGATGGATTGTTTGATATATTAGTGTGAAATGGATTGATGTCATTGCTGTGTGATTGTGGATTGTTATTGTGTTGATCGTTTGCAGGTTTGAGACTCGTATCGCCCGGAATCGAGTCGTGAGAGGAGAAACTCGATTTTGGTGTGTTACAGAGGCGTGTCGATCGACACCAGGAGGGTGTCGCTCGACACGAGCAATTGAGTCGTGTCGATCGACACAAACAGTTAAACTGCGTCGATCGACACGAGCAGTTGAGCTATGTCGATCGACACGTGTGGTGTGTCGCTCGACATGAACTATTAAGTCGTGTCCAGCGACACTGTATTTGTATTGGCTTGTCTGTTGTGCATTGTTGTGTTATGAGGTTGCTTGAATTGATATTTGATTGGTAACCGGAGCCTGCTTGTTACGCCAGTAGATGGTATGACCGGCTCACTAAGTATTTATGAAATACTTATGCAACTATTTTTCCCATGTGTTGCAGGTAAAAAAAAAAGTGTGATCGCGGAATCATGGCGTAGAAAGATGATGATTAAAGGTTTATTTATGTTTGTTGAACTAGTAGAACCTGGTATTAGGTTGCTAGCTTAGTTGATTTTGGTATCAAGATTATTGTTGAATCGTTATGGTTGATTTGGTTATTGATTCATTTGTTAATGGAATTATTGTTTAAATTAATTTGTGTTTCCGCTGATTATTATTTGTTGAATTGACCGTTGAGAATTAATAATAATGAATTATTAATTCGGGTTAATTGTATATAAAAAAAAAGTTTGGTTGTTTCAGTATGGTCCAAATGTGTTATTAATAACTTAATATATAAATCGTTTAATATGAAATTAACAAAAAAGTATTTCCGTAGCCAGGCTTCGAACCCAGATTTCACAAGAACAATGTCCGTTTATCGCAAATTCGCATTGTTGAAAATAACCTTGGTGCTACTGCGGATGTTATTAACTTAAACCTTTGTAAAACGTAATTTACTGAGTAAACGTAAACTAAAATGGGCCTATACAGTACAAAACATAATCATCAACTTTAAAGAGAGAAGGCTTAGTTCTGATTATCAGATTATGTTATTCATATGTTTCTCGTTCTTAGTTCTTTACTTACTAATTTGTTTAAAGTCAAAATAAAATAATATAAAATGTTGACTCAATTTTGTTGATGCAGAGATGGTCTTCTTCTTCTTCTTCTTCTTCTTCATACTCAGATCGTTGAAAGTTCATTCATTATCACCTTCACCTACAAATCCATGGCGATTTCTCATCTTTATGCACTCTTCTTCCTCTACTCTGTTTTCTTCTTCTCCCTCCAATCACTCAGTGAAGAAGATACACCAATCACACGATTCCAACAATACTTGAGGATCAATACAGCTCACCCTAGCCCTAACTACACCACACCGATCTCTTTTCTTGTAAACCAAGCTAGATCACTCGGTCTCACTACTCGAACTATCGAGTTCGTCACTGGGAAACCAGTCCTTATACTCACATGGTTAGGTTCAAACACTAATCTTCCATCGATTCTTTTCAACTCTCACCTCGATTCTGTTTCCGCGGAAGCCGAGAAATGGTTACATCTGCCTTTCTCAGCTCACCTTACCGATGATGGTCGTATATATGCTCGTGGCGCGCAGGACGATAAGTGTATCGGTGTTCAATATCTTGAAGCCATCAAGAACTTGAAATCAAGAGGCTTCTCTCCTCTTCGTACCGTTCATATCTCCTACGTTCCTGAAGAGGAGGTAGGAGGATTTGACGGGATGGAAAAGTTCGCGGTGTCTTCGGAGTTTGAGGAGTTGAATGTTGGATTTGCTATAGACGAAGGGCAAGCGTGTCCGGGAGACGAGTATAGAGTTTTCTATGGTGAACGGACTTCGTGGCATCTTATTATCCGAGCTGAGGGGATTCCAGGGCATGGTGCAAAGTTGTATGATAATGGAGCAATGGAGAATTTGATGAAGAGTGTTGAGTTGATTGCTAAATTTAGAGAGATGCAATTCGATATGGTTAAAGCCCGGAAAGCTGCTTATTCGGAAGTTATCTCTATCAATCCGGTTTATCTCAAAGCCGGAACTCCTTCCACTACTGTAAGCTGATTTGATTTGCATTTTGAAGCTCTTTTTTTGGAAGTGTTGTATGCAATAGTTTTCAAGATTCTTTAAATTTCGATCACTTTTTCAGGGATTTGTGATGAATATGCAACCTTCTGAGGCGGAAGCTGGTTATGATGTAAGGTTGCCTCCAATGGTAGATCCAGATGTTTTGAAAAAAAGGATTGATGAAGAATGGGCTCCTTCTATTAGAAACATGACCTACTCGGTAAACGAATATGCTGTTCTAAAGTTCTAAGTAATGTGTTGGTTGGTTATTAGCTATTTGTATTGTACAGCCATTAATCGTTATAAGGCGTCTTCATGTACAACTATATGGTATTCTATTGCTCTTTTTTTTTGCATTAGATAATAGAGAACGGAAAGTTAAGGGACCATTTAGGGAGACTTATAATGACTAAAACAGATGATTCCAATCCTTGGTGGTCTATCTTCAAGCAAGCTATTGAAGCAACCGGAGGTAAAATCGCGAAACCTGAAATTTTGGCTTCAACTACGGATGCACGCTATATTAGAACTTTGGGAATTCCACTTTTGGGTTTCTCTCCAATGATCAATACTCCTATTCTAGTGCATGAACATAACGAGGTATTTGGATATCATATATTGACATCTTTGGATTATATGTTTTACCACTTTACTTATACTAACACCTACTCTTACTTGTGGACTTAGTTCCTCAAAGATACCGTGTTCATGAAAGGAATTGAAGTATATGAATCAATTATCAGTGCTTTAAGTTCCTTTGAGGGAACTTCTGATCAAGTGAATTGAAGTATGTGCCTATGCGAGAAATCTCACATTGCTAGTACACATAAGTGTAGTAGTTGTTTCATACATTTTCTTGTTTTGTATCTTTCGTTTGTAAAATATTTTTATTTACATTACGCTTGATCTTGTAAAACTAAGTTGCTTGTAAGAATACTTTATTAAAGTATGCATAATTCTCAAACTCTTCTATTCAAAAACAAAATAAAAGTTCTCAAATTCTCTATAGAAATGTTATTGGTGTTTGGAGCACGATGACAAAAATAGTGAGTTCAAACTAGTATCTAATGTTAGCTAATTTTATTTTCAAAAATAAAAACTTATAGCTAATTTTACCTTTTTGGTGGTTATAAATAGCTCTATATTCTATATAGATTTTGAAGATTTCACATAACTAGGAGAGCTAAAGAAAAACACAAATTTCAACAAAACGAGAATCAAACTTCTATTGTTTTTTTTAAAGGGAAAATTAGTAGCATAACACAAGAAAAAACTATAATTAAAATTCTAACCAAAACATCCTATTGTGGTCAAATTTCAACTATTGGATTTAGGGGTTTTTGTTAGAATTTGAATTATAATTTTTTTTTTGGCTATACAACAAATTAACTCTTCTTTAAAAACAATTTTTTTTTTATATACTTTATTTACTTTCTCTGAAAGAAATACTATTTGGATCATAACAATGCAAATACTAGAAAATCAAAAGAGAAAAATTACTGAAATCCCATGGAACTATGGTTATATGACTAGAATACCATATATCTTTCAAAAATTACTCAAATCTTTTCACACTCCTAGTAAATTACGATAAACACCATTGATTAGTTTTTCTTAATTGAAATTATTGTTAATTAAAAAATGAAAAACAAATCCACTTCAGTAAGAAATAACCGTGATCAGAAAAGAGGGAAGTTTCAAAAGCAGAAACGTTTAAGTGTGCCTTCTCAAAGAAAAAAAAGAAAAAAACCACAAACTTTCTCAACTATCTTCTCCGTTTAAGTTTCTCCACATTGTTTCTTTCGAAATCGTCTTCCCCGAAAATCGTCTTCGTCTTGAAATCGTCTCGTCTTCGCCGAAATCGTTTTCGCCGAAATCGTATCGTCTTCGCCGAAATCGTCGTCGCCGAAATCGTCTTCTCCGCAGTCGTCTGTAATCGTATTCTCCAGTATGTTGTTGCTGAGTTAGTTTTTTTATTGCGGCTGAGTTATCAATTATATTGTGGTTGAATTAGGGTTTAGGGTTTCTGAGTTATAAATTATGTTGTGGCTGAGTTATAAATTATGTTGTGGCTGAGTTATTAATTGTGGCTGAGTTATCAATTATATTGTGGCCGAATTAGGGTTTTTCGGCTGAGTTATGGTTATATTGCGGCTGAGTTATATATTATGTTTTGGCTGAGTTAGTTTTATATTGCGGCTGAGTTATTTAAATCTTTTATGATCAGATGGAACAACATCAAGCACCTGATTATCCTAGAAGATCAAGACGCGCTGCTAATCTAGAAAATAAAGTGCTTAATCACTATTCCTATATGGGAGATTTCGGTTTTGTTAAAGAACAATTAGGACTTGAGGTGTGGGAAGAACTGAAGAAGTTTCCTGTTGGAATAATTGCTAAGCTATTTGATGGAAAATGCGGGTGGTCTGCTAGGACTGTACACTATCTACTGTATAGACAGCTGAAAGTAGAGAAGAATGAGATTTGGAATGTGGTTGGTGATCAACCTATCAGGTTTAGCTTACTCGAGTTTGGTGAGATCACTGGGTTAAACACAGATCCAGTGCCAACAGAAAGTATTGAACCTGACCAATACAGAAAGTTCTGGGAGGAGTTGAATGTGCCGCATGGGTTTGGACCCAAGCCTGATGAACTGAGGGCAGCAGTAAGAGGCTGTCGGGCCTGGAGTTTTGAAAAGCGTAAATGGTTAGGGCTGTTAGTTCTTCAAGCCTTGGGAATTTATGTTGGGCATCATAATTCTAGGACACTGTTTGAAACTGCAAAAAGAGTATTCGATGATGAAGCCATGATGACTTATCCATGGGGTCAGGCTGCATTTGAAGCTCTTGTTGGTAGTATTAAGTCGTTGAATCCAGTAGGAAAGACATACTACATCAACGGCATGAGTTACGCTTTATTGGCTTGGGCGTATGAATCTGTCAGTTGCTTTCGAGAGCGTTTTGGCAAACTAGTCGGTGAGGAAGAAGTTCCGCTTCTTCGATGGAATGTAACGCGGACACGTGCAAGTTTTGATAGTGTCCTGAAGAAGGAGATTAAAGACCATGGTTATGTAAGGTTTTAGGCTGAGTTATTCTTTATTTGATGGCTGCGTTATTATTTATTCTACGGCTGAGTTATTATTTATGTGATGGCTGAGTTATGGTAATTTGATGGTTGAGTTATGATTTGTTTGTTTGATGGTTGAGTTATGATTTGTTTGTTTGATGGCTGAGTTATTCTATGTTTGATGGTTGAGTTATTCTTTTTACGGCTGAGTTATGATTATTCGATGGTTGAGTTATGAGTTACTGTTGTAGGTGCGTGTGAGGCATATGGTTTCGAAAGAGTTTGTAGAAGACATATTTCCTCAGTGGCCGGGTCAAGACGATGACCCACAACTGAATAACCTGATAAGAGACCTACATTCTGGTAGGTATGTACCAGGTGATTATTGGGATGTGCAGAGGAAGGAGGAGAAGAAAAAAACCAAGTTGGCTTTAGTTCCTTATGACTCTGAGTCTGAGCCAACCAAAAAGAAGCAGAAAAAAGATAAGAAACACGAGGGTGAAGCTGCTGAGGAGAATGAAGCTGCTGACATAGAGAAGAAGGAGGATGCAAAGGGAAAAGGTTTAAGCCAGGATGCGGCGGCTCTGAATACCATAGTCGCTACGCTGGAACAAATTGCGAGTAAGTTTGAGATCCATGACTCTATATTTCGGAAGGTTGACTCTTTGTTTGAGAAGTTTGGCTCGAAGTTTGAGGCCATTGATTCCAACGTTGGACAGTGATATGCTCAAATTAAACCTAAGAGCTACTCTCTCAAATTAAGAGATCAATGCAGTACTTAAGGTATCGAAATCCACAAGGAATCAATAAAACACAATAGATTAATTAGTTCAGATTAAGCTAGGCAAAAGTATGAGAATGCAAAAACAAGTAAACAAAGCAATTTAAACGGTCGTAAATCAATCAGAGAAAGAAGCTAGGCAAAGGGAAATCTCCAGTGAATCAAAATTGCAGATAAATCAATTGATAGGATTATTAAAGCTCAGTTCTATAACATGAACACGAAAGTAAAACAAACCAGCTTTCGCTGCGAATATTATCTATGAATAAATCCTAGAAAACCAAATTCCTTTGCGAATCCTGTGGATCTAATCAAGCATTAAAGTTCAAGTTCAATTGTTCACAAAACCCTAAGCCAAATTCCTTTGCGAATAGGAATTTTGCTCATCAAAGACTAGATCAGGAAATTAATCAAACTCTCGTTTCTATTAATTATCCTAAGATCAGATTTCAGTTCATGACGCTAAAATCAGCAATAAAAGCAAGTCAAGATGAAGAACATTCTAATGATATTATCCTAACAATCAGATCAGATCAGCAATTTATCAAACACTTTCGAATAACCCTAAACCTAACAAAGGAAACTACTCAGACATATCAAAGGATGAAAACATGGTTTTATTCAAGATATATCCAAGAGTAATGTAAAATAAAGCGTCCCCTTTAACAATGGTTGTAAAAACGTATAAATAGAAGTACAAAACCGACTGGAAAAGAAAAGTAAACATCTTGAAACTTCCGGGCTTCGAACGGACCTCTTCAGATTCGGGCTTTTTCTTTGAACGAACAGGGTGTCGATCGACACCCATAGATGGTGTCGATCGACACCAACTCTGGATTTCCAATCTGACTTCAACTTTTCAGCACTTCCTTTCGCAAAGCTCCAAAAGCTCCAGTAAACATCTTTTCTGCTCCAATCGTCCATGTACCTATAAAGACTCTAAAACCAACACAAAACATAGCAAAGACTCTAAAACAAGGACTTATATCATGGCTTAAACAGGGTAAAAACCATGATATATCAACTCCCCTAGACTTAGCTTTTTGCTTGTCCCTAAGCAAAACAGTGTAATCACTCCTTTAGGAACCACATACCTTTGCAAAGCTAATCTGGTGATACTTCGATGTTTCCCTAGAAGCTTAGCAGTCCTCCAGATTGAATCCAAACCCTTTAGAGAAACTCAGACTTTCAGTCGCAGGCCCCTTAAGTTCAATTAGGTGCGGTCTCATCGAGGGAATATCGATCGCTGGACCCTCTAGATTCTTTCGCTTCCTTTAACACTTTTCCCGTGTTTCACCCTCTCTCTTCCCTCTGAAACTGTTTATCCAATTAAGGATATCATAGAGATGCAATGCCTTTCTGTTGAACTTTTTTCTTGTGATAGCGGGTACCTCAGCAGAGGATCGTTTACCACCAGATGCCTATATGAATTCGGGCTTGCACTTTTCTAAAAAGTTTGTTATTTCTTTGGCATCTCTATGATTTCACTAGATCAGCGCTTACTACTGTTGTTCTATGAGGCTTTTATGATGGCGGGTACCTCAGCAGAGGATCCTTTACCACCAGATCTAGGACAGTTGTACCCATCATACGGGAAGAAGTTTCAAGAGCGGTCCTTCCTCGCTTTCAAGTGTTTAGAAGCTGAATCAAGTCTTGCGATTAGCCAACGCCCTTGACAAGAAGATTAAGATTCATTAGGGTGGGGTCTTTGACATCCTTTCTGGCGTTCGCCAGAAATTTGAACTCGCTCCGTTAAACCGATCCACTTCCAGTTACCCACCTCAGTAAAACCAGCCAACTTGCATTGGTAATGGTCCATGAGTGCTGTTCAAAACAAGTCTAAAGGAGAGGTTTTGACTCTAAAAATTTTAAAAATGACTCAAAAACACCAAAAGAAAACACAAAAGTTAGCGACTACCTCCCCCAGACTTAAACGACACTGTCCCCAGTGTTATTAAGCCGAAGATCGGTGAAACAAGATAAACAGGAATCGAAACGAATGAAAAATCAAGGAAGAATTCGTACCTGGGGACCGTGTCGATCGACACAACATCAGTGTCGATCGACACTCACGTTTCTGTCCCGATTCTGACTATGGATTTTCATGGTGTCGATCGATTCTCCTGTTGGTGTCGATCGACACCTTCAATTGAAGTTCATTCTCACTTTCAATTCGAACGTTTATTTTCCTGAAAATCGACACCAAAAACAAAACCAAAGCGTAAAACTGAAAAAGAAACATAAAATATCAACCAAATTCAAAAATGGAGCATACAAATGGTAAAGAAACATAAAAAGAAAACATAAATATTAAACTTACAAATGGGTTGCCTCCCATTAAGCGCTTGTTTTCAGTCTTTAGCTTGACTGTGATGGAACTCGGAACTATGGTAGATCTTTAGGAAGTATCGGACTTCCTCTATCCTGAACGGAACCGGCAACTTGTTTCAAACAGACCTTCTGGACAGCTCCCCCAGACTTATCAGAAACAGTCTCAGGAAAAAGTCTCATCGTTCTCTCCATCATTTCCTGAAGAACTGCTTCTTCTTGATCTTTAAGCTCCGAAGGAATGATGATTCGCATCTTTGCGAAAGGCTTTGAACTCCTCTTAGGTTTCATCTCTTCTTTTCTCTTTCCTGCAAATCCATTAGAAAAATCAAGCTTTCGAGGAACTCGAAGCTTGCATGAGCGCGTAACAGGCTTTTCATCTTTAATGAATGTAGAAGAGACAGAATTAAGTACAAGAGGTTCATACCTGGGCTCTTCATGAGGTATCTCAGGAGATGGTTCTGAAACGACCACTTCTTCAATGATCTTAGCAGGAATATCTTTCGAAGGCTACTTGATTGGTTCGTTATCCAGCGATGTATCCACAGAGAAAGCTTGACCATCAATGGTGGATTTCCTTCTTGTTGTCTCCATGTCAAAGTCCATGACAATATCACCAAGATCAAGCTTTATCTTCCCTTTCCTCACGTCGATTTGAGCGCCAACAGTAGCTAAGAATGACCGTCCTAGGATCAAAGGATCTTCAGGCTCATCTTCGTACTCCAAAACTACAAAATACGCTGGAATAATGCAGTCCTAAATCCTGATTGGCACATCCTCTAGAATTCCTTTTGGGAATCTCCTCGACCGATCGGCTAGAGTAAGAAACATCCTAGTGGACCTGAAATTTGTCATACCAAGATCAATAGCAACAGATAATGGCATTAAATTAATTCTTGATCCTAAATCACAAAGAGAGTGAGGAAACTGCCCTGTTGAGATGGAGCAATTAAGCACGAAGTTGCCTGGATCCGGGAGCTTGACAGGAATCCTGTTTTGAATCATTGCGCTTACTTCTTCTGAGACTACTATGTCCTTCTTCTTCTTCCTAGGTACTGGAGTAATATTCAAGAGAATCGCTCTGATATCTCTAGTTAGCAATGCTCCTTCTTCAGGACTAATTCCATTTGTAACCATCCTTTTGACATATCTCTTTATCGCAGGTGAAAGCTTGACTGCATCAACCAAAGGCATCTCAATCATGATCTTGTCAATCATCTGCTTGCAAAACGCTTCTTCAATCTCCTGCTTGGACCTTTTAACTCTGGGGAAAGGAACCTTGGCCTTGTGGACGTTCTCCTCAGAAGCAATCGCGATAACCGCAAAATCAGGCTCTGTCTGAACGGGGTGTCGATCGACACTCTTTGTAGTGTCGATCGACACTAGCTCTTCTGTCGCGATCCCAGATGACTTCCCGAGTGATGTCGATCGATGCTCAGATATAGTGTCGATCGACACTTGCTTTGCTGTTCCGAAAATTTCGTCGAACTCATCGAAATAGTCTTCCTGACTAGCTTGAACTGCATTGCAAGTGTTCCTTGGGTTTGCATCAGTCTTTGCAGGTAGAAATCCTTCTTGTCGCTTGATAGAACTGGCGGTTTGGGCAACCTGAACATCCAGCTTTTTGACATGAGTGCTTAGCGACTCGAATTTCCCATTAAGGTCTTGATAGACGGAGTCCAACTTCCCATTGAAAGTGACTTCCAACTTCTCTTGTCCCTCTAGGAGTTGCGCGAGCATAGCTTTCACCTCACTGTCCTGCTCAGGAGACTTCTGGTAAGATGATGAACCATAGTTCCTGTTGTAGCTCTGGAAGGGCTTCTGATAGCCTTGCTGATTTCCATACTTCTGGAATCCGGCCTGGTTGATGTAATTCACATCTTCTTCTGCTGTCTCAACTCCCTGGACCGGTTTCTTTCCCATAAGGATACTCTTCATGGAATCCAGCTTTGCGTTCATCTCAGCTAAGTGCTTCCCACCATCCTTGTTTTCACTCAACTGCTTCCTCTCAAAGTCCGCGTTCTTTGTGCTGTTGCTAGAAGCCAAGTTCTCGATGAGAGTAACTGCGTCCTCTGGGTAGTTGGTATTGAAGTTACCACTACTCGCTGCATCCAGTGCCATCTGATATCTCCAATCTACTCCTCTGTAGAAGATGCCTAACAACTGAACATCTGTGAAGCCATGGTGAGGACAATCTCTCTGATAGGACTTAAGTCGCGTCCACGCAGCCTTGAATGCTTCTGCAGGACCCTGCTTGAAAGAAGTAATCTTTGTCCTCAGCTCTTCTGATCTCGCATCATCAAAGAAGTTGTTCAGGAACGCGTTCTTTGTGTCCTCCCAAGTAGTAAGCGATCCAGGCTCAAGCTGATTCAACCATTAAGAAGCATCCCCACTAAGAGAGTATGGGAATAGCTTGCAGAAAAGATAATCGCTAGACACTCCTTGAGCCTTGATGCTGGAGGCTAAATCCTCGAAGTTCTCGATGTGATCCATCGGATGCTCATGTGGAAGGCCATGGAAAGGATGTTGAGCCACAAGTGAGTAGTACGCAGGCTTCAGCTCAAAATCATTCCTCTAGAAATGCTGGCGGACGAATCGCAGCTCGATTCGCGTAGAACTGATCTGGACAATTGAAATCAGCTAGAGTGCGGTTCTGGACAGGGCGTCGATCAACACCTGGCTGTCTGTTGCATCCAGCGATCTGATTCCCTTGTTGCTCGGCGTGAATCCCATGCGGGTGTCGAGCGACACCGTTATGGTGTCGAGCGACACCAGCTTGATTTTCGAACACTGCTACTTCGTCAACTGGCTCGACAATCTCCTCGACGATCACAATACCATCGTCGTTAATCCTCTGCCCTTCGGCGTTGTATATGAAACCTGCCGGATCACGCAGAACTCCATCCTCTCCAGGAATCAGTATAATACGTCTTGAGCAGCCATTCTAGCTGTTCTTCTGTTCTCACGTTCCAAACGCGCAAGTTCCTCGAGATTGTAACCAACTAGTTCCTCGTGTCGATTGCTCCTGGTATTGCGGTTTCGCATGTACCTGAAACGCAAAACAAAAAGAAACTAGCAAAACAAAAATAAAAACAAAAACCTAGACAAAATCCTTAATAAAATAAATCTAATGGTCTAGACTCCCCGGCAACGGCGCCAAAATTTGATATGCTCAAATTAAACCTAAGAGCTACTCTCTCAAATTAAGAGATCAATGCAGTACTTAAGGTATCGAAATCCACAAGGAATCAATAAAACACAATAGATTAATTAGTTCAGATTAAGCTAGGCAAAAGTATGAGAATGCAAAAACAAGTAAACAAAGCAATTTAAACGGTCGTAAATCAATCAGAGAAAGAAGCTAGGCAAAGGGAAATCTCCAGTGAATCAAAATTGCAGATAAATCAATTGATAGGATTATTAAAGCTCAGTTCTATAACATGAACACGAAAGTAAAACAAACCAGCTTTCGCTGCGAATATTATCTATGAATAAATCCTAGAAAACCAAATTCCTTTGCGAATCCTGTGGATCTAATCAAGCATTAAAGTTCAAGTTCAATTGTTCACAAAACCCTAAGCCAAATTCCTTTGCGAATAGGAATTTTGCTCATCAAAGACTAGATCAAGAAATTAATCAAACTCTCGTTTCTATTAATTATCCTAAGATCAGATTTCAGTTCATGACGCTAAAATCAGCAATAAAAGCAAGTCAAGATGAAGAACATTCTAATGATATTATCCTAACAATCAGATCAGATCAGCAATTTATCAAACACTTTCGAATAACCCTAAACCTAACAAAGGAAACTACTCAGACATATCAAAGGATGAAAACATGGTGTTATTCAAGATATATCCAAGAGTAATGTAAAATAAAGCGTCCCCTTTAACAATGGTTGTAAAAACGTATAAATAGAAGTACAAAACTGACTGGAAAAGAAAAGTAAACATCTGGAAACTTCCGGGCTTCGAACAGACCTCTTCAGATTCGGGCTTTTTCTTTGAACGAACAGGGTGTCGATCGACACCAATATATGGTGTCGATCGACACCAACTCTGGATTTCCAATCTGACTTCAACTTTTCAGCACTTCCTTTCGCAAAGCTCCAAAAGCTCCAGTAAACATCTTTTCTGCTCCAATCGTCCATGTACCTATAACGACTCTAAAACCAACACAAAACATAGCAAAGACTCTAAAACAAGGACTTATATCATGGCTTAAACAGGGTAAAAACCATGATATATCAGACAGTTAACCCAAAAATTTGGTGATATGGAGAAGAAAATTGGTGATTATGTCAAAGATTCAGTGGATGAGCGTCTGAAAGTTCTGGGTTTATCGGAAACTGCCCAAAACTATGTTCCCAGCCCAAAAACGCAAATATTTCCACGACATAAGTCAGTTAATAGTCCAACGGTCCTTAACACGGAATCTGAGACCCCTGATAATGTTGTGTAGGCGAAAAAGCCTTCGGTTGATGAGCCGGCTAAGGCTGAAAGTCGAACTCCGCAACAATATTTTCCAAAATTGAAGTCCGAAATTCCTAAGGGTACCCCTGATGAGCTTGGTAAGGCCGAAGAGAAAGCTATGTAGTCGAAATTGAAGGCCAAAATTCCTAAGGGTACTCTTGAGGCGAAAAAGAATTTGTTTGGTAGTGGTCAAGCAGATTTTGCTTCTATTTCTCCTGCTAAGCAACCAGAAATACGACGCGTCTCCAGGAAGCAAAAACCAAAAGAAAATGAGGCTGCTGCTGATTTGAAAAAGAAGGCTGATGATGCTGCTAAGAAGAGGACTGAGGCTGCTGCTAAAAGGAAGAAGAACGCTGATAAGAAGAAGGAAGAGAAGGCAGCGGCTGAGTTAAAGAAGAAGGAAGAGAAGGCATCGGCTAAGTTAAAGAAGAAGGAAGAGAAGGCAGAGGTTGAGTTAAAGAAGGAGGTCCAAACAAAGGGTTTACGTGATGGTGTAATAAGAATACTTATTATTCCACCTACTCCTGGGAAGAAGAAGAGGAAGACTGGAGGTGAAACTGATCTTGAGGATGTGACCGAGGAAGCGATCGCAAAAGGAAAAGAATTGTTACCGGAGTCTGATGAGGACGAAAATGAAAGGCTTAGGTTAGCGAGAATTAAGAATTATCGGGCGAGGGTTGTTCAATTAGCTACAACTGGGTTAGCAGCGAAGTCAAGTGCTCCTCCTTCAGCAGTTTTTCTTTATGTTTTTGGAGACAATGGGTCGACGTGCATGAGGAAGGATTTTGAACCTTCATCAACAATCTATGATCCTCTCTCACCTGTTGACCCGGATAAATTGGATAAACTTATGCAATATCTAAGGTCATTCGAGTATGGACTTTTACACCATTTTATTTTATTTTATACAGCTATTAGCAATACATCCAAATCGGCTTTACTCTCGTATCGTTGCCCTACCGAGAGGTTTAGGAAAGACATATCTAACCTTGGAACCTCCAGATTCCCTTTGGATCCGCTCGTAGACAAGTTATGAGGTCTCTTCTTAGGAGGTAGTGTAGGTGAATCTTCGTCTTCGTATAAACTGAAGTTATCATCTTGAGATGACTCACCATCCGAGTCGTTGAACATATCAAATCGGCTTTCAAATTCATCATCTTCTTCATCTTCTTCGCCTACTTCATTTTCTTCGACTACTTCATTTTCTTCGCCTACTTCATCTTCTTCACCTACTTCATCTTCTTCTACTTCATCCTCCAAATTGAAAGCATCATAACTCCCACCGTAATCTTCGGATCTAGATTCAACTTCTGAGCTATAAGTGAATAAACTTTTATTATTCTCTCTCGCTCCGTCATTCCGACTAATTTCATTCTCCGTAATCTCCACACAAAGACGTAAGTGTTCAATTGTTCTGAAGCTTAAAAAAACTTGCAACTGTCGAGTATTGGAGAGGTAAACTGATGGAGTATCGTGCGCCATTATTTTCAAAGCTTTATTCAAGAACATGTAGCGAATCTGATGGCTCGACTCCTTCAATCCGTAATCATCGAGTACTATCTTCGCAAGTTCGTCTAGTGTTGTTTTCTCATCTATGTGCACAACTCTACACCCTCTACCGTCGGCGTTGAATACATATCTGTGTTTCTTAACCCAGTTACCGGAAACAATAATTACCGGATCCATAAGATCTCTGATGAATAAAAATAATGAAAAAGGTAGATGAAGAAGAATAAGAAGAAGGTCGTAGATGAAGAACCCTAATTTGTAAGAGCTGGTGACATAGAAAATAAGAGCTGATGACATGAAAAATCGGAACTAATGACATGGAATATCGGTAAGTCAGCCGCCAAACAAACACATAACTCAGCCATTAATAAATCAGCCATCAAGTATAATGTAAGTCCGCCGCAATGTGAATAGTATTTCAGTAATTAATCTTTCTCTAATAAATCAGCCGTAATTAGGCTATGAAATATTAAGTCAGCCGTATTGTCAAATAAATCAGCCGTCAAATGAATGCTATTCTAGTAATTAATCTTTCGCTAATAAGTCAGTCGTAACCAGGTTGAGTTATTGTTAACCCAGCCAATTACGGCTATTTACTTAAGTCAGCCGTAACTACCTCTCATAAGTCAGCTGTCTCTTATCTTAAACTCAGCCAATTTTCCACAAATCAGCCCGCCGTTGTATAACTCAGATGTAACTTGTGTTCGTTAGTCAGCCGTTATCTCATAAGTCAGCCAGATTTCTGTAAATCAGCTGTAACTAACAGGTGATTTATGTTCGTAAGTCAGCCGTTATCTCATAAGTCAGCCAGATTTCTGTAAATCAGTCGTAACTAACGACTGATTTATGTTTGTAAGTCAGCCGATCTCTCATAAGTCAGCCGCGTTTTTTAACTCAGCCGCAACGTAACCATAATTCAGCCGCAACGTAACCATAACTAATCCGTAGCGCTTTACGGCTGAGTTCATTAATACACGTCAGCGATTTCCTACGTGGTTGCTTACGTGGCTATGACATTTTTGTAATTACGTTTTTTGTCACAACGTAACAAAAAGGCACGCTGGGTATTAAAAAAATGTCAGTAATAAAAAAAAGTTTTATATGATTCTAGTCATATTACCTAATTTCTGTGGGATTTGAGCAAAGAACCCAAATCAAAAATCCCACACGCAGGTGGAGCACAATTGATCTCCTTTTATCTAACAAGCTCTACTATTACACCCTAGATAAACTATTAAGACGACCAAATAGATTGATCATTCTAATTCGAAAAGGCCAAATCACTTAACCTTACCCTTGATCAGATATCATCGAAGGTGACGGAGCAGTTGACTGAAGTATCCGAACCAAGTTGATAAGTATGTGAGAGTGGAGCTTGGACCCGTCTCACCTACACATTACCGATCAAGTGTGTATAATTTCCCTCTCATTGTCAGATGAATGCCGCGAACAATAAGGGTAGCCGGTTTGGGTTGAGTTTGATGAATCCTACCATTTTATTCTTTCCATACTTCATATATCGCCGCCTGAAGAAGAAGTTTGGAAATAGTGATAGCTTTGCTTGAATCAAACTTCTACTGTTCTTTGTAAGATATATATATCTGAACCTCTATTTCTTTGTGATACTGGTAGTAAATAAGCTCAAAGTTACACAAACTTATGTGTGAAGTAAATTAAGCCAATACAATATACTCAATTAAATAAGTGTAATAGTCTTAATTATTATTATAATCACACAAACTCAATTCTACTCACATTAAAAAAAATTATATAAAACTAGATTCAATTCCTCATTATACAATGGAGAAGTAAGATTAAACATATAAATTACAATAGATAGATTAAAAAGAATTCCGCTGCCGGGGTTTGAACCCGGATTTCATCATATTGAAATTAACCAGTGTGCTACAGCGGATTTTGTTGATAACCATTATAATCAAACTTTATTTATATGTTACAAATAAAAAAGGGGCCTTTAAGACTTGTTACACCATGCCATTACTTTATAAAAACGTATGGGCCGAATGTGATATATATTTTTATTACACGAACTCCATTTCTAGACTCAAAAAGGTCTGAAACAATGAATTCGATCCGGCAGTCTAGGCAAGGCTTGTAAAATTATTTGGTATTGGATATGGAACTAATAAACTAGGGGGTTGTTCGTTTGACCATTTGAATGGTCTATCCAAATGATCTATTTAACTTGTCAATTTGAATGATCCATTTCAGTGATGTTCGTTTCTATTTGCATTGTCCATTTGAATGATCCATCTCAATGAACCGTTGTTTATTGTGTATAATTTATATCTTCATTTGAATGGTTTTGATAACAAAATGACTAAAATGACATTTTTTAATCTAATCACATTTTTAAATGTATTTTAACTATATTAATTTTAATTCTTGATCTAAAATATGTATTAACTATATTAATATTTGCGGTTTTCGTGGAAAAACGTGATTTGCGGTTTTGACGGGAAAACATGATTTTGCGATTTTGGCGAAAAATGTGATTTTGTGGTTTTGATGGAAAAACGTGATTTTACGATTTTGGCGGGAAAATGTGATTTTGCGGTTTTGATGGGAAAATGTGATTTTGCGGTTTTGATGGGAAAACGTGATTTTGCGATTTTGGCGGGAAAACATAATTTTGCGGTTTTGGCTGGAAAACGTGATTTTGCGGTTTTGGCGGGAAAACGTAATTTTGCGGTTTTGGCGGAAAAACATAAATTTGCGGGTTTGGCAGGAAAACGTGATTTCGCGGTTTTGGCTGGAAAACATGATTTTGCGGTTTTGGCAGAAAAATATGATTTTATGGTTTTGGCGGGAAAACATAATTTTGCGGTTTTGTCGGGAAAACGTGATTTTGCGGTTTTGGCGAGAAAATACGATTTTGCGACTTTGGCGAGAACGTAATTTTGCGGTTTTGGCGGGAAAAAGTAATTTTGCGGTTTTGAGAAAACGTAATTTTGCGGTTTTGGCGGAAAAACGTAATTTTGCGGTTTTTGCGGGAAAACATGATTTTGCGGTTTTGGTGGGAAAACGTGATTTTGCGGTTTTTTCGGAAAAACGTGATTTTGCGATTTTGGCGAGAAAACGTGATTTTGCGGTTTTAGCGAGAAAACATTATTTTGCCATCTCCATTCAAATGATCCAATTTGGTCCATTCAAATAAGTTTGGAAGGCAAATTTTAAAAACTCATTCAAATGATCCATTTGAATGATGCTCATTTTTAATACTAAAAGAACATCAATTTCTATTTCCATTCGGATGATCCATTGGAATGATCAAACGAACAGCCCCTAGTATTGAGTTTGCAACCCATCTTCTCTCAATCGAAACTCAAATCTCTTTTTCTTCTTCCTCCGACCTCATTTCCCTCTTCCGATATCTACCACTCTTCGATTCCCATTGATCTCATCTAATTGTGCGCGCTCTTATGCATAGTTATGTATCTACCATATATGGCAACATCAAGCTTAGAACTGTGGTGCTGAGTAAGAGTGAATCTAGATAGAACTCATGCTAAGTGTGTCCAACTAAATAGGTACTGAAGTTCAGTTAAGCACCTCTGTTTTTGCTTCTTGATGATGCCATTTTAATTATGTGTATTGCATTTGCTTCTTAGGTTTGAACTATATAATTTAGTTTGAGAAATGGCTACCATTTGACTCATCATTACTTCTGCATTCTATTGAGAGGCTGGAAACTGCTTTATTTTGTTGCAGGGAGTGTATTAAGCTAAGTGGCTCTAATACAATTTCCAAGTACTTGCAGAAGACTCGAATCAAACCTCCAACAAAAGTATGATTTTCTCTTAAGTCTCTGGATTGGATTTAGTTCTTGGCATATAGTGATATTGCAACAAGTTTTATTTGTTGACTGTGAGCATTCTAAGTTTAGTCTCTGTTGAAATAGAACTGATATTGAAGTTAGTATTATGTGATTTCTAGACTAAGAGTTTTGCCACTTTTAAGAGTATGCCTAGGAGGAAAAGAGATATTCTTAGAAGAATCATGTATCTGAAACTAGCATTAAATCCGTCTTCACAACCTTGCAGATTTCAACACATATTATTTGCTTAGAATAGCATTGTGATTTTAAAGGAGAAAAATTGGCAATGAGAGTATGCAGAGTTCATACTTTCCCTTGCATGATAATTTCTCCGTGAGAAGTCACACGGTGATTCATTTGTTTTCTTATGCTATTGCTTCTTGACATATAAATATCAAAAGGAGAGGCAATTAACACTGAACAATAGGAGATATGAAAGAAAAAGCGGCAGCATGAAGAATAGTGGGATCTGGGAAGGGACTAGAAAAAAAAAAACAGTATGTTCCTTTAACCTCAAGAACCTGTTTAGCTGACCTATTGACCCGTATGAATGATTAGAAATGACCCGTATGTTCCTCTAAAAAAAACGGATATATCTGCTCTTTTGTTAGCCCACATTCTAATTCCTTACCTGCCTATGAATGGTTTAGTTAAGAACCAGTTTAGCTTATCATTTGACACTTGTGTTGGCTTAGAAATGGATTTAGAGAGGAAAACTCATCTAAGACCGTTTGATATCTGTTCTTATGGCCAAATACTTTATATGCAATTTCTCATATCTTCTACTTCCCCTTGGAAGACTAATAACAAGACAAAGTTAGGCGAATCATATTTGCTTCTGTTTTTAAAGTTGATGCTTTCTATTAAAGAGGTTTCATAAAAGCAGGAATGAAGGACATACACATTGTTAGTTACGTAAAAGGTGTGCAATGGTGATTTACATTAATTATTTTGGGGTTAGATTTCAATCTAAGTCTAAGTTTATTATCATCATGCAACCCAAAAGGAAGTTTGGTGGTATAATTTTTACTCAAGGTAAATATTGGTCTTTCATTGCCGATAGATAAGTAATGTTTTAACTTTTAATCATCATGATCATTCATGCACACACAATAAACGCCTCTTTAAGGCAATTGGATAATTTACGATTTATGATTGTGTTATACAGATCTGCATTTGTATTATTGATAATTTCTCCATAAATACTAATGTAAGATGAGCATCTTAAAAAAACACAAAGATTCATTGTGTTTTGTTGTTTCGGATTTTGTTCTTCTCCTACCATTTACACAGACTTTACATAATTTTGAGTTTGTTTCTTTTAAGAAGTTATTGTGTTGTGAAAAAAACTTCTCCATTACTTCTTCCTTCGTGGAAACTAAGGATTTGTTTTCCTTATCAATTTTCTTTATATTCTGTTCTTGAAGTAGATTATATGGAACATGAGGCATTGTTATGGCTTCTCTCATGTGGTTACTACTCCGGTAGTGATATCGTACTTGTTGATTCCTTAATATTATCATTGTCATTCTTCCGCTGCCAGGGGTTGAACTCGAATTTCATCTGTTGAAATTAACCGGTGTGCTACAACGGATTTTGTTGATACCTGCTATAATCAAACTTTATTTATATGTTACAAACTAAAAACGGGCCTTTAAGACTTGTTACACTATGCCATTACCTTATAAAAATGTATGGGCCGAATGTGAATATATATTTTTATTAAACGAACTCCATTTCTAGACTCAAAAAGTTCTGAAACAATGAATTCGATCCGGCAGTCTAGGCAAGGCTTGTAAAATTATTTGGTATTGGGTATGGAACTAAGAGCACTTGCAAGTTGCAGCCATGTTATTTACGGGTATCAAAAGCCCATTTAATATTAAAAAAACACAAAACATCACTTTTGGCTTGATAAGTATCAGTGTGGTGAGACTACTGATACGGTATCTTTGTTTTTTTGGTGGAAAGAGGAAAGAGAAATATTAAATTTAATTATTAAATATGTTTGTTTTTTCAGAAACTTATTACTCCCTCCAGAGAGATTGATTTTCTAGCATTTTCACACAAATTAAAAAACAATAAATTGTGTTTAGTAATTAATGTAACTTTTTGCAAAAAAACACTTTTTCATAACAATGAACCAATAGTTATTCTCTAAATTTAAATAGCTTCATTCAATATTTTTTGGAACTTACAATTTGTTTAATATAAATTGATTAAAAAAGTATAAAAAACCTACAACATCAATTTTTGTGGAACAACCAAAATATGCTAGAAAATCAATCTCCAAGGAACGGAGGGAGTATTAAATATGTACAAGTTTTTTTTGACTTTAGTTTGCACAGCTATACCCACTATGGTTTTTTTTTTTTTTTTTTTTTTTTTTTTGTCAACAACCTACTATGGTTTATAGCTGTGAGTTTGCACCCAAAAAAAACTTGTACTATTGAGTTATTTATGAGTTATCTATTCTAGGTGGTTTTATTTTAACTTTTAACTTTAAGGAAGAATTAAAGTACAAGACATAATCATAACCATCATAAAACCTTAAATTAGAAAAAGAAATCCAGTTTAATCATTTCACCAAAAGCCTCTTAATTCTTCTATGTTCTCTCCATGTCGCCTCCTCTTTGATTTAATTCCTCATTATCTACCTTTTTATATGTACCTTTTTTTTGTTTATATAAATCAAACTCTGTTTTGTTCTACGAATTATGTCTTTGAAGTTAAATGTTTGCTTACTGGTCCCAAAATGGATTGTACCCTAAAACTAGGTCAAAGTCAAGTGTAATTGCAGGACCACAAAATTCTGTCTGAATTTGTAATCACTAATTACAGCTTTAATTATGTGTTCATTATAAGGCAAAATCAACCTATGATTAATCGTTCGTTGATAAGTACGTATTTTCTGTGCTTTAAATCTAAAGAGCAACCTAAGACTATTCTTCCAACCAAATGTGATTTAATATATGGAGAAAAAAAAAAAAAAATCTAAAGAAGACTTCACTCTTGAAATGTTTGCAGATGCTATCTTTCCTCAGATAGAGATCCTAGGGATTTATTTTCCATATTTCGTAATGCAGTCACATTTAGACAAAACAGTTTGATTAAGTGACAGAATTTGTAGATTTTTCTGAACAAGGCTAGTTAATGTTAAACCATTATAGTTTAGTGGTAATAAAAATAACAGTGGTGTATTGTTTTCTTTGTAGTCACCAAATAGCAACTACCTAGTTTTACTCCTGAAACCAATAGTCTTTTGAAAACATATTAGCTTTGGTTCTCGTGACGTTTTACCGTTGTGGTATCCGTAACAAGGTAGACCACTTTTGTATAACTAATCGATAAAATGGTAAAGAAAAAAAGTTACGAAAAATGGTAGTATTATTATTTTTATTGTACTGTTATTACGTATACTATTGGTATGACTTTTAATTATACTATCAAGGACATCTATTTCGTATCCACAAAATATGTACCGTATTACCCATAACCCATCAAATGCATTTAGCTAATTAAATTGAATTACAAGTTTGCTAATTAAGATGGGACCTACATATGTTCATAGGAGAAACACATATCAAGAAATTCTTTGGTGGTTTAATCATTGAAACACTATTCTTTCCTAGATTTCCTCCTTGATGAATCATTACAAATTTACTTGAGGATTTTTTTTTATACGAAAAATGAATGGTTCTTTATTAAATTATCAAAAGATTCATACACGAGCTATAGCTTTGCATCATTCATATAGACTCACGAGAAAAATCCTTCATCTTAAAAGATCAATCATGAAGCTACTTCATAAATTTCGAAATATTCTCGTGAGGCTTATCGATTTCACTCTCCCTATCTCTAGTCGCCGGAAAAAGAACACCGTCCGCTCCGGCGACGGAGAGAGGTTTGAGCCGCCGAAGATTTCGTGTAGTAGCTCCTACTATTCGTCCCATCTACATTACAGTGAAGCTATTGCAGATTGCATAGAGTTCTTCAACAAGTCTTCAGCTATGTCTTCTGATGAGGATCATGAAGCTCTTCATGTAGACGTTCACGATCGTGACTCTTTTTACGTTTAGTAAAAAAACTCAAAACTAAACATGTTTTCCTTTTGATTCAAATTTCAAGGCTTTGGTTATATTTTTAATTTTAATTGAGTTATTGTGATATTGAAACACCATGTAATATAATGGTCACATATAATATTATCCACATTATTACTATTCATTTCTATGAATTTCGAGCATTTTCAAACAATCCATTAATTAGTTCAACTGTAAAACTTTGCATTACTATTTAAAATTTCGAGCATTTTATTCTATGTAGAAAAAAGTTGTACTACATAACTTTCATAGGTCTTAAATTAAATCAACATAAATATGTAGAGTGGAAATGGATTAGACTAAATAGTCCAATAATTAATTAGTTGAATTAGGCCTGGGATTTTAAAACTATAACCGAATAACCGAACCAAAACCGAACCGAAATACCGGTTTGGTTAGGTTTCAGTTCCCCTCAAAACATCCGATAGATAATATATTGAGAGTCTATGGATATCGGTTCGGTTTCGGTTATATCCGAAAATCGAATAGCCAAACCGAATATCCGAACATATATACACTTAAATGAGATTTATACATATATAGATAGTATGATGATCTTGAATTTCTAAAAATATATACGAATTTATTATTATGAATCTGATTTCTCATATTTTTTTGTCAATTTCTATTCTCCATATCTTTTGGTTGCTAAATTTAACCTTTAAAACTCCTACTTTATAAATCTGGAAGTCCTAAATCTTCTCACCGAATAAAGTTTGGTTATCATACTCACAACCGAAACCGATCCGAAATCGAACCAAAGTATTAAAATTATCCAATGGATATTATATTCATGAAACCGAAAAACCGATAACCGAATGGTTATCCAAAATCCCAAGCATAACTGTAAAATTTTGCATTACTATTTAAACATTGCTTTCAGTTAAGTTTATATTATTTACAAAAAATAAATAAGGAGTGGAAATAAAAGATCATCAAAATCCATATACAAAGGCCATACATGTGACATTATTATCGAAACCAAACACACACACACAAAAAAGCAAGAAGAAATTTTAGAAACCAAATTGTTTCATTGCAAAACCTTTTTCTTAGAGAAAATCCCTCCAATAAACAAAGGAATCAAACTTTTCTCCTTCTTTGTCTTCTTCTCTTTCTTCCTCATCGAAGGGTGTCTCTGAAGAAACATCTCCAAATTCTCCACCACCGAACCATTATCACCCATCGTCGGATTTGCAAATTTCACGTACCTTTTGTCACTCATTGACCTCAACCTTGGACTAGTATTAATAAGTTCATCATCTACTTGAGGAACCAACACTTCAAATTTGGTTTTGAAAACAGTATCATCGATATTTCCTTTGGACTCCGCAGGATTTACTCTTAGCTTTTGAAGCTCTTGTTTTGTACGTTCAAGCTCTTCCTTGAGTGAAAATAAAGAGTTCCTCATTTGAATGCTTTCTTCTTTTGCTCTTCTGAGATTGTGTCTTGTCTCTTCAAGCTCTGTCTCATTCCCTCTCGGATCTTCCCATTTCTCGTCCTGCATCTGCTTCGTTTCATTCAGTGTTATACTATAATCTCGAATCCAATCATCACGTAAATGTAGTCTAGTGGTTTGTACTAATGACATATGGTTCAAACCGGTATAAAGCATGTTGTTCAATCTATAAAAATCTCGATATCAAATAACAACCAGGACATGTGGTCTAGTGGTCTGTACTAATGTAGTCAGGTTCAAACCGGTAAATTGTATGATGTTCAAAATATAAAAAGCTTGAAAACAAAATACTAATCTTTATGACTTTTTCATGGATTTCCAACTCAAAACCGCACATAACCTAATAAATTAATAATGTGAAAATTTAGGGAAAGAGAGAGGGACTTGTTACTTTGAGATGGTTGGAATAGACTTGACTGGCTAAGACTCTTTCACCGAATAAAGCAATGGCTTCTTTCACGGTTTTAAACGGCGCCGTTGTGTCGATCTCTGCTCTCTTCATCGTCGTCTCCATCATTATTTGTGGCTTACTTAGCTCTCAATGTGAAGAAGTAGAGAGACACATACATAAGCTTATAGCTTGGTCACTTTACAATTGAGTGAGAGACTACGCAAAGCATATTATTTTCTTCATCTTCACTTCTTTACAATACTCTTCTTTTAAATATTTTGTATTTTTTTTTTTGGTAACCAAATATCTTATAGTTTTTTTATCTGGAATATATAAATGATTTTTCATAAAACATACTACCCTTTTACTCCTTTTTTTTTGGTTTTTAGAATAGATGATTAGTATCATTAAAGTTTTAATGTTCTTGTTAAAAAGAAAGTAATGAAATCATTGTTAATATAGAGGCTTATCTACCAGGAAACCTAGCTTCATATACAAGAAATTCAATTGCTGCTTTTAAAGAGATGTTAAAAAAAAAATAAAAAAAACCTAGCATTTCTTTGTTCTGTGACTGTCTTTGTCTCATTTCAGAAAACGTGGAACATTTACATTAAAAAGACATTAAAGAGTTTTCTCAAACAAAGTGGGGATTCAATAATCTCTCACTCACAATCCTTGTTCCTCAGAACTAACTTAAACTATAAAGCAACACCTCTTCAAGTCTGCTCTTTGCATAATAGTTGCAATGGTGTTCTTGTATCTTCATAGATAAGTGGAAACCGATGTTCTTGTCTATTCATCGCAATCCGCAAAGGATTATTGTTGTGGTAATGGCTCATAGCAGCCATGAGACGATGTTGTTGCTGTTGTTGAGTAGTAACATTGTTGTTGAACCTTTGAGAAGAACCACCAACATGTAGAGGCTGTTGAATACTGTACTGGTTCGATGATTGCGCGGTGTTTCTGTACTGAGAAGCAGCCCATAGTCTTTTTTGAAGCTGTTGTTGTTGCTGCTGGTTTGCGTTGTAAGCAGTTTGGTATCTACTTGGTAGATAAGGAGAAATCTGTTGCACCTATAAAAGATTGTGAACTTAAAACCATTAATTTCAATCAAACTTTTGTTTAAGTAGAGGACAATTTGGGGTTAAAGCAACAAACTTGATGGCTTGATGATGCTGAAGTTGAAGGATACTGTGGATATGAGTTTTGAATTTGGAAATGTGATTGGGATGATGCTCCGGAAGACGATAGAGATAAGAAATCGTAACTCTGTCATCGCAATGAGATTAGAATCAGCGAGGAAAAGAGTAAATTGGATAAGAATAGTTAAGTGTAATGTAATTTACCTGTTTCTGTGAAGTATTCGGACCATAGAGCTCGAGAGCTAGCTTAGTCATGTCTTCTTCTTGCACGGGTTTTTGGTTATGCGTCCTGTTTATATCACGCAAATGCGGGTTTTGATACCTTTTTGGTGGAGAAACCATTGTTTTGAAGTCTGTAATGGTTGTGACCGGGTTAGGGAGTACGAGTTCTGACACTTCTGAAGATCGTTGCTCGGTTTGGTTGAGTGTCGCAGGACTAGTACTCTTACTGTTCTGTAATACTTTGATGAGACGGGAAATGTAAATGTGAGAGGCACATTTCTTCAACTTTCTCGGTTGGATTCTTAACGGTTCATTCAAAAGCGAAGCATTCTTGGAAGGAGGAGAAATAGCTTGATCCATCCAAGGTGGAAGCTTTGCGGATAATGATGGCCTGATTTAAGAAAAGAACGATACGCATATATAAGATAAGAAACCGAGGGAATGAACAAAACAATTTTGAAGGTTGAAAGCTTACTTTGAAAGAACTTGAGAACCGGAAGATAGACCAGGCCATAATGCAAGACCTTTTTAGAAGCATAGAAGTCGGTATTAGGACAACGGTTTTAATTAACTCAAATTATGATACAAAGTTCAGATTTTTTCTATACCGTTGCATTTGTAGTCCGCGTCACTTGTTGTTGCTACCTTTGTTTCCATGGCTCTTGTACTTACTGATGATGAATCAGTCGCATTCACGAAGCTGCTTTTAAAGACAAGCAACAAAATCAGATTAAAACCGACAAATTAAAAGACAAGTTACATAAGTAATTGGCTACAAACCCCGTTGAGCTTCGCTGTTTATCAGATTGCTCTAATGGCATTTCATCTGAAAAGAGAACTGATTCGGTTTTCGTAAATTCAGTTTCCACAATCAAGCTTGAATCAACTTTGCTGGTTTCTTTTTCATTAGACAAATGATCATCACAAGTCTTTTTATCAATAGAGCCAGTCTCAGTAATCCTTCCAGCTAAACCGTATAACGTCTCTGCGACTTCTTTCTCATCTTTCGAAATCGACTCATGAACAATAATACCTTCTCCTTCCTAAAAAACCAAAACAAACAAAAAAAATCATAACTCAAAGTTTTCTATTTTACTAACAAATTTTTTAGTAGTCATCATAAAAAAAAACAAACCATTTCTTGATTCTCCTTCTTTATCAAACAAGATTCAATTCCGGTTTTGGACCGGTTAAGTCTCTTTGAAGCAGAAGAAGCAGAGGATAACTTAGAAACAGATTCAAGATTCCGTTTCTTCATGGCTGCAATTAAAAGTGCACAAAAAAAAGGTGAAAAAGGTATAAAGAAAAAAGGAAATGCAGGTTTCTAAATTCAACTTTGGTATCTCAGTTTTTGAATAAAAAGAGAGTTCCTAAAACTGATCAAGACAAGCTTTAATGAAGAATATAATTGTGTTTGATAAGAAGATGATCACTTTATGATTTTATAAGAAGAGAAAAAGAACATAAAAGACAAGCAGAAGAATCTTGCGTCTATAAAAAGAAAGTAAAAAATAAAATAAAAAAGAGTTTGCTTGAAAAATAATCCAAAATTTCTTGAGATTCAAAGCACAAAATACCATAATCTTCCCAACTACTCAGAAACTGAGTATTATTACTGACACTTACACAGATCTCTCCATATTGTAAAACCTCAAAAAATCAAAACTTTATTTTTTTTTTGGTGAATCAAAAATTTGGTAAGAGTAAAGTTTCTAGAGTTTGTCATTAAGTCACGAACAATGCACACCTGAACGAAGCTTCCGTGGTACAGAGGCATGAACCACCCCATTACTATCCTTGAAATTCTGAATAACAAAGAAAAGAGAGAAAATAAATGTGAAAGACTTTAAAGAGAAAAAATTTAAGTGCCGTATTGATGAAGAACTCACCTTTTTTAGAAGCTTTGGTTTCTTCTTCTTCCTTGAAACCTCATTTTCTAAATCTGAAGAAGAAAACTCATAGTAATCTTTATGTCTACTCGAATTCAGTTGCTTCAACATTCCTTTCTTGGATTTTGCAGAAAACCCAGATCCTAAAGTAAAAACAAAAAAAATGAGATAGAGAAACAGAGCAAAAGACAAAAAAAAAGTTTGGATTTGTTTTTGTTGGTTTGTGAAAGTAAAGATTAGATTTTTATTTTACCAGATTGTTTCTTGGTTCCTCCACGTTTCATATCTCGACGACCCATTTCCATTTTTTACAACCACCACACAAGAAAAATTACAAAAGAAAGAAGCTCACTTCCACATCTCTGCCAAAAAAAGAAAAATATCCAGACTTTGGTTTAGATTTAGATAGACACAAAGAAAAAAAAGAGAGAAAAGTGAAAAGACGTTAAAGAAGAAGAAGAGAGAAAAGTTGTGAAAATCGTTTCTCGTGTCTCGAAGAATCAGGTTCTTCGTGAAAGAAGAAAGAAGAAAGAGAAAGATTTTATTAAAGGAGGAAAAAATTAAAAAGAAGATGACTTTTATACTAGTAATTATTTGTTTGTATTACATTCAAACCCGTGAAAAAGTATAAACAAACCTCTCTTAACAAAAAAAAATGTATTTTAAAAATTGGAAAAAAGTTTCAATTTTTACATTAATGGAGTTCACTATTCTTCAATCTAATCAAACTCTGATATGTAACTGACATCGGAAAAAAACCCAGATTTTTAAGAGATTCAAAAGTAAAAAAACCTTGTGGTTTCTTCACAACCATGAAAATGAAACTCTCTCTCTCTCACTAGAAATTGTTTTTCTCAAAGTTTCCAAATTCCGAAAAGACGGAAAATCCGAAGCTGTCGTTTCGATCGATCGCTTTTATATAAAAATGTTAAACACAAAAATGACAAAACGCTTATTCTCTCTCTCTTTCGATTTATCTTCTTCCTCTGTGTTTTTTTTTTTTTGTATCGAACGGTGTGTAACAAAGGAGATCACATAGCCGTCCGATTATTTTTAGTGATGTGCCATGTAATCAGTGAGAAAATCGATGTGTCAGACACGTAAGCATTAAGAGCTGAGAAAATTTGTACTAGTGCATGGGTTTCTGATGATATGATTCGAATCCGTACCACTGAATCTCATAAGATTTGTTTTTTTTTTCTCTTTTTTGTTTTGCTTCAACGAATCATATTGGATATGCAAATAGTATTTCAAAATAAAATATTTGGATTATTAATATATAAAAAAATTTAACATTTAAATTAACCTTATCAATATTTTTCTTAAATCCTCTAAATTGTTTGAGCTAATAACATTTTTGGTTCAATGCCAAGAGCTATATGAAACTTTTTGTTGATCTCAATTTTTCGTTATTTTTCTTTTGGTTTTGCTTGATTCAAAGTTATTTTAAAGTAGGAGTATATTAAAAGAGTGAATTTCCAATTTAATCAATGGCCAAACGGCTAACCAATTAAATGATTTGTTGTTGGACACCAAATTTGGTAGATATCCAGAATTTATAATCAACTTTACTAAATATGAGTCGGCCATTTATTTGCATACGACTAGACATCCAATTTTCCCTTAACGCATCATCTACTCCATTGATATTAAATCGTTGAAGCATTATTATTTATTAGGAACTAAAATGTACTACAAAATTATGATAACTTGGTATACCGGGTCCCTTACTCTTGTAACTCAAACGTCTGGCTGTCTTCCATAAATATGAGAGAATGTCACGGCGTTTTTTATCTCTTCTTTTAATGACTCGTCCAATCAAAAAACGGCATGACTTTTTCCATGTCGCAATCGACGGCTATTATTAGTTGTCGCAAGTCTCATCATTTCACCACGTCATCACACTGAAATATCGACAAAGTCAGGTGAAATCTGCCTTCTGTTCACTGTGAATTTACTCTCTTTTTTTTCGGTTTTTAGTCAAAACTTTTTCAAAAATACTATTTACCATTTAATTATCAGACATTTTTTTGTTTATTTGTTATAGAACAATTATTGGATTCACCCCTAGGGATAAATCTTCTCATTCACCCCCATTTTACTAACCAATCAAAACAAAGATGTGGGAGCCATATAATTTAACTAAAAATAAATAATATAATTTAACTAAAAAAATAACATTAATTCGTTTGAAAAAAATTCTAAAACTCCAAACTCAAACCCTAAACCCCAAACTATATCCTAATTTGAGAATAATTAACCCAAAATAAATTCTAAACCTCAAACTCAAACCCTAAACCCCAAAACTATACCCTAATTTGGGAATAGTTAACCTAAATCTAAAAATTGTAAATACAAATCCATTGAAAATTACTTTTTGTAGTTATATTTTTTGGGTTTGGGTTAACTATTCTCAAATTAGGGTATAGATTTAGGGTTTAGGGTTTGAGTTTGGGATTTAGGATTTATCTTAGGTCAACTATTCCTAAATTAGGGTTTAGCTTTGGGGTGTAGGGTTTGAGTTTGAGTTAGAATTTATTTTGGGTTAACTATTCCAAATTAGGATATAGTTTTGGGGTTTAGGGTTTGAGTTTGGGTTAACTATTCACAAATTAGGGTATAGTTTTTAGGGTTTAGGGTTTGGGTTTGGGTTTAAGATTTATTTTGGTTTAACTATTCCCAAATTAAAATATAGTTTTGGGATTTAGGGTTTCAATTTGGGTTAACTGGTATAGTTTTGGGGTTTAGGGTTTGAATTTGGATTAACTGGTATAGTTTTGGGGTTTAGGGTTTGGATTTGGGGTTTAAAATCTATGTTTAATTAGATAATTATTATTTATTTATGTTAAATTCGTTTTTATTAAAGATTCCACATTTATTTCAATTTTAATTTTTATAAAAATAATTTATTAAGATTGGTGGCCTAAAATTTATTTATGTTCTTTGTTATATTATATAGCGCTGATTACAAAATTATCGACTAATCTTGCGAATATGCAAATTCGTAGAATATTTGCATACCATAACCAACAGATAACATAAATATTTTCACTCTAATACATTGAAACATTATGTTTTCCTTGGAAAAAACTTATGATAATTATTAAGCAGATTTTCTTTCGTGCACAAAAAATTCAAACTCTAGTCCTCCTGAAACTTTTCCAAATAAAATTGTTTTATATGGATTTGAAAATGTTTTATAATACAAGAACTTATAAATACCCATGATTCGTGTGGATCTGCGTGTGCTATTCTTAGTTATGCAAAGGACGAAATAAGGAAAAAGCCCATAAATACGAGTTGAGTTTTGGCCCATATATTTATAACAAGCAACGAACAATCGCGAAAAGAAAGATAATAATAACATTAGAATAAAGCAAGATTAACCGACTTGATTAAATGCTACTTATGAGTTATGAGATGGATTAATAAACCTAATTGGTTGGGAAGAGACCAAGGAAGAAGATAAAAACAAACAAAGAACCATAGAGAGCCATTTAGAGGTTTGTTTCGGTCTAAAATATTTGTACATAGTGAGAGATTATTTATATGAAGAACAAGGTACTTAACTTGAAATAAATAGTACTTAAATGCGTTATTAATTAGGGAGGTTGGGTGTATTTGATCCATCAAGCTTGTATGATTATTACTCATTTGACTAGAAAGTAAATGCAATAATTAAGCTCTCCATGCTCCAAGTGAAACTTTTTCTAACATTCTCAAAATCACAAAAATAGATAAATAATTATAAATTAAAGTTGTTAATCAAAATGCCTCCGTAGCATAGTGCTATTGCGTTCGCTTCGTAAGCGAAAGGCCGTGAGTTCGATCCTCGCCGGGGGCTAAAATGCTAATTTTTATTTTTGATTTTTTGTTCCTACCACAAAAAGACACGGTTGGCCCAATTTATTCCTCTTGTTCCAACAGTAATCGTTCTTGTTTATTTCCTACACGAACCTAACCACTATTCGTCTATTGTTGTTATAGATTATGTGGATACGAATTTTTTGAATAGGGTGGTTCTATCTATGCCAACAAAATAGATATCGGTGCTAACAAAATCGTCTACAAATATCCGATCTACGATCTCCGATCTCGGTCTCCACAAATAAAATGAAATCGATAAAAAAAATATATATATATATATATATATACATGAAATTGTGATGCTATGACAAAAATTGATTAGGCCTTTATAAATTTATAAAATGAAAATCAGTCAGTCCGATAGCTTTCATGTTGTTTTCACGAAGTCAAAATCATATCAAATAAAACCAAAATAAAAAAGCGTATTGTAACCAATCATTTATAAACAACATCACTTATAAACAACATCACTTCATTAGAAAATGAAATAACACAAACGAAAATATCATTACACGAATCGAAACACAAGTAATAAGAACAGAAAGAAAAAACCAAAACGAAAAAACTTACAACAAATAGACCAATCAATATACCCACACACAACCACGACGTACGGCTCTCAGATTTTTATTTATACGATTCAAATATATGTGCCAAACAAATACTCCAAAACGACATCGTATCAAAGCCACAATTTTAAGAGTTTTTTTTTTAACTTAAGGGCACTTGCGGCGACCACCGTGAGTGGTGAGAGTAGCGTAGCACTCGCACTTGTCGTAGTTACCGTACGTACCAGGTGGTACACAGTTGCATCTCACGCAGCAAGTCCCACATGCTCGGTGACAAAGGTTTGGTCTACTCGAGAGCCTGCACCGTGCTTTACATGCACCTCCACAATCTATAAAGAAAATTAAACATATATCATTGATTTTGTTAATTAAATAACGTTAAATTTTATATAAATTTCAATACATGTAGCATACTTACCAATCTTTTTGGCATAACCAACTTTTCGGTTTGAGTTTTCCTGCAAGAATATTCGGAAAATGAAAAGAATGTGAGAAATATAATTTTAGAAAAAAAAAAGTGTAAATATTTGAGTATTTGTGATGAAAATTAAAACGTACAAGATTGGCCTCGACGAGTTGGAGAACAAGAAGAGATATGAGAAGAGAAGCAATAAGGGCTTTTGAAATAGCCATAATTCTCGAAGATGAGAGCTAGAGCAATTCGTATTGTTGAGAAGATGATTTTTTTTTGTTTGAGTTGTTGTGTCGAAAATGAGAACTTGGAGGCTTCCATTTATAGCCTCCTTAACCGACCCCATTTTCGGTCTAGACTATTCTTTTTTTTTAATTTCTTTTAATTGTTTCAATATGATATGATAGCAAGTACTCGCTAACAGTTTCTGATGATGATCACGAAACAAATAGAATTTTGAATTTGTTACTTTTTTGTTTGTGTTAAAAGGATTTTCTTGGATTAATATAAAAGAGATACAAAGAAATCATAGTTGAACCATTACAATTTACAACCAGCAACAATGATATAATTGTGAAAATCATTTGTAATTTGATGCGTAACAATATTTTTCATTTATTTAGTCTAGACCTTATTTGTGTAAAAAATGGGTAATAGCATATTATATAAGATTTATTTTTACCTTTTTCAAAATGGGTCGGTTAGTAGTGCGTAAAAAAGTTGGGTGTACACGGAGAAGAAAATATTCTGGTGGAGAAACATAGGTTGCAGTATTATTTGTGGTCTCTTGTTTTAATTTAATCAAATATGGATGCGGTATAACTTTTTTTTTGGTTGAAGACAGGGAGATAATTATCCTCCCAATTTTTTAGAACAAAAATAAAAATGGACTACATTCAAAAATCTCGAGAGCATGCAACGCCAGTCGCATCCTCCAAAACAATCGAATGAACAATATCTGATTCGACATTAAACATATGAAAACCTAACGGTAATGAAAACGCATAGTTCGCCAATCCATCTGCTATACACGTGAGAAATATAAACTATCCAGTCTCTTGATATGAAGCTATTACACAAACGTAACATGAAAGACCGCGGGTGAAAATTATTTATCCTTGTCCTCAGAAAACCAACCACTATCTCCGAATTAACTTCAAGTTCAAGGCGCGTGACGCGTCACTTCCAAGCTATATATAATCTATAGTTCAATGGCTTGCTGCACCACTAGCCAAAAGAATACTCGAACACGTTCCGGTGCAACCATTTTAATTTAATTTCGGTGGATTCAGTATAACTTTTCTCCACCGTTATTTAATTTTATAGATTTAAAAAAAATTACATGTTCTTTTTGAATCTTGCATAAGAGATGAAAATGCCAATATATTACTGTATATAGTCTTCTACCTACGTAAGTATACCTAAACTTTATTATAGGTTTGCTTGGGTTTGGTACGTTTTGGACCAACAAAAAAAATCTTGGCTTAGTGATGTGAATAAAATAATTTCGCGATTTGACTTTTACTTTTGACTTCCTTATAGTGAGATTGTTTTATGAAATATTGACGTATACACGGACTACTCGTTCCGGTTTTGAAGTGTGTACACGCACTTTCTACGATGCATGTGATTTGTGAATAAACAGCAAACTCTATTTTCTTGGCTAAGCACCAACGATTCTAATCGAAGTTGTGTTTGGTAACTTATAACAACTATATATATTTTTAAAATTTTAATACTTGAGAGAACATCTTAAATAAATAAAAAAGTCCAAAAGTGTTTTGGTTTAAGGGTGGGTGATGTTAATTACTCAATTTTGTGTTTTCTGTTGTGCCGATCTTCGTTGTTTTGGGAATCATCACAATTATTTGACAAAATTAAGAGGAAAAAGGAACCAAAATAGGAAAAGAAAAGATTATATAACTGTGAGTATAGTTAATGACGAAAAGGGACTAAGAAAAGTTTGTGTGGTTGAGACAATGAGGATTAGATAGTTGTCACAAAAAAAAAAAAAAGACAAATGAGGATTAGAAGATGTAGACGTGAATGGTCCTTCTAAGAATACTTCATTTCACAGCTTGCACTTCTTCTTATGAGTTATGACCCACTTTTCGACTATATATAATTTCCTCTTTTTATTTCATAATAATATCCATTTCTAGATCAATCTTTATGTTTTGTTTTGATAATATTTTTTGTAGTCTTCTATATGGTCTATTCTTTGTTGTTTTTCTTTGTCACTTTTTTGTATTATACTAAAAAATTAAATACATTTAGTTAAGGTTAGACAAATTATCCATTAGATATGTTTCAATCCGTTATTTGTTTCAATTCATTTTGTAACCCTAATGGCGAGGGGGAGACATAAAATCAAAGAAGTTTTTAGTGAAAGAAATTTATCAAAAATATTTTGGGCTTTTAGGCCGATCACCGTTTTCCCCTATATTTTTTTTCGTTCTTTAAATATTTACCTTCGTTTTTCGTTGAAGAGAGTGGAAAACAGAGAGATTTTTTGTTTGTTTGTAATTTTCATGTTAATTCTGAACTAGTTAATTAGGCGTAAACATTTTTTTTGTATAATTCATTTCCAAAAAAAAAAATTCTGAATTGGGATCCAAATTCCAAATATGGATATGTTAAACGTTGCCAATTGTGAATTTGTAATTAAGCTGAAAATTAATACACAAGTGAAAAGGAAGAGATGTTGAGAGGTCACGGATCGTCTGTCTTGTGTGTTTGTTGTCCTTTTTGCCAACCTTATCGACTCCCAATCCCATCACCATACACACAAACACACATTCTACACAAACTCTACACCATAGCTAGTCTCCTTTAATATAATCTAATAAATAAAGAGTTTAGGAACATACTTTTTATGCATGAAAATGTCACTTCAATTATCTGCTGACACAAAATATCACACGTATGGTAAGTCAAAGCAATAATTGCGCCCAACTTACACTTTAACTACAATAATTAGAAAATTTAGTACTATCAATAATAATACTTAATTTTTAGGGCTTCCATTGACCTCATTAGCATATCGTAATTATTTTCATTGTAAAACTTACTAAGGGACATAGAAAACAATCAAGAATATGGACAAGAATTCATAGCCTACGAAATGAACAAAACAATGCATATAAAAAAACAAATAGATATTTTGACAGACTTAATTTCTTAAACTGTAGTTATTTGAATATCTTGATCGCCATTAAATTAAGAGTTTAAAGCCTTGTTATCGAAAAAATAAATAATCTATGTTTTGAAGAGTGTTTTCAAGAAATCGCCCTTTCGTCTCGTGAAACAAGAAATCTTTTTATTTATTAAATTCGAAATGGAGGTGGCCTTTTTATGCTGAAAACGTATACAAATGGAAAAGAAAATTAAGAAAAAAGTGATAGAGAAGTGAGTTCTTAAGACAGCTGTGAAGTGTTGTTATTCACTTAACAGCTATTACATAGCTAATTTGCCAACCTGTGATCTCTTTTACTTTCTTTTGTTTCCATCCCAATCCACTTGTATAAGAAACTAATATATACTACCTAGGGTTTGATTGATATTTTAGAAAAGTGAAATTATGTTTTATAATGTGTGATGTTGTGGGATCGCGGATTATGTTTTAATGGTTTGTAAACTGATCATAACCTTGAGTGAAATTGAACAATATAGGTTTTGTGATTGTAAACTCCAAAAAAATGGCCCAAAGGATTGTCGATGGAATTGAGAAATGTTAAGTTAATGTCATAATAAATGTCTATGGATGCGATAATCGTAGTCGTGGAAGCCGAGGTGAAAGTGGTCGTGGTCTATAAATCTAGAGATCTCAAGTGAGCTGTAGTTTTTATAGCTCTTCCTAAAAAAATTAAGCTTTTTATGTCCTAAACATCAAACTAATTGTATGTTTATGCAATTTCTCAAACTACTCTCTTGAACTCTATGACTGTTAAGTCATTGGTCTTGTAAGATACGCAATTAGTTAGCAAAAGAATATCTAAACAAAAGAATTGGATGTTTTTTGGGGATAAATCGTAGAAGTTTCAAGCATTCGATCCATAATATCCTTTAGAGCTAGTCGTTGATAATCTCAATTTTAAGACTTAAATTATTCTTTCCAAGGCTAGTTGAACTAGTGAATTTGAATATTAACTTTCAACGCCACTTGGTAATTCAACGTCTTTTTGCTTCACTTTATTATTCCATTCGGGTAGATTTTACCTTAAATTAGCAGTAAATTAAAAAGTTCGTAATTTCTTTTTTTTTCTTTTCATAATTTCTCCAAAGTTCGTAATTTCTAATGACCTTTTAAAAAAAAAAAATTGTCAACGACCTTTTGAATTAAAATGGTATATATTCATTTTACGAATTACATTTTTGTAGCAAAGGTGGGTTTTTAAAGCAATTGGCTTTGGTCCATTCTTATTTGTTCTCTTCACAACCATCTAGTGACCACATAATTTTATACAGTATTTCATACTATTTCAAAAAGGCATTGCACGAAGAAAAACATCAGAACTGATTAAATTCGAGTCCAAAGAACAGGTCATTATCCGAATGATATTTGGCTTATTCACTGAAATTAGCATATGTTAATTATATACGAAAACTTTGGTGGAATATTAGGTGATGTTATGATCACAAAGTATAGCTGTTGCGGCCACCAAAAGAGTCGAATCGAATATTAAAACATATTTGGATAAGCTCAGGGCTTTCATAACTTTGTAGTGATAACCGCTGACATCCGCCACTTAATAACAGTACTCAAGAGATTAGTGTAGTTTAAATGATTGGGCTTTATAATGACATTATTTTTTTTAAGTCCAACTAGTATAGGCCCAAGTATAATACATAATTCAACCCTTTTTTTTCCAACGGATAGTTTTGCCCTATCAATGTAAAATCAAGCTATTTTATTACGCGTTTTTCCTCTGTCAAAATCTCTAATCAAACTCCGTTTTTCCTTTACAATCCTCAAAGAAAGAAAAAAAAACATTAAACCGTAAGAAAAAGAGTTAAGAGAAGTACTCAAAAGAGCTAAACTCCATTACCACAAGAGCACACCATTATCTTCTTCACCCAATTTTACACAACACCTGATGGAAGACGAAGAACGAGCTGACCACCCATTAAACTGCCCAACACCGAAAACATCAATGTCAAGTTTAAAGATCAGCCATCAAATTTTTACAACTAACGTATCACCATAATGAACAAAACAGTTAATGGTTTTTTTTTTTTACCTCTTGACATAGTAGTAGCAAAAGTCGGCGAGTATGAATGTTTGGATGATTTCAGAGAGCAGGACCATTATAGGCCAAAACCCGTACCCTAAAGCAGTCAATAACCGACCTCGAGTATCCAAAACCTAGAACATCATCAAATTATTAACATATATACGATTATCAAGTTTACAAAAGCTGTATACATGAAACTTTAATAGTTTGTAGAAAACCTGAAGGACCCAGTGTGCACAACTCAAGAACCTAGCTATCCCCAACGCAAACACGTAATGTGCTGTGAATGGCTCCACGATCTGAGACAAGACAAAACGTTTCTTACTAGTTTGAATCGGTAAATGATAAAGAATGGTTTCTAAAGTACCTTAGTGTTTTGCATGACTCTAAGTTGAGGAAGGACAGAAACAGCTTCAAGGTAAACGCAGAAGGCCCACAAAATCTTATTGATTATATGATGATGCGTTGATGGGTGAATAAAAACCGATAGAACCGCACATGGAATAACCTGCAGCCACATAGCCACATATAAAAACCGCTCGGAAACATTATTACCGATAAAACTAGATAGCAAATCGATATTTGCAAAGGAAATCCTACAAATTGAAATAAGCAACCTAACATTTTCAAATATATGATTCACATTCTTGAAAGACACAACTTGAGATCGAAACCGAGAACTTACAACGTAGTAGATAGCGAAATTGTCTTTGTCTTCCATGTAACTAGCTTTGAGCTTAAAACGGATCATATAGATAACCCAAAGTGTAGTCACCAATGTAGCCGAATCAAGCAATGTGTGAATATCAAATTCCATCACAAAACTACAATACAATCTCACCGCCAAAAACAGAGCCGTTAACTCTTGCGACTTCAATGACAATCCTATCAAACCAAAATCAATTCAAACATTCTTCATTAAACCGGATTCAATCGAAAGGAAACCCTAGTCCGAAATGTCCTAAATTTGGGCTCTAACCGGATAATCCAAGGAAACCCTAATCCGAAATAGAATCGAATCGGAGAAAATCAATTCGTTCCCAAATCAAAATCCCTAAACCTAGAAAACCCAGAATTTCAAAATCGATGAATTTTGATTATACCTGCGCAAGTTTTCTCCTTCATGAGTTTATATATAAGAACGGAGATTCCGAGGGAATGAACAGCTTCGGCGGCGACAAAAAGATTGTCGTGGTCATGAACAATCATTCTCAACAGAACAAGAGCAGTCATGGCGGAAACAACACAGAGAAAAGCTTTAACCTTTGGTGGTTGCCGACGAACCCATGTCGTCACGGCGTGAATCGGCTTCTTCGCCGCCTTCATCTTCGATCCGTTCATCAGAAAAATTTTGTTTCTTAAAATAGAAAAAAAAAGTCGAAACCTTTATGATTGTTAAAACCAGATCTGTCTGTTTTATCTGCGAATTGATGATAATTACACTGGTTTTGTTCGATGGTGGAGTGGGAACTGGAAACGGGTTAAGCACCACCCATGGATAAAAATAAAAATTGTTCCTTTTTTTGTTTTTGTTTTTCTTACGAAACAAAGAAGTCGAAAAGGTTAACATTTTGTGATGATGACACGTGGAGGGTTAATTTTGTGTTTAGGTGAAAATTAGATTAGTGGTAAGCCAACGACTTTCTCTGCCTTCGTGTCTTTTGTATCATCCATTGAAAAACTAAAGGTGGTGTTGAATTGATGGATTTTTTATATTTCAAATTTAGGTTATCAATGGTTGCTTGGACTATCACTATCACATACGCTATGTTTGTAGAATGGATTGGAACGAATAGTAATATTTTAGTATGCGGTTATTATTTTAGTACACTTTGAATTATACTTTTTTGTAGGGGAATTGCCGATTCAATTGGCATGAATATTAGCCTTTTAATAGTAAATTTGTTGTGAATAATAACCGAATACTAAAATATTATAAACTCAGCCCATTTTATAGGAAGGATTATGGCCCATTTTAGTCCAGAATATTATAAATCCAGCCTATTTTTAATTTCAACCAATTATTAACCCTATAAATTATATAACTATGAGCCCAATTAGGATTCTTTTTTTTATTATCTTTTGATAAACAAGCAAATCATGTTTTTTTCACAAACTTATTAGATAAATGTATTTTTTTCATTTTTGATAAACATGTAAATCATGTTTGTTTTCATCAATTACACAAAACATATTATAAATGATAAACATATTTGATAAAAAAAAAATCTCAAATAGTCAAAATAAGATGCTAAAGTAAAGAAAGTCTCAATAAGATGAGACTAAACAGTTTAGTAAACACATTTAAAACCATTTTCATTGAGCTCAAATTCATTCCACACATGAATGCTTAATGCAATCGAACAGCGAAAACACCATTTTTTAACCAAATGCTCAGAAACATTGCCAAGTATATCTTCTTCGAAATGAATTTGATCCTATAAGAACAGAGAAGAAGGGCTAGAGAAAAACATTGCCATCGGATGGCGCTGTCTCTCCTCCGATCATATCCAAACCGTCGGAATTTAGTAAACCAACAAGCAGATCATTCTCAATTCCTCCAATTCCGTTGACCTAAACCCCAAATCCCTTTCTTCCCCAATTTCACCTCGCACAAACCCTAATTTTCCATCTAACCAACAAAAATAGCTCACAAATCTCACAAATAAGAGAAAAATCTTGGAGGAATATGCTTCGTCCTGTCGCTCTTGATATACCCATCTTTGATTTGAGCAACACAAGCAGCATTATCTTCATAAATAATTGTTGGTTCTTTGTTGGTGTCTATTCCACTTGCGCTTTGTATGTGTTGTATCATGGATCGCAACCACACACATTCTCGATTTGTCTCATGAAGTACAATAATCTCCGCATAATTTGATGAAGTAGCGACCAAACTCTGTTTTTGCGAACGCCACGAGATCGCAGTTCCTCCCATTGTAAAAACATAACCGGTTTGCGATCGAGCTTAATGCGGATCAGATAAGTAACCAGCATCTGCAAAACCAACTAGACCGCGATTCGAGTTCCTAACATAATATAATCCTAAATCAATCGTATCTTGCAGATAACGGAAAATGTGCTTTATTATGTTCCAATGTCTACGTGTAGGAGCCAAACTGTACCTTGCAAGTAAGTTAGTAGCAAATGTTATATCTGGTCTAGTACAATTTGCAAGATACATCAAAGCACCTATTGCGCTCATATAAGGTACTTCAGGACCTAGTATTTCTTCCTTATCCTCACAAGGTCTAAATGGATCACTTTCAACTTGAAGTGACCTATTTACCATTGGACTACTCAAAGGATTCGTTTTATCCATATTAAAGCGTTTTAATACCCTTTTGGTATAATTTGATTGATGCACAAATATTCCATCTTGAAAATGCTCCATCTGGAGCCCATGACAAAACTTTTTCTTTCCAAGATCTTTCATTTCGAATTCTTCTTTCATATGAGTTCTTGCATCATCAATATCCTTTTGAGTTCTAATCATGTTCAGGTTATCAACATAAACAGCAATGATCACAAAACCTGACGAGGATTTCTTTATAAATACTCAAGGGCAAATTGCATCGTTGATATATCCTTTCATCAACAAATATTCACTTAAGCAATTATACCACATGCGTACGGATTGTTTTAATCCATATAGTGATCGCTGTAGTTTGACTGAACAAATCCCTTTAGACAATGCCTCTTGCATTTCTAAACTTTTAGATCCGTCTGGGATCTTTACTCCTTCTGGAATTTTCATATATATGTCGCTATCAAGCGATCCATACAGGTATGCAGTCACAACATCCATCAAGTACATTTCTAAATTCTTTGATGCCGTTAGGCTCATCAAGTACCTGAATGTGATTGCATCCATTACCGGGGAATGTGTCTCCTCATAATCAATTCTCGGTCTTTGAGAAAATCCTTGCGCCACAAGTCGTGCCTTATACCTTGTGACTTCATTTTTCTCATTTCTTTTTCTTGTAAAGACCCATTTATATCCAATTAGCATTACATCCTCTGGTGTAATGACAATGGGTCCAAAGACATCTCTTTTCTTAAAAGAGATTAATTCATTTCTCATGGCCTTTTGCCATTTCTCCCAATCAAGTCTTTCTTGACATTCTTTTACAAATTTTGGATCTAGGTCACTTTCAAAATCAACTTCTTTTGATATAGAGAAAGAGAATATCCCATCAATATCTTCAATCTCATTTCTATCCCATAATTTTCCATTTTGGGCATAGTTGATGGATATCTCAAAATTTTCTAAATTTTCAACGCCTTTTGGACGTTTCTCTATATCAGATTCTTCTAGATCCTTTTCATTCATGTTCTCTAGACATGTCCCATTATTAGATTCCTCTTGAATTTTTTTTACTTTGCTCAACCATTTTTCTTTTCTTGCGGGGATTCTTATCTTTTGAGCCCATTGGCCTCCCTCGCTTTAATTGAATACTCAGTTCATTCTCTTTGCTTCCATCCATATGTTCTCGAGGAATATCAACTCTTGATGGAGCATTCGCAGCGGGTATATAGGATTTCGATACTCTTTTTGTATCTGTGAACGCATATGGTAATTGGTTTGCAATATTATGTAGGTGAATAACCTTTTAAACTTCCAACTCGCGTTGTTTTGTTGGGGGATCAAGATAAACCAAAGATGGAGTACACCATGTAACATCTTTAGGTACTTGATTAACTACTCCCCATAACGCAGGGTATTCTTCCTCATTAAAATGGCAATCGGCAAAATATGCCGTAAACATATCACCAGTTACCGGTTCGAGATAATTTATTATAATTGGTGATGTATACCCGACATATATCCCCAATCTCCGTTGCGGCCCCATTTTTGTTCTTTGCTGTGGCGCTATCGGTACATAAACTGCACACCCAAAAACTCGGAGATGGGATATATTTGGTTCTTGGCATGATGCCAGCTGTAATGGGGAATATTTATTATATGCACTTGGCCTTACATAGACCAATGCTGCCGCATGCAATATAGCATGTCCCCATACAAAAATTGGGAGCTTGGTTCTCAATATCAATGGCCTTGCGATTAATTGTAGCCGTTTTATCAAGCTCTCAGCCATACCATTTTGTGTATGCACATGGGGCACTGGATGCTCAACATCAATCCCCATTGACATACAATATTCATCAAAAGCTTGAGAAGTAAACTCACCTGCATTATCTAGTCTTACTTTCTTTATAGCATAATCGGGGAATTCTACTTTCAATCTTATAATTTGGGCGATGAATTTTGCGAAAGCCGTATTTCTTGTGGTCAACAGACACACATATGACCATCTATTTGATGCGTCAATCAATACCATAAAATACTTAAACGACCTGCACTGTGGATGGATTGGTCCACATATATCACCATGTATTCTCTCCAGAAATACTGGGGATTCATACCCAACTTTGGCTGGAGACGGCCTCACAATAAGTTTTCCTTGAGAACATGCTTTACGTGAAAACTCTCCCGATTGAAAAATCCTTTTGTTTTTCAATGGGTGGTCATTCGAATTTTGCACAATTCTTCTCATCATGACTGATCTTGGATGTCCGAGTCTCTCATGCCAGACTTTAAATGTACTAGTAAACTTCTCGTTTACTGTAACATAGGACTCAATCATATTTATTCTTGTGTAATATAATCCGAATGACATCATTGGCAACTCTTCCAATGTATGTTTCCACTCCGATGTAATACAAAGATATTCAATGCCATCTTTATTCATACTTTCAAAATGATATCCATTCTATCTGATATCCTTGAAACTTACTAAGTTTCTGTATGAATCTGGGGAATATAATGCATCACTTATTTCAAATCTCGTTCCCCTTGGCATTGAAAAACTAGCCTTTCCATGGCCTTTAATAATTTTTGCATTACCACTTATGGTACTCACGATTTCAACGGAGTTATATAATTTGAGATCGGAGAAATACTTTTTATCTTTAAGTATCGTGTGTGTTGTTGCACTGTCTGCTAGACATATATCTCCATCCATGATCTCAAGTCGTGACAATTTCTGGTGCACTTTATAACAAACATTGTATTAATAGACTAAAACTGATGTTTATAAAATACTTATTTATTTCACAAGAAAAGATTGATAGCCTATTAAACATAAGTCATATATAACATATAACATAAACATATAACAAAAAGTTTTAAAAACTATATTAAGTTTTTGATCATGCATCATCGATCATGGTCCTTTTGTTTCCCGTCGATACTTCTGGATCAACGAGGAAATCAGCAATATCGTAATGAGCATCTTCACTTAGGCCATTAAAGGAAGGTCCCACTTCATCGGAAATGAAGTTTGTTTCTACATCCTTGCCTTTTGCCTTTAGTGATTCTTGATATAGATCGGCCAAATGCTTTGGTGGACGACACGTACGCAACTAATGCCCTTTCATGCCGCATCTGTAACAAGTGTGCTCATTTTTATTTTTCACAACGCGACCAAAATCATTGGTATTCTCTGTGTTTGAATAATCTTCTTCCACGTCCTCGTCCACCACCTCTTCCTCGACCACGGCCACGGCCTCTGCCACGGCCTCTGCCACGACCGCATCCGCGTCTGCGTCCTTGTGAATCGTTTGTACTGGACGCTACCACATTCGCTTCTGGGAATGGAGCCGAACCAGTTGGACAGACTTGATGATTCATTATTACGATTTCATTATTTTGATCAGCTACAAGGAGGATTTGCATCAACTCCGAGTACCGAGTGAGACCTTTTGCCCGGTATTGCTGTTACAGGACTACATTTCCAGGATGAAATTTTTGGAGTGTTTTTTCGATCATATCATGATCACTTACCTTTTCTCCACATAACATTATCCTGGAAGTTATTCCAAACAAAACGGAATTATACTCGCTTACACTTTTGTAGTCCTGAAACTGGAGATTCAACCACTTGTGCTTAGCCTTTGGCAAGATCACATATTTATGGTGATCAAATCTTTCTTTAAGTGACTGCCAAATGTCAGCCGGGTTTTCTTTCGTGATATATTCCATTTTTAAATGATCATGGAGGTGGTGACGCAAGAAAATCATAGCCTTAGCTTTTAATTCTTCGGTTGTTGCTATTGACCGATCGATAGTATTAAGAAGCCTGTTGCCTTTGAAATGCATTCTTGCATCTGAAGCCCATGTCATATAATTATTTCCAGTGACATCTAGGGCGGAAATCTCGAGCTTTGCTAAATTTGACATGATCTCTATAATTCAAAAAACCAAGTTATTAATTTTACTAATTTATTTATCACCTTATTTATATTTTTTATTTTTATATTAATAATTTACATAAAATTAAGCATTATAACGGTACATTATTAAAGTTAATTAGGAGAGGCATAAACTTTCACTCTGAATATACGATATATTGTTTTGAACAAAACTAATATATGGTAAATCTAGATATGAGATAAGTTTAGATATTATCTCACGTACGTATGACCGGAACGGATGATTAACGGTTCGGACTTAGAGACGTTCGACGTTCGTGCTGATAACGTGTTGTGAATAATAACCGAATACGATTATTATATTTACTTAAACTAATGGACAAAAAGACAATGATAAGAGGAAGTGGTGTGAATGATTTGGAAGAGTGTGTTTTATTATTTGGGATGATTATTGTGTATTCCATTAACAACATGGGAACTCCCTTTTATAGGGAAATAAGTCAGTTAAGTGTTAACTAATGGATAAGATCATTTAATCTTATCATATCTATTACTTAAGGATAAGATAGCTTAATCTTATCTATTACTTAAGGAGGAAGTATCACCAATAGATAAGATGGATGATTATCCATTTATAACAAAATTAAATATTTAGCATGATCTAAAATATAATGAAGTAACTACCAATTTGTGTATACAAAATTCCCAAATTACCCTCTAATAATTGTGGGATAATTATTATGTTCTTAAATAAAAATTAATATGAAAATCGTTTTTAAAATTAGTTTTAACTTACTCTTTCAAAATAAAAATAAAAATAAAAACAATTGAAAACAAAACCCTTTTTCATCTTCTTCCGTCTCGCCATCTCCTAAAACAAAATCCTTTTTCATCTTCTTCCGTCTCGCCATCTCCTAAAACAAAATCCTTTTTCATCTTCTTCTGTCTCGCCGCCTCCTATTTCACCATTACACGATCTCTGTTTTCAACTTTGCTAAGCCACTATTCTTGTTCAATAAAACCACAATCTCAGTCACTTCTTCTCCACTTCATATCTCGAATCTAAAGATGATAGATCCAAAATTGTCTAAGCGTTTGTTTCGTTATGGTCAAGAGCCAGTCGATCACAAGGTAAATCTCTAGAGCTACATCAACTACTACTGAGCCATAATGAAATTTCTAGACAAAAATCCAGATCAAAAGGAAATCCTCTTCAAATCTCAATTTGGAAAAATACTCAAAGATGGGTTTAAGGTTTCTTCGTCGGCTCAGTTGCTGCATTATCTTCTTTCTCGTCAGCTGCGTACTTAGAAGCGGCATGAAATTTGGATCCTTTTTGGGGGAAAACCTTTTCGTTTTTCATTGATTGAGTTTGCTGTGGCCACCGGATTGAAGTGTTCGAATCCTCCGGTTAAATCTCTAGTGCAAGACGATCGAGAAGATGAAGATGTCTGAAACCAATCACCATATTGGTCTGAATTGTTTGAAGATGATAAGGAGTCTAATCCGGATCGAATATGTGAGAAATTGAGATCGAAAAAATTGGATGTCACCAAGGGACTAAAACTCTCGTGTTTACTGCTAGTATACTTTCTCCTTCTTCCTACAAGTGGTATTTGTAAGTGTTGCAACCTTTTTGTACTTCTGTTTATGTTCCAATTCTAAAAGTACTTTTTGTACTTTTGTCACAAGAGATTCAGCGAATCAATCGAAAGTACAAGTAATCACGTATACAAATCTATAGTGAACTAGTATACACAACTATTATTGTGAATTATTTAAAACAAATATAAAAGCAAGCTATTATAAAGTATAGTGAACTATTTTAAAAAATATGGATCACACGTAATACATATCAAATATACATTGTTTAGCTAACTATTATATTTCACACAAAATCATGTATATAGCTATTTATTATAGTCAACTATAAATAAAATGTACCTAACTGTTATATTTCACACAAACCCATGTATTGTAGCTAACTATTATATTTCTCACAAAATTATGTATATAGCTACTTATTATAGTTAACTATTTATTGTTTAGAAATACTAATGTCACTGTCATTTTACCAAGAACGTTCTACCAAAAAAATATTTGCTTCTGAAGAAGGACCTACTAAACTCCATGTCTCCCACCAAGATTATGCAAAACCTGCTGACAAAAAAATTCCACAACCAAAAGTAACAAATAACACTTTCCATATCTCCATGTTGTTTTACCACAACTATTTACATTACTATTGTTTCGTTCATTGCAGGAATATCTAAAAGTTTCATTCGCTCTGCCCACCTTCTCGTTGGGACTAACGCAAGATGGATTTAGTCTGAGAAAACCAATGGTAGAAGAAGAAACCACTTACGCTAGCGACCACCTACCAATAAATTTAAATCGGAAACAAAGAACAAAACGGAAGATGCTTAACGCAACCATTCCAGCCGCCAAACAACCAAAGACAACCTTAGCCTATCCTATTCTATTCATATCCATGTCCATGTGTAGATGATGTAAGTAAGGGTCGACCGGGTTGTCCTAAAATAAATTTCTCGTAGATTGCATGTACGGCCATCTTGACTTTAAAAACTTCTTTGCTTCTGAAAATTCTTCCAACAAACAATGCATCACCTTCATAGTCAAGATCATACATGGCTCCTTCAATGCCTCCACAAGTAATCACAAAAAACTAATTAGAAAACAAAACTAACCCATGATTCTGTCATTTAAAAATAGTCAACTAAATAGTCTTATAGTTCACTACAATTCCGAGTTAATACAATTTCGAATTATAGTTCACTACAATTCCGAGTTATTACAATTTCGAGTTATAGAGTTACAATTCCGAGTAACAATTCCGACCACGTAATGGAGAGCTAAGGTCAGTCTCTATGATTGGGCGAGCAGAAGACCGATCACGTTAGCTTGTGTCGAGGTCGAGCTATGAGGTCGATCCAAAATCAATTGATCACATTTTTTTTTCCTCAAACACAAAAAATTAAAAGCAAAGTGAGTAACTAAAATAAAAAGGAAAATAAAAACAAACTTAGACAAAATTCTAATATCAAAAATCTGTAAGTAAATATCAAATTTCCCGGCAACGGCGCCAAAATTTGATATGCTCAAATTTGATCATGAGCTACTCTCTCAAATTAAGAGATTGTAGTAGTACTTAGAGATCAAATCCACAAGGAATCATAATTACACATCAGACTTTGAATTCGAATTAAGCTAAGCAATAACAATATTAAGTAAATAGCAAAAAAAAGTAAACAATGATGGTTATAAGAAACAAGCGCTAGGTCTTAGGGAATTCGCAGGAATGATTACAAATTTAAGAATAAATTTACTATCGGGATATTAATGAAGTGCAATTCTAGAACTCGAAACACTAATTTAAAACAAACCAACTATCATTACGAATATTATCTATGCCTAAATCCTAGAAAGCCAACTGTCGTTGCGAATTCAGATTGATCTAAACAAGCATTAAATCAGGTTTGATTTGTTCACAAAGATCCAAAGCCAACTGTTGTTGCGAATTGAATCTTTGCTCACCTATGATTCAGTTCCGGTAATTCAATAATGCTGTCGCATCTACCAAACAACCTAATATTTCTAATCTAAGGTGATCAAGCTTAAATAAGAGTTAATGCAATCAAGGTGAAGAATTAGATATGATGCAATCCCAATAGTAAATAAATTCTAACAATTTTTCATCATCCTTTGAAAACCCTAAAACCTCACTAGAAGATTACAGAATCAAAGTATCAATAGAAAATAAAGCTCTCTGTCTAAAGTGGTTAAAAACGTGTATTTATAGGTCTAAATTCGTGCTGGTCAAAATCCCTAGCTAAACCAAGTCAAATTAGGAAATACTGAAGTTTTCCTTTATTTTCGTCTGTTTAGCTAGATTGATAGGGCTTCACAAGAATTGGTATAAATCTTTGACCGTTGATCCAAATGACTTGAAACTTCTTCTGGATGAAAGCTGACTCAATTATTTTTCTCGTGTCCAAATTTCAAATCAATCCAAAATCTTTAAGGTCTCCAATGATTGCTTGACATTTAACGCTGCATAACTGTCCAATATCTCTATTTCTTGTCATTTTCTCCAATTGACCTGCAAAAGACTATAAACACTACAAGCACACTAAAACTACCACTTAAGGCATAAAACCCAATAAAAACCAGTATATATAATAATAAAAACCATATTAAAAACCATAAAAACCATGTTATATCAATTAGTGTTGTATTCAAAAAACCTGAAGGTGGAAGCAAAACATAGAATTCTTTTGTGTCGACTCGGTGCTCCGAATTGACTATAACATTTGATTATGAAAACTACACAAACAAAAATCTAAATGGATTTTTTTTTTTGTTAAAATCAAAATGGATCTTCAAAAAGTCACAAACCGTATATACTTCTTTTCCTATTCTCCTTACAATTATATCTATTTTTCTTCTCACAAACCGTTAAACTTATTAATCTTGCATCTTCCATGATGTTCAAAGATCTGCATTTCATTTTCCGTACTTGGAATCGAACACAATCATAAACTCTATAGTTCCCATAACCATTTTTTTCTAACGTATGCAATCAACAACACTTTTAACATACCAAAAAGGTTTGACCCTGGACCTTATCAATGCAAAAAAATAGAAACTAGAGCATACTATGCATTAGACTTCATATATAAACCCAACATCAAACATTCTCTTGATTGTTCCATTGCGCAAAAACTAGCATCAATCTGAATCCTCTTCTCTCCCCCATCGATAAACTCTGTTTTGACATTTCCCAAATCAATTTTTTTTTCTATTGATTCTCCTTTTTCCCATTCGGGCCGGGTCCATTATTTGGATCTGGGCAATCGATATTCACTAAACGTTAGAGCATGTGCATTGAAGACACTAGTTAAGAGTGTCTTCAATGTTTTAAGACACTCTTAAATCTTTTTGATTTTGAATCCATCCAATCCAATGGAGACACCAAAATTTGGGTGTCTTAAAAAAAATATTTTTTTAAATTTTTTTATAATAAATATATATTGGATAAAACATAAAAAAATTTAATAAAAACTGGCCAAAAAAAAAACATTTAATAAAATTTAAAACATAAATGACAGAAAAAATTTAAAACATAATTATTATCACCCACCAATCAAACCATGCGATGTCGAGGGATCCAAAACATTTTTAAATGTCCTAATTAGGACCCGGGTCCATTGATTTTCTTAAATTTTGTTATATTAAACTGATTAAACACCCTCATTAGATACCTAAACATAACCAATGCAAATGGTCTTATGGCCAATAGTTTGGGTTATTGGGTGTAGATAGATAGGGGTTTAATTAATGACTTTGGTGGTTTTAAATAGTCAACCCCTTAACATTATTACTTTGACATGTTAACACATATCATATCATGTTAACACCTATCATATCATCTATTTAAATTTAATAAAATAGTCAAATCTATAATTATATACAATCAATTTTAGTCAAACTTTTCAATTTATTAAGAACTTATTAATTGTATGTATATATATATATATATATTATTTCCATTAATTCAAATCAAAAAAAAAAAAAAAAAGAAATATGCCCTACATGAAAATAACAAAGGTATTCTGAATTAAATATGAAAAATTACGGTCAAATACAGACAGGATTGACAAATAATTTGAGATTTTCCTAGACAAAAAAATCCTATATAAATAAAACTCTTTACGTAGAACTATAAAACTATATAGGACACATTTCTTCTCAATATAACTAATATACTAACAAAATAAATATAATGGGTAGCACAAAAACCTCTGTAACTTTTTTTCTAATAATAATATTAGCATCTTCGTTTTCTTATTGTGATATTTTGGCTATGTGATAATGTGAGGTATGTTTTTCATTACAAAATATACTTTTCATTTTTTTTTCAAAATCTTTGGTCATTTCAAAAGCAATTGTATGTATGTGCATATGTACATATGTGTACATATACATATGTATCTATCAATACACTATGGGAAGAAAAACTGGTTATTAGGACATGAATATTTATAACTATAATATCATTGTGTTGTTGTACATATGTGCAGTGATCGAGCCAGCAAAATATGGTCATTGCACTTTTCTATGTACGGGTTGGCCACTTGATGACAGTGCATGATTTCATGATTGTATATAGGATGGTTACAATCATGGACGCTGTAGTGGAAATCCTAAAAATTGTTGTTGTTATAATTAATAACGAGATAATAATAATAAACATTTTTTCTTAAGAGTATTTTCATATATATAATTCAGTGTGGTCACTTCTTACAAACATTTCCAAATTTTACTTTTTAGTCAAATGAATATTTTTTTATACTTTAGTTCACTACTAGAAAATTACCCGCGTTATACGCGGAATAAAATAATTATCGAATAAAATCAATAGTTTTAGTTAAAAAAAAAGATTATGAAGAATAATTATACATAACCTAAGACCTAATTTATATATTTGAATTTTGCAATTATTTTGCATACAAATGTATTCCACCCGTAAAATAATTAAACCAACAAATTTTATTAATAATTATATTTTTACTTGTACGAATGTGCATTTATGAAAATTAAAAACATGTACTTGTCAAACAAAACAACACATGTAAAAACATATTTTTACATGCTCATATATTTTCAAAAGATAGTTAATAGTTTTATTTTATTTTAAATCAATTTTTTTGGTATATATGTTAAATTTTTGTTCACATTTAATTCTATGATTTAAATCTATAATTTCGAAATACTTTAATTTTGGCAAGTTGAAAATTTCAAAATATTTTAATTTTGGCAAGTTTAGTAAGATTCAATGTGTTTGGTAATTAGAGTTATAGTAATCAAAATAAGTATATTTGGAATTAAATGTGTTTGGTAATGAGTATAAGAGAATGAAATAAATAAATAAAAATAAAGAGGAGAAAAATTGTGGTGATGACACCTAAGCAAAGTGCTCCCAAAATGCTTCTCAAATAATATATAGGGATTAACAATATTTATAAATAATTGGCCAATATGTGTTTGAATTATGCGTTTGTGTTTCTCTAATCAGTCTTACATAAAAAGAGAGATTGATACCTTCCTAGTTTATTTTTAAAGAACTATTTCACTTTTCGTATATATGATATGAAATTCATAACCTACTCTTATAAAAATGTTCACATGTTTGCTTCAAGAGAATTGTTGTCTACTACCCAAAGATTCCCTCTAATTCCTACATAAGCTTAAATGGTGATTTGTGTTGTCTTCAAAACATGGAGGTGGAAGCAAAACATAGAATTCTCTTGTGTTTACTCGGTGCTCCGAACAGACTATAACATTTGATTATTAAAACTACAGAAACACAAATCTAAATGGATCTTCCAAGACTCACAAACCGTATATACTCCTTTTCACCTTCTCCTTACAAATATTTTTATCTTCTTATATTTAAAGAAGGCCCGTTAAACTTATTTGTCTTGCTTCTTCCATGGTGTTCAAAGATATGCATTTCATTTTTCGTTCTTAGAATCGAACACAATCATAAATTCTATAGTTCCCATAACCATTTTTTCCTACGTCTGCAATCAACAACACTTTTATCTTACCCTAAAAGGTTGACCCTAGACTTTATCAATGCAAACAAAATAGAGATTGACTAGCCATACTCTGCAAGTTTGCATTAGACTTCAAACATAAACCTAACATCAAATATTTATTAGGGACAAAAGTCCCACATCGAAAGTTGGAAGAGAATCTAAGCAATATATAAAGGATATGGGCCAATCCACTCATTGCCAATTGGTTTTGAGTTGGAAGCCCATATTCTAACATGGTATCAGAGCCCACGATCCGCACAGTCCAACCCGATCCATAATCGATCTGAACCAAAATTGGTCCATCGATCCTTGCCCGAATATTCCGAGATTAACGGCCAAATAGCCATCATCTCGAGGAGACGTATTAGGGACAAAAGTCCCACATCGGAAGTTGGAAGGGAATCTAAGCAATATATAAAGGATATGGGCCAATCCACTCATTGCCAATTGGTTTTGAGTTGGAAGCCCATATTCTAACAATATTCTCTTGATTATTTCATACATAAGGATCATAAAACCATAATAAGCTGATTAAACATAAGATGAACAAAAAGAAAGAGAGAATGGTTATTATCCTGGGTTGAAGTGAGTATCTCGTGGGCATAACCGCGCAAATGACCAAATTGTTCGACATACTCTTGCTCAAGCCATTTCCATTTCCCCTTGATAAGTTGTTGAATTTCTTAAGGCATTAAGTCGTCATTTGTTTGAGTTTATCTAAGAAAAGTCTTGCAATTACTGGAGCCTTCAAAAGCTTGCATTTTCCATTCAGAGTGTAATTATGGTACCAATACTTAGTCTTCAACAACCACTTATGGTTAGACTTATCATATGTGTAACAACCTTACTTTTTTATTTATTTATTTACTAGTCCAGATTAATATTCTCATAAATATTAATCCTCTACGACTAGAATCCTAACAGTTCCTACGCGGAAGTTCTCAGGAAATATTTCAGGAAATAATTAAATCCAATAAAAATCCAAACAATAATTCCAATGATCATACTCAAACCAGCCAACATCCATGAATAAAATCATAAGTCTAGCAACCTAGAACAAATGGTTCGCTAGACTAAAACATAAACATAACCCTATCATCCTCTTCATACGCCCTGATTCCGCGATCACAGTTTTCATGTACCTGCAACACATGGGAAAACGAGTTGCGTAAGTATTTCATAAATACTTAGTGAGTTGCTCATTCTGCCTACTGGCGTAAAAAGAAGCTCATATAAATAATACGACAACCATATAAGCAATAAAGCACATAAGATAACTAGACAATACGAAAACAGAACATTCATGGAAAACAGACTGCGTGTCGAGCGACACCACACATGCGTCGATCAACACAACCAAAAGCTCGGTGTCGAGCGACACCACTAAGGTGTCGAACAACACGCTTCAAATACTCATGTCGAGCGACACCCTCCTAGTGTTGATCGACACGCCTTAGTAATTGCACCAGAACCGAGTTCATTTTCTCTCGACTCGATTCCGGTGATTACGAGTCGCAATTCTGCACGGGAAACACAATAACACACATATCCAGACCACAACAATTCACCACAATCAATATAACACGGAATCACGACCAATTCAACCATAAAACGCATAGAATTTACCCTCATTGCGTAGAAACCGCGGTCACAACCCACCTCGATTCTCAGGAAATGACAAGGATTACGGATTGCTATAGGATTTCACTCGATAAGACCCTCTACGACCCGGGAACTCGCCGAATGAAAGGATTCTCCACGAAACAACTAAGGAACGAGGAAAACACGAGCCAAAGCCTCGGTCTAAAGCTCTATCACGACAATCACCTAGAGTTCTCAATGGTCTCTCAAACACTCACTTTTTCTCTGCGTTTTTCCTTCTCTACGCAGCCACAAACTGCTAAGGAACTTAAGCACGGAAGCCCTATGGTTAACTCCCATAACCGAGCTAAAAAACCGCAATTAAAAACTAATTAACCCGGTTCTGCAGACTCCCGTGTCGAGCGACACACATGAGGTGTCGATCGACACACGGCCTTCCTTCGTGTCGATCGACACACTCACTGTGTTGCTCGACACGACCAGCAAAAATCAACATTTTTGGTTCGCGGATGTTACAATATGAACAATACACCGCCATTTACATTTCTTACTGATGCCATACCTATAGGAAATCTTTTTCTTATCCCACGTATCTCATTTTATGTTTCTTGCTTTACTCAAAGCATAATGTACCACAACCTCTTGGAACTCATAAACTGTATAGAAAACTAATTTATCACCTCGTCTAGTTCTCTTTCTTTTATCTCTCACAATCAACTTATCTTCCTCTCTTCATCCGAGCTCTGTGGAATTGAATTATCAAGTGAGATGTGTATTGGTTTACAAGCAAAAGGATGCAAGTATGGATGTTGTTTATGTTGAAATTTCAACTAGTGAAAGTTAACAATGTGTCATATGTTTGTGCATGAAGGTCATTTAAAACCAAAATTTTACGATTTAAATGACATTTTAAAAATTAAGGCTTTTCCGTGTACAATTTGAAAGTTCATGTTCTTTTCGTCCACAATTTAAAAATTCATGGATTTTCGTAATTTTTCCTATTTTCAACATGTCGCCGTTTGTTCTAATGTAGATTGGTAAAGGGAAATTAACCTCGTGATCATATTTTTGACGGAAACTTAACAGCATGCCTGAATGACCAAATCAACAAAAGTTAACTATTTTCTTAAAAAGTCAATAAAAAATTTAGGATTTAAATGATTTTTTTCAAAATTGAGGCTTTTTAGTCCATAATTTAAAAATTCACACTTTTTGACATTTTTTATGTTTATAAAGAGGCCAGTAGTTTGGGTCATTGGGTGTAGAAAGATAGAGTTTAATGACTTTGGGTGGTTTTACACATTCAACCTCTTAACATTATTACTTGTGACATGTTTACACATTTCATATCATTTATTTACTTTTAATAAAATAGTCAAATCTATAATTATATAAAATCAGTTTTAGTTAAACTTTTCAATTTTTATAAGAACTTATTAATTGTATATATTGAATTTCCATGAATTTAAATCAAATAATAAAGAAATATGCCATACATGAAGATAACAAAGATATTTTTGTTGTTGTTAAAAATAAAAAGATATTTTGAGATTTTCTTACCCAAAATAAAATGATATAAATATGGAAGAATTATGGTCAAAGAAAAACAGAACTGAAAATTAATTCATAGACAAAAAGAATCCTAGAAATAAAACTTTTTAAGAAGAACTATAAAACTATATTTATGACACATTTCTTTTCAATATAACTAATATACTAACAAAAAATTCATATAATGGGAACCTCCATAACGTTTTTCCTGGTAATAATATTAGCATCTTCGTTTTCTTACTTTGACATTTTGGCTGTGTCGTCAGGTATGTTATTCCTTACATAATATATATTTTATTTTATTGTGTTCTATAGCTTTGACCATTTCATAAGCAATTATATGTATCTGTATATATACATATGTATCTTTTTATGAACTATGCGAAAGAACTGGTTATTAGGACATGAATATATATAATTCTAATATTAATGTGTTGTTATATATTTGTGCAGTGATTGAGCCAGCAAAATATGGCCATTGTCTTTTTCTGTGTGTTGGTTGGCCACTTGATGATTTTGCATGCATTCATGACTGTGTACAGGAAGGTTACCGCCATGGAAGTTGTAATGGAAATCCTAAACAATGTTGTTGTTATAAGTAATCTCCTATATATTATTTAAGAGATGATTTTTTTTTTAAAGCTTACATATCCTTTACTTTAATATGACATGATAATCAATAAAATGTGATATGGCAAAACTTTTAGTGGGCCAAATAATACAATTCATTTATCTATAAGTATCTGATTAATGGGCTAATGATTATTCATTTAAAATTTATTTGATAAGTCAAATTTAAACTATTTTCAGCCGTTTGTTATTTCAAAATTCACATTTAGATATTTTACATGCTATCTAGTTTTCGATTCCATTTCATTCATCCATGTAAACAATTTTATGTTTTACGTAATATGAAAAGTAATATTTAATCAAAAAATCTAGATTGACTATGGAATCTAACAAAAAGATAATTCACCTATTACCTTTATTTGAGAAAAGTATACTTTGATTAAAATGCAACACAAATTCAAATCAAACCATACTATATTATATTCGACTTTAGATATTATTTTTCACAAAATGGAAAATTCACAAGGTCTTAAGTAAATAGATATTTGGAATAAAAATTACCAAAATATTTTAACTATAAAATAATATTTTTTATTTAATTTGATATTAAAATAATTAAATTTTGCTTAATTTCCGTATAACGCAGAAAATTATCTAGTTAATAATTAATTGTCTTAATAAATAATTGGCCAATTGAGTTTGAATTATTCGTTTATGTTTCTCTAATCAGTCTTACATAAAAAAAGAGATCGATAATTTCCTAGTTTATTTTTTTTAATATTGTTTCACTTTTCATACATATGATATGAAATTTATAACCTACTCTTAGAAAATCTTTCACTTGCATAATATTTTAAACAACAAACTATTTATGACAAACCACAACAAATTCGAAGTCTTATTATGTTTGCAAAATATATGTAAAATTATTTTAAATAGATTTATTTTCTAAGCATGAAAGATCTTTCAGGTTAAATGATTCAACTTTATAAGTATTTCAATTTTTTGTCGTTCTAAATCTTTTATAGCACATATCCATTGTGTGTGTCCATGGCGCTCCTTTGGAAGTCGTTTCTAAGACAAAAATTAGAAAATGATGGTTTGGTCAAAGGCATCAGTATAAAGTACAAACGAAACAAAGAATGGACCTTCATGTATTGGCAACTCTTAGTAAATGCAAACTCCAAAAATTTGTCTTAGACCATCTCTAATGATTTTTTCTATTTTCTACTCTAAAAATAGAGTTCTTTAAAAATAGAGTAAAGTTTTACTTCAATAGTTATCTCTATTTTTAAAAGATAGTAAATATTATAAATATATTTTGCTTTTATTTTATTATTTATTTCTTATCAAACCTTTTACTATGAAACTTTACAGAATTTACCCATTTATATTATTTGTACCAATAATTCATCAAAAATGACAATATTGAAATTGAAATTTGTGATAAATGTAATTTTTTTATCATATAACACATAAAGAAAAAAGAATAACTAGTACATTTTTATTTAAACATTATCATTAGTGTATTTCTCTAACTTAACGCATTTCAAAATGAGATGAATTTTATTTTTTGTAGTTACAAATTTTATCAATAAAAAAACTAGCTTTTGTTCATATGGTTTTATTCAAATATGAAATTAAAACATATAATATTTATTTGATATAAAATGCAAGGATATAATTAAAAGGATCACTTTGTAAATAAAAAAGCTCTTCCCTCTCAATGAGAACGGTCGTATTCTCGGTTCTCTCTATGAGAGTAATCGTAACATCCTCCGTTATTTCAAGAAGGGTTGTAGTCCCGATCATTATGCCGGGACCAAATCGTAACTTATTCACCTATTTGCCTCTTTGCGTGATCATTACAGGATCTATAAGAGCAACCGGAATCGTGTCGATGAGTACTGGAGGTAAGGGTACGTCTTTAAAATCAAAATTGCAATTGACTAAACTCATGTTTTCCGGGTTTTCCGTGAAGAACGTCTTGACGCATGACGCATTTGAAGCTTTCTTCGGATTTGCCGTTCATCATCTTGTGCGATGATTTAACAAAACTATCTTTTATTGCTTTCAATTTCTCTTGTTGTAGTTTCCAAAGATGGTTTAATTCCTTTTTTGTATGTTGGAGTTTAAATGAATGAATAAAACATTGTTGAACAAAAAAAAATAGCGTTTCTCCAATTATAGAGAAATATTCATTTCTCTATTTTTATAGCACTACAAGAAAACATGTGGTATTTCGACGGCCAAAACCGTCAGAATTATGTCGGAATAGACCCGTTTTCGACGGTTTTGGTCCGTCGTTTCTATCTCGTCGGAAATTAAAATCTGTCAGAAATCCGTCGATCATTATTGACGGATCTCCGACGGAAAACGGATATCCGGATTCCGTCGACCCTTCGTCGTTATAACGTCGGAAGTACAATCGGCGACGGTATTCCGATGGAATCGGAAATCCGTCTCTTTCCGACGGATTTCCGACGAACTCAAAGTTCTGACGGAATACCGAGGGACAATGGAACCGACGGAATTATGACGGGCAAGGATTCCGACGGATTTCCGACGGTATAGGAATCCGAAGGAATTATTAATTTTTATAAAAGGAATTATTAATTTTTATAAAAAAAATTAAAATTAATTAAATAATTAAATATAAATAAAATATAATAAAACATTTTAAAATAAATTAGAAAAATAAAATAAAAACTAATTAAATTAAAATTGTTTTGAAAATATTTTAAAGTTTTACATAAAATTTTACAACATAAAAAGGACTACTGCGGCCTATGGCTACTGAAGTAATCGTTCATCTTCTGTTCCATCGCTCGAAATCGTTCGTCGGCCTCCGCCTTCTCTTTCGCACACCGTTCCTCCACTGCCCTAAGCCGCTCGGTCAGCTCTCGGTTTTCTGCCACCAAACTGCTACCACCGTGATATCGAACCGACGAAACGGACGAGGAACTATCTTCAGGGAGGCCGTAGACATGGCCTTTGGTCTTAGGAGTCACCTACGACAAAAAATAAATTCAATCTTATAACTTAGTTCAATTGAAAGGTATTTTGAAATTTGTTTAAATGTGACACGTTTACTAACCTCGTAGGTGAACTCGTTGATCTTCTCGACTGGAACTTCGGTGGGCGGCGGAGTTCTTTCCTCGATCGGTTGCGATTGGAGGTACTGCTCCCCGAGCCTCTCCACGCTTTCCACGATTTCACGAGCAATCGGATCTTGAATTTCCCCGGTCTTCTTGTTGGTGTGCGCAACTTTGATCAAATCAAGATGCGATGGAAGCACACCGGTATCCTAAAACTTTTAACATATACAATTTCGTTAGCGAATTAAATTTTTTTTGAATTATTTAAAAATTTACCATTTTATCAGCAACTGACGCCTTGCTCGTTGCTCCAAGGTTGTGGGTCGCCAGTCCCTTCCCCTTCTGGTTGCTATTGCGCGGTTAGTTGAGTTTTTCCCTGAGGTCGCCCGAGTTTCCTCCGATTCCCAATGTGTAAGAAGTCCAGCCCATACTGTTTCTTTTTGTTTCAAAACCCGAGGCACCTTCCCGTATTTGTACCACGACTCGTTCCACTCGTTCAACTTCAACGAGTACTTCCTCCCAGCCTTTTCGTCGAATTTCTTACAGACCAACGGAGTGAGCGGTGGGTCCCACGTAAATTCTTGCTGAAAAAACCACATTTCCGAATTAGTAATTAAAATGGGAGTCATATAAGAAATATATTTTAAAATTTGAAAATAAAATCATACCGCAAATTGCCGGAACCAAGTGTCCCGGTCCTCCACTGGCATATAACTGTATGTGGGATACAGTTTAGTTACCAAGCAATTCATCATTGCATTGATAGAACTCGTAATCCCGTTTCCCGAGTATTGGAACCTATTATAATATTTAGTTAAATATTTTAATAAATTAATTTAATCCAGTACATATTTAAATAAGACTTACCATGTCGTGTTAGGTGGCCTGTCTAGATCTAGACGAGTCAACCTATCACGTCCGGGTTGCGACACAAACTCCTCGATGCTCATGACCGTGGGAGTTGAGGCGGCTGTACCCGTGGGCTGAGACATGTGTGGGGTCTCTAATCCGAGATTACTGTCGGGGATATGCGTCTGACTCGCACTCCGACCTCCCGTACTGGAAGTCCTAGAGTGATGATATCGCGGATAGTCCCTACGATTTCTAAAATTCTAAGATTTTGAGATTTCTAGATTTATGGAATTTGGAATTTATAGGAATTTGGGATTTTGAGATTTTGGGATTTAGTTATTTGAAAATTTAGGATTTTGGATTTAAGGATTTTGGGAATTTGGGTTTTTTGGAATTTTGAGATTTAAGGAATTTAGTTTTCGGAGATTTTGTTATTTAGGGACTTAGGGATTTAGGGGTTTAGGGATTGCTGGGAATTTGAGATTTTTGTTATAAATGAATTTATTGAATTTGGGATAATGTGGTTTTGGGATTTAGGGACTTAGTGATTTAGGAAAATTGGCATTTTGTAATTTAAGTAATTAGGGCTTTTTTGTATACAGAAAACGAAGTTTATGGATTTAGGTTTTGTTGGAAAATTGATATTTATAATTTGAAAAAAAAATTTTAAACAAATTTATAGAGCAGTTTTAAAATTTCAAAGGTTTAAATGTTTTATAAATGTTATAAAACTTTTTAATTTTAAGGATTTGAAATTATTTTCTTAAAAGTTTCTATATAGGATTTTAAAAAATTAAAATTTTTACAGATTAATCATAGAATAAATTTTCAAAAATCCCTAAAAATCACAAAAACTTATGAAAATCTTAATCTTAAAATTGGAAATATTTATAAAATTTGCATTATCTAAAAATGCCTAAATTGGTAAATTCCTAAAATTATCAAAATACCTAAATCTCTAAATCCTTAAATTCCCCAAAATTCCTAAATTCAGAAAATTATCTACAAACATAATTTCATAAATTTCTAACATCCTCATGAACTCTAAATTGCTTAATTCCTAAATTTGTTAATTCCTAATTTACTAAAATTCTCATAAGCAATAACGAAACCATGTTGAACAATCTTTGTAATTCCACATTTAACCAATCCCAATTTACTAACCTACAAATTCAAGAACAATTTCGCAACAAACGTCTGATTAGCGGCTACAACGGCGGAAAATCGGCGGATAAACGGCGGCGAAACGGAGGAAATTTGGAGAAAAAATAAACTTTTCAGTTATGTCTGCGGCAAAGACGAAGACAGTGGATTTAATAGAGTGGCCGACGGCATTCAGACGAAATTCCGACGGACTCCAAAAACTCCGACGGATTTTCCCGCTTTGACGATGATCACGAAGTTATTTGGCGGTATGTCAAATTAGGGTTTTCCGTCGGAGATCCGTCGGCAATTTTGACGGAATTCCGATGGTAATTGTTTTTAATATCTTTTATTAAAATTTTGGATTAATATAAACAATAAATTTAAATATTCGTCGTATCGCCGTCGTAATTTCCGACGGATTTGCGATGGAGAATTATTTCTTGTATTTATTTCCGCCTATTAAAAAAATTATTTAATAAAAATACACATCCGTCGGGATTCCGTCGGAAATCTAGACGTGATTCCGACGGCTGTTTATTTTTCTTACATAGATAAAAGTTTTTCCGCGGTAATAAATACTAAAAATAAAATTCCGTCCACAATGTGAACGAGTTAGAGATTTATGAAAACCAATACAACATATATAGAACTTGTGGGATTCCCGGGCTTGGCTCTTTGATTGGCAGAACGATCGAAGGCAATTTTGATTTGTTGACTTTTAACTATATAGTAAAAAGTCACCAAATCAAAATTGCCTTCAATCGTCCTGCCAATCGAAGCGCCAAGCCCGTGTATCCCACAAGTTCTATCTATGTTGCCTTGGTTTTCATAAATCTTACATTACACATACAATATGACTTTAAATAGCAAAATAGGAAATATTACACATGACAACATTATACGATCGTACAATAGATACTAGGAAATTATTTAACATAAAAGCAACATAAAGTTGTAATCATAAAATTATTCTTAATCATGGACGAGTTGGATGTTTATTCTTCATCGGAGTTTGAAATTGTTTCATATTCGTACCCAGTAGTTCCTCCATCTTCCTCCTCGATGGTAGATACTTCCATTGGTTGGTATTCAGCAATCATCGAATTAGCATCGATTATCTGTTTGAAAAATGAATTTAGTTAAGCATTCCCATAAATATTTATAAACGTATGGTGTATCTACCTTAACAATGTTCCGCTCTGTGATGTTCAGGTACTTTGGGTTCCTATCAAAACGGCAAACGGTCACATTCTTCAGGATGACCACCGCACCTACACCAGTCATGAGTCTGTACTCGTCATTCTTGAAGATGTTATTGTCCATGGTTCCCTCGATTTTTCCCGACAGATCTTTTAAGGTTACAAGCAGATCTCCCTGGTCATTGGGGGTGAAAGAAGAGAGCATAGCCACAATCTGATAATTAAATAGAATATACTAGCTTGTTAGATAAATTGTATCTCTAAACGTTAATAAAATTGGACGGAAACGTAAACCTTTTTTATTTTCACAAATTGTGAACGCGGGGATTGAATTTCTGCAACCTGGGTCCAGAATGGTGTGCTCCTATTGTGATAAGAACCTACATTTATGAATGATGGATTTTGTATTTCTTAGCTACAAAAATTATAAGAAAAGTAAAAGCGGTAATTATATATATATATATACCTTCACGGATTATGTAATCGATAGTAGAAGTCTACCGAGGACTACTAAAATCCTGGTCGGCTTGTGGTGCCTCATTAATGACCTCACAAATAAAATCTTGTGTTGGGCGTGTCTGAGAACTTTCACCTCGCAACACCTTTGCATCATGAGCCCTCTTGCGAAACAGTCCTCGCCTTACGACTTGGGCAGGTCCCGATATTTCGGGCGTTTGGTTCTGGGATCGTTGAGTTGGGTGGAGTAGAATTGTCGGATGAGCATCAGTAACATTTAAGTTATCGTAAGGAGGGCTTGAAGGATCAAGGGTTGGGTTTGGAGGGTTTTGACCGGGGCCTCGGTTTTACATATAGTAATTCCATAGATCTCTATTTGCCATTTCGCAGTTATATATTTTTGTGTTATGATTTTGTGTTGGAATTATTTAATGAAGGAATGCAGAGATGTGAGGCTTATATAAAACTGATTTTCGTCAGAAATCCGTCGGACTTCCGTCAAAACATCCGACATATCACCCCACCAATCCCATCGGCCACTGCAGACGCTTCATAACCACCAAAACTATGGCGACATCGGATTCCGTCTGAATGATGTCGGAAATCCGTCCATACCCACTGACCAATCATACTTTGCCGACATCGTGCTGTATGAATTCTGGCGGTATGCCGTCGGAAACGGCGACGATATACCGACGGAATACCGATGGTTTAGACATATAACTTCTACTATAAATACTCTTGATGGAGTGTGTATGTTCTACACCTCACAATTACAAAAAAATGTCTTCTACCTCTCCTAATGAAGACTCAAAAACAACAGCCGTGGCTCATTTTTTTTCATGTTCCAAAATACTCGTGGGAAACCGAATCTCATTGCGACGAATTCACCCAAGAAATTCCCACTTACTCGTGGGAATTTGATACATCCTCACCAATCTATAATGTAGATTCTACGTCGACAATAGTGCCTGACAGCCAGTGCTTGCCAAACATCCACCACATTTACGATAGGCAGCCACAATGTCTTGATCATAAGCGGGTTATCGAAGCCGGACAACCATGTCAATTGATGGAAAAGTCAGATACTTACGGTGCAAGTACTTCAAACGTATGTAAGGATCAATACTATGGTTATGAATTCGCCCAAAGCCCAGAAAAGCCAAACTTAAATTTAGATGTTGATGCAATCAAAAGTGAATTGTGCGACGGATTTATAGATTCTCCACCAAAGGATCATTACTATGATTTCGAATTCGCCCAAAGCCCAGACAAGCCAAACATAAATCTAGATGTTGATGCAATCAAAAGCGAATTGTGCGATGGATTTGTAGATTCTCCACAAAAGAAAAAAAAGGGAAAGAACATCACTACATGGTTCTAACAAATGGTATGTTCGGAGTGGAAACCGACATATGATTGTAAAATGAGGAGTTTATTATGTACTTGTACCATAACCGTTGTGTGTTAAATATTTGCAAGTCTCTAATGTACCTATTTAAGAATGTGTTTTAAATTTTATGTTTCATTAAATGTAATGTTTTATTGGAGTTGCAATACAAATATTTATCGTTAATTAGTCATCGAACATGACTATATATATACTATTAAATAATATGATATACAAGATTTGTCCACAGGTGAAATGATTAAGCTTCCTTTATTTGTTTTTTATTTGTCTGTTGTAATACTCAGATTGTCTTCCACAATCGGTTTTGTTTATGAAATGAAAAATAGTATAGGGAACACACAAATGTGAGAGAACAACATGAATAAACAAACATTTATTCACAAATTATTATTCTGGATCTCCAGAGGAACATTCACTAGGGATGAAGTCTAAATCGTCGTCAAATTCTCCACATGTTTCCTCTTCGTCCGAATGCACTAGATCATCCCCGACATGTGTGACATCAACGACAAGGTCAATGTTATCCATCTCCTCAACATGTGACATTTGTACACTTCTCGATGGTTGTAGAGCATCATGTTCTGGAACTCCATAGATTTTTCCTCTCGGGTTTATTGGAGTTACTGTGATCCACGTATCTGTACGGTAGGCAACTCGAGGATATGGAATGTAGCAAACCTATTAATAATTAGTGGATATTGTTAATATACATGAACAAGAAACCTTAACTATGAGTACATAGGTAAACATATTAGTGTATTGATACTTGGTCTGCTTGAGACGCAAGGATAAATGGATCGTAATACTGTAGTTTCCGGCTTGAATTTATCAAAATAACACCAAGAGGGTCAACTCAAACCCCTCGACCATTGGATGGGTCATACCAATTGCACATAAACACAATGCACCTCAAGTCCAACATTCCTGGATAGTGGATTTGCAAGATTTCTTTTAAAATCCCATAGTGCATAGTATCACCGGATTGCGCCGAAATACCATAGTCCGAAGTTGAGCTTTGACGTTCTTCCTCACGGATCCTGAACGAATATCCCCTAGTACAAAACTTGGGATATGAAGTCGCGGTGCTGCGTAAACCATGAACAAACTCCACTAATCATGTCGGGAGTGATTGACCACTTGCTATACTTTCGGAAACCTAAAAATGATATAAGTAAGATATAAGTAACATATGAACGTGAAAACATGGAAAAGTAAGAGTAAGTAATTATATTAAACTTACATAACATTTCAACCACTCTGGAAATTCTTCATCTTTCAAGACAACAAGTTCGGCATCTGTCTTATCAGAATGGTAATCATGTGCGAGAGACATGTAGATCCTGTAACATAACAGTCGTTAGTAGATGAAGGAAAATAATTCCATAAACTTAGTATAATAACTTATATACCTTTCGTACTCCAAAATTTTATCACAGTTTATGAGGATATACGTATGCAAATGTGTGACCTCTTGTGGTGATAGTTTGCGTTTCTTTCCTTTTCCACTTGCTCGACCAACTTGGGCAAACAACTCAGGAACAACCACGGGATAGACTGCTTTCTCACCTCTATCATCATGTCGGGCAGAACATCTCACCTTAGTATAAACTTCTGATGGATAGTAATATTCAGCAAAGTGTGAGACTTCCTCGTTTAGGCTTTGTGCGACAATAGATCCCTCAACCTTGCTCAAATTTTTAACCATTTTCTTTAGGTGGAACATGTAACGCTCGAACGGATACATCCATCGGTATTGAACAGGGCCTCCTAAGGCTGCTTCTCGTGGGAGGTGAATAGGAAGATGTTCCATAACGTCAAAAAAAGACGGTGGAAATATCTTCTCAAGATTACAAAGGAGAACCGGGATATTGGCCTCCAAGTTACGTATCCCGTGGACGGTAATCGTTCTTGAACATAAATCTCAGAAGAATGAACCAACTCCTATAAACGAAAATTAAAAAAGTTAGTACATATATAGTAATATTATGGTAGTAAGAAACTAATGAGAGTAAGAAATATACCTCCAATTGTTTGGTGGATAGGTTTTAGAAGAAGATATGCAAATACAAATGGAAGAAGATGCTGCATCACGACATGACAATCATGAATCTTCATTCCTATAAACTTCCCTTCCGTCGAATCCACGCAATTACGTAGATTAGATGCGCAACCGACTGGAAATTTTACAAATTTTTTGAACCATTCAAAAAATACTTCTTTCTGCCCAGCGTATAACCGGTACGCAGGCATCGGCAATCTACCATTAGTTGAAACATGAAGAGATGGCCTCAAACAAATCAATGGCAAGTCGAATCTAGACTTCCAGTTGTCTTTGGTCTTTCCTGGGACGTTTAATATGGTGTTCATGATGTTGTCAAAGAAATTCTTTTCAACATGCATGACATCTGCATTATGCCGCAATAGATGGTCTTTCTAGTAAGGCAAATCCTAGAAAATACTTTTCTTGTGTCAATTGTGATATTCCCCACAACCGTCGACGGGGTGATGGCCATTACCCCCACATTCAGGAGTTCACTCTGCACCAAAATCACGTAACTGTTCCAATATGCTGCGACCATCTATCTCAAGAGGTGGACCATATAACACTTGTAAATTCTTCTTGAAATGTCTTTTCGACCGACGATATGGATGATTTGCCGGTAAAAAACACCTATGACAATCAAACCATGAAGTCTTCCTTCCGTGCTGCAATTGGAATGCTGTAGTATTATCTTGGCAATAAGGACAAGCCAATCTTCCATGCGTTATCCATCCAGATAACATACCGTATGCTGGAAAATCGCTTATGGTCCACATAAGAACCGCACGCATGTTGAAATTCTGCTGGACTGAAACATCAAATGCCTCAACACCATGCTCCCACAACATCTGCAACTCACAGATCAATGGTTGGAGGAATATATCGAGTGACCGTCTTGGATGATCTGGCCCGAGAACTAGAATTGATAGAAACAGGAACTCTCGCCGCATGCACATAGATGGAGGCAAATTGTAAGGTGTTACGATGACCGGTCACAATGAATATTGTCTTCCATGCTTTCCAAAGGGGTTGAAACCATCAGTGGATAAGCCTATGTATACATTTCGTGGTTCATATGCAAAATCCGGATATACGGATTGAAAGTGTTTCCATGCTTCCGCGTCAGAAGGATGCGTGATATCTCCATCTTGACTATGTTTTGCATGCCATCTCATAGCCTTAGCTGTGCGGTCTGATTCGTACAGCCTCTTCAACCTCTCCGTTAAGGGTAAATACCACATCCGTTTGAATGGAATCTTTACCCTGCCACTTGTGTCCTGGAACCGTGGTTTCTGGCAAAATTTACATTTATTTCGGTTCTCGTCTTCTCTCCAGTATATCATACAGTTGTCGATGCACACATCTATAACCTGGTAGGGCAAACCAAGACCGACAACAAGTTTTTTGACCTCGTAGTATGATCCGGGGGCCAAATTATCTTTTGGCAAAACATCTTTCACTAACTCGGCGAATGCATCAACACATTCTTCGGATAAATTATAATCAGTCTTCAGGTTCATCATCCTACTAGCAGAAGATAGCGGTGAATGACCTTCCCTACAACCGCTGTATAGTGGTTGCTTTGATGCGTCTAACATATCGAAAAACCTTCGAGATTCTAAATTAGGTTCTTCAACCCTATCACCCTCATACCCACCCGACTGCAAATTCTCTCTAAACGCATCGTTAACCATCACAACCGTACTTACCCCGACATCTACTTCCGGTGTAGGTTCCCCTACGCTATCTGGAAAATAAGGTTCATTGGTACTAGTACTACCATATTCATAATTTCTTTCTCCATGTAAAAACCAAACCTTATATCCCGGCCTAAAACTATATCTATATAAGTGAGTCCAAACATTATGAGCCGCAACACTAATTCTATTACAGCAATTAGAACAAGGACATTTGATATCCTGACCTTTTTTGGCTGCATCTACATTACTGGGTAAATTCATGAACTCGCATATACCTTGAGCGTACTCGTTCCTTAATAAGTCCGAGCCCACATCCATCATTGGCTCGTCCATCCATGCCCGAAAATATGAACTCATCTTTATAATTTTTTTCCGAAGTTTATGATTTTTTGTTCTGATGAAATGAAGAATTGTGCAAACTTATATATGTACATCGGAAACCGTCAGAAATCCGCCAATACCTCCGACATAACACCCCACCAATCCCATCGGCCACCGCAGATGATATGGTAACCACTCAAACTGTGCCGACATCGGACACCGTCGGATATCCGTCACTAATTCCGACGGATTTTGTCCGTCGGAAAGACGTCCGTACACGGTGACCAATCAAACTTTGCCGACATCGGAAAGTCGGAAGTCCGCCGGTAATCCGTCGCAATGCCATCGGAATATAACGACAGATCATTGCCGTCTGTATTCCGTCGGTAATTTCCGACGGTTTCCCAACGGAAACCTGACAGTGTGGCTTTCCGTCGGAATACCGTCGGAATAATTTGATGGACTTCCGACGGATTCATTTTGGTCGGTATAACGTCGGTAATTCGTCGGAATTGGCCGACGGAATTCCGACGGACCAAAAATTCCGTCGGAAAAGTGAATGTTTTCTTGTAGTGTAGTGAGATATAGAGTATCATTGGAGTTGATTTTACTCTAAAAATAGAGTTTAGAAGATGAAATAGAGTACCATTGGAGATGCTCTTACACTTTACGTGGAGATTAATATTTTTCGATCAAAGTTAGTCTTTTAGTGTGCTCTTTCACCATTTTTTATGCCAATAGATAGTTCTAAGAGAAGATCAAACAACAAAAACTCTCTACATTTTTGTTTCGTCTATTGAAATTCTCTAAGTCTTTGATTTCTATTGTGATAACTTTGCAAAATTAATGATGCAAATTTATATAGTCACTCAAAATCTTAGGTTTTGAAAATAACTTTCCAAATGGCTATAAAGACAATTCTTGATTATTTGGGCCATTGGAAAACATTCAAAGTATGTTGTGATATATAGACGAATGAACGTGACAGTAAAAGAATAGTTTCTTAATTTCTCAATACTTTTGTGGACCATGTGACTCATCCAATATCACTCGAGAAAATTCCAATTTTACAAGCGATTTCAGTACACAAAACTTAAGACACTCATGCATTCCAACGACTATATATATATTAGCTCTCTGATCACATTTTAACAAAAACGGTATTCTATAAATTTAATTATATTGTTCAGTTTGTAAAGCTATATAAGATTTTTATTCTATAAAGTTCATTACAATCAAAGCTTTTCTGCAGAGGCTTCACCCAACCATATAAAAAATCAACCAAAACTAAATGATAAAGAAGTTTAGCAAAAAAAAAACACTAAATGATAAAGAAAAACACAAAACAAAAATAAATAAAAAACCATATCAATCTTGGAGGAACGACTTTGTGCATATGGCTAAATCCTGGTCCTCCATAGAAGAATTGAGTGCCCCCGTCATCTGTATGCAGACTCTTGATCTTATAGTAGGTACCTTCTGCTACTGTATCAAACTCTTGAAATGACTCAAAACTGTTGTTTTCATCCACAATTTTTATGTTACGGAAGTAACTCGATTTTCGGAATCCTTCTTCTGGGTAAAGACCAGACCCCATCTGAGTCTTAGTATGTCGGTCAAAGCGGTGAGAGTTGCTAATTTCACCTCCCCACGTTACCGAGGTTGCGTGATCAGCAAGACTCGTAAAAATTTCCTTCGGCCAATATCCGACTAGTGAGTTATTGGGTCCTAAGCTCAACCACCAATTTCCGCTCTTTGAATCCTATATGTTTGTATCTATTAGTTATAAAAACAAAAAAAATCATACACATAAAATAAAATGAGTATGTAAAAAAAAAGTAATTTAAAAATTACTAACCTTCCAAACGATAACCGTAATCTCGTATTGACTACCTCCTAAACTGGATATAGGAGAAAAAGCGCCTCCTAAGACAACCTTGTTACTGGTTTGTATAAAACCAGGTTGTTGTTATTGAAGATTATAGCCTCCGGTTGTATTGTATCCATCACTCTGAATTTTTTTAAAGATATATATGGCTATTAGAATGTAAAAATTAATTCTATTCAACTCAATAACATTAAGTACTTATATACTTATTGTATATACATATATAATTTTCCAATAATTTTACGATATATCGCTAATATATAGGCAAGTTCAACAAACCAATGATGTAACTTACTTACTAAAATGATGTTACTAACTTAATGAGGTAATAACTTCTGTTGCTTTTGGTGGTTGCTACGGAATTAAGGGTAATGAGGCTGGTTTGACATGATTTCTGGTCTAGTTCGATTCAACTCTACTTAGGTTTCAACTGGGGTTCTGACTAAGGGGATGCATGTCCATCCAACTTTGTGTAACTAGAGCTTGTTGTTTCTTTAAACTATGGTGGGCTAGGCCTTTTAATATTTTTAATTCTCATGCATTTCAGTAGGAAAAGGTTTTCAAAACACAAACCAATGATAATTTTGATACGTTAACTTTAGAAATGTTGCTTTTATTGAATGACTTTTGTAAAACGCATATCAGATGACTAAAACTAATAATTTTAAAGTAGTTATACTTTATCTTTTTGTAATTTAAATCAAATATTTTATACCTTTTTTTTTGACAACCAAATATTTTATAGTTTATCAAATTAATTTGTGAAAACAATTTTTACACTTAAGCTTTTAGGATAAACTAATATCTGTATTCACTTTATTGTCTTTTCATATGATTTCTTCCAATTGTGTAGTTTGTTTCTTATATATGGTATAAAAACCCAATACTTTATAGTATTGTTTCTTATAATACTGTATTTAGTTCATATTAGACATCTCATTAAGATTGTCTAGAAACAATCAGATATATCACACAGATTTAATGTGCCACTATAAATCAAAATGGATAACGTCTTTTAAATAGGTTTTTTTATAATAAAAAAAAGATTGTGAAATAAAAATCAAACGTACCGTCCAAAACACGAATAATCTTGGCTTCGTGTCGTTATATAACCCCGGACATACCTAAGTAATTAAATAATTAAGCAAATTATAATGTATTAGTCACATTTATGTACGATTTTTAATTATATGATTTTTTTTTTTTTTGTAAAAATATGTAAAATTAATACAAAAATCGTTTTTACATAGTAGCAACGTTTTTGAGTTTGATTTCGAACTTAAACAAGAACAGCTCTAGAGTAACTAACGAGCTCCAAGCCAAATTTCCATGTAAGATGCATATCTTCCATGTGCGTCGTCTCTAATCGTTGATACTTTGTTCCGTATCCCTTTTTCAATCCTCTTTGCAATAAGAGATGGCGGTGTAGGTGCCTCCCCATGCCTTCTCCCATTACGTTCCTTCCAGATCGTATGAATACTGAGTTGGAATGCATATCTCACAAGAAACAAAACCGGCGCCTCTAGCGAGTCGTCATTCAGAGTATCTAGCACCTGATTCCAGGCGCAAACAAATTGCAGACCGAGTAGCTTCTGTACCAAGACCGTCCAAACTTCTTTTGTGTAGGGGCAATCGAAGAATAAATGATCTCGGCTTTCCATGTGATAGCGGCAAAACACACACGCAGTATCCGGAGCTGTAGACCATCTCGCCATGCGATCTCCAGTGGAGAGACGATTTAATACTGCCAGCCACGCAAGAAGAGAGTACTTAGGTGTGGATTTTGAGAACCATATACCCTTGTACCAACTCTTTTGTGGTTTCACTTCTCGGACTTCATTCCAAGTTTCCTTTGAACTGAATTTTGCCTTATAGCTATCTCCTTTTCCTTTCCACAACGCAATATCCTCTTGTCCGGGTAAAAGCTTCACACGGATTTTCTCAATCTGCTCTTCAATCTGATTCAACTCTGCCACACGATGATGTCGTCGGCGATGAGTTCTCACAGCTTCAGCCACTGTGGCATTCAGGCTTATTCCCAAGTCGATGCAGCCTCGATATCCTGTGACAGCCATAAGATTGCCCAGAGGACACCAATTGTCGTGCCAAAAAGACGAGTCACCTCCACGCACATCAATTCTCACAAACTCACATGCATGTTCTCTGTACTTGATCAATTTCCTCCACATCCACGAGCCAAGAGAGGAAGACTTTTACTGACCAGAATGATCCTTTGCGTATGAGATAATGTCGCAACTATTGGACCCATAGGGAGTTCGTTGAGACAATTCTCCATATGAGTTTGAGGCAGGACACGTTATTAGCTTCCTTAAGGGGCCGTATGCCAAGACCACCTTCTTCCTTTGGCCTACAAACATCATCCCAGGCTACTTTTGCTTTTTTTTGTGTTCAACTCCGGCCCTGACCAAAGAAACGCGGCACAAAGTTTATCAATCTCATCCAGACACTTACTTGGCAATCTATAAGCCGCTATCCAGAAGTTTGTGAGGCTGTGGATAATCAAGTTGATGAGTTGCACTCGTCCAGCAAAAGACAGGTGCCTAGCAGTCCAAGTGCTTATTCGAGAACGGATCTTTTCAATCAGTGGTACGTAATCAGTAACAGTCATTCTCTTGGTAAGCAATGGGAGTCCCAAATATCTTACTAGGAGAGAGCCTGCTGCGAAAGGGAATGTCTCCAGTATCATCGCTTTGTCACCCTCTAGAACACCAGCTATGAAAAGTGTTGATTTAATTATATGATTGATGAACGTAATAAGAATACAATGTAATATGTAAGAAGTATACCTGCCATCCGACCTCAATAATGTTGAGGTTATGTGTGTCATATTCCCCCGAGGTAATCCAGATCTGCGAGATGCTTAATTCGGTTTTTATGTCTTCTACCTTCGGACCCCACACATTTATTATTGCTTTTGTTCCGTAGAATTTATGTGGGATATTCGTAAATTCTAGCGCATACTGTTATCAAAATCTACCAATGATTAATTAAGTTATTTTCGAAAACATATAACTATAGATTATGTGTTTAAGCTGTTTGAAAATAAAACAATTTCCTCTAATCAGTCTGACATAAAAAGAGACATCGATACTTTCCTAGTTTATTTATGAGGAAAAAAAAATATTTCACTTTTAGTATAAAATGAAATTTATATGTAACCTACTCCTTTTAAAACTTTCATTTGTTGCAAACAGAATAATAAACAGAAATATATTTACAAACAAAACCAGAAAACCAGAAAATCAAAGTCTTACTATGTTTGCAAAATACATGTATATAGTCAGGTCCGGCCCTGGGCTGAAGCCCAGAAAGCCCATGCGTTAGGCATCAAAATATAAAATCAATTTAAAGGCATCAATCTTTAAAAAATCGGTCATAGTGTGGTGGTTTGTCACGTGTTAGTAGTCTTTGAGGTGTAGGGTTCGAGTGTGTGAGAGGGCAACATTTTACTTTTCTGCTTTAGGCAAAAAAATGGATTGGGCCGGGCCTGTATATAGTCGTAAATAGGTTTAAATTTTTTAGCATGAAAATAAATCCCAAAATCAATATGAACAATCCAGTAATAACTTAAGAAAATGACACAAAAAATTTGTTATAAGAATACATATCTTCTCATCAATTTTTTTTGGGTCATTTATATAGTAATGATTGGAACTATATAAAAAAATTACTATATGTTTAAAATACCTCGCGTTGGAGAGTAGAGGTAATCTTATCATCGATGTTAGGATTGGTCTGATTACCCAAAGTGCCTCCGTTATGTTGAATCGGCACCGTTCCGACGGGACAGTTAGCCGTTGCAACATACGCTTCTGACGTCTCCCAATCGGGTTTGTTTTGCGTCTCCTTCGCCTTAGGTATTTCATATGGGACTTCCTATTTATTGTTTATACAGAAAAAGTTAATATATTTAGTTTTTGTTAAATATATTATATAACCTTGAATTTGAAAATAAAATGATTATTAAGCGAAAACATGAATAAATAATTAGAAATTACATAGATAACAAATTAATCAAAACCTTGATTTTGTGATGTTTTAAACGATCATTCTCAATTAATGCTGGCTGCTTATACTTGTCTAAGCATTTAACAACACCTCCATCCGAACTCTGTTAAAGAAAAAAAAAATTAAAGGCAATAAAAATTACCAACATGTTAGCTAACTATTAAAATTTTATTATAATATTGTAAGGTAAAATTACATATTTCTCTTGTAAGATTTTATTGTTTATATTATCTGTAAATAATTTTATATATGTTGTGAATCAAGAGAACGAATGGGGAAGATTGTGTTTATTCATTAATCATAAGATCCTTTATATAGGATTATTACAAGAGAGAAAAGGAAAATTCCTTTTCCTAATGGGAAAAGGAAAGTACATAAAAGGAAAATCCTAATTCAACTAGGATTCATTAAACCGGCCTAAAGACTAAGTGTTAATGGGCCGTAAACGGACCAGAACTAGTTATGACAATCCACTATGATTTATAACACTCCCCCTTGGATGTCATAACTCTAATGGGCTTGTAATACGCTTTGGATGTTGCCTCATTAAAACCTTACCAAGTAAAACCCATTTTGGGACAAAACCGTGGTGAAGGAAAAAGAGTACAACACGTATTACTCCCCCTGTTCTGAACCTCACTGCAAGTCTTTCAAACGACGCATTCCAATCTGATAAGTAAGTTTCTTGAACGTTGAGGTTGGAAGTGACTTGGTGAATAGGTCTGCTGAATTCTCACTTGATCGTACTTGCTGCACTTGAATTTCTCCATCTTTCTGTAGATCGGATGTGAAGAAGAATTTTGGCAGAATGTGCTTCGTCCTATCACCTTTGATGTATCCATCCTTAAGTTGAGCTATACACGCTGCATTGTCCTCGAACAAGACCGTCGATTCCTGCATACCTTCGGTCATTCCACAATCCACTCTTATGTGCTGGGTCATCAGCCTTAACCAAACACACTCACGACTAGCCTCATGAATTGCCAATATCTCTGAATGATTAGAAGATGTAGCTGCAATGGCCTGCTTCATTGACCGCCAAGATATTGCAGTTCCTCCATGAGTAAACACATAACCTGTCTGGGACCGTGCATTATGAGGATCTGAAAGATAACCTGCATCAGCAAAACCAACTAAACCGTCCTTAGATTGGTTAGTATAAAATAGACCCAAGTCTTTCGTTCCTTGTAGGTAACGAAGAATATGTTTTATCCCGTCCCAGTGCCTTTGGGTCGGACATGAGCTAAATCTTGATAATAAATTCACGGCAAAACATATATCTGGCCTAGTGTGGCTTGCCAGATACATTAAAGCTCCTATGGCACTGAGATATGGCACTTCGGGACCAAGGACTTCTTCAGAGTCTCTCTTAGGACCAAACGGATCCTTTTCTAGATCAAGAGATCTCACCACCATTGGGCTGGACAATGGGTGACATTGATCCATATTAAAACGCTTGAGTACCTTTTCAGTATATGCCATTTGATGCACAAGGATTCCATCATTTATGTACTCAAGTTGCAATCCCAAACAGAACTTAGTTTTGCCTAGGTCTTTCATCTCAAATTCTTTCTTGAGGCATTCAACTGTTTGGACGATTTCACCAGGGGTTCCAAGGATGTTCAAATCATCCACGTAAACTGCTATGATAACAAACCCTTTGTTTGCAAACTTTTTTTATAAAAATACATGGACTGATGGGATCATTCTTATAGCCTTCTTTGACTAAGTACTCACTCAATCTATTGTACCACATACGCCCACTTTGCTTCAGTCCATAAAGGGATTTGTTCAGCCTTATGCAGTGTTGTTCTCGAGAACCTTTCTTATCTTTGAGCTCAATACCCTCTGGTAATCTCATATAAATCTCATTATCCAGTGGACCATATAAGTATGCAGTTACAACGTCCATTAACCGCATATCCAACTTTTCTCTTATAGCCAGACTTATCAAAAATCTAAAAGTTGTAGCATCCACCACAGGGGAGTATGTCTCCTCATAATCTATTCCTGGTCTCTGTGAGAATCCTTGTGCAACAAGCCGTGCTTTATATCTCACGATTTCACCATGTTCATTTCTTTTCCTCACAAAGACCCATTTATGTCCAACTGGTTTAATCTCATAGGATGTCCGAATTATTGGACCAAAGACATCCCTTTTCCTTAAAGAATTCAACTCCACGTTTATAGCTTCTTTCCATTTAGTCCAATTTTCACTCTGAGTGCACTCATATATCGACGTGGGTTCTAGATCCTCCATAAGTTCAAGTGCTACCTTAAAAGCAAATATATCATCGATTTCCACACACTTTCTATTCCATTGTATTCCAGACATAACATAATTCATTGAGATCTCATTATTTTCAGGAACGTCAGAACCATGAAACTCGGCGTCCCGAGTCTCATTGCTTGGAACTATCGGTTCAGTTATGTCTGGGGTTCCATCAGATTCCTCAACCACGATTTCAGCACCTTTCTTTCTTTTCCGAGGATTCTTATCTTTGGAACCTATTGGCCGGCCACGTTTTGAGTGTGGTTTAGATTCTGTAGCAACTTGATTGTGTCCCTCTTGAACATCAATTCTAATCGGTGCATTAACAGCTGGTATGTAAGACTTAGTTACTCTTTTCGGGTCAGCAAAGGAATCTGGCAATTGATTAGCTAGCTTTTGTAAATGTATAATCTTTTGGACTTCTAATTCACATTCTTGAGTCCGAGGATCTTGCCATTTTAAGGACGTTTGATTCCATATAATTTCCTTTACCAGTCTGTTATCTCCTCCTAATGTTGGATAGACAGATTCGTCAAAATGACAATCTGCGTACCTGGCCTTAAACAAATCACCCGTGGTTGGCTCAAGGTACTTAATGATAGTAGGAGAATCATATCCAACATATATCCCCATCCTCCTTTGAGGTCCCATCTTTGTTCGCTGTGGTGGTGCAATAGGCACATAAACGGAACATCCGAATGTTTTAAGATGGGATATGTCTGGCTCTTGACCCGTTATTAACTGTGATGGGGAATATTTATGTTCACTAGATGGCCTGATACGAATTAGCTCTGCTGCATGTAAAACTGCATGTCCCCAAGCTGAGACCGGGAGTTTTGATCTCATTAGCAACGGTCTAGCAATCAACTGTATGCGTTTAATAAACGATTCAGCCAAACCGTTTTGTGTATGTACATGTGCCACAGAATATTCAACACTTACCCCCATGGACATACAATAATCGTTAAACGCTTGGGACGTAAATTCACCAGCATTGTCAAGACGTATAGTCTTTAAAGGAAAATCTGGAAAGTGTGCTCTTAAACGTATGAGCTGGGCAAGCAATCTTGCAAATGCCACATTTCTAGTTGATAATAGGCAGACATGTGACCATCTCGTGGATGCATCAATAAGGACCATAAAATATCTAAACGTCCCACAAGGTGGGTGTATTGGTCCGCATATGTCTCCTTGAATTCTTTCCAGAAAATTTATCGTTTCCTTAGTTACTTTGATTGGTGATGGCCTAGTAATGAGTTTCCCTAGTGAACATGCTTCACACGTGAGATTCTTTGGGATAACTCTCCTTTCTTTCAAGGTGTGCCCATTAGTACTTGCTAATATCTTTCGCATCATGTTAGCACCGGGATGGCCAAGCCGGTTATGCCAAAAAGTGAAATTCTCAGTAAACTCTTTGTTTACCATAGCATTTACTTCTATCATTCCGATCTTAGCACAATAAAGGCCCACAAAAATGGCAGGTATAGTCTCTAGGACTTTCTTATAGCCATGGACGGTTTCAAAGATTTGAAGGAATTCTTTGTTATTCTCGTCCTTAGTTTCAACATGAAGACCATTCATTCGAATGTCTTTAAAGCTCAATAGACTTCTCTTTGAACTAGGTGAATATAACGCATTAGAAATTTCTAGATGCGTGCCCTTAGGTAATAAAATATGGGCTTGACCGTGGCCTTCAATTAAATTTGCTATACCCGCAATTGTGGTTACATTTGCCTTTTTAAGTGTAAGATCAATGAAGTATCTCTTATCTCTTAATATCGAGTGGCTTGATCCACTATCCACAATGAACACATCCATATCGTTCATACTTCAAAAGAGATAACAATAGATACTTTTAAATAACACTCTTTCATTCCATAAAGTTTAATAGAAAGCAATAACACAAAACCAAAGTATAAAGTGTAAAACGTAAAACAAGCAAAACACAAAACACCAAAACAGAAAATCAAAATCAATCACTTAAGTATATCTGAGGTTTCAAAATTCATCAAGTCATCTTGCTCATGATCGAAATCTCCTTCATTATCATGCTGGATCATATGAGTTTCTGGATTCTTCCCTTTAAGGCTCTCTTGATAGAGTTCAACCAGATGCTTGGGAGTCCTACATGTCTTAGCCCAATGATTACTCATTCCACATCGATGGCAAACTGATTTTGGGTTTGATTCTCGTGGTTGAGAAGTAATACCACGGTTATTACGATCATAGTCAGTTCGGTATCCGCGTCCTCGTCCGCGGTTAGAATGATCGTTATGGAATCTGTGGCCTCGGCCCTGACCTCGGCCGTATGGATTAAAATGGCCACGGCCACGTCCTTGCCATCTACCCCCACGTCCACGACCACGATGTCTATAATCACTTTGGACGTGGTTAATTTCTTTCTTTTCATCTGTGGCCACATTCGCTTCAGGAAGTGGGGCTGATCCAGGAGGTCTCATCTCACTGTTTCTCATTAGCAGTGTATTATTCTCCTCGGCTAGTAATAGACATGCTATAAGCTTTAAGTATGTCTCAAAACCTCTTTCACGGTATTGCTGTTGAAGCAACACGTTATTAGTGTGAAAGGTGGAGAAGGTCTTTTCCAACATGTCTTTCTCAGTTACCTTCTCACCACATAGTCTCAATTGAGAAACTATTCTGAACATAGCCGAGTTATATTCTTCCACGGACTTGAAGTCCTGGAACCTGAGATTCCTCCAATCATAATTGGCCTTTGGTAACAACACCGTTCTATGGTGGTCATATCTTATCTTTAATTCTTTCCAAAGGTCCAAAGGGTTCTCAATGGTTAGGTATTGATCCTTGAGACCCTCAACAAGATGATGACGAATGATCGATATCGTTCTGTATCGATTCCTTTCATTCTCATTATTATCCTCAATGATACATTCGCCAAGTCCTTTAGACTTTAGATTTATCTTAGTATCCAACGCCCACTGTAAGTAATTGTCTCCAGAGAGATTGAGGGCAGCATAATCCAAATTGTTGATTTTCGACATCTTAAAACATTCATCCTATTCTCTAAGAACTATAAGATTTTAAAGTTTATGCATATGATGCAAAATAGGTCATGGGTGCTTATATAAACGGGTACGGATGCATGATGCTTATGAAACCAGATTTTTATGTTTAACAACCTAACATAATGTTTTATATGCTCATGATGCAAGCCTAGTATTCAAATTCTAAACCGTATGATGATATGACCGGATTTTAATCAAGCATGTTATGTCTATATGATGCAATCAGTTTCAGTTTCATGTTTATCAATCAACGAATCAATCCAAACAAGCAAACAAACAAACGAGTTCAAATAAATATGCAACCAAATTTGGACAGAGTGTTTACTGTCGATCGACGGGTGATTTGTGTCGATCGACACAGTTTAATTCAAACAACAAATTCAGGCAGAAGTTTACGTGTCGATCGACATAAAACTAGTGTCGATCGACACGGGTACAGATCACGCAATCGGTTTGGATTTTAATTGAATTAGGTTAGGGTTTCAAGTTAGGGTTTCAAGTGATTACGAATCATGAATCAATAAACACAATCAAGCAAGCAATAACAATAACAAGCATGATTTAGATTAGGGTTTCTAAGATTATCATGAATCTAGGTTCTTTAGATTAGGGTTTCTTATTGTTTACCTTAACCTCCGTGAGTCTTCTAGTTCGCCGTAACCGTTGATAGGCTGTATGAACTTTCTTCTAGTTCGCCGTAACCTTAAAGGTTGTATGAACTATGATTTGAACAGTAACGCCGGATGAACAGTAATCGTCGATGAACAGTAATCGTCGATGAACAGTGCGCGATGAATAGTGCGCGATGAACAGTACGCGATGAACAGTACGATGAATAGTAACGATGAACAGTAATCGCGTTTTTTGTGTTTTTAGGGTTTAGGGAGCAACTCGTGCTGATAACGTGTTGTGAATCAAGAGAACGAATGGGGAAGATTGTGTTTATTCATTAATCATAAGATCCTTTATATAGGATTATTACAAGAGAGAAAAGGAAAATTCCTTTTCCTAATGGGAAAAGGAAAGTACATAAAAGGAAAATCCTAATTCAACTAGGATTCATTAAACCGGCCTAAAGACTAAGTGTTAATGGGCCGTAAACGGACCAGAACTAGTTATGACAATCCACTATGATTTATAACAATATATGTGTAGAGTTCTAGTTACATGGGATATTTTATAATTCAAAATCTGGAATTTTCTAGTTACCTGAGTCTACGTACCATCTACCCTAATTAACATAAAAACGAAAATTTTCATTTCCCGTAAGACAGAAATTTATTATAGAAATTAGTAGGCCAAATTAATGGAAAGCTAAGTTTGACAATAGTTTTGATTTAACATATTTTGTAAAAAACAAAAAAAATGGGAAAACGGAAATTACAGAAATATGGACGGCCAATATTTCACAGGGTATGGCCATCTAATTAATCTTTTCCATCTGGGTTTTCTATTTACAGAGACATGAGTCTACGTACCATCTACTCTAATTAACATAAAAACGAAATTTTCCATTTTCCGTAAGACATAAATTTATTATAGAAATGAGTAGGCCAAATTAATGGAAAGCTAAGTTTGACAATAATTTTGTTTTAACATTTTTTTGTGAAAAAAAAAGAAAAAGGGAAAACGGAAATAGACATAAAAACGGCCAGTGTTCCACACGGTATGGCCATCTAACTTACCTATACTATCTTAATTTTCCTGTATAATGGATTTGTTTACATAATTTTGTACAGGTTACGATTTATTACAACAAATTGATATGACTTTTAAAAAAGCCGTAAATTGATTTACCTGAATGTAATACTCTTCTGCGTGAGCATATGAAAGAAGAAATAATATCGCTAGTAGGATTACCATGATCTGATCTGCAACAAGAAATAAAGTTACCAGCTTCTTAATCACATTAAAAAAAAATGTAAATCTCACATATTTTTTAAACGAATATATACATACCTAAATGAGTAATAAGTAACCGAGTGAGAAGAAGATGATCAAGATGATCTCTCTCTCACACACACACACTCAAAACCTATTCGTACTCTTTACTAGCTTTCTTCTAAGTCTTTCACTCTTAATCTTGAATATAAAGACTTAGAAGTGGTTTGGCCATGAGTTGATGGATGAGACCCTTCAAATCATCTTGTTGAGATATAGGTGCGGAAGTGGTTTGTTGTTGGTTCGTTGCTTGGAACCAATTCTGACTTTGGTTGGGAACGAATTGCTTCCCTTGAGCGTTGGTAGAGTAGAACTTCTGATTTGTACCCACTTGTTGCGGATAGACTTGGTCTTGGGGGTTCTCCACATTGGTGTTGCGGTAAGAAAGGTTGGGATGGCTTCGGTAGTTGGGGTTGAACCCACGGTTTTGGTACCCTTGGCCGTTCACATAGTTAACTTCCTCTACTCCATCGTTCTGATCATCCACAAACTCTTGAGAGATAGGGGCAGCCCCGTCTTCTTCCATAAACTTAACCGGCCTTTGAGTCTCTCGTAGAAGCAAGTTCACTTTAGTGGTCAAGTCATCTATCTTCTGGGAGTCAACACTATTGACTTTCTTGGTCCTATCGTACTCGGGAGCCTTGTTGTTGGAGCTTGAGGCAAGGTTCTCGATTAGCTCAAATGCACCTTCCTTCGTCTTGGTCATAAAGTCCCCATTACTCGCGGCATTCAACGCATTACGATAATCCCAATCGACTCCATCGTAGAATATGTTCAAGATTTGCTCATCCTTGAAACCGTGATGAGGACACTCCCTCTTATACTCCTTGAGTCTTTCCCAAGCTTCACCAAAAGCTTCTCCGGAGTGTTGTTGAAAGGATGCAATCTTGTTCCTCAAAGCGGCCGTTTTGGACTTCGTATAGAAATGATCCAAGAACGCGGATCTAGCCTCATCCCAAGTCCTCAATGAACCAGCCGGCAGCGACTTCAACCATCTTTGTGCCTTGTCCGCGAGAGAGAACGGGAACAACTTACACTTCAGAAACTCGGTTGGAACACCATTAGAACCCGTAGTACTACAGATTTCCTCGAAGTTCTCAATGTGGTCCATAGGTATTTCAGCGGGTAATCCATGAAACAGATGCTGCTTCACCAATGAGATCAACTGAGCTTTGACCTCATAATCTTGTCTCTGAATGGTAGGGATGACGATGGCCGAACGGTTTTGATAAAACGCATGGGGATTATCCGAATCCCCTATCGTTGGCTGACCCCGCGGCTGTTGCCTTTGCAACTGGGTGATTTGATCTCTCAAAATCTGTAACTGAGCATTCGTAGCTTCCTGATCTGCCATGTTTTCTGTGCGAGCAGGTGCTCGTTCGGCGCGAGCAGGTGCTCGACGGCGATTCTGACGTTCGAGATGAGCGAGTTCTTCGTTCGTAAAATTAACTAGATCTTCATTAAGATTTCTCCTCGTTCTTCTACTGGTCATACACCTGAAACATAACAAAATAAACAAAAAACAAAATTTAGCAAAATTCTTAGACTATATATAAAACCAAAATTCAAAGGTAACGCTATTGGTCCCCGGCAACGGCGCCAAAAACTTGATGTCTCGAGTTTTAACCCAAAATAAACTGCAAGTGTACAGACAAGAGCAGTAGTATAAGAGGTATCGAATCCACAGAGACCAAGGTTACACTATGAATTTATAGGTTCTAAAATAAAGCTAAGATAAATTAAATAGTTGGAAATGGTAACGAGCAGGTGCTCAATGCAATAGAGCAGGTGCTCGGAATAAAAATCGGATTAAAAACAGATGATAAAAGCACTAAGCCGAGATGATTCTCCGGTGATTTCGGATACTTAGGTTGAGCATCTATTCAGGGTTTAATTGAACACGGTCTAGAACTCAAACATGAATGTAATATTGCCCCGCTTTCGGCGGTGTATCAATATCTTTGTCTACAACCTAAATACCTAAACTTCCGAGTGGATTTAGTAATGAAGTAAACAAGCCTTAATGCGATGGTTCGATATGTTCACACTCGATGGAAACGATCAATGGCGTTTTGGTTACCACCGAATGCTCATCAATGGTAATTCTAGCAACCTATATCATTTTCGGTGAATAGATTAAACCTAGAGATCATAGACTAAGTGATCAATTTAGCCTAAGCGTTAAGACTTCCTAGAGATGAAGACATAAGATTACCCTATTTGGCTCAACCATCTAAGATCCTAAATCACCATTGAAATCACCCCAACTTAGTTATGAAACTACTCGGACATGGTCAAATCAAATGCAACAATCAATAGATAAGAATTCATAATGGAAAATGGAGAATGAAAGGGGGTTTAGAATTCTTCTCTAGATGATTATTGGATGATGATTCGGAAATGAACAAGAGACTTCAATGGTGGAAGTGATGATTCGGATGATGAAGAACAAATGAAGATTAAATTACTTTTTTTTATTAAAAATGTGAGAAGGAACTCAAAAGTCCACTCAATATTTCGTGCTCTCCTCTCAAAGTCTGATGAAAACCTTCTTCAAATACAAGAGAAAGCATTAAAAGCAAAAATATCTTTTTAGGCAAATAAAGGAAACTTGGTAAAAATCCCATTTATGATGAGGATCAATCTTCTCCCTAATGAAAAGGGATTGATGTTGACTCATTAACTTCTGGGGAATCGTGTGGGCCATCAGATGAACTCGGCGGCCACAGCTTATTAGGTTTAGGTTTGGTGCTTCGCTGCGAGCAGGTGCTCGCTCGGACCGAGCAGGTGCTCGGCAGAGTGAAAAATCTTCTTTTTTTGCTCCATTTCTTCTCCTTTTCTCCATAGAGCTCCAGCAGCTCCAAATTGTGCTCCAAGACATTTTAGAACCTGAAAAGACATCAAAAGGAAACAAAAAGACTCGAAAAGCAACACAAAACCATGAGTGAATTAGGCTAAAAACCTAATATATCAACGACACGGCTGAGAGACCAATAAGAGTATTCAGTTCAAATACTCGCCGGAGATAAAAGCTTCACCAGCGAAAACAAGAAAGAAGATTTGATTTCATCGGAGAAGAGACAGTTCTGATTTTAGGGATTTGAACTAAACTTTTTTTTTAAACCAAAATCTGAATTATAACTCTATATATTTAAATATTATGTAATCTGAATTTTCTGTTTCCTTTTTGTTTTTAAAAACTTATTCTTCTCTCTCTAAAACCTCTTCCTTCTCTCTAGAAACCAATAAAATTTCCGATCTCCTCCACCCACCGCCGGATTAGCCGGCGGTGTGGTTTGTATAGGCGTTTTTCTTTGTTTGTTTGTTTTCCGTTTAGCGGATCGATCTTTCGACTTGACCGATAATTTTCACTTCCGATGTGTTCAGATTTTGTATATTCTCTTAATAGGATCGGTTTTCTTTAATCATAGTTTTATGGTTTTAAGGAAATCGAAATCCGGCGTTGGTTATTAAAATATCTCTTCTCTCTTTTTATGGTGCATGTCCTTCTTGGTCGGGAGATTCAATAACTCCCCTGATTTCCTCCATTTGTGAAGCCTTATTTTGAAGGTGTTGGTGGTTGGATGGGCCTTTTGGAGTGATTGTCGGTGGAGATTCAAGATGGAAGAGACTTTTTCATGAGCCATGGTGGATTCAAGCCTGTGAAGAGATCTTGGGCGAATTATTGGTACACGGTTGACGGATGAAGTTTTGCGGTGGTATTCATCGCCGGAGGAGGTGTCAGAGTCGAGAAAAGCCATCGGAATGGTTGTTTCCTGCATGCTTGCCACGTCGCTCATCTTCATTAGATAGCCTACACGTATTAATTCTCTATGATATTTTATTTGTATGGCTTATGTTTACTGTGTACTGTGATTCGGCCTACTGGGCTTTTAATAAAAAGCCTTTGAAGACAAAAAAAAAAGAATTTTCCTTTTTCTATTTACTTAATTATTATAAAAATAAAGAAAAACCTTTTACAATTATGAATCAAGGTTAAATTTGGGATTTGAAAATACAAAAATCTAATGAGACATTCCTATAAAAAATAAATCATACTGAGACATTTTACTATTAAATGTGGTCTAATTTAGCAATTTTTGTCTGTTAGCCAAAAATTTAGGTTAGGAAGTTAAATGTAAGAAAGTCAAGTTTTCTTCAATTTATTATTTTAGTGTTAGAACTGAGATTTGATAGAATCTTCAAAATCAAAACTAGGGACAATTATACCAAATCTATAATTATTGGTTTTAAACAGTCAACCTCTTCATATTATTACTTGACATGTTTACACATATCATATTATTTATTTACATTTATTAAAATAGTCAAATCTATAGCTATATAAAATCAATTTTTGTCCTAAACAATGTTGTTGTTGTTATTAGTAATTAATAATTAATTAGCTTTATAAATAATTGGCCAGTTGAGTTTGAATTATTCGTTTATGTTTCTCTAATCAGTCTTACATAAAAAGAGAGATCGATAATTTCCTAGTTTATTTTTAAAAAATTGTTTCACTTTTCGTATATATGGTATGAAATTCATAACCTACTCTTAGAAAATCTTTCACTTGTATAATATTTTAAACAACAAACTGTTTAAGACAAAAGCACAACAAATTCGAAGTTTTATTATGTTGTTTGCAAAAATATAAGTAAAATAATTATAAATAGATTTATTTTCTAGGATGAAAGATCTTTCAGGTCAAATGATTCAACTTTATAAGTATTTCAATTTTTTGTGATTCTAAATCTTTGAGTTAAGTTTTCTTCAATTTATTATTTTAGTGTTGAACTGAGATTTGATAGAATCTTCAAAATCAAAACTAGGGACAATTATATAATGTGACGGAAAAAAACAACATAAAAAATGGAAAGCTACTTAAAATAAAGAATATTTCTTATTTTATCGATTCAACTATATAGTATTTCTCTTTGAGAAAATGTATGCAACTCATCGCAATCTCGCCATTGTTTTTTTTTTATTTAGACCTTTAAGTTCTTATTCTTAGGAACCTAATTTTCTTGTGACCAAAAAAACAAAAACAAAAAAAAACCTAATTTTCACAATTATTCAGAAATGAGAAGTATCCAATCCAGAGAAAACTCAGGAACGAAACCAAGACACAACACAGGGACTTTGGACCAAGGCCCATTAGAGGCCCTTACAAGTTCGCATGTCACACTTCAAAGCGCATCAAATCAAACGTTTTAAAATTGCTTTTGAACTCCAACGGTCTTCTCTCTCTCTCTCTCTCTCTGTTCGTCTGCTTCCGTTCAATCAAAAGTGTCAAATTAGGATTTGGTTTCTTGGAGATGGTTATTCGAAAGCGGTCCAGACATTCTCCGGGTAAGGATAATCGAGATCAAATCTTGAAAGCTTTTATGAAGATCCTTCATAGAAAAGAAGACCAGCTTCAATCTCTGGTTATGTCCCGTAAGATTCTCGAAGAAAGAATCAAAACCAAACACCAAAATCACGAAGAACAACTCTCTCTGGTAAAAACCCCTCAAAAAATTTCATGTTTTTCTTTACGAATCCAATTCTCAATTTTTAGGGTTCTTCAAACACAAATTCCTGATATTTAGGGTTTTTTCTCCTTAACTATTCAGATGAAAAACGAAATCAAAACATTGGAGATTTTTTTGACTAAAATATGTTTATATATCATTTTAGTGTTGTTTGTTTTTTTTCTTAGAACTGAAATTTGTTTGTTAACTCCATCGTTATTTGATATAGTATAAACAAACAAAGAGAATAAACTAATTTCATAAAAATATAGCATAATATAAATTAAAAATTTTAAAATAAAATTATTTTTAAAAGATTATGGAAAATTTCCATTTTCGGTAAATTAATAACACTATAAATTAATAAAATATTGTGGTCCCAACATTATTAATTTATAGAGTTTTTACTGTATTTACATTTAATAAAATAGTCAAATCTATAATTATATAAAATCAATTTTAGTCAAAATTTTCAACTTTAAAAAAAACTTATTAATTGTATATATTGCATTTCCATGAATTTAAATCAAATAATAAAGAAATATGCCATACATGAAAATAATAAAGATTGTTTTGTAGTTGTTGAAAATAACAAAGATATTTTGAGATTTTCTTACCCAAAATAAAATGATATAAATATGGAAGAATTAAGGTCAAAGAAAAACATAACTGAAAATTAATTCCTACACAAAAAGAATCAGATACATCAAACTCTTTACGAAAAACTATAAAACTATATATAGGACACATTTCTTCTCAATATAACTAATATACTAACAAAATATATATAATGGATATCACAAAAACCTCCATAACATTTTTTCTAGTAATAATATTAGCATCTTCGTTTTCTCACTTTGACATTTTGGTTGTGTCGTCAGGTATGTTATTCCTTAAAAAATATATTTTTCATTTTTTCCAACATCTTTGATAATTTCAAAAACAATTGTATGTATGTGTATATATGTAAATATACATATGTATCTTTCTATGAACTATGCGAGGAAAAACTGGTTATTAGGAGACGAATATTTATAATTATTATATTAATGTGTGGTTGTATATATGTGCAGTGATCGAGCCAGCAAAATATGGCCATTGTCCTTTTCTATGTACTGGTTGGCCACTTGATGATTATGCATGCTTCCATGACTGTGAATTGGATGGTTACAGTCATGGACGCTGTAGTGGAAATCCAAAAAAGTGTTGTTGCTATTAGTAATTAATTATCTTCATAAGTAATTGGCTAATTGAGTTTGAATTATGCGTTTATGTTTCACTAATCAGTCTTACATAAAAAGAGAGATCGAACCTGCCTATTTTATTTTTTTAAAAGAACAATTCTTCGGTTCATCCCCTAGGGGTGAACCATCTCATTCACCCCTTTTTGATTAACCAATCAAATTTTAGTTGTGGACCCACCAATTTTAATAAATTATTTTTATAAAAATTAAAATTGAAATAAATGTAGGCTTTTTAATAAAAACGAATTTACCTTAAATAAATAATAATTATCTAATTAAACATAGATTTTGAACCCCAAATCTAAACCCTAAACCCCAAAACTATACTCTAATTTGAGAATAGTTAACTCAAACTCAAATCCTAAACCCCAAAACTATATTCTAATTTGGGAATAGTTAACTCAAAATAAATTTTAAACCCCAAACTCAAACCCTAAACCGTAAAACTATACCCTAATTTGGGAATAGTTAACTCAAACCCTAAACTCCAAAACTATACCCTAATTTGGAATAGTTAACCCAAAATAAATATTAACTCAAACTCAAACCCAAACCATAAACCCCAAAGCTAAACCCTAATTTGGGAATAGTTGACCCAAAATAAATACTAAATCCCAAACTCAAACCCTAAACCCTAAAACTATACCCTAATTTGGGAATAGTTAACCCAAACACAAAAGATTTAACTACAAAAAGTAATTTTCAATGGATTTGTATTTAAAAAATTTTAGGTTTGGGTTAACTATTCCCAAATTAGGGTATAGTTTTGGGATTTTGGGTTTATAATTTATTTTGGGTTAATATTCTCAAATTAGGGTATAGTTTGAGGTTTAGGGTTTGAGTTTGGGTTGAAGATTTATTTTGGGTTAATTATTCTCTAATTAGGGTATAGCTTTATGGTTTAGAGCTAGTTTGAGTTTGGAGTTTATAATTTATTTCAATTTTTTCAAACAAATTAATGTTATTTTTTTAGTTACATTATATTAGTTATTTTTTTAGTTAAATTATGTGGCTCCCACATCTTTGTTTTGATTGGTTAGTAAAAAATGGGGTGAATGACCCAAGAATTGCTTTTATTTTTTTAGTTAAATTATGTGGCTCCTACATCTTTGTTTTGATTGGTTAGTAAAAATGGGATGAATGAGAAGGTTCACCCCAAGAATTGTTCTTTTAAAAGCTATTTCACTTTTCGTATATATGGTATGCAATTCATAACCTATGTCACATGCGTGTTAGCCAAGGATTTAGGTTAGGAAGTTAAATGTAAGAAAGTTAAGTTTTCTTAAATTTATTATTTTAGTGTTGGACTGAGATTTGATAGAATCTTCAAAACTAGGGACAATTATATAATGTGACGGAAAATATATTGGCTAACACTATTGTTTTTCTTAATCAAAATATCTATTAATGTAGGGTGCAAATGGTTAACACATTAGAGGAATACATTTTGATGGAATAGATTGTTCTTCTCAATTCTTCTAAAATTTTGTGGGTTCCATCCAATGAATGAAAAATAAATCAAATTTCTTTAGATTCCTCTAGATTTGTTACTCCTAGAAAAGTGAGGAATACGGTGAAACAGAATTGGAGGAAGATTTTCTTGTTTCATTCTTTTTTTTTTCCTCTCACTTACAACCTAGGTTACATGGAAACTCCGTCCGAGGTGCGATTCCCGTTTCGGAAACGTTTCGGAAACCGAAACTCTTGGAAACTCCATGGAAGCACGTTTCTTAAAAAAAAGAGTATTTGGAAACACGTTTCCTAAAAATTTTTAATTTGAAAACTCGAATGGAAACTCATTTCCTCAAAATCTTAATTTGGAAACACATTGAAAACATTCGATTCTTTGTGGACATACGCCGAAAACTTTTTTTTTCAATGTAATGATTAATTAGTTTCAAAATTTTGAAATATATTTAGAACTTCAATAGGTGAAAGTAAAAAAAATTGTGAAAATTTTCCTTTGTAGGTGAAAACAACAAAATCATCATAATTTTTAATTTTGTCAAGCTATATAATATATTTATGTATTTTATTAGTGTTGGTCAAATTCTTTTTAAATATTGTTTCGATATTGGTTTTTATTAATCAATATATATATATATATATATGTGTGTGTGTGTGTATGCGTTTCCAAAACGTACCCGTTTTCTAAATTTTTTAAAAATTCGTTTCCACGTTTCCAAATGTTTCGTCGCCACGTACCTATTTCCGTTTCCAGGCAACATAGCTTACAACCATTTGCACCCGTAGTTTTGAAATTATTAAACCGAATGTTTGAACAACTATTGGCTTTTTTCATCTAAAATTTTGTCAAATATTGTAGAAAAATATATATTGTATTGAGTTGTGTTTTATATGAGGTCAGAAGATATATATATATATATATATATATATATATATATATATATATATATATAGTGGTAACATTAACATTTAACATAATGCTAAAACCAATATAATGTAAAGTTTCATAATGTGCTCTAACATAGAAAAGAATAGCTTGTACAAGAAGTAATATAGAGATCTAGAATATTTTTCGGTTTGGGCTTCACGGAGTTCACTTCATACGGATTTTGGTGATCCAAAATAGATAGTTCGCAAGATACACATCTTGCTCTCCAAGTTACCTCAAATAAATTTATTCAAACGTAAAAAACTAACTGGTCCGGAAGACTAGGAGAAGACGAGTTCGGGCCGAAAAACAAGCTCGGCCCAAGCCTCTAATGTTCAGTCGACCTAGCAGTTTTCGAAGAAAAGGGAAAAAATCAACATGAAAAATGGAAGTCTACTTAAAATAAGGAACATTTCTTCTTTCATTAGGGTTTATTAAACACTCAACTATGTATAAATATATTTTTTATTTTTTTTTGAAGAAAAGGATATGCAATTCGTTAATATACACAAAACTCATCGCAATCTGGCCATTGTTTCTTTAACCTTTGAGTTCTTATTCTTAGGAACCTAATTCTCTCAATTGTTGTTTGGGCATCTAATTCTCTTAAGAACCTAAATCTCTCAATTGTCCAATCCAAGGAACGACAAGAACAAAAAAAACTAAAAACACCGGAATTTGGACCTAAGCCCATTAGAGGCCCATACAAGTTCGTGTGTCACACTATCTTTTCAAAGCGCATCAAATCAACGTTTTGAAATTACTTTTGAACCCCAACGGTCTCAAATTCTCAATCTCTCTCTCTCTGTTCGTCTGCTTCCGTTCAATCAAAAGTGTCAGATTAGGATTTGGTTTCTTGGAGATGGTTATTCAAAAGCGGTCCAGAGATTCTCCGGGTAAGGATAATCGATATCAAATCTTGAAAGCTTTTATGAAGATCCTTCACAGAAAAGAAGACCAGCTTCAATCTCTGGTTATGTCCCGGAAAATTCTCGAAGAAAGAATCAAACCCAACACCAGAATCACGAAGAACAACTCTCTCTGGTAAAAACCCCTAAAAAAATTTCATGTTTTTCCTTACGAATCCAATTCTCATTTTTTAGGGTTTCACCTATTTTTCTCCTTAAATTGTTCAGATGAAGAACGAAATCAAAACGTTGGAGATGATACGGATGTTTGAAATCGCTAAGTACAATCTATTGCTTGGATTAAAGGAAAAAGATGGTTCTGTCTACAAATCGAAATTAGGTGAGACTTGAGAAAGATTGTTGCTTCTTTGATCTTTCTCTGTTTTGAATGTTGTTCTTAAAGTTTGCTCCTTTTAACTAATACATTGAAATTTTCAGAACATGCTCAAGATGAGTTGGATGATTTCAAAGCCTGGTTTGATTTGCTGACTCAAAACACAAACGTATGTGAAAAAGTTTCCAACTTTGTTTCAAGCTGATTCTTATCGAGTTTTCGGTGATTGATTGTATTCCTCTGTTTTTGTAGAGTGAAGTTTGCAACTCTGTAGATGCAGATGAGTGTAGATCATTACAAGTCAAAATCAAGAAACTGAAACTTGACTTTGAGAATCTTGCTTTTGTAAAGAGGTGTGATGTATCTAAGCTTTTGAAAGAAGCCGAATTTGCTTGGAGTCTATTCAAAGAAATGGAAAGCGGATTCAGCGATAAGTTAATGAGGAAAGACGAGGAGATCAAGAAGCTTTGATCGTCTAATGGTGAGAAAGATGAGATTATTTCAAGATTGATGGCTGAAATGGAAGAGAATGCTAATGCTAGTAAGAAGAAGACCGTGTTAAAGCGATTAAGGAGGTCTCCTAGGCTCAACACCGATGTTTAACTCGATTCACACAATTCGTAAGGGTAGCAACTTAGTGGAATCAACTTGACTGAGAAGAGAGCTCTCTGATGTAGTTAGTCCAGAGCCAAATGAATATATATGCTAACAAGTATTTTATTTTGTATCTTAATGAAATCTTTAAATGGTTTTGGAACAGGGAAGTAAAAAAGATAGATTTTAAAGCTCAAAAGTTGAAAACTTTGTTTTGCTTTGAGATCATCCACAATGCAAAAATTATTCACTAGGGACTACCCAATTAACATATAGTTCTTGCAAATATCTTTGCAGTTTCTTATTGTGTTTTGATTATCGTTATAAAATGGATGTCAATAGATTACCTATCGACTTTTTACTAATTGTACTTTTGGAGCATAGCTATTTGCAATTTACTTTTGTACCTAACGGATGTTGACTTTTTTTTTTTTTTTATGAGAATTGCTACACGGACATTAAACAGAGACAATTTTAGTCTTAACATACGAGACTACTTTGAACGGCCCTCTTTGTACTATTCTCATGTAAATGTTGTCTTCAATAATTTGTATTTTCCGGAACTCGAACTCCATATTTGTACAAGTATAAGCATTAATGAGTCTTTTAATCAAGTCATTGGATTAAAGGGATTTCCATAATGGAGGTTGAATTTTAATAGTCATTTTCCTATGTATACTCGAATTGAAACGAAGATATTTGAATTTTTTTTTGAAAAGCAATTTAAAAAAGTTTAGGAAAAGAAAAAAAAATTTAGTACTGGCTCTATTTGTTTTAAATTGATGTTTTAGGAGTTAGTTTTTGTTCACAAATAAGTAATGTTTTCACTTACCTATGCACAATTAATTGATCTTTTAGTGTTTTTGACTTTTTAAATTCTGTAGATTGAATTTTTATAGGTTAAAATGTTTTGGATTCAAAAAAGAAGAGTGTAGATGTAACATCCCGAAACCAAAATGTCGATTTTGGTAAGGGGTGTCGATCGACACCATGTTAGGATTTGCGGTTTGGATTAAAATCGATCGTTCAGTTTGGCGAGGCGGTTTAGGGAGCCTAAGGCTCGTGTTTATAAGCGTGCATTGGTTATTGTGGCCGCTTTTTGTGAGAGGAAAATAAGCAGAGAAGAAGAGAGAAAAGTTTCGTGAGTTTCCGAGTGATTCCGAGTGTTTTCGTGATCCGTTCGTTGCGTTAATTCTCTCGTGTGAGCCATTCCGTTCGTGAGTCCGTTGAGCCGTGTTCCGTGGTGATTCAAGTGAAGGGAATCCTCTGTTCGTCACTGTTAATCCTCGTTCTTCGTCGTTTCGTCGTTTTCGTCGAAAAACCGAGGTGAGTGCGCGACCATAGGCTCGATTTTACTAGGGAATTAATAACGGATTGATTTAGGGATTCTCGTATTGATTTCATGGTTGTTTCGTGTTGAATTCGTGAATTGATTTCGTGAAATATGTTTTGTTTTCGTGAAATCGTGTGATTTTCATAACTGTCTCTGTTTCTGAGAACGTAGTGTCGAGCGATACACCACAAGGTGTCGCTCGACACCACTGTTAACCAAGCGTGGATCGACACCGTGCGATGTGTCGATCGACACCAGTTAAATTGTAGCGTCGATCGACACCGTGCGATGTGTCGATCGACACCCGTGTATTTCTTGCGTTAGTCTTTTAAATCATGTGTTATTGATATTCTAGTATTTTCGTACTTAGCCTGTAGACGGGAGGACCGTCTCACAAAGTATTTATTAAATACTTACGCATCTCATTTTTCCAATTGTGTTGCAGGTAAAGAAAAGTGTGGTCGCGGAATCATGGTCGGAGGAAAGGATGATAGGGTTTAATTGTGTTATTGTTGTTTAGTCTAGTGGAACCCGGTGTTAGGTTGCTAGATTTATTTATTAGCATTCCTGGATTTGATAATGGTTTTATTTATTGGATTGATATTAAATTATTATTGGAATTTTGTTATGGATTGTTTGGTTGTTGAGTTTTATTTTCTGCAGTAGATTTAAAAAAAAAAATAGACCGGGTGTTACATTTTGGTATCAGAGCCTATACGGTGTTTTAATTGATTCTGTGTGTTTAATCAATTCTAGTCTTAGTATCATCCTCTGCGGCCTTCAAAGAGATTCCGCGGTAAATTTTGTAGTGTTTTGATTGTGACTTCTTGGGTACTTATCTACTGAGCTGTGTTGCAGCGAGACGGATACCAGAGCTAGAGGTCGTGGTAGAGTTGGTGCCCGTGGTGGCAGAGTTGGTGGCCGTGGAGGCCGGGGCCGTGGTCGTGGATCAGTTACTGAGTCAGCAGAGAGCGCGGCGCAGAGTGCATCCCCGAGTGTAGCGACCGCGTCAGAGTCCCAGTCGCTTAGTGCCAGTGTGTTGGCCGGTGCCGGTAGAGGCAGGGGAGTTCCAGTGGGCCCTGGTGGGGGCGCTACTGTAGCTCCGGGTCGTGATGAGCAGGTTGCGGGATTGTTGAAGCAGTTGTTGACACGTTTTCCGCCAGTGGCTCCTGAGCAGGCGTCGGGTGTTTCTCCAGTGGCCGGTTTGCAGTAGAGGGTTGCAGTTGTTGTGCAGGTTCTACCATACCTTGAGGTTATGGGGCATATGCAGAGAATTGGTACGTCATCGCTTGAAGGCCGAGTGGGTCCTGCGGAGGCGAACGAGTGGCGCTTGAGAGTGGAGCGTAACTTCAGATCGATTCATTGTCCTGCTGAGTATCAGGTAGAGTTGGCCATTCACTATCTGTGTGGTGATGCGCATCTGTGGTGGCGAGCTATCGAGGCTCGGAGAGCGGTGTGGACCTGGGGAGAATTTTTAGCCGAGTTCAATGATAAGTATTTTCTTCATAAGGCTCAAGATCGTCTTCAGTTGAGTTTTATGACGCTGGAGCAGGGAGGACGTTCAGTACGAGAGTATGATGCCATGTTTGGCAAGCTGTTGGTGCATTCGGGTCGTGATTTTAAGGACGAGAGGACTCTTATGGAAAGATTTTTACAGGGACTTCAGTTGAGTATCCGGTCTCAGTGCAAAGGTACCCTGTATGCCTCGAGGGCAGAGCTGGTAGAGTTTGCGGCGTCGATTGAGGAGGATCAGAGAGAGCAGGCTGGTTCGATAGTGGTTCCGCCTGTGGTTTCTCCTGTTGCTCAGCCGAGGGGTCAACAGCAGCAGCCGCAGCAGCATCGGCGGGGTTCTGGTTCCAACAAGGACGGTAAGCCTGCGCAGAGCCAGAAGAGTAGGTGGGATGATCCTTCCAGGACGAGTTCAGGTAGCCACGATACTCATGGCTGTTTTGGGTGCGGGAGTTCTGAGAATCGGGTGGCGAACTGTCCTAAGGTCTCCCGGGAGGCCAAGGTTTGCTTCCACTACCGAGAGTTGGGGCATATCAGGCCGATGTGTTCCAAGTTGCAGCAGCCGGTTATTGCAGCGATTCAGCCAGCTGGAGTGTAGCCTTTGAGTCAGATTGCGGCAGTGCAGCAGCCAATGGGTCAGATTGGACCTGCACTGCCGGTGTATTCTCCAGCAGAATTCGGTCAGGGCAGTGGAGCCGGGCAGATCACATGTAATATTCTAGACTCAAACTTCGTAAAATTCCTAGAGGTAGAATTTTTCATTGTTGTTATTGTTGTTCTGTTATTTTACTTGTGGTCGAGTCTCAGGGTTCTCAACGCATGTGATGTGTGTAAGGACCTTGTTAGTGGGCGGCTTTGAGTCCCACGTGATGTTTGATTCTGGAGCATCGCACTGCTATATTACTCTGGAGCGCGCCGAGCGCAGTGGCATCTGGAGCCGCGTTGGTGAGCGCGGAGGCATGGTAAAAGTGGTTGGAGGTGGATTCTGGCTACTTCGGGCTGTGCTAGAGCAGTAGATGTTCAGATAGCTTGGCATTCGATGCCAGCGGACTTGGTGTTTAGTCCAGTGGCGTTGTATGACATGATTCTGGGGATAGACTGGTTATCGTTCTACCGGGTTCATCTAGATAGCTTCAGAGGCAGAGTGAGCTTCGAGCGTGATGGTGGCAGGTTGGTGTTTCAGGGGTTGAGACCGACTTCCAGTAGTCTTGTGATCTCGGTTATTCAGGTAGCGCAGATGTTAGAGCGAGGTTACGAGTCCAGTGGTGAGGTTCCTTTTGAGGATATTCGAGTTGTTAAGAAGTTCGAGGATGTTTTTCGCTCATTGAAGGGATTACCACCATCTCTGTCCGATCCTTTCACGATTGAGCTAGAGCCTGGGACAGCTCTGATATCTAAGGCTCCTTACAAGATGGCTCCGGCAGAGTTGGCAAAGCTCAAGAAGCAGTTGGAGGACCTTTCGAGTAAGGGTTTTATTCGGCCGAGTGTGTCACCGTGGTGAGCGCCAGTTTTGTTCGTGAAGAAGAAGGATGGGAGTTTCCGGTTGTGCATCGATTACCGGGGACTTAACCGAGTCACTGTGAAGAACAAGTACCCTCTTCCGATGATAAATGAGTTGCTGGATCAGCTGAGGGGTGCTACCTGGTTCTCCAAGATTGACTTGGCTTCAGGATATCATCAGATTCCGATTGATGAGGCAGATGTTCGCAAGACGGCATTCAGGATGCGTTATGGGCATTTTGAGTTTGTAGTAATGCCTTTTGGTTTGATAAATGCGCCTGCGGTATTCATGAGATTGATGAACGACGTGTTCAAGGAGTATTTGGACGTGTTCGTTATCATTTTTATCGATGACATCTTGGTTTATTCGAGGAGTTCCGAGGAGCACGAAGTGCATTTGCGTTTGGTTCTTGAGAGGCTTTGGGAGCAGAAGCTGTATGCTAAGTTAAGCAAATGCAGTTTTTGGCGGCGAGAGATGGGTTTCCATGGTCACATTGTGTCTGCAGAGGGAGTTTCTGTGGATTCGGCCAAGATTGAGGCTATTAGGGATTACCCTAGACCGAGCAGTGCTACCGAGATCAGGAGCTTCTTGGGTTTGGCAGGTTATTATCGGAGGTTCGTCAGGGGTTTTGCAAGTATGGCCTAGCCGATGACGAAGCTGACCGGTAAGGATATCCCATTTGTCTGGTCGTCGGAGTGCGATGATAGTTTTACGAGACTCAAGAAGATGTTGACTAGTACGCCGGTGTTGGCATTACCCGAGCCGGGGAAGCCTTACACCGTGTACACGGATGCTTTAGGAGTTGGTATGGGTTATGTCCTGATGCAGGAGGGTCGAGTCATCGCGTATGCTTCGAGGCAGTTGCAGGGTAGCGAGCGAAATCGGCCTACGCATGATCTAGAGTTAGGAGCAGTAGTGTTCGCTCTAAAGATCTGGAGGTCGTATCTGTACAGAGGGAGAGTGCAGATTTTTATGGATCACAAGAATCTGCAGCACATCTTTACTCAACCATTGATGAATATGAGACAGAGGCGCTGGGACGAGTTGCTGGCAGATTACGATCTGGAGATCACTTATCATCTGGGCAAGGCTAATCAGGTAGCAGATGCCTTGAGTCGGCGGATATTCGATTCAGCCCGTGAGCAGGATATTGAGGATTTGGTAGGCAAGATTGGAACGTTGCGTCTTTGCGCTATTTCGGAGGAGCCGTTGGGCTTGGAGGCAGTTGATCGAGCAGATCTTCTTAGTAGGATCAGAGTGGCTCAGCAGAGTGATCAGGTGTTGATTGATACGTCGCGAGCAGTGGGGTCTGAGCATATTGTCTCTCCGAATACGACGATTCTGGTTCGTGGTCGAGTTTGTGTACCTCGTGATGAGGTGTTGAGACAGGAGATTCTGAGTGAGGCTCATGCAAGCAAGTTTTCGATTCATCCGGGTGCGACCAAGATGTATCGTGATCTCAAGCAGTATTATCACTAGGCCAGGATGAAAAGAGACGTGGCAGCTTATGTGTCTAAGTGTAATACGTGTTCGTTGGTCAAGGCCGAGCACAAAGTTCTGAGTGGCAAGTTGCAAAGTTTACCCATCCCTGAGTGGAAATGGGATATGATTATGATGGATTTCGTGGTTGGTTTACCTACGTCGCGGACGTATGATGCTATCTGGGTGATCGTGGACCGATTGACCAAGTCAGCACACTTTTTGGCCATTAAAAAGACTGATGGAGCGGCTAAGTTGGCTACAAAGTTTGTAAGGGAGATTGTGAGGCTGCATGGAAAGCTAGCCAGTATTGTTTCTGATCGAGATCCCAGGTTTGCATCAGAGTTTTGGAGAGCCTTTCAGGCAGAGATGGGCACTAAGGTGCATATGAGTACGGCTTATCATCCACAGACTGATGGGCAGTCAGAGAGGACTATTCAGACTATGGAGGATTTGCTGAGGATGTGTGTTTTGGATTGGGGTGGTCAGTGGTTTGATCACTTGGGAATAGTTGAGTTCACGTATAATAATGGCTCCTTTTGAGGCTCTGGGAGGCCATGTATGACGCCTTTATGCTGGACCCAAGTGGGAGAGCGCAGTATTCACGGGGCTACTTATGTTCAGGAGACGACAGAGAAGGTTTGTATTGTTTGATTGAACCTGAAGGAAGCTCATGATAGATAGAGGAGTTATGCGGATAAGCGTAGACGTGAGCTTGAGTTCTCAGTGGGAGATCGCGTATATCTCAAGATGGCTATGTTGAGGGGTCCTAACAGATCCATAGCAGAGAACAAGCTTAGTCCGAGATTTATTGGACCGTTTCTGGTGGTAGAGCGTGTTGGACCAGTGGCTTATCGGCTTGAGTTACCTCCGATCATGAAGGCATTTCATAAGGTTTTCCATGTGTTGATGTTAAGGAAGTGCCTACATGAATCTGAGGAGTTAGTGCCGGAGATCCCTGCGGATCTTCAGCCAGATTTGACGGTTATGGCTGTTCTAGTGAGGATTCTCGAGAGGAGGGTCAAGGAATTGCGTCGGAAGAAGATTCCATTGTTGCGTGTTTTGTGGGATTGTGGCGGTTGCCAGGAGAAGACTTGGGAGCCGGAGGCAAAGATGAAGCTGAAGTTCAAGAAGTAGTTCGATAAGCAGGTCGCCATTTGAGCTTAGTTTTCTTTGTGGCTCCAGTTTCGTGTAGGCCTTTGTGCCAGTATTGTTGTTGGTTCATGTATTTTTCCTTTTGTTGTAACGATATACATTGTTGGGGATTTATAAGATGAGTTTTTCCCTCATATTTCTATTGTTTGTTATCGGATTGTGTTCGTGTTATGCGTTTGTGTTGACTAGTGACGGTCGTGTTTTACGGATATTCCGGTTGGGGAGTATCGAGTTTAGACCACATGAGGTGACCTAGTCGCTGATGTTTATAGGCGTTTTAGAATTTATTACGGATTACTCATGATCTGAAGACGGTGGTTTTCCAGAGTATGTATCGGGGACGGTGGTTTCCTGTATACATGCTGAGAGACAGTGGTTCTCTCCAGGAGACGGTGGTTTTCCTGTGTACTTATACTGGGACGGTGGTTTCCTTTATAGTACTGAGCGACTATATTGGGACGGTGGGGTCCTCTATAGTGCGGAGAGACGGTGGTTCTCTCGAGGGGACGGTGGTTTCCCTAGAGTATTTGTGAGTATGGATGAGTTAACGTAATAAATGTCTGAGAGAACATGCGTATAAGCATAGGATTAGTTCGGGAGCCTCAGAGATTAGGTGAGAGTCTCTAGTGGTATTGGTCGGTGTGGGCCAGAGTGTAGTCCTTTGTGGACATGTTTTTGCGGGATTCGAGGTCGAATCCAGATTAGTGGGGGAGAATCCCGAAACCAAAATGTTGATTTTGGTAAGGGGTGTCGATCGACACCATGTTAGGATTTGCGGTTTGGATTAAAATCGATCGTTCGGTTTGGCGAGGCGGTTTAGGGAGCCTAGGGCTCGTGTTTATAAGTGTGCATTGGTTATTGTGGCCGCTTTTTGTGAGAGGAAAATAGGTAGAGAAGAAGAGAGAAAAGTTTCATGAGTTTCCGAGTGATTCCGAGTGTTTTCGTGATCCGTTCGTTGCGTTAATTCTCTCGTGTGAGCCATTCCGTTCGTGAGTCCGTTGAGCCGTGTTCCGTGGTGATTCCAGTGAAGGGAATCCGCTGTTCGTCACTGTTCATCCTCGTTCTTCGTCGTTTCGTCGAAAAACCGAGGTGAGTGCGCGACCGTAAGCTCGATTTTACTAGGGAATTGATAACGGATTGATTTAGGGATTCTCGTATTGATTTCATGGTTGTTTCGTGTTGAATTCGTGAACTGATTTCGTGAAATATGTTTTGTTTTCGTGAAATCGTGTGATTTTCGTAACTGTCTTTGTTTCTGAAAACGTAGTGTCGAGCGACACCTTGTGGTGTATCGCTCGACACCACTGTTAACCAAGCGTCGATCGACACCGTGCGATGTGTCGATCGACACCAGTTAAATTGTAGCGTCGATCGACACCCGTGTATTTCTTGCGTTAGTCTTTTAAATCATGTGTTATTGATATTCTAGTATTTTCGTACTTAGCCTTTAGACGGGAGAACCGTCTAACTAAGTATTTATTAAATACTTACGCAACTCGTTTTTCCCAATTGTGTTGCAGGTAAAGAAAAGTGTGATCGCGGAATCATGGCTGGAGGAGAGGATGATAGGGTTTAATTGTGTTATTGCTGTTTAGTCTAGTGGAACCCGGTGTTAGGTTGCTAGATTTATTTATGAGCATTCCTGGATTTGATATTGGTTTTATTTATTGGATTGATATTAAATTATTATTGGAATTTTGTTATGGATTGTTTGGTTGTTGAGTTTTATTTTCTGCAGTATAATTTTTTTTAAAAAATAGATCTGGTGTTACAGTAGAAACCTTAAACATCTTCTAAAAACAAATGGAGAGAGTATTTTTTAACCAAATTGGGAATTAAACCAATTTTTTCTCCCAAATTGATAGAAATTAGATGGCCAGAAAGGTAACCACGACGAAAACAAAAAACCCAAAAATTCAAAAAAGAGAAGAAGAAAGAAAAAGGCATGAAATTATACTGACACGTGTCATAAAACCAGACCATCAAACACTATGTGATATACAATAAATAAATAAAACGAAACAAAATCTTCGAGAAAGATTTATCTCATTAACCCAATCGTTTCAAGCAGAGACGCCCCCAAAAAAACCATTCGTCTCTCTAAAAATGTCGAACAAGAAGAAGAAACAGAGTTCAACAATGGAAGATCACGGTTCGCTCCGTTACCGTAACGGAGAAGTCAAAGTAGACTTCTTCGATAAAATCGACCACGAAGTTTCTTCAATCTTATTGCAACTTTCGCATTTTGTCGAATTCTCTTCTGATTCATACTTTTTACCTAAATGGGGTCGCACTAGAAAGAGGTCTAGTTCCATTTCCTTTAATCTGCCGGAGATTTCACCGTTGACAAAATCTCCGCCGTGTACGGAAGTCGGAGAGATGGGAAGTACTTCGAGTTCGTCGTGCTTAACCGGCGAGGCTAAGAAAACCAATCCTCAAAGTGTAATAACTCTTAATTTCATCTTCTTATTTTTCTGGATTTTGTTCTTTTATGTTTTTTTCTGATAAATGTAGAATTATAAGAAAATTATAACTTTTTCTGCTAATTTTGTGAAATCCATCTAATTTGCTGAAATGGTACTGAATAATTGTTTTTTTCGTGGGTATTTTATAAACAACAGATTAAAAATCAAAGGTCCAAGACGCAGAAGAATTCATCTCAGCCAAAATCGGTTTTCGAGGTGTTTATTTTATTTTCCTTTTTCATTTTTGAGTTTACTTTTTTTTTTAAATGCTTTCTGTTTTTTTTATATTATTTCCATTTCGATAATATTTTGTGAATATACAGTCGGAGATGAGTTTAGTTGGGACGCAAGTTGGGTTACTAGGCACAGAGAGAGAAGATCAAAATCTGCAACCGTTAGTATATGTTGATCGGACGGTCAGCATGAAGGGTGTTGAAACGGCGTCGTTGTTATGGCAAGGAAGAGATAATTTAGAACGACGTAGTTTTGATCTGAACTTTCCAGCACCAGAGGAGGTTGGTGGTTGTAATAACGGTATTGCCACTATTGTGGGTTTTCAAAGAGTGGTAACAAAAGTCCAAGCCGCACAAGCAAGACAGAGAAGATTAGGTTTGATTCGTTCTAAGAAGTTTTATAATAATAGGTTTATTTCTCCATACCAATAATGGTGGATTATTATGCGAATATGCAACAAAATTGCAAGTTTCCTTTTGAAAAACGGCAAGTTATGATTATTATGTATAATTAATAAACGGTAAGGATTCTAAGAATCCTTTTTTTGAATATGAAAGAGAATTATTATTATTACATGAGAAGCAAAAGAAGAAACAAACCAAATGGCAAAAAATACAATACGAACCATATAAAAGAAGGAACAATAATAGTACAATACTATCAAACAAACACATTTTTTTTAAAAGAAAGATTCAACTTGATATGTATGTAATAGTAGGCATTTGCATTACTTTTATTGTCATTTGGTCTTTCGAAATCAAGATTCGTATTCGGCTTCTTCTTCTTCTTCATCCTCGTACTCGCCTTCTTCATCAGCAGTAGCATCTTGATACTGCTGATACTCGGCGACAAGATCATTCATATTACTCTCAGCTTCAGTAAACTCCATCTCATCCATTCCTTCACCTGTATACCAATGCAAAAACGCTTTACGCCTAAACATAGCCGTAAACTGTTCACTAACTCTCCTAAACATTTCCTGAATCGAAGTCGAATTCCCAACAAACGTAGATGCCATCTTAATTCCCGTTGGTGGAATATCGCAGACGCTTGACTTAACATTGTTCGGAATCCATTCGACGAAATAAGACGAGTTTTTGTTCTGAACATTCAGAATCTGTTCGTCTACTTCCTTTGTGCTCATTTTTCCTCTGAACATCGCCGAAGCTGTTAGGTAACGTCCGTGTCGCGGATCAGCTGCACACATCATGTTTTTCGCGTCCCACATTTGTTGTGTCAGCTCGGGGACCGTGAGGGAAATGTACTGTTGAGAGCCACGGGAAGTGAGAGGCGCGAATCCCACCATGAAGAAATGGAGACGTGGGAATGGGATTAAGTTCACGGCGAGTTTTCTTAAGTCGGAATTGAGTTGTCCCGGGAAACGCAACGAGCAAGTCACTCCACTCATTGTCGCCGAGATCAAATGGTTCAAATCTCCAACTGCGAAATGTTATAACATATTAATACCTTGCTAAATTAATAGAATTTTCCAAGCCCCGAATTAAGTTTTTGACCAACAAATTTCTCTGATAAATTAATATTTCGTTAAATTAATAAAAAAATATCATGTCCCAACGTTACTAATATATAATGGTTTTACTGTATGAACTAACAAAACGTTAGAGTTTTGATTTTTTGACATTTGACACAAAATGTGGTACTTACAGCTAGGAGTGCTGAGTTTGAGAGTACGGAAACAGATATCGTAGAGGGCTTCGTTATCGAGGACCATGCATTCGTCGGCGTTTTCTACGAGCTGATGGACTGAGAGAGTTGCATTGTACGGTTCAACGACTGTGTCTGAGACTTTTGGAGATGGGAAGACGGAGAATGTGAGCATCATTCTGTCTGGATATTCTTCGCGGATTTTCGATATCAAGAGTGTTCCCATTCCTGAACCTGTTCCTCCTCCTAGTGAGTGACACACTTGAAACCCTGCAATAATTTCAAATCAAATCAAAATGTGTATACACAAATCTCTAATGGTTTTGATCAATATTCTGGTTTATCATTATCTACAGAAAAATGTCACATGTGACAATGTACTATATGAGTTCTTTATATCATGCCACTTTCCCTATTCAATTATATTATGATCTAAAGGGATTATTAAAGTATTTGATATGGTTTAAGGATTCACGTGATAATGCTGATCCACTGCTACAAAACTGGAAAAAAAATAAAAACATTAAAGGTCCACACAAATACACTACCGCCAAATTAGGAAATTGTCTTTTATAGATTCAATAACGTTTCAACTTTTTCCTAATCACAAAATCTAATAATTAAAAGTGAAAAACATCTCATTCTTAAACAGTACTTAATCTATAATTTCAATTAGTCGGTTTCACAAAAATCGAATTATTGAAGAACAATCACTAATCACTCACAAAGAACACATGATCTTCACAAATAACACTCCTCGAAATCTCTAATGATCGAATCGTTAGATGATTGCAGATTTTGGTTCAAAAATCAAATCAGAAACTAATAGATGAATCATTCATCCAAAAATCATCACCAGATTCATCGAAAAAGCAAAATCAATCAAGAGAAATCGATATGAGTATACCTTGCAAGCAGTCACAATTCTCAGCTTCTTTACGAACAACATCGAGAACAGCATCAATAAGCTCAGCACCTTCAGTATAATGACCTTTAGCCCAATTGTTACCAGCACCGGATTGACCGAAAACGAAGTTATCAGGACGGAAAATCTGACCGTACGGTCCAGATCTGATACTATCCATAGTACCAGGCTCGAGATCCATAAGAACAGCACGAGGAACGTATCTACCACCAGAAGCTTCGTTGTAATAGACATTGATACGCTCGAGCTGGAGATCGGCGGAATCTCCGGTGTAACGTCCGGTTGGATCAACGCCGTGTTCGTCGCAGATGACTTCCCAGAATTTTGAACCGATTTGGTTTCCGCATTGACCGCCTTGAACGTGGAGGATCTCTCTCATGGTTGTGATTGGAGATTTTGAGATCTGGAAGAGAGAGATGGAGAAGGAGAGAGAAGGAAGAAGAGGGAATATGAAGGAGAAGGAAGTTACAGAGGCGGGATAAGTTTGTTTTTGGGAGAGAATAGTGACAAAATTTGACAGAGTGGAGAAGATGGATCTCTTTTTTTTAATTATATATATAAATATTTTGAGATTTATTATTGTCTTTTTTGTTTTTAACAAACATTTACAAAAATAACAAGATATAGAAAATATATATAACAAATTACGACTAAAAACACAAATCGGAAAAACAAAATTAACAGCGAACAAAAAGCTTTGACGAAATGTAATTTTTCAAATTTTTTTAGTTTGAAACACCAACCAAAAAGTGCACATAATTGATCAAATTGTTAGTAATTTGGATAAGAAATAAAGGTGAATTGCAAGAATAACCAACAAAAAATTATTTAATTCATCAACTAACAAAAACTAACATATGTGGCTTAAGCAAATCCACTAGAATTAGGGTAAATGGTTAGATTTGAATTGTAATATTTTTTTTGTGTTACTAAGCCTGATTTCGCAAGAAATTATACTAAATAACATAAGATGGAATCTATGGTTTTTTACGGTAAAAAAAATTAACTATTGTGCAGCGGCTACATATATATAAATCTATCATTATGATATCGTATTATCACTTATGAGTAATATTTTGTTGGTGTTGTATTATAATTCAGCTCAAAAGGATATAACTCATCTTTACCACTGATTAGGACAAAAAATGATCTAGCAAAAAGGTCTAAATTTATATGATGAAGTTTGCTATCGTTGATTTTGTGGAATGGTAACTAGTTAAGGCCGGGATAGAGATCTCCAAACAACTTTGAAAGAGATTATATGCAATTTAGCTCACATAACACTTGTACTAGATGGCATTTAGTTATCTTCATATTTTTTTCTTCAAATTTTTTATTCAATAAATTCGATATTTTGTCGGTCTACATTTTGTGATCATTGTTTATAATTTCAACGAAAATCTAAATCACCAATTATTATTTTCAAACTACTCGAGTAAATTTGTAGTGTGAATTTCGACGTCCACATTATTCTTTTTAGCCCTTTTATGTTTTTACTATGTTAGACTTGTTACAAAAAATCGAACCATAGTGATCGAAAGAGTTAACATTTATTATGCATTACGAGAAGAAAGCGAAATGAATACAACTACTTGCCTTAAGTTTATGAGATGTTTAGTGAATAAGTGACATATATAGCACATGTAGGAAGATGTAATGATCTGGGGATCTTGAAGACATATACTTATTTCTATGTAAATGATAAAAAACACAATAATTGAAATTATTTGAATAATTTCCTCCCACACCGATTGTTTTGGATCTATTTACAATATTGATATAGAAAAATAATAATGTCGCAGCACATGTAGCTAGATGTAGACTGTATAAGATCTGAGATTTGATCCATTATTATTTTTATTATTCATGTCAAGTTCAATCTACTGTTTATAAGTACGTCGAGATCAATAATTGAACTTGGGATCTTATTATTTTCTTTTACATGTTTGTTCCTAAACTATTCTAAAAATACCGGATTTGGTGGCGTGGGAGTTGACAATTTAAAGATGTAAATTTACGTAGATTATAGATTCGACTATTTCTCGAACAATCGAGTTGTGTAAGAACCACTTTCATATCTTGGATTTCGACTTTGATTCTTAAAGATTATGCATCTATCAAATTGGTCGGAATAGGTTCATATCACTTATATAAAGAGATGAAACTTATTTGTGATAATGCTACTGCTTACTAGAGGGAACATAAGAAGAAATGGGGGCACGTTAGGTGTTCAGATGGCTACGGTCCTACAGATAGTTTCATTAAAAACAATTTGCGATGTTGATTTCTCTAATAGGAATTTTCTTATTGTCCTATTAGTTTTGTTGGGATACAAATATAAAAACCCATGTGAAGAAAGTTTCTCTATCTAGACCATCGGCAAAAGAACTGCACGTTTGTGTCGTCTTTGTCTAAAAACTCATAATCCGGGTAAGTCTTGTGGCTTTATATTGGCATTTTAGATAATCAAGTTTGTAGTTTCTTTAAATCTAGTTAATCGGTCTTTGGTAGAAATGGTGAAGGGAGGACACCAATAGGTAGAAAAAACCCGTAAAACCTGTTTAGATCTCACCTGAATCGCCCCATCCATCCTTCTGAGGAAAAGTTTGGTTTAAAACCCCCATTCCAACCGGAAGAATACGCCATGCAAATGTGCCTTGGATGATCCACAGTTTTGGAGCTCTAAATGGGTGATTATTTGTAAATACATTTTGTAGTCTTAAGCTTTCTCTTTTTGGAGCTTTTATCTTGTAGGAGGATTATGAACATTGTTAAAACAAACCTATGTCTTGGAGTCACATAGAAAACGACGACATTGTGTAGAATTGCTTAACCGAATAGAAGATGAGATCATCAAAATATCTCGGTTACAAAGATAGATATAGTATTATGGCGATGTGGAAAAGAAAATTTAAGAGGAAATTCACAACAAAGGGTACATGAGATATAATTCGAACTCGCAAGCCAATAAGGGATTGATACACCGTGTTAAGTTTCCTAGACATCCAACTCCAAATCAATTGGCTATTAGTGGAGAGGCTCAAGTCCTTTATATATTGTAATATCATTTCCAACTTCCGATGTGGGACAATTGTCCCTAATACGCCCCCTCGAGATGATGGCTCTTTGGCCGTTAATCTCGGAATGTTTGGGCAAGGATCGATAGACCATTTTCGGTTCAGATCGATTATGGATCGGGTTGGATTTTGTAGATCGTGGGCTTTGATACCTTGTTAAGTTTCCTAGGCATCCAACTCAAAACCAATTGGCTATTAGTAGAGAGGCCCAAGTCCCTTATATATTGTTTAATATCATTTGAAGTTGGAAATGATATTAAACAATATATAAGGGACTTAGGCCTCTCCACTAATTACCAATTGGTTTTGAGTTGGATGCCTAGGAAACTTAACATGGTATCAGAGCCCACAATCTACAAAATCCAACCCGATCCATAATCGATCTGAACCGAAAATTGTCTATCGATCCTTGCCCAAACATTCCGAGATTAACAGCCAAAGAGCCATCATCTCGAGGGGGCGTATTAGGGACAATTGTCCCACATCGGAAGTTGGAAATGATATTAAACAATATATAAGGGATTTGGGCCTCTCCACTAATTGTCAATTGGTTTTGAGTTGGATGCCTAGGAAACTTAACATGGTATGTGGTTTATCCACACAACACCAAAGTACTCGTTATTCACTTGGCTTGCAATTCTTGATCGATTATCTACGGGAGACAAAATAAAAATATGGGCAGGGTATCAGAATTGTATCATTTGTAATTGTGCGAAGGAGACTCGCAATCACCTCTTTTTCATGTGCAGCTATTCGTCGAGTACTTGGAAGGAGCTTACAAGGAAGTTGTTGGGCAACAACTACACTACGAGATGGGACGATCTCATTTCCCTGCTTAATGATCAAAATTTCAACCATATCAAAAGGTTTCTCATCAGATACACTTTTCAAACTGTGATATACCTCTTGTGGAGAGAGCAAAATAATCGACGACATGATGTGCAACCTCGCACACCAGGCCAACTTGCCAAAGTAATAGATAAGACGGTTTGGGATCGATTGAGTTTAAGTAGAATGATGGGAGACCAATCGTATGATGATGGACTCATGGAGTGGTTTGTAACGTGGTCGAGTGAAAGGATGAGTTCTTATAGAGAGTCTTTATTCCTTTTTAATCTGAAAGAAAATTCAGTTTATTTCACAAACAAGTTATAGTCCATTGTAAAAAAAAAAACGTTTTTGGTTTGGGATGAATATAATTGAACATTCTTTTCAAAAATAAAAATAAAACAAACCTATGTCGGTTGATTAAAAAAAATGAAACAAGCTTAGCATATGTTCAAAATCGCCGGCAATTATTGGGTTTTTTTTTTTTTGCGCTTGTTTGATTTATGGTTTTCCTTAAGATAACAATCAACTTCTCTTTGAATTTTGTTAAATTGTTACTTTTTGGCCTTTTGCTCAAGTGATTGAGATTTATGTGATGAGATTAGATCTAAAATTTTGACGACGGTCGTCTGATTTTAACGATGCACCAATCTATACTCAGATGGTAAAATAACGGGTTAATTTGCTAAATAACACCAAAAAAATATTATAATTAACAATCTAGCAAATTTGGCCCTAAGTAGCAAGATCTTGACCATTAGATTTAGGGCAATTGGTTAGATGGTTAATTATAATTTTTTTTTGTGTTATCTAGCAAATAAACCAACAACAAACAAAAAATGTAAAACCGTTTTTTACTTCTACTGATTAAAAAACTGGACATTTTTTCCTCTGGCTTTTTAATAAACACTTGATGTTTGATTTCGTGCTGATTAATTATTAATTTATTATCAGACAAGTCTACCACAACGGAGAAAATTATCCGGTATAGGAGATTCATCTCTAACCGGAATATTCCTATGATCTTCTTCTCCTTCACCTTTAACTCTCAAATAAAGCTCTTGACCAAGATACCATTCCTCTGCTTTTTGTGACCTCACATTCCACATTCCTTGATTATCCATAGCTATGTATATCGCAACCCACGAATACGGATACACCTAACCAATACCAAAACGAAATAAACGAAGCCAATCATATTAAAAAAAAAAACTATTTTTGGTTTAATTAAATACGTTAATGACGAAAGTAAATTTTGATTAAACCTGAATTGTTGAACGTGAAACAGCATCCAATAAGTTGTAACCAGCTCTTTTGCTTTCAGACCAAGCTCCAAATCCCATGCTAATTAATTACATCAAAAATGCAAATATATGATTTAGAACATTATTTAAAGTACATAATTTTGGTTTAAGTGTAAATTTTTACCCGACGACGAAGAAATTGTAACCGTCGATGTGCCAACTTTGCATATCATCTAGAGGATTTACGAAGACAATGTGGACGAAATCTCTGTACCGAATATCGACGACCGATGTACCGAGACTAGCCAGTTTATTCGAATTAGGATAAACAGGGAACATGTCGGGGACGATCGTGTTGTTAAGCTGGAAATGATCGATGAGTTTTAACGGTGTTTCGGGGTAGACAAACGAAACTCCGTTGATTGTGTAACGGAGTTTGTTTGATGATAGCATAACGTCGAATTGAAAGATTAGTGTTCTTGAAACGTTTACTCGTCCGTAATGGTACGAGCCTTGTGGGTTTGGTCTTGCCGCTCCAACGGCTAGGTCCTCTCTGTGTTACATCAAAAAAATAGGGGAAAAAATCTGTGATAATTTTAAAGGATTTTGTAAAAAGAAAAATATTAATTATGTTGCTCGTATAAAGGCATAAGCTAGTCCTGGGATTAAAACCCGAACCCGACGTACCCGACCCTACCCGACCCGAAAAAACCCTACCCAAATCCGATCCGAAATTTTCAAATACCCCAATGGATCCTAAACACCTATACCCGAAAAACCCGACCCGAACCCGAATCCGAACTTAAACCCGAACTTACCCGAAACATAAAAAAAATTGGATACTTTTATAGAATTTTAGTCATTTTCGGAGTTTTTTTGGAAAATATTGTATAAAATTAACTAAAACATAGTAAATCCAAAAAAAATTAGAGTAAATCTAAAAAATAAAATATTTTTTAGTATTTAGGGTAAAAATTACCCTAATGGATCCTATTTTAAAACTCAAACCCAACCCGAACCCGAACCTACCATACCCGAACCCGACCCGAAATATTCAAATACCCTAATAAGTTCTAAATACCTATATCCGAATTACCCGAAACCCGAATTGCCTGACCCGACCCTACCCACTTACCTGAAATCCCAGGACTAGCATAAGCAATGCAGAAAGAGGCGATAATGATGCATGATTGTCTGAATAGTAACAATAATCTATATTATCTGCATAGTTTTTATTCGGAACCAAAGGATAGGATTACCACTTTATTTCCATTCTACACTGAAGAATAGCAAGGGCATGTTTGTTTGCTCACTTGGCAGTCTCATTCAAGTAGTTCATCTAATGTTCAGCAAAATGACTTTTAAAATTTTGCTCAAATTTTCAAAACTCATTTAAATGGTGATGCTCATTTCTTATTACACTACACGAACAACAATTTTAATCATCATTTGAATGAACAAACAAACAAGCCCTTAGACAATTACAAATCTTGGGTAGGTTTTACAAATCTGGTTTTAAAATAAAAATATTATTATTATGTGTGTTTATAGAAAATTAATGATGAGTTTTTGTATTTATATGAACAAAATTTGTGTATTTTCTAAAGTCGATAGTAAATTTACATATTTTTTGTAAGAAAAATCGTTAAAATTTTGTGAATGTTATAAATCATAGTGGATTGTCATAACTAGTTCTGGTCCGTTTACGGCCCATTAACACTTAGTCTTTAGGCCGGTTTAATGAATCCTAGTTGAATTAGGATTTTCCTTTTATGTACTTTCCTTTTCCCATTAGGAAAAGGAATTTTCCTTTTCTCTCTTGTAATAATCCTATATAAAGGATCTTATGATTAATGAATAAACACAATCTTCCCCATTCGTTCTCTTGATTCACAACACGTTATCAGCACGAGTTGCTCCCTAAACCCTAAAAACACAAAAAACGCGATTACTGTTCATCGTTACTATTCATCGTATTGTTCATCGCGTACTGTTCATCGCGTACTATTCATCGTGCACTGTTCATCGACGATTACTGTTCATCGACGATTACTGTTCATCCGGCGTTACTGTTCAAATCATAGTTCATACAGCCTTTAAGGTTACGGCGAACTAGAAGAAAGTTCATACAGCCTATCAACGGTTACGGCGAACTAGAAGACTCACGGAGGTTAAGGTAAACAATAAGAAACCCTAATCTAAAAACCTAGATTCATGATAATCTTAGAAACCCTAATCTAAATCATGCTTGTTATTGTTATTGCTTGCTTGATTGTGTTTATTGATTCATGATTCGTAATCACTTGAAACCCTAACTTGAAACCCTAACCTAATTCAATTAAAATCCAAACCGATTGCATGATCTGTACCCGTGTCGATCGACACTAGTTTTATGTCGATCGACACGTAAACTTCTGCCTGAATTTGTTGTTTGAATTAAACTGTGTCGATCGACACAAATCACCCGTCGATCGACAGTAAACACTCTGTCCAAATTTGGTTGCATATTTATTTGAACTCGTTTGTTTGTTTGCTTGTTTGGATTGATTCGTTGATTGATAAACATGAAACTGAAACTGATTGCATCATATAGACATAACATGCTTGATTAAAATCCGGTCATATCATCATACGGTTTAGAATTTGAATACTAGGCTTGCATCATGAGCATATAAAACATTATGTTAGGTTGTTAAACATAAAAATCTGGTTTCATAAGCATCATGCATCCGTACCCGTTTATATAAGCACCCATGACCTATTTTGCATCATATGCATAAACTTTAAAATCTTATAGTTCTTAGAGAATAGGATGAATGTTTTAAGATGTCGAAAATCAACAATTTGGATTATGCTGCCCTCAATCTCTCTGGAGACAATTACTTACAGTGGGCGTTGGATACTAAGATAAATCTAAAGTCTAAAGGACTTGGCGAATGTATCATTGAGGATAATAATGAGAATGAAAGGAATCGATACAGAACGATATCGATCATTCGTCATCATCTTGTTGAGGGTCTCAAGGATCAATACCTAACCATTGAGAACCCTTTGGACCTTTGGAAAGAATTAAAGATAAGATATGACCACCATAGAACGGTGTTGTTACCAAAGGCCAATTATGATTGGAGGAATCTCAGGTTCCAGGACTTCAAGTCCGTGGAAGAATATAACTCGGCTATGTTCAGAATAGTTTCTCAATTGAGACTATGTGGTGAGAAGGTAACTGAGAAATACATGTTGGAAAAGACCTTCTCCACCTTTCACACTAATAACGTGTTGCTTCAACAGCAATACCGTGAAAGAGGTTTTGAGACATACTCAAAGCTTATAGCATGTCTATTACTAGCCGAGGAGAATAATACACTGCTAATGAGAAACAGTGAGATGAGACCTCCTGGATCAGCCCCACTTCCTGAAGCGAATGTGGCCACAGATGAAAAGAAAGAAATTAACCACGTCCAAAGTGATTATAGACATCGTGGTCGTGGACGTGGGGGTAGATGGCAAGGACGTGGCCGTGGCCATTTTAATCCATACGGCCGAGGTCAGGGCCGAGGCCACGGATTCCATAACGATCATTCTAACCGCGGGCGAGGACGAGGACGCGGATACCGAACTGACTATGATCGTAATAACCGTGGTATTACTTCTCAACCACGAGAATCAAACCCAAAATCAGTTTGCCATCGATGTGGAATGAGTAATCATTGGGCTAAGACATGTAGGACTCCCAAGCATCTGGTTGAACTCTATCAAGAGAGCCTTAAAGGGAAGAATCCAGAAACTCATATGATCCAGCATGATAATGAAGGAGATTTCGATCATGAGCAAGATGACTTGATGAATTTTGAAACCTCAGATATACTTAAGTGAATGATTTTGATTTTCTGTTTTGGTGTTTTGTGTTTTGCTTGTTTTACGTTTTACACTTTATACTTTGGTTTTGTGTTATTGCTTTCTATTAAACTTTATGGAATGAAAGAGTGTTATTTAAAAGTATCTATTGTTATCTCTTTTGAAGTATGAACGATATGGATGTGTTCATTGTGGATAGTGGATCAAGCCACTCGATATTAAGAGATAAGAGATACTTCATTGATCTTACACTTAAAAAGGCAAATGTAACCACAATTGCGGGTATAGCAAATTTAATTGAAGGCCACGGTCAAGCCCATATTTTATTACCTAAGGGCACGCATCTAGAAATTTCTAATGCGTTATATTCACCTAGTTCAAAGAGAAGTCTATTGAGCTTTAAAGACATTCGAATGAATGGTCTTCATGTTGAAACTAAGGACGAGAATAACAAAGAATTCCTTCAAATCTTTGAAACCGTCCATGGCTATAAGAAAGTCCTAGAGACTATACCTGCCATTTCTGTGGGCCTTTATTGTGCTAAGATCGGAATGATAGAAGTAAATGCTATGGTAAACAAAGAGTTTACTGAGAATTTCACTTTTTGGCATAACCGGCTTGGCCATCCCGGTGCTAACATGATGCGAAAGATATTAGCAAGTACTAATGGGCACACCTTGAAAGAAAGGAGAGTTATCCCAAAGAATCTCACGTGTGAAGCATGTTCACTAGGGAAACTCATTACTAGGCCATCACCAATCAAAGTAACTAAGGAAACGATAAATTTTCTGGAAAGAATTCAAGGAGACATATGCGGACCAATACACCCACCTTGTGGGACGTTTAGATATTTTATGGTCCTTATTGATGCATCCACGAGATGGTCACATGTCTGCCTATTATCAACTAGAAATGTGGCATTTGCAAGATTGCTTGCCCAGCTCATACGTTTAAGAGCACACTTTCCAGATTTTCCTTTAAAGACTATACGTCTTGACAATGCTGGTGAATTTACGTCCCAAGCGTTTAACGATTATTGTATGTCCATGGGGGTAAGTGTTGAATATTCTGTGGCACATGTACATACACAAAACGGTTTGGCTGAATCGTTTATTAAACGCATACAGTTGATTGCTAGACCGTTGCTAATGAGATCAAAACTCCCGGTCTCAGCTTGGGGACATGCAGTTTTACATGCAGCAGAGCTAATTCGTATCAGGTCATCTAGTGAACATAAATATTCCCCATCACAGTTAATAACGGGTCAAGAGCCAGACATATCCCATCTTAAAACATTCGGATGTTCCGTTTATGTGCCTATTGCACCACCACAGAGAACAAAGATGGGACCTCAAAGGAGGATGGGGATATATGTTGGATATGATTCTCCTACTATCATTAAGTACCTTGAGCCAACCACGGGTGATTTGTTTAAGGCCAGGTACGCAGATTGTCATTTTGACGAATCTGTCTATCCAACATTAGGAGGAGATAACAGACTGGTAAAGGAAATTATATGGAATCAAACGTCCTTAAAATGGCAAGATCCTCGGACTCAAGAATGTGAATTAGAAGTCCAAAAGATTATACATTTACAAAAGCTAGCTAATCAATTGCCAGATTCCTTTGCTGACCCGAAAAGAGTAACTAAGTCTTACATACCAGCTGTTAATGCACCGATTAGAATTGATGTTCAAGAGGGACACAATCAAGTTGCTACAGAATCTAAACCACACTCAAAACGTGGCCGGCCAATAGGTTCCAAAGATAAGAATCCTCGGAAAAGAAAGAAAGGTGCTGAAATCGTGGTTGAGGAATCTGATGGAACCCCAGACATAACTGAACCGATAGTTCCAAGCAATGAGACTCGGGACGCCGAGTTTCATGGTTCTGACGTTCCTGAAAATAATGAGATCTCAATGAATTATGTTATGTCTGGAATACAATGGAATAGAAAGTGTGTGGAAATCGATGATATATTTGCTTTTAAGGTAGCACTTGAACTTATGGAGGATCTAGAACCCACGTCGATATATGAGTGCACTCAGAGTGAAAATTGGACTAAATGGAAAGAAGCTATAAACGTGGAGTTGAATTCTTTAAGGAAAAGGGATGTCTTTGGTCCAATAATTCGGACACCCTATGAGATTAAACCAGTTGGACATAAATGGGTCTTTGTGAGGAAAAGAAATGAACATGGTGAAATCGTGAGATATAAAGCACGGCTTGTTGCACAAGGATTCTCACAGAGACCAGGAATAGATTATGAGGAGACATACTCCCCTGTGGTGGATGCTACAACTTTTAGATTTTTGATAAGTCTGGCTATAAGAGAAAAGTTGGATATGCGGTTAATGGACGTTGTAACTGCATACTTATATGGTCCACTGGATAATGAGATTTATATGAGATTACCAGAGGGTATTGAGCTCAAAGATAAGAAAGGTTCTCGAGAACAACACTGCATAAGGCTGAACAAATCCCTTTATGGACTGAAGCAAAGTGGGCGTATGTGGTACAATAGATTGAGTGAGTACTTAGTCAAAGAAGGCTATAAGAATGATCCCATCAGTCCATGTATTTTTATAAAAAAGTTTGCAAACAAAGGGTTTGTTATCATAGCAGTTTACGTGGATGATTTGAACATCCTTGGAACCCCTGGTGAAATCGTCCAAACAGTTGAATGCCTCAAGAAAGAATTTGAGATGAAAGACCTAGGCAAAACTAAGTTCTGTTTGGGATTGCAACTTGAGTACATAAATGATGGAATCCTTGTGCATCAAATGGCATATACTGAAAAGGTACTCAAGCGTTTTAATATGGATCAATGTCACCCATTGTCCAGCCCAATGGTGGTGAGATCTCTTGATCTAGAAAAGGATCCGTTTGGTCCTAAGAGAGACTCTGAAGAAGTCCTTGGTCCCGAAGTGCCATATCTCAGTGCCATAGGAGCTTTAATGTATCTGGCAAGCCACACTAGGCCAGATATATGTTTTGCCGTGAATTTATTATCAAGATTTAGCTCATGTCCGACCCAAAGGCTCTGGGACGGGATAAAACATATTCTTCGTTACCTACAAGGAACGAAAGACTTGGGTCTATTTTATACTAACCAATCTAAGGACGGTTTAGTTGGTTTTGCTGATGCAGGTTATCTTTCAGATCCTCATAATGCACGGTCCCAGACAGGTTATGTGTTTACTCATGGAGGAACTGCAATATCTTGGCGGTCAATGAAGCAGGCCATTGCAGCTACATCTTCTAATCATTCAGAGATATTGGCAATTCATGAGGCTAGTCGTGAGTGTGTTTGGTTAAGGCTGATGACCCAGCACATAAGAGTGGATTGTGGAATGGCCGAAGGTAAGCAGGAATCGACGGTCTTGTTCGAGGACAATGCAGCGTGTATAGCTCAACTTAAGGATGGATACATCAAAGGTGATAGGACGAAGCACATTCTGCCAAAATTCTTCTTCACATCCGATCTACAGAAAGATGGAGAAATTCAAGTGCAGCAAGTACGATCAAGTGAGAATTCAGCAGACCTATTCACCAAGTCACTTCCAACCTCAACGTTCAAGAAACTTACTTATCAGATTGGAATGCGTCGTTTGAAAGACTTGCAGTGAGGTTCAGAACAGGGGGAGTAATACGTGTTGTACTCTTTTTCCTTCACCACGGTTTTGTCCCAAAATGGGTTTTACTTGGTAAGGTTTTAATGAGGCAACATCCAAAGCGTATTACAAGCCCATTAGAGTTATGACATCCAAGGGGGAGTGTTATAAATCATAGTGGATTGTCATAACTAGTTCTGGTCCGTTTACGGCCCATTAACACTTAGTCTTTAGGCCGGTTTAATGAATCCTAGTTGAATTAGGATTTTCCTTTTATGTACTTTCCTTTTCCCATTAGGAAAAGGAATTTTCCTTTTCTCTCTTGTAATAATCCTATATAAAGGATCTTATGATTAATGAATAAACACAATCTTCCCCATTCGTTCTCTTGATTCACAACAGTGAATTTTTTCAAGAAGTATTTTTTTACTTATTTACCTAATGGATAGGGCTTGTTGAACCGAGGAGGCGTAATCCCACGATCCAGGAGGGGATGGAGTTGGTCCGACCGGGTCAATAGGGGAGTTAGGATATCGGATTAAGGCTAAACCAGACATGTAGAAATTAGTAAACCGGGTTGAGGCGAAAATGTAGTAGGACCGGTGAATTCCAATCGGATCGGTTTTCGCAGTGACGAGAACGGAATATGATTGGCCCACGTGGATGTCCAAGTTGGAATAGGTACGTTTTTGAACATAAGAACCTTCTGTCTCAACTAGAAGCATATCATGGTCTTGAATCCTGAAGTTTAAGCTTGATTTTAGACCCACGTTTGATATTCTTAGCCTATATGTTTTCCCTAAGATTATACACATAAAATTAGAGTTAATGATATGATTAATGTGACTTATTATGTGAAAAATGTATAAGAAATCACCTGGTTGAAATGCAAAAAAGGTCTGTTCGGGTCCATGTCCATTAATTAGAATACAATCAGGGTTTGCTAAGCTGAGTCCATTATCAAGTGCAGCTCTCATATCCTTTTACCAAAACCATAAGACAAAAAAAACCAATATTATAGCGTGTAATATATTTCAATATGGTTAAAAAAAACATTCTTTGTGAAACATATGGAGTAGTATGCGGTAATCAGAAGGCAAAAGTAAAGATTTAAATTACTCTATGGTCAGTATAAAACCAATCTCCGATCAAGATGTCAAATTCGCCATCGGGTCGAGGGAATGGAACCGGGACGAGTTCTGGACTATAGACTCTAATGGAACCGTAGCCTCCGGCCGCTTTTTGGAGTAGAATCGACGGGAAGTAAAAATAACTTCCGATCTGATCCTTTATTTGAAAGCGGTATGTCCAATTCAGTCCCGGTAGTATGGGACAATTTGTTCCTAAAACTCCGTCTTGCCACGAGTTCTTTCGCATTTGCAATCCATTCCTTCAATGAGTATACATTGTTTTGACGACTATAATTAATAAAACGAATACAAAAAATATATAACTGATGAATGTTAATCAAACTTACCAGGTCATGAGAAAGGGTTCGGTTAAGTGGTTGAAAATGTTAACGCTCACAATGTCGCCTGCTGTTGCAGTAAGGATCGGTCCAGGAAACATGTCGTTGATCACTACGATCTGTTTATATCATGGATATATCATTCATATATAATGATTTTAAATCATAATAGTTTATAAGGAAAACATGATAATCGAATTATCGATTAATAGAACCTTTTTGTTTGCTCCAAGAATGTAACGTTGAGAATAAGAGACGACCCAGTCATAAGAAACGGTAGGTGAAAGTGCATCGCTCAATTCCAAGACGACCATAGAGATCACAAAGAACACCACAACAATCACATATCTCATCACAAAGAATTCAAAGAAAAGACTGAGAAAAACCTGTGAAAAAGCAAACTATACACTTTACTTAAGGAAATATTAATTCGATGATCATTATTAGTTAGAATTAGAGCTTATCTTGTTTTCTAGTATTGAAATATGATCGAATTAAGAAGATGGTTATTTCATGCAATCTATGTTTTCGACCTAATCACCACATTTTATGATAATAAAAAAAAAAGAACTACTCACGTTATATGTACCTTGACCAAAGAAGCATTTACGGCACTATACTTTGCATAATATAGTGACTTCTGTATCACACGTGTACTAGAGAATTTATGGGCAACAACATGTGTGATACTTGTACGCTTTCCTTGATGAAACTCTGGGCTCATTTATTATACGAAACCTACAAAGGCCCATTAAGTATTTTATCTTAATAATAGATGTACGCGTAATATTGATCTATTGCACGTAACGGACAATAAGAACAAAATCTAGTACGTAAGGGAAGGCGATGGCTTACGATATATTGTAAAGTGGATGTGACTTGTCTCATACAAAATTACAAAATTACAAAATAGTCGCTGTTAGACCCACAAAATAAATAACATCAATTATTGGAAAAGGAAAAATATTTATCAAATTAATAACAGCATTTTAAAAACAGTGAAAACTAAAAATTAACAACATTTTCACTTTATCAAATAAATATGTATGATGTATCAGATATTTATGTTACACTAATAAAGAAGAGAGACGATGGTTATCGTGTTGTTGAGAAAAGTCGCGGGTCGAGGATCTCTTCCGAGGAATAATCACTGCCACGAAGGAGATTCTCGACCCGCGACTCAGATCATCAAGCTAGTCGACAATACGATGCGAAATCGAATCAACTCTATGTTGTACCAAGAAAAAAACAGAACAAAAGCAGAACCAGAGAATGTTCAACTTGTACTTTTCATTAACAAGAGAACTGATCTTAAGTAGATCATTTTCAAAAACCAATCAATCTGAAACTACCTCCTAACTTATTGTAACTAACAAACCAATGATATCTCCTAAACATTCGGAGACTTATTCAACAAAGACTTAGTCCTGAGACTTTTATTCAAACTTGAACTTAAAACCCTAACTTCTAACGGCTAGTTTATTCTTCAAATCTTCCCCTAAACTGGAATGGCTCCGTTCCAGTTTTATCCTTGCTTCTCACACACTCCCATCCTCCTCCTTAAAGTCTCAAATGTATCAAGCTTCAATGCCTTTGTCATACAGTTTGCTACATGGTCTTGAGTGGGACAGTACTCAATTTGAATTGTTCCATCATTCACCAAGTCTCTGATAAAGTGATACATGACATGAATGTGTTTACTTCTCCCATGTAAAACCAGATTTTTAGCCAATTTGATTGTAGAACTGTTGTCACAGAACAAGATAGTCCCTTCTTCCTGAGATTCACCAATCTCCTCAAGAACATTCCTCAACCACACTCCTTGACATGCTCCATATGCAGCTGCTACAAACTCTGCCTCAGTAATGGATAATGTAACAATAGTTTGTTTCTTTGACGCCCAAGAAACTGCACCTCCTCCAAGCATGAACACATAGCTTGAGGTGCTTTTCCTGTCATCAACATCCCCTGCATAATCACTATCTGCATAACCAATCAGCTCAGAATTTCCTTCTCTCCTTTACTGTGTCCCAAACTCAGTGGTTCCTTGAACATATCTTAATATTCTCTTAGCCACCAAGACATGTTCCTCATTCGGCTGCTCCATATACCTACTCACCAGATTGACAGAGTATATGATATCAGGTCTTGTCGCTGTCAAGTACCTTAGACTTCCAACCAGCTGTTTGAATGCGGTTCGATCAACCTTGGCTCCAACTCCTTCTTTAGACACCTTGTGACCTGGAACCAGTGGGTTTTTCACTGAGTTGCAGTCACTCATCCCAAATTTCTCAAGTATTTCTAGAGCATACTTTTGCTGGCTAATGAAGATCCCTTGCTCATCTTGTATCACTTCAACTCCCAAGAAGTATTTCATCATACCAAGATCCGTCATAGCAAATTCTCTCATCATTGAATTCTTGAAAGCATTCAGAAGAGATTCAGAGTTACCTGTGTATATGAGATCATCAACATAGAGGCTTACTATGAGAATCTCTTCTTTTCCAGTCTTTGTGAACAATGTGTGTTCACAGTAACACTTCTTAAATCCTTCTCTGGTGAAATATCCTTCAATCCTGCTGTACCAAGCTCTAGGAGCCTGTTTTAGCCCATACAGAGCCTTCCTCAGCTTGTACACTTTACTTTCAGCTCCAACAGCTTCAAACCCTCTCGGTTGATCTATGTAAACATCTTCATTCAGTTCTCCGTGCAAGAAAGCACTCTTTACATCTAGCTGAAATCTTTCATCCTTTCTGAGCAGCCTTAGCAAGCAAAGTTCTAATGGTGTCCCATCTAGCTACTGCAAAAACCTCATAGAAATCTATGCTTTACCTCTGATGATACCCTTTAGCCACCAACCGTGCTTTAGATTTGTCTACTTCTCCTTTCTCATTGTACTTTATCTTAAAGATCCATTTCACACCAATAACTTTGGCTTCTTCTGGTAATTCCACCATTTCCCATGTATTATTGTCTTTTATGGAATTGATCTCTAGTTCTATGGCTTTTCTCCACTTATCATGTTGCACTGCTTCATCAAAACTTGTTGGATCTTCAGATGCAATATACATTACCATGATATCTTTCCCATCAACTACAAAGAGACTGGTTCCTTCAGTGATATAATCTTTCATCCATATAGGTTGTTGTCTAGTTCTTCTTGTTGCAGAGCCTCCTGCAGTAGCATTCTCATTGACTTGATTCACATCTTCCCCTACTACTGCTTGATCTGCAATATTTGTTTCCTCATGAGTCGGCTCAACATCATCAGTATCACCATTCTTTGTCTCCTTTTCTTCATCGGATGTGTTAATATCCCAAGTAAGCACCATTTCTCGTTGGTTTTCTTCCCATGTCCATTTTTTCTTCTCATTAAAATGAACATCTCTATTGATGATGATCTTCTTTGTCTCTGGATTGTACAGCTTATATGCATGTGATTCCTTGCTTACTCCAAGTAGCACACACCTAGTGCTTTTCTCATCAAGTTTGATTCTTCTTTCATAAGGAACCAGTGCATAAGACACACATCCGAATATCCTCATGTGATCAATAGATGGCTTGTTTTTACTCCATTTCTCCTTTGGTGTCATGTCTTCAAGAGCTGAGGATGGACTTCTGTTTAGTATGTGGATAGCATATTGTACAGCTTCAGTCCAAAATCTTCTTGGAACTGACATCTCAAGCAACATACATCTAGTTATATTCATGACTGTTCTATTTTTCCTCTCTGCAATTCCATTTTGCTGAGGGGTGTAGGCTGCTGTGAGCTGTCTTTTGATGCCATTCTCCTTGCAGTAGTCTTGAAAAGCAGTAGAGTTATATTCACCACCTCTATCTGATCTCAAGCCAACCAACTTAGCTCATGTTTCTCTTTCAACTACTGCCTGAAATTCTTTGAACACCTTCAAAGCTTCTGATTTTTCACACGAAAGGTATGTCCAGCACTTCCGACTATAATCATCAATAAAGTTCAAGACATACCTCTTTCCACTCTCAGATATGGGAGTTATTGGTTCACATATGTTAATGTGAACCAGTTGAAGAGGTCTGGTTGCCCTCCATGAGCTCTTCTTTGGAATGCTGAGTTTATTCTGCTTCCCTCGCATACACACATCACACAACTCATCACTTCCTTTATTAGCTAGCTTTGGTAAACCATACACCATTTGTTTGTTAGATAAGTCTTAAATCCCTCCTGGATTCAAATGTCCAAGTCGTTTGTGCCAGAGCTTCTCAATTCTTTCTTCTGCAGTCACTTGCAAGAGATTTTGATCTTCTGTTTCCTTGGCTCCCTTCACTTCAGCAAGAGTGATAAACATTCTTTTCTTAGTCATCACTGAATGCATAAGCAATCTCTTCTGTTGCTTGTACCATATCTCACAAACATCATCTTCTATTATGATTCTTAGCCCCTTTTGCTGAAGTTGTCCAACACTCAGTAAATTATTCTTGAGGCCAGGAACATAATAGACAGATGAGATCACCTGAATTGAGCCATTGATCATCAGCCTAAGACTTCCTCTTCCTTCCACCATCATTCTCTTATCATCTCCTAGTTTCACATTCTGTCGAAATGTTGAATCAAACTCCACAAACCACTCTCTAGTGCCACAGATATGGTTTGAGCAACCTGAGTCTAGAAACCAAATGTGTTCCTCTTCCTTCTTGTGCAACTCAATATGTGCCACGAGTAGCACATCTTCTTCAATCTGAGCATAATTGGCGTTTCTCTCCCATTCTGGACACTCATTCTTGAAGTGTTCCTTCTTGTTACACTTGAAACATTCAACATTAGCTTTGTTGAAGCTGTTTCTACCTCTTCCTCTGCCACCACTAAAACCTCCTCTTCTTCTACCGAATCCTCCTCTTTTTCCTTCCATTTTGAGAACATGTTCTTCTCCATCAGATTTCTTTATATTGGATTCATGACACAACAGTGAGCTATGCAAGCTATCCACTGTGAGACTTTTGATGTCATTCGATTCTTCAATAGCACACACAACATACATGAACTTTTCAGCCAAAGTTCTCAACACCTTTTCCACAATCTTAGAACATTGCATGTCTTCCCCCAAATTCCTCATATCGTTAGCCAACATCATCACTCTAGAGAAATATCCACTGATATTCTCTCCTTCTTTCATCTCCAAGACTTCAAAGCTCCTTCTAAGCCTCTGGAGGTGAGAACTTTAAACCCTTTCCTTTCCTTGATACTTGATTTTGATGGACTCCCAGATGTCCTTCGAAGTCTTCTTCTTCCCAATTGTCTTCAGGATTGTTTTGTCAAGCGAGGCAAACAAGTAATTTTTCACCTTCAGGTCCTTGAGCTTCACTTCTGCAAGCTCGGTTCTCTGTGGTCCAGTCAGAATCACCCCTCTTTCAGGCATGACCACTCCGGTTTCAATCAAATCCCACCACTCTTTGGTACGCAAAAGATTCTCCATAAGCATAGCCCAATGCTCATAATCACCATCGAATGTAGGAATACTCAGCAATGCATCTCTATCTCCCATCTCTCTGTCTCTCTCTCAAATGAACTTGTAATATATCGATTCAACAAGCTCAGATACCACTTGTTGTACCAAGAAAGAAACATAACAAAAGCAGAACCAGAGAATGTTCAACTTGGTCTTTTCATTAACAAGAGAACTGATCTTAAGTAGATCTTTTTCAAAAACAAATCAATCCGAAACTACCTCCTAACTTATTGTAGCTAACAAACCAATGATATCTCCTAAACATTCGGAGACTTATTCAACAAAGACTTAGTACTGAGACTTTTATTCAAACTTGAACTTAAAACCCCAACTTCTAACGGCTAGTTTATTCTTCACTCTATCCGATTGTTAGGAGACAAAAATACGAGGACGGTTTAAGTCGATGGTTTGCAACCCAAACACCATACCCACGACAATTTAGTTGAAAACTCAAGCTCTATACTTAATCATTATGTTTCAAAACTTTTAAAACTTGTTACATTATCTACAGCATGATTGTAACAAAACTTGTAAAAACTTTTTTTTGTTAAATAAATTTAACATGTTGGAAAATTTAAGTGAATAAGTGGTTAATTAATGAACCATTGCAATTGTTGAGTTTATGGTTATTTTATTAAACGTACGGTTGCAAACGTAAGTCACCACCTTTGAACCATTATAAAACTATGTTCCTTGCATCAAAAACAAAAAAAAAAAGGAAACAAGAGGAAGAGGAGAGATTCATGAGACCAAAGATTAAGAGAATCTTTGGTGAAAACACAAAATCTCTATTTGTTTCTCTTGAATCTTAGCCTAGAACAAGAGAGAACTTTGATTGTTGTATTCTATAAGGGATTTCGTGTAACCTAAGGCTTGAGAATGGTCGAAATACTCTTTAAGGAAAATGTTTTCAAGTATGATTCAATCATTATCCAAGTTCACAATACGTTACGATCCCGGAGATACATCGATTTACAACATAACATTCATTTCAACAAAAAAAAAGTGTTTTCTATTTTATTGGTTTGCAATATTTTGTTGCTATTGATCAATCAAACCAAACCCCAAGATATTATATATTGTAACAAATGATTTTATATAGCCAAGAATCACGATATTATTTATGGATCCTCCAATATATCTTACATGGCCCGCGACTATGATAAAAGACATGATCCTCCAAGTTCACAATACGTTACGATCCCATAGATACATCGATTTACAACATAACATTCATTTCAAAAAAAAAAAAGTGTTTTCTATTATATTAGTTTGCAATATTTTGTTGCTATTGATCAATCAAACCAAACCCCAAGATATTATATATTGTAACAAATGATTTTATATAGCCAAGAATCACGATATTATTTATGGATCCTCCAATATATCTTACATGGCCCGCGACTATGATAAAAGACGTTGAAACGTCCACTAGCTAGTGGTACCTAGTTGTTTGTAAGAATGAAATCATAAATTTAATTAATTATGTGGTTTTTGGACTTGAAATTCGTCATTATTTTGTACTAGACCATTCCTTCTTGTCAGATAAAAAAACAAGTGGTCATAAATCCTACTTGCGTAATTATTCAGTAAAGTTAAAAGAATCTTGAAAACAAAATTTACTTTACGTTTTTGTAGATATTTTTTTTAATTAAAAAAGTGGATGTCAAAAGGTTGGTTAGATATTTTGTTGAAAAATCGTAAACAACAAATAGTGATAAACCCTTTTCAAACCAATCCTGATTAATACATTGGATCCGATTGGTAAACTAGCTTTTTTAAAATCTGGAGCGAGAAATTGGAGTGGTAAGTTTTATAGCATAGTGCAAAGCTGTATAGATAAAGATTTGAGATAAAAATTAGTGTAATAGTATTGGTAAAACTTTTGATAAAGATTTTGTGATTGGTACAATCTAAAACTGTATGAATTAAAAAATGGTATAAAGATTTTAAAAAGTCTACCAATCAAAGCCATAGAGAGATCTCCAATCAAACCGATTAAAGAACAAAATATCTATTTACTATACAAAATTATCTTCGATTTGTTCACCAGGTGCTTTTCTTATTCTCAACGGTTAAAAACTCTAACCCAATCACGTGTATCCACGTAAGCCGGCGTACCATAAGCCACCAACCAACACATACACCTGATTCTTACCAATAGACAACTTCTATAAATCACATATTTCTTCATTATCTCCCTTTCGCTCTGTGATTTCTCCTACATAAAAAATCGAAGAAGAAGAAGAAAACAGAGCAAAAATTCCTCAATAAAAGCTTCTTCTTCTTCTTTAATCCAATGGCTTCTCCATTGCCATTGATTTTCTTAATCTTCTCCCATTTCTTCATTTCCGGTACGAATCTTCTCCAATCGATTTTAATAACGATTGCAACTGTCACTGTGTTAAATTGATTTGGGATTTTTTGTTAACAGGTGTTAGGTCAACGAATTTTATAATGGAGAACAAATGCGAATACACAGTATGGCCTGGGCTTTTATCAAACGCCGGAGTTCCACCACTTCCGACGACCGGATTCGTACTTCAGAAAGGCGAATCCCGTACAATCAACGCTCCGGTTTCATGGGGAGGTAGATTCTGGGGAAGAACACTCTGCTCCACCGACACAACCGGAAAATTCTCATGCCTCACCGGAGATTGCGGATCTGGGAAACTCGAATGCTCCGGATCCGGCGCCGCACCACCGGCAACTCTCGCCGAGTTCACATTAGACGGATCTGGTGGTTTAGATTTCTATGACGTGAGTCTCGTCGACGGTTACAATGTTCCGATGCTAGTCGTACCTCAGGGAGGATCGGGATTGAACTGTAGTAGTACCGGATGCGTCGTGGATCTGAACGGATCTTGTCCCTCGGAGCTGAGATTGACGAGTGTGGACGACGGTGGGAAACAGACGACGACGGGATGTAAAAGCGCTTGCGAAGCTTTCCGGTCGTCGGAATATTGTTGTAACGGCGATCACGGTACGCCTGACACGTGTCAGCCGTCGTCGTACTCGTTGATTTTCAAAAACGCGTGTCCACGTGCTTACAGCTACGCTTACGATGATAAGAGTAGTACCTTCACATGCGCTAAATCTCCGGATTACGTTATCACTTTTTGCCCGTCTCCGAACACCAGGTGAAAATTCCATTTATACCCTTCGCTGCTTAATTAGGCTTAGAACACGCTTAATTAGTGTGGATAGTTTCGTCAAATTAGCATTCACTGTGGCACTGATTAGCATGAATAGTGTGATTGTTAAGGTTAGTGGAGATAACGCTTAATCCTGGAGGATAATTTCGTCAAAATACAACAGACATGATACTATCCTTCACTCCGGGAGGATAATTTCGTCACCATTTATACCCTTAGCATGATTAGTGGAGTATAATTAAGTCTTTTATAGGGTAATATGGTGTGAAACGTCAAAGAGATATCTTCATTTTGTGGCAATCACCAAGCATGATTAATTTGGGAGGGTAATTTCGTCAAAGTACAACAGACAGTTACTATATCTACATCATTCAATGCAACCATTAGTGACCTTTTTAGGCTTATCGTGCAATCGAAGTTACTGATTTTTTTTTTTTTTTTTGTCATTTATTTTGATCACTGCAAAATTAGAGAGAATCTACAGATGTTTTTTTTTGCTTTCTGCTGCAAAGAGTGTTCATTAAGATTTTGTATTTTTTTTCCATCAATTTTTTTACTATTCCCAATTTCCCTCGGGTAGAGAGATAGATTTATTGGGATGTGAATTGAATAACGGTCCAATAGATTTTTTTTAATGTTATACCCAATCACGAGGAGACGCATGTAGTCTATGCGTGTTTTATTTAACGGCTATTTATTTTACCGTTGCAGTCAAAAATCATCTCAAGATCAGAGTCCAGACCCAAAAGTGACGACACCGCCGGGTACGTCGACTACACCAGCCGGAGACAGTAGTTCGTCGTGGTCGCCGGTAGATACGTCGATGATATACGAAGGAGCTTTAGACCAGAGCAAAGGATCACCTTCCACGTGTCGTCATCTTTCGTTAAGTGGAATCACAGTCACTCTTGCGCTGGCCTTTTGTCGGATGTGGCGGCTTTTTTGACCTACCTTCTCCCGCGTAAAATCAGGACGATGTGGGCCTTATTAAAGCCTTATCTCGTTGCCGGCCCATGTTACCTTTACGACGTCGGATTGAGTCAGAAGTCGAAAAAGGTAGTGACAACTCAAAAATGCTTCCTTACTCGAAATTACGAAAGTACCCTTCATGGGAGGATTCTTAATTTGGGTGAGGAACACGTGGGGAAGAAAGTGGGCTGCTGGGTGGAATTCAAAGAAGATGGGAAATGTTGATTGAATTGTAAGGTCAGAATATTTGTTTAGTCTAGGATTAGAATATTATTATGTACACTACTGATATAAAGTAAGCTATTATTATTAGTGCTAAACTTATATATTGGGAGAATGGTGGGGAATATTTCATTTGTTTGTTATCTGATGCTGCGTTGGCTATTTGGACCATTGAAATGAATAATACCATTATTACTTGCAATTTGGCGTTCTTGTCTCAACCGATGTATTTAAAAATAGTTTGACTTTATCAGCGCATGAGAGCCATAAGAAATTCAGGTGTTCTCTGTATTATAAGCTGAAAAAATCAATAATCAAAACATTAATAGTGATATGTGGTAACCACTAGTTGAAAAAGGGAGATTAGATAATATTAATTAAGAGTGAGTTGATCATGATGAATATGATGCCTTTGGTATATAGTGGAAGTGAACCTATTAGTATAAACCAAGTGTCTATTTCACTTCATATGATTTGACAAACAAAGTATCATAAGAATAAGCCATCATGGAATGTCTACACATGCTTTTAATCTCTAATTGTAAATAAAAAAGATATTTGCTTTAGTAAACTTGTGGAACCTGAAATGTCTACAAATAAGAGATACTGCAAGTGAAATGCTAAATGATTTGAGGGTGAACCTTAAGATACATTTTTCAAAACTAGAAGAAATATTGAATGACAAGATGGGTGTAAAACTGAACCTCAGTATGGACTTTAAAGGCCCATCACACACCATTATGAAGCCCATTAAGAAGTGAAAAGAGAATTAATCTTTTGTACGATCAAATTTGACCACAACCATAGAAAGAGAAGTCTCTTGATTCGATGACAATGACATACGTAAACGTCACAATTATTATTCGTGGCACGAAGTCATCACAAATTGAAGAAAACGTTGTCGTTTTATACCGAAGGGTACTAACCAACAACCTCTTCTCACACTAGTCACGAGCAAAAAGATCTTCTCAAGGGTATTTCAGTCATTTCCACATCCTCCTTTGACAAAGATAACGCCTTGAGGTTTTTTTTTTTCTTTTTTAATCCAGCATTCACCACAATTTACGCTTTCTTCACTTTTTCTGTTAAGCTTTCTCCACCGTAACGAGACACCGGAGCAATTTCACGGCGAACGGAGGAAGAAGAAGGAATTCTCATTTCTCTATGTGTCTAATGGCGTTATCCGACGCGGTTCTCGGGAATCTCGCGACGATCTACGTGGCGGTGATAATCGCGATTAAGGCGTACGGATTAATCTCCGGGAAGAGTTTCAGCGCCGGATTCGTCGTCGTCGTTTCGATTACGGCGGTCGGAGTTTTATTAGCGGTTACGCTCGCTTGGGACGTTTCTAGAAGAGCGGCTGATGCGGTTTCGCGGTACAATCGCGGTGTTGAGGAAGAGGAGGATCTCATTCACCGTCACCATAACGACAGTTGTAAAGGAGGGATTTGTTGGCACGGCGTTGCGATCCGATCACCAGCTTCTCAGGTTCGATTCCGGCTTCCTCAACACATACCCTACGGTGCTTTCTGACTACATAACTTTTCAATTTTTTGTTTTTGTTAAGAAACCAAGTAGATAAACATGTATGAAGCCATAAGAATATATATGTATAATAGGTTGTGAGGAATAAGGCAATGGTGTTCTTCTTGTAGCTATGCAACTTTGGGGAATTTTTGTTTTGCTTTTGTGATTGTATTGATATGTTGTAAAATCTGATATGAAATGATGATAGAGGTTCTTGTTTCTTTAAAAATCAAATTGATTTCGAGTGTTATTAGATTCGAAATGTTAAAAGTTCTTGATGTTTCTTGTGATGAATCAAGATTGTGTTTATGTAGAGACTAATACACAGTATAAATAAAGGATCTTTGTGTGTACTCTCTAGCTTAGTGAACTTGTGAATCCTGAAATGGTATGTATGGTGAGATATCGAGTTGGATATTCGGTAGAGTCTGGCGATGACAATGGAGTGGGTTCTTTCGGTTGAATTGGTTTCTAAGTTGTGACTCTGTTTCTTTGACTCCTTCTCACATATGCATTTGGATAAATGACCAGTTTCCTTATGTATTGAGTTCTTGGCCATGAATGGAGGTAAGACGGTAAGAATTATGTATACAAGTTGGCTTTGCAGCATCATTATTGATCTCTAACATGTTAACTTCTCTTGTTGATAATACAGATGATAACAAGTTGAAGTTAGTCGGCTGTTAAATAGACTTAATGCTGACAAACGTTCATCGTGGTTTATTTGTCGGGTTTTTCTTAGTTGATGCGGGTTTTGCTTCAGGGGAAGCATTGCAACTAAAATGTCATCAGATGGGTTTGATTATGTGCTATAATTATTATTGATGTGATCCTGGATAGCACTAAGGAGATGGAGCTTGAACCAGAGCTTGTTGCGGAGCTTGCACCTGCGGAAGAGCATGAAGCTGAGGAAATATTGCTTGTACCCGTTGGTACCATGACCAAAAATCGAATTAAGGAGAAATGGATCAGCCCAACAACAATGTTTGATCCAGGAATTTCAAGAAAACTCAATAAATGGGCATGTGTTCCATTTGTACTCTTTTTCCCTTCTCTTCGGTTTTGTCCCTTTGGGTTTTCCGGAAAAAGGTTTTTAATGAGGCAAGTGGATCACATTTCCTTAACCCATTTGTTGATCATAATCCAAGACCAGCGATTCAATACTATGGCGTTTTTCAATCAAGTGTCGCTGTTAGCTTACAGTGCTCCAGACGACGATCTACATATGGATCTAAAGCCCCGTGAGTCTAGTTTCCGAAACTATCAAGAACTCTCCAATCGGTCCAGTGAATCGCTCAGGAAAGGCCCAACAGTGGATGCGCGTCCAAGGCATGGGAAGAGTCATGTTTTATTCAAACTTTGTGTTTAATTTCTATCATTTTCGAGGTGGTTTAATTGTTGTGCATGCAGCCCCTCTTATTTTCCTATTTAAACTCTTTGTATCTCATTTGAGAAAATCATCTAGTTGTTGAATCAAAAATCTCTTTTCTCTCTAGATAAAAAATTCTCGTTTGTGAGTCATATCAAACGAAAACCTTTGTCTATTTTTGGTGAGTCATATCCGAAAGTAGCAAAGTGGAATATCAAGGGCTTTTCCGCACCCCTTGTGAGACCATTCGATCCCCATCCTTTGAAGCGATTCGTCGTTTGTAAAGTTATCTCCTTGTTACCCAAACCGTGAAGTGAGAGTCCTTGGGAGGATCGTGTCAGGTGGTATCAGAGCACCACTCCACAACCTGGGTAGTCTTCGTTCCATTCTCTCTTTATTTCATTTCATCATCGTTTCTGAATTTTTCAGATTTCAGATCTGTTTTCAAAACTTTTTCATAAATAATAGGTTCATCCTAAAATTGCGAATTCAATTGTTTTGGACCCTAGAACGAGTGTAGTTTATTTTAAAAATAATTTGGGAATTTTTAACATGTTTTACTATTTTTATTTGAACCGATAATTTCACTGCATCAAATCTGTCCTTTCGTATTCAAATCGTGTTCATACATTTTTTATAAAAAAAATTATGTTTGAACCAACTCCAATATTTTCAAAGGACTTGTTGCTGGTGACTCGGTTTGTTTTAATTTCAGGTACCAATGACGGACGAGAGTGCATACACGTCCTCACGGTCAAGGGAAGAGCGAGAGACCACCATGAATCGAAAGATCGATGGCATGGATCAAAAAGTCGATAGCATCACTCAACTACTCCAAGAGATGCTAGACCGTATGGCCGCACTAGAGGTAAGGACGCCGAGAAGGCAAGAAAATTACAACGGTGCCAACCATGGCGTTGCACAAGGAGTTGATATGGTCAAGGACCAAGGATCCAACCAAAGTGTTGGTCAAGGGAGTCGCCGTATGCCGGGTAGACCGAGAGTCCGAGAGAACGATCTCGATGTATTCCTTGATTGGGAAAAGAACATAGATTCGGTCTTTGATTGTCAAGGCTATTCCGATCACAAAAAGGAATTTGACACACCGCCTATCTATGACGACTATGGGAAATATGCGGCTGAAGAAGATAATTCTATGAACATGAATCAAGATCAACTTCTCCTCAAGCACAAAGTTAAAAAGGTTGTAAGTGATTATTCTAACTCCCTCAAGAAATCTAAGAAAAGCTTGTTGCTTAAATTTAAAGAAATTCCTTCGGGTATTATTAACCATGTACCAGAACTTATAATTCCGAGTAAGACCACTCTTATTTTGCAGAAAAATCAAGTTGGAGTTTCCCAAAAGGAGAGTTCGATCCATAACTATTGGTCCAGCCGTAGGCAATTCGATCGACCCTTTGAAATTCCCGACCAACCGCATGTTAACTACTTGGTGCGAATGAGAGAGGAGCTAAGGAGAAGAAATGCTACTGAGTCTGAGCATTTTCATCGACCAACTAAGTCTATAGAAGAGAACAGTCGAGGCCAAATTTCATTATCCAAGACTTGTCCCCAAGGTGAGCGTACTCCGAATTTGAACTTCAATTTTACTAACTTAGCTCGTTTCCGTGTAGGTTCTTCGGATTTGAGGTCAAATCCCTTTGAAAGGGGGGGGGGATGATGTGATCCTGGATAGCACTAAGGAGATGGAGCTTGAACCAGAGCTTGTTGCGGAGCTTGCACCTGCGGAAGAGCATGAAGCTGAGGAAATATTGCTTGTACCCGTTGGTACCATGACCAAAAATCGAATTAAGGAGAAATGGATCAGCCCAACAACAATGTTTGATCCAGGAATTTCAAGAAAACTCAACAAATGGGCATGTGTTCCATTTGTACTCTTTTTTCCTTCTCTTCGGTTTTGTCCCTTTGGGTTTTCCGGAAAAAGGTTTTTAATGAGGCAAGTGGATCACATTTCCTTAACCCATTTGTTGATCATAATCCAAGACCAGCGATTCAATACTATGGCGTTTTTCAATCAAGTGTCGCTGTTAGCTTACAGTGCTCCAGACGACGATCTACATATGGATCTAAAGCCCCGTGAGTCAAGTTTCCGAAACTATCAAGAACTCTCCAATCGGTCCAGTGAATCGCTCAGAAAAGGCCCAACAGTGGATGCGCGTCCAAGGCATGGGAAGAGTCATGTTTTATTCAAACTTTGTGTTTAATTTCTATCATTTTCGAGGTGGTTTAATTTCTGTGCATGCAACCCCTCTTATTTTCCTATTTAAACTCTTTGTATCTCATTTGAGAAAATCATCTAGTTGTTGAATCAAAAATCTCTTTTCTCTCTAGATCAAAAATTCTCGTTTGTGAGTCATATCAAATGAAAACCTTTGTCTATTTTTGGTGAGTCATATCCGAAAGTAGCAAAGTGGAATATCAAGGGCTTTTCCGCACCCCCTTGTGAGACCATTCGATCCCCATCCTTTGAAGCGATTCGTCGTTTGCAAAGTTATCCCCTCGTTACCCAAACCGTGAAGTGAGAGTCCTTGGGAGGATCGTGTCAATTATACCTCACCTTTTCCATTTCTTTGCTGGTAATAAGGTGAAAAATGGTATATTACTCCATCTAGGTAGCAAAATCCAGAATTTGGCAAATCCTTATGGTCTGTTTTTGGTTACTGATTCAAGCAATACTCTCTTATTTCTCTAACATATTCAGAGAATTTAAGCAAAGGTATGTATTACTTGTCAAGAAGTGTGGAACCTTAGGTCAAAGCTTATAACATAATCCATAGCTTAAAGTTCAAAGCCATTATCAAAGCATACTGATTTGCATTACATACTCGAATAGATAACAACACAAAGAGGTAAATTTACACAAATCGAAACACAACAGATATACAAACTCAAAAGTAGTTTAAAACCATATGTAGAAGAAACACCCCAAAAAATATAATCACCACAATACACATTTTATTTTTCATCGAACTGGACTGTATCAGAACGCGATCAAGTTAGTCACGGACTTAGGCTGGTTAGTGAGCATGTGTACAACTTCCCTCATCGTAGGCCTTGACGTCGCTTCATCCTCCACGCACATCATCGCAATCTTGAACACATGAACCACACATGCCAAAGGATAACCAGTCAACCTCGGGTCAACAATCGCTACAACGGTAGCAGCATCGGCTGGCTCAGGAGATATCTCAGCCTCCGTGTTCCTCACCCACCTAACTATATCCACTCCTTCCCCGAATTCACCAACTGGTTTCTTCCCAGCTATTAGCTCCAATAGAACCACCCCGAAACTATACACATCGCTCTTCTCGTCCACTTTCAAAGTATATGCATACTCTATCAAAACCCAAACAAATAACAATCAGAGCTTGTAACTTATTCATTTGTATTAGTAACGTTGTAACCGATTAAAACTAACCTGGGGCGATGTAACCATAAGAGCCAGCAATCGAGGACATACATTCAGAAGCAGCACCGTCTACTAAGAACTTGGCGAGTCCGAAATCAGCAACATGAGCTTCGAAATCCGAGTCGAGAAGAATGTTATTTGATTTGACATCTCTATGTAAGATCAAAGGCGAACAATCATGGTGAAGATAACACAATCCTTTCGCTGCTTCAACGGCTACTCTATGCCTCGTCTCCCATTGAAGATGACCGCCTTTCGATCCGTGCAAAAGCTCTCCGAGGCTACCATTAGGCATGTACTCATAACAGAGCAAATTCGTGTCCTTGTTTGCTACATAACCGAGCAATCTCACTATGTGACGGTGCCTGATCCTCCCTAACGTCTGTATCTCCGCCGTGAATCCGTGATCACTCCTCCCGGTTCCACGGCCAACTAGTCGTTTGATCGCCACGTCGACGTTGTTTTGCATTGATCCACGGTAGACGATTCCAGCACCGCCTTTTCCGATTATATTCTCTTCTTTTAAGCATTCGAGTACGTCTTCGGATTTGAAATCTAACCGTTGAAAAGCGGTTAGCTTCCACGCGACGGACTTCTCGTGTTTCTTCTTGTTCATCTGCCGAATCGCAACACCGATCAAAATCAAAGCGGTGATCGCCGCGATAACCGTGATTACGATCCTCGACGGTGTGAACAACGCCGTGTGGCTATGATCGGAGGTTTGACCTGGCCGAGTTGGACATGAGACGACGCGGTGAGGTAAACAGAGATAAGGATTTCCGGCGAAGGAAGTGTCGTTAAACACCATGAATTGACCACCGAGTGGTACTCTTCCGGTGAGATCGTTGAATGAGAGATCTAGTGTCGTTAAACTCGTCATGTTTCCGATTCCGGTAGGGATTGTTCCGGTGAGTTGATTACCGGAGAGATTCAAAGTTCCCAAGTTAATCACGGAGTTTATCTCTTTCGGAATTTCTCCGGCGATTCGGTTACGGCTGAGATCGACGGAGATTAACGACGTACAAGTCGAGATCGTATCAGGGATTTCTCCGGTGATGTTGTTCGCACTTATGTTGATCTTCGTGAGATGCTTCAATTCGAAAATTTCTACCGGAATATTCCCTCGGAATCTGTTCCGATCTAAGGATAACGTCTGTAATTTCGGGAAATTCCCAATCGCCGGTGGGATTTCGCCGGAGAACCAATTGTTTGATAAGTAAATCTGATCGAGCATATCACCGGACATTTTCGCCGGAAGTTCACCGGAGAAGAAATTATCGGTGAGTTCGACAATCGTAACTAACGGTAGATTGAATAAACCTCCGGGAACAGTTCCGTTGAGTAGATTCTTCACGATTCTGATCTTCTTTAACGATTTGCATTGACCTAATTCTTCAGGAATCGGACCAAAGAAGAAATTATTCGATAATACCAACATTTCTAATTTCTCACCTCTGCATAAATCCATCGGGATTAAACCGGTTAAGTGATTCGCCGATACATCGAGCAATCTCAGATTCCGGTTCCGGCCAAGACTCTCCGGTAACCCTAACGTGAAATTATTCTCCCAGATTTCAAATACTTCAAGCTTCGGTAACTCTCCGATAAACTCCGGTATTTGTCCGTACAGATTGTTCCTGAATAAATTGATCAGAGTAAAGTTTCCGAGAGAGACGAAGCTTTGGGGAATCTCTCCGGTTAACCGGTTAATCGATAAATCAAGAGATTTCAAACTGATTAAACCGGATAGCTCCGGCGGAATATTCCCGGTTAAATTGTTGATGTGAAGAAACAGAGTATGTAAATTCTTGAGATTACTCAACGCCGTCGGGATTTCACCGGTGAGTGTACAACTCGCCATATCTAAAACCTCGAGATTCGTTAACCGACCAAACTCCGCCGGTACACCTCCGGTATAGCTATTGAAATAACCAACGTACATTTCTTTAAGATTCTTTAACCGGGACAAAAACGCCGGTGAGTCACCGGAGAGACCGGCTCCGTTGAGGCCAAGATACTCTAAGCTTTCGATATCTCCGTAGCTTTCCGGTATCTCTCCGGTGAAGAAGTTACCTCCGAGTGAGAGATGTTTTAGGTTCTTGAGTAACGGTATCTCTTGAGGCAATGTTCCAGTGAAGTTGTTGTTGTAAGCGTCGAGGATTTCGAGATTCGTCATCGGAATGAGAATTTCTCCGGGGAAAGTTCCGTTGAGGTTTCCGTTATTGGAAATGTTTAAAACTTTGAGAGAAGTGAGATTCTTGAGTTGTAATGGTATGTTACCGGAGAAATTATTCGCGGCTAGTGTTAAATTCACTAACCGGTTAAGTAAACCGATATCGGGTGAGATTGTACCGAAGAGAGGAGTGAATGAGATGTTTAGTGAGATAACTCGAGATTCGGCGTTACAAGAGACGCCGGAGAAAGAACAATGAGCTGTTGGTGACGTGGAGTGGATCCAGTCGTGTAGACCGTTTCCTTTTGGACCGATCATTGAGGATTTGAGGTTTAAGAGAGTTTCCATGTCAGTGTAAGCGAAGGTTGAGATAATGTAAAGATGGAGAAAGAGAAGGTGAGTTTTCAATAGTCTCATTTCCATTTTTGTTGAGAGAGAGAGAAGTTAGCGTGAGGGTTATGCGATGAGTGGAGTAAAGAGAGATATGAAGAGGAAGAAGAAGAGAATCGAAGTGGTACTGTTCTAAAATTCCTCTAATAAGACTTTGTGAGAGAATATATAACTTTCTTTAAAAGTCTTTTTATGTGATTTTGAGAGAGAATAATATATATTCCGCTGAAAATAATGCATCAAATAAATAACCTCGTAATTTCGTGTTAATCTCACTCATATCTCACGTATTAATTTTCCAATTTTTTTATATTTACTGCAAAACTTGGTCACTAATCAAGAACTGAAAATACACTGAAGAAAAAATGTGTAAAAGAAACACTTTTACCGGAAAATAACTTGACAGTTTCTACACACAAAATAATGGGTTTGTAGCCGCCACTACACTAGACATGGAAAAACGGGAAGGTCGTCTTCTTCTTCTGTCTCTGTTAAATCTTCTGACATGGTTTAAATCGAGAAATTTAATATTTGGCTTTCATCAACATAAATAAATAAATTCACAATTTGGTTTAGGAATGCCCAACGGATCGTCTCATACTATCCAACACATCCAATAGTGATAATGCAGTGCGTGATTGATATGTCGTGAAATGATCCGAATAGTAACGAAAGATTATAAATGATAGAATGTAATTTGATAATAATTTAGATACTATTATTTATTCAAAATCTTAAAAATTTAAAATATTTAAACCAAAACAAAATAAAAGATTGAACATCTTAGCAATACTAAACTATAATGTAATATTTTCTAATATCATAAATTCTTTTATATTTAATCCACTTATCACGCGAAAAATTATCTAGGTATAAACATATACTTTTGTTGTTAAATAAATTGTTTCATTCAAAACTAATATCTAGGTATGTATTTTTGTTATTATTCGAATAATTTTTCATAAATTTCATCTCACATCCATTGTCTCACCTAGTCTTGGGATTAAAACCCGAACCCGACCCGAAATTTTCAAATACCTTAATGGATCCTAAACATCTATACCCGAAAAATCCGACCCGGAACCGAACCCGAACTTAAACCCGAACTTACCCGAAACATAAAAAAATCGGGTACTTTTATAGAATTTTAGTCATTTTTGGAGTTTTTTGGAAAATATTGTATATAAATAACTAAAACATAGTAAATCCAAAAAAAAATTAGGATAAATCTAAAAACTAGTATATTTTTTTTAGTATTTAGGGTAAAAATTACCCTAATGAATCATATTTTAAAACTCAAACCCGACCCGAACCCGAACCTACCTTACCCGAACCCGACCCGAAATATTCAAATATCCTAATGGGTTGTAAACACCTATACCCGAATTTCTCGAAACCCGAAATACCCGCTTACCCGAAATCCCAGGACTGCTCACCGTTAGATTAACGGAAAGAAGGAAATGTTTATTAACGTTTATTTAATATTTGATTTAACCGTTGTAAGTGATAGACATGACTTACGTTAACGTTCCCTAGAGCCTGTGGTAACTTCTTTCTTCTATCGTCTGTCTTGTCAACTCGAACTCGACCAGTTTAATCCGACGACGTTTTGCTCATCATCACGTGATTCGGAAACGGAAACAAAAGCGACAAAGAGGAGTTAATGGGCTTAATGAGTAGGGCCCATATTCAAATGGCTCGTATAGGAAGTTTGTCTGTGTCCTTTCCCAAAAGAGACAAATCTGCCCCTTCTATTTTGGCTTCAATCTCAAAGTCAACGCTCCTTCTTGTATTTGTCTTCTTCTCTTTCATTCATTCATACACACTCACTCATCTTGTAGACCTTCTGCTTTAACGTCCCCACACTATGTGTCATTTACCTTTGCTTTCCTCTAATTTCTGATTTCACTCCTCTTATAGGAGTCCAAAGTAACTAACTTATGGAATTTGAAAAAATACCAAATATTTTACAATTTAAAACATTTACGATGATCAATTATATTATGGCCTAAATCCATAGAACAAATTAAACATGTTTTACGAGTGAAAAGTCTATAAAACGAATCGTCGGTGTCTTGAAAACTTAGGGACTCATCTACCTTCGATGTATATAGGATTTAGTTATGTCGAGTTTACGCTGAATTGATTAAACGTAATAGAATTGACAATAGCGATGAGCGGCTAAATCATATTTGTTTCGTAATCGGTGGTTCAATACAAGTTTAACTACCATGACAAGTTTCATTAATCATTCAATGTTCGTTAGTCGTTGAGTCATAACATATTACCACTATTCAAGAAAGCGCCAGGCGTTAAGCGGGCGGGGCCTAGCGCCTAGAACGCTTAATCGGAGCCTAGGCGATTTGTAAAACGGTCTAGGCGATTTTTAAAACGGTTTAGGCGTTTTACAAAAATCTATAATATATTAAATTTATGTAGGAAAATATATAAAATATCATGATTTATGTATAAGAAAATTTAAATTACATTTATTATTATCATTTTATTCTTTAGTATTAAGAATATCATGATTTATAAATAAAAAAGTTTTTTAGAACACTGCATATTACCAATTCAGAATTTTAAATAATGAAATTGTTTACGATTAAAACCTTTTTCACTTGTTACGATTACCAATTCGGAATTTTAAAATTCTAGTACGAGTCGTTAAATAATGTTACTCTACCGATCGTTCAAATGAACAACAAAACCTTCTTTTAGTAATATATATGCATAAACGTTCTTTAGTTATTAAAGATTGTATATGTTAAATTTGTTTTCACGGAATCGATTCTCCCAAACTTAAAATCGATTCGATAAACAATCCAACAATAAATAATAATAATTGTGAATTATTGGTTTGTGGTTATGCAAGCACTATGGTTTTCACTTCTTGGGGAATATATCTTCATCCCGCAAATAAATTTTAATTTTAATTAAATATCAGGTGCTTTAGCAACAAAGGGACTTTAATTATGTATGAAACATACACATTTGGGGTTGACATTGACACAAACATACACTTGGGGACCAATGTTCTATAGATATGCGGTATATTGGTATAAAGGTCCTTTTAAATGGCAACGAATTTCTTATTTTAAATAATTTTGTGTATTCTCTTTATCATTTAATCTTATGATATCATGCATTAGATTTAAGAAGTAAACGCTAACAACAGATAATCATATTTTTTTTCCTTTTCACGTGTCTTTGTTTTGTTGAAAGACTACTAACCGGTTTAACTGGATTATATGGATTATACAATCAGAACCGGTACGAGCTAGAATGAAACGATATATCAATTTGTGATGAAGAAGAGAAGCATCTCTTATTGTGATTCGATGAAAATGCTCAAATTCAATAAACTTTGGGAATAAAGTTTTAGGTTCTCTTCGGCACAAAAGGAGCTTTTTTCAGTAATTGGGAAAAAAAAACTGTAGTAAGGAATCTCAAAACTTTGTGGGTATTTTCTGATATATCTTTATTATATAGAAGAATGATAACGACAATACAAAGATGGGATATTTAGTCTTTATCCTCAATGAATAAACTTTGGACTAATTTCTAAATGGATATTAATCAACTTGAGAAAAATGAAAAAATATACGAAAAGGTAATAGTATAAGTTTAGATTGGTCGGGGTATGATTGTTTAGCGAGAATTTTGGAGTTGCACTTGCAATGGTACAATTTGCATCATATGCTTCTTTTATTTCTCTGTTGCTCGAAAGATGAAATTTGTTACTTTATAAAAAGTTCGTCTCTAACAATTTTGGAAACTTTTAAAAATGTTAGGATGCAATCCATATAATTATCAGGCATATGCACCAATTGCATTAAAAATGGTGTTTGTTTGTTAATGTACTTTCTCATCCAGCTAAAGAGTGGTGAATTGGTGATGGCTCCTCTCCATGATAGCGTTTATTGCGTTCTCTCCATAGATTTTATAACACTGATTCACACATATTGTTGATTTAGGGATAAAGTTTTGAAAATATTTTAAAAGGTAATAACTAGAAGTAACAAATAGAGAGGTTCCACTTTGGTTGCCTCAATTTTGCTTTATCTCGCTGGTAAGTTCTTGGCTTAGGATCTCCGGAAGTTAAATATTTTGCATGTGATGGATGTTTTGTTAGTTTAGACTTAAACCGAACATATATAATACCCGATCGGGTATCATATCCCTAAACATCGGGTACCCGATCCGAACCCGATCGGGTACCCGAACGCCCAGCCCTAGTTTCAGTTCCAAGGTTGGCTCGTCTCACAGGATTGGTATTGTAATTGTATTTGTGTTTAGGTCTGGGCGTTCGGGTACACGATCGGGTTCGGGTCGGGTATTTCGGGTATCGGATATCCGATGTTTAGAAATATAATACCCGATCGGGTATTACATATATACGGATCGGGTTCGAATCGGGTTCGGGTATACCCGAATTAAACCCGAAATAGCAATTTTTTCTTTTTTTTGGTATAGTTGATATATAATTTAATTTGTAGAATAAAGTTTAATAATGTAACGTGGTGAAGTGGTTCCTAAAGTGTTTTGACAACAATCAAATCGTGAGTTCGATTCATTGTGATGTCCTATTTTTTTTTTTCAAATTTTGTGCAATTAAAGGTAAATTACGAAATTACCCTTGTCTTCAACCTTTCAAAATCGAGATCTGCAACTGTAAAGAAGTCTTGATTGGAAGATCGGAAGAAGAAGAGATTCAAACATGCAACAAAAAGGAGAAAACCAAATTAATGATTTAGGGATTTAAGGCTGCGTTTAGTGAACAATAGGTGTTTTTATAGATTAGGTATAGGTGTGTGTAGATCGGGTTTTAGTTCGGGTTTTCGGGTAATACCCGTACCCGGCCGGGTATCCGAACCAAAGAAAATCAATAACCGATCGGGTATTTTGCCTTACCCATACCCATACCGAACCCGGTTTTTCGGGTCGAGTTCGGGTTCGGGTCACCGGGTCCGGATAAAAGGCCAGGCCTATTTGCGTTTGTTTATTTCTTTTTTTGATTTTGGTTTTAGACGAGGTCACTTTTATATATATATATATATATATATATATTTATACATATAAAATATATTCTTACTATCTACACCTATCCTGTCTCACTCCGTACTAGTATTTACTGCCGACTTTAGTTTCCGGTGATTAGATCTATTATGTTTCGACTTTCTTTTCTGTTAAAAAATCTAATTAAATTTTTCATATGACGAAAGAAAAAAAATAGATAACAACGATAATAAGGCCATCACCATTGGAGACATTTTACCAATATCTTACAATATAAAAATATTAAAAACACATTCTCTCTTCTTTTTACTCAACTTTTATTAATTTTATATTTAAACACATCCTAATTATCTCTCTCTTATGTCTTCCCCAAGACACAATTTCTCCAACTAAACCTACTATCTCCTCTCTTTACTCAACTTTTATTAATTTTATATTTTAATACACCACACTATTTCAACAAAAAATACTCTTTTTCTTCCTTTTACTCAAATTTTAATAATTTTATATTATGAGACACATCCACATTGTCTGTAATATACATGCTCTAATATAAGATCTATAGGTCCTAGTCTTGTCAATCATGTTTATAATAACGACAAGGCCACAAAAGTAGTAGTAGAAGTAGAAAAAGAAGATGATGGTAACGAAGACAAACTTGTGTCTTTACACATGGAAACTGGGAATTGTCTAAGGGTACGTGCGTCTAATGTGTTATTTTTATAATATAAAATTATTAAAATAGTTGTAAAAGTAAAAAAGTAAAGTGTTTTTATGGGGTATATTAAAATATAAAATTAATAAAATTTGAGTAAAGAGATTAGAAAGTATCTAAAAAGAAGAGAGTATCTAAAATTAGATATTTTGGAGTCTGTTCTTAAAAGGAAGAGAAAGTGTTTAAATATAAAATTAATAAAAGTTGAGTAAAAAAATAAAAAAAAAGGTATAAAGTTGATTAAAAAAAAGAAAAAGTATGTATTTTAATAATTTTATATTATAAAAATACCATATTAGACCCCAAAAAGTCACATGGCCTAATGGCATTTTGAGCTTTCGCTTCAGTCACTACCGAATTTTCTTGTCTCTTTTGGCAGCTTTAATCATCCCAACTCTATTCAACTCATGCAATGATTTTGAAAGAAGAAACTTATCAACTCTCAAATGACTCTTGGATCACCTTTCATTTTTTGTTCAATCGTACGTCTGAGATTTGATTTTTCTTTTCTTTTTTGTTTTGTTTTATTTTATAGTAGAATTTATGAAGAACTAAAACAAATGCTCTAAATGGTAACTGCAGATTGTAGCGGAATCTAGCGAATTTGCAGATTCTAACAGAATTTTAAGTGGTTTTTTGTGGAATCTAGCGGAATACTTTTGAATTTAAATGGTAACTGCAGATTCTAGCGGAATCTGCAGTTACCATTTATATAAACCAATTAATTTTTTTTTTTTCAAATATTGTTAAAATTATGTTTTTAATATATTTGATATTAGAAAATAAGTAATATTTTACAAAATTATCTTGCAACTTAAATTATTTTATAATTAAAATTATTTTAATATTAGTTTTATTTTTAAACACTTTTACATGTATATAAAATGAAAGAGCATATTTAAACTTACTCAACCTTTTTTTCTCCCGGTAGTTGATATTGAAATGTATGTCTACTTCTCTACTTTGAAATTTTTTACAAAATCGAGTATGAGAACCTGAATGCAATATGGCAAACAAAAATTACGTTATATAGCCAAAGGTAAATGAATGATATGGTTTTGTTATTTAGTTCTTGGCTTTTTTCAATTATTTTGTCATGTCCTATCATTTTATCTCTTCCTTTTGAGTCTGCAAACTATTGCACACATAACAACATTGTAAATAATAAACAAACGTAAATAAGATTAAAAAAAGCAAACCACTCCTGTGAACAGTATTCCGCAAAAAAAACTTCAAAACCAACTGGTACAATTTTGTACAGTAATCTTCTGCAATCTTCAAAATCTTTGTTACCATTTAAGGCCAAAATCAGATTTTCTAATTCTTTTCCCTTTTCCATCAAGTATTGCAATAGCAATTTTTGTGTGTGCTAATTCACTAAAAATGAAAAAGGACAAGATATTACAGAATGTGTTAACATATTGAATAATCTAGCAATCTTGATCCTATGTCAAAATAAAATAAAAAACATGCAAACAAATTCAATCCGTATTTTATCGAAATCTTAGTGCTAAAACGTTTGGTATCAGTTAGTAGTGAGTGATAAAGAGTTTGAAAACCCGAATTAGAGCGGAAGACATGAATGACTCGAAAGGAGAGAACACTGTATAACAATTGGGATAACCTTCCCTAAACATGTTTTGATTTCTTCAAGTGTTTATGTAAAATGAAGAGGTATACATGAAAGAGAAAAGAAACTTGAGTTTTGTTGTATGAGTTTCTATCGTTTCTCAATCTTGATGATATCATAAATATGAAAATGTTTAAGTGAATATTTTTGAATTTACCACTTTTATCCAAAAATCTAATGAAATTTACCATAATTTGATTTTTTTTAAAAATAAAATCTACCACAAAATGTACTATACCCATAGTTGAAACGACATAATTGTCTTTGTATTAGTTTGGCATAATAATTTTACTTTTTTCTATTAACTCTCTTTCCGTCTACTACCATATGCGTTCACCGTCTTCGTCTTCCATTCACAACAACCTCCATCTTTGTCCACCGTATCCGCCGTCGTCTTTATCCACCATCTCTGTCGTCGTCTCTGTCCGCGTGTCCGTCGTTATTTTTGTCCACCAGCGTCTCCGTCATCATTTCCATCCACCACTGTCTCCGTAGTCTATGTTTATCGTCTCTGTTGTCTATATCCACCGTCTTCGTCGTCTACGGCCACCATCTCCAACACTGTCTCTGTCGTTTACCATACATCACTGCGTCTCCGTCATCGTCTCCATTATGGTTTTTGTTTACGGTCTCCATTGTCAGCTTTGTCGTTTGTCTTCGTTTCTGTCCACCACCGCATGTATCATTACCCACCACAATCCACCATCATCACCACAACCGTCTCTTTTTCATCCTCTACCTTTTTTATTTCTTCCACCATCAACATCAACATACGAGAGAGAAAAAAAAAGAAAAGAATGAGAGATAATGTGTAAAGGAAAAAATTGTCTTCTCATATGGGTGTGTGGTAGATTTCATAAAAAATAAAAATTGTGGTAGATTTTATAAAGAATTATAAAATATGGTAGTCACTATAATTTTCTCAAAGTTTAATTAGTTTGCAACTATCTTTTTTTTTTGTTTGCCATTTCACTATTTTAGGGTTGATATTTTTATAAGGTAAGCAATTTGGATATAGTTTCAAATGTCTACTGACCCATTTGAAACATTGAGTCAACGAATCCAATACTAGCCCATTAACCTAAAGACCCAAATCCGATATAGTAAACTGTCTAATAACCCAAAAACTCAAAGTCCCAAACCTTTCATTTTTTAACTTTACAAAAATTTTGTATTAATGTTTAAAAGTGTCTTCAAAAGCAAAAATTTTGCGCGCAATTGGTTGGGTCAGATCTCATCATGAGATCATCAAGAAAATGGCTAAGTATTAGAAGTAGGCCATAACCACTACAAGAAAACATTAGATGAGAGACTGTCAAAACAGTCATTAAACAGTCACACAACACTCATGAGAGACTGAAGTGCGACTGTTTTAATCTGTCGTTAAAATTTCGTCGCAAATTTATGACTGTGCGAATCAGTAGCTCATTTCAAACTAACTTGTGACTGAATGTTTCCGTCTTAAAAGAAGGACTACTTAAAGACTGTTTTATGTGGTCTTATATTAGAGACTAATATGGCACTGAAAATGTAGTGGCAATGTTGAGACGAAATTGTGACTAAGGTTTAGTCATAAATGGCCAACGTTTTAAAGACTATATATGTAGTGGCAAGGCTGGTAAATAGTTGCAAAATGATCACTTATTACTAACTAAAATGTGAAATTAAAGACTACATTTGTTTTCTTCAACCTTTGAAAACATTGTTTAGTTGCAAATATGAAACAAATAAGAGACTTATTTGCTGCTTTTTAAAGACATTTTTATGTAATTTTTAAAAAATTCAGATTGAAAAAGCTAAAAGTGAAACAGAAACCATTCTTAGCATAAGCATATATTAAGTCTTTAAACACAAGCAAAAGCATCCTACTAGCAACCAAACACAACATTTGTCCAAAAGAAACCAAACACACAATTTGTCGACAAGTTGAGTTGCTATAAGGCAAGCATCTTTAGAGTTGAGTTGCTATAAGGCAAGCATCTTTAGAAGTGGCTTTGGAGCCGAGACTGAGAAGCTGCAAGCAAGTCATCACGCTGAGCATTCTCAAGAGCTTGTTCTGAAATTGTGCGCTTGGCTTCTTGAAGCTCTACTTGCATCTCTGCAAACGATGATGAAGAAGAGCTTGCATATGATTCCTTTCTTTTACCTTTCTGCACCATGTCCCGCATTTGTCCATCGCCAAAAGTGTTTCCGCATTTATCAGTTTCAGTACACTAGAACAAAAACAAGAATTAGACATTGACATGAAGGATCAAAAGAAGATACAAAACCAGAATTAAGCAAAACCAGAAGAAATCAAAACCAGAATGCATCAAAAGCGAAATAGAAGTAACACTAACCAATTTACAAAAGTTTACACAAATTACAGAAAGTGGTAAAGCTTGAGAGATGAATCATTCACACAAATTATCTCAAGAACAAGCTCTGCCACTTCTAAAGATGCTTGCCTTATAGCAACTCAACTCAAAGCATATATAACCAAACACATAAACAGAGACTTTTGAGAACACTAACTTAAGAAATTTCAAAAGAAAAAACCTAGCTTTTGAAAAAGTCGGAAGAACCCATTTCGAAAAACTCTTAAAGGAACAATTTAAGAACAATAACAAGCAAACCCAATAGAATCTTACCTTAAATCAAAGGCGTCAACTAGTGAATTAGAGAACTTTCAACATTTCCGAATGATTTGTTTAACTTCAGCAAAAACAAAAAATTCACCGGATTTTAGTCAAATAGGATAACTAACTCTACAAATGCAACCCACATGAACAATAATAGCTTATACCCAAATATTTCAGAGCAAACGAACAGATAATCTGAAGCTACCCAAAATTGTTCAAGTTTTAGTAAGGAATTCGAAGAGATTACCTTGAGAAAGCAAAAATGGCGATTGTAAGGAGCTTCTAAGAAGAAGAAGAGCACCGGAGAAGCTTTGATTGGGCGCGAATAGAGGAACTCAGATCTACAGCTCTTGGCGGACACGAATCAAACAACCGTCGATGAGCTGATGAGACTGGAGAGAAGAGAGAGCAGAGAAACTCATCAAATTGAATCGGTAAATTGCATTGCCAAATCAGGTCCTAAACGGAATCCCAGCTACTGGTAAATTGTGAGAGAGCTACGGCTTTACCTCGAAGGTCTCCGGCGGTGGACCTCTCACCTGACCCCGAGGTTACGGGATCTTTGCCGTTGCGTCGAAGAACTCCGGCATTGGCTCTCACATCTGAGACTGGGGCTGTGAGACCACCGTTACCTCCAACTCCTCCGCCGATGGACTTTTACCAGACATGTCGAGCAATCGAAACAGAAAAAAGAAGTTGAAGAGATTTTGGTACAAACCGAGACAGAGATTATCAAAGAGGGAGAGTGAAATAGGGTTAGAGAAGTGTGTGCAGCCGACACAGATTTAGGGTTAGATAACACTTGGATTTTTATATGTAGGAGGAGAAAATTCATTTGGGCTTAGAGGGAAGATGTTTTTGGGCTTAGAGGGAAAATGTTTCGGTATTTTGGAGTTAGAGGGAAACCAAATTTGGGTAGAGGGAAACTAAACTTCGGTTAAAATCTTTTAAAAATTTGGATTCAACAATATTAGTAGCAAAACAGTCACACATTTGCTACTATTTTGTTACATTTTATTGGAGTCACAAATGAAACCCTAAACCCTAAACATTTTAAACAATTTTTTGAGCCATATGCCTTTAAATTGTTGTTTATGGTATAAAATTTGATTATTTAGACTAAACTAGTGATAGTCTATTGAATTCCAATTTTTAAAAACATTTGAACAAATATTTCAATGAAAGAACAAGTAACAATATATCATAAGATATGAAATGTAAGATGCAAAATTTAAGAAAACTTATTTTGCTAAGATTGTACCTTCTATACGATGTTTTTAGTTTAAAATAGAGTTCACATGTATCTAAATACATAAAATTGATCATATATTCGGATAAACCCTACATAGTACAAAAATAGTCCCAATGTAGTGTGTAATTTATGACCAATTTGTGACTGTTTATGAAAATTAGGGACAAATTTGTTAACCACACATAATAGTCTCAAAACAGTCACAAATTTTCTACTATTTTGTTACATTTTATTGGAGTCACAAATGAAACCCTAAACATTTTAAACAATTTTTTGAGTCATATGCCTTTAAATTAGTGTTTATGGTATATATGTTACTAGAAATTTGATTATTTAGACTAAACTAGTGATAATCTATTGAATTCCAATTTTTTTAAACATTTGAACAAATATTTCAATGAAAGAACAAGTAACAATATATCTTAAGATATGCACTACAAGAAAACAGACCCATTTGCGAGGGCGAATTTCGTTGCAATTCCGTCGCAAAAGCCAATTTGCAACGAATTTGCGACGATTTTCAGTTCGTCGCGGCTGGCTCGTCGCAAAGCAAAAATCGTCGCAATTTCGATGCAAAAGTAGAATCGTCGCAAATGTCTCGCTAATTTAGCGACGCAATTGCATCGACAAAATTTGCGACGCATTTGCATGGGTTTCTTTTGACGCAACATTGCGACGTTTTTGCAACGAAGTAGCATCGTTAAATTTGCATCAGAATTGCAACGAAAGTGATTGCATGGATTTTGCGACGAAACGGCTACGCAACTTTGCATCAATTTTGCGACGTTTTATTGGCGTCGTTTTTGCGACGAAACATATTGCGACAAAATTGCTACGCATGTTTGCATCGATTTTGCAACGTTTTATTTCTGATTTAAAAAAAAAATTAAAATAAAATTTGAAATTTTACATTAAAAAGAAAAACGAAAAACGAAAATTAAAAAGAAATAAAAACCAAAAACCAAAATAATAAAAACCAAAAACCGCAAACGTCACTACGCATCGAAATTGATTTGTTCTTCGATCGGAGCTTGGGTTTCGTCCTCGTCATCGTCGTCTTCCATAGACTGAAGAGGTGGGTTCGGTTGCGTCTCGGGCACCGGAACGCCGGCGGAAGAAGAAGGACCCGTCATCGGAAAATGTATAAAATTTTGGTTTTTGCGAGCTAATGGAGAGAAAATATTATCAAAGATAGAAGAGAGTGGGTTTGGTGCGGAGTGGAGGGGAGAAGGAGAGTGGCTTATATAGGGATATTAGACGTCGCAATTTTGTCGCAAATTGGTTGCAACTTTTGGAGTTTTACCGCCTAAAACCGTCGCAATTCCATCGCAAAATTTGAGTTTTACCGCTTAAAACCGTCGCAATTCCGTCGCAAAATTCAAGGTTTGCGCCAATTTGCGTCACAATTCCGTCGCAACTCTTAAAAGTATATTAACTCAACACGTTTAATTCATTCATGGTTTTCAGCACCCCAAATTTCGTTGCAATTCCGTCGCAAACCTTAAAAATTATTAACTCGGTACGTTTATTTCTTTAGCGGTTTTCACCACCCCAAACGTTGCAAAATCAATGCAAAAAATATATTGCAACGAAATAGCGACGCTTCCGTTGCAATAACGTTGCAAAACTATTTTGGGGTATAGTTAGGGTTTTAGCCGTTTTAAAGCATTTTCTAATCTTAGAATCCATAAGTAAACTTAATTCCGGGTTAATAATGCGTGTAGAAACCACAAATACACATTACATTGAAACAATTTCAAAATTCATAAAAATAGATGGATTCATAATATTCATAGTATAAGTGTATGTTATATAGTTGTGGTTGTCGATAATGTTTCATTGGATGTTTAATGCAAATATACTTTGGAAAAAAATTATTATTCAAAACTCTTACGAATCATGAATCTTTCATTGGATGTTAGATGATAACTAGTTAATTATATAATGTTAATTAGGGTATAGGGTTTGAGGTTTGGGTATTTAATTTGTGAGGATTTTGCAACGGAGTCGTCACAAACTTTATGTTTTTGCGACGATTTTGCAACGAAACCGTTGCAAAATCGTCGCAAAATCTTGTATTTTAGGAAAAAAATTATTATTCAAAACTCTTACGAATCATGAATCTTTCATTGGATGTTAGATGATAACTAGTTAATTATATAATGTTAATTAGGGTATAGGGTTTGAGGTTTGGGTATTTAATTTGTGAGGATTTTGCAACGGAGTCGTCGCAAAATCATCGCAAACTTTATGTTTTTGCGACGATTTTGCAACGAAACCGTTGCAAAATCGTCGCAAAATCTTGTATTTTAGGAAAAAAATTATTATTCAAAACTCTTACGAATCATGAATCTTTCATTGGATGTTAGATGATAACTAGTTAATTATATAATGTTAATTAGGTTATAGGGTTTGGGGTTTGAGGTTTGGGTATTTAATTTGTGAGGATTTTGCAACGAAACCGTTGCAAAATCGTCGCAAAATCTTGTATTTTAGGAAAAAAATTATTATTCAAAACTCTTACGAATCATGAATCTTTCATTGGATGTTAGATGATAACTAGTTAATTATATAATATTAATTAGGGTATAGGGTTTGAGGTTTGGGTATTTAATTTGTGAGGATTTTGCAACGGAGTCGTCGCAAACTTTATGTTTTTGCGACGATTTTGCAACGAAACCGTTGCAAAATCGTCGCAAAATCTTGTATTTTAGGAAAAAAATTATTATTCAAAACTCTTACGAATCATGAATCTTTCATTGGATGTTAGATGATAACTAGTTAATTATATAATGTTAATTAGGGTATAGGGTTTGAGGTTTGGGTATTTAATTTGTGAGGATTTTGCAACGGAGTCATCGCAAAATCATCGCAAACTTTATGTTTTTGCGACGATTTTGCAACGAAACCGTTGCAAAATCGTCGCAAAATATTGTATTTTAGGGAAAAATTATTATTCAAAACTCTTACGAATCTTGAATCGTTCATTGGATGTTAGATGATAACTAGTTAATTATATAATGTTAATTAGGTTATAGGGTTTGGGGTTTGAGGTTTGGGTATTTAATTTTGCGACGATTTTGCAACGGAAGAGTTGTTTCGTCGCAAAATCGTCGCAATCATGACAAATTTGCGACGATTGTGCATCGCAAAATTGCGTTGCAAATTTGCGACCATTTTGCGACGACGGTTGTGTGGGTGATGCAAAATCGTCGCAAATTGATCGCAAATTTGCGACATTTTTTTCCGTCGCAAAAAATCGTTGCAAATGGGTCTGTTTTCTTGTAGTGATGAAATTTAAGAAGCAAAATTTAAGAAAACTTATTTTGCTAAGATTGTACCTTCTATATGATGTTTTTAGTTTAAAATAGAGTTCACATGTATCTAAATACATAAAATAATGATTTGTACTTAGCAATTTTTGTTAAAATTGATCATATATTCGGATAAACCTTACATAGTAGCCAAATAGTCCCAAAGTAGTGTGTAATGTATGACTAATTTGTGACTGTTTATAAAAACTAGGGAAAAATTTGTCAACCACGCATAATAGTCTCACAACAGTCGCTCATGTGTGACTGTATTAGGACTATATAATCCAGTCATAAATTCAGGACTAACGAATGACTGTTTTAGGCTCAGTTGCACATTTGTCACAGAATAGTCTCAAAACAGTCGTAAAATTTGTGACTAAATATACAGTCACAAGAGGTAGTCTCTCATCTATTATTTTCTTGTAGTGAACATTTTGGGCAGAGCTCGCCACAAACTATGCCTAGCTTGGCAGCTCACCGCCAATGTCAAACTTCTCACCACTAACAACATGCACCTCAGCGTCGATGTCAGACGTCTCACCTCTGAAGACAGACAACTCACCACTGATGAAGGATGTCTCACCTGCGACGTAAACTCGCCAAAGATACCTCACCACCTGTGTAAGTTTACCTATGTACGTTGTCTTGTCCGTGGCATCCATTTCAGATCACTACGGAGGAGTGGGCCGAGCTCAATGAGCCCATTACAAAGGTGACGAAGTGGGATGAGCTTTTAGACATTAAGGTGGGTCCAGGTGACGTCCTATCACACTAAAGCCCATGACGGCGGAGCCTGTATCAAGCGCCGACTTTGATAAAAAAAATCCCAAAAAATTAGGAAATCATTCTTATCTCTTTAGATGTTGACTTAGCCGAATTGTATAAATAGACATGCGTATCTCCCTAGAAGGAGATCCATTATTTTACACTTAGCAAAAATTCTACAGAAATCATAAAGCTCTCTTCACAGCAATATTAATATGTCTTTTTAACAACAATCAAATTGATTCATGTCCCAAGCTTTGAACATGCGTTGACAATGAGATTTGCAGTGCTTAAGGTGTTCACCTTGCAAGTTCCGAATGCTATCTTCAAATTGGACTCTTAGGAATAATTAGCTCAGAACCGGTTCTGTAATTAGAGATTTAAGAAACCTTAAGAAACCCTAATGTGTCAACACATGATTGGTTCAGCTAATTTTAACAAAAAACAAAATTTAAAAATTACATTTATTGTTTTCTCGTCTCTCTCCCTTTCCCGCGTCTCTCTGGCTCGATATCAATGAGGCAAAATTGTTCGATTTCTCCGATCCAAATCCTTCCTTGTGGTCTAGATCAGCCTCCGGGAGTTCGTTGCTCAGACGACGGTGATGTCAGGTTCCAATGGCGGGGCTCTCGTTTCCGCCGATGCAGCTGGAATTGATGGACCACCGCATCATTCGGAATCTGGTGGTGGTGGTGGTCTTCGTTCTGTTTTTGCTCCGATTCCAAATTCGCAAAAGGTAAATTAATATAATGTTGTGTTGTGAACTATTGAGAAATCTTTGCTGATCTGAGTTTTGTTTCTGGACTGAGGAAATGTTGAATTTCTAGGGCTTAATACATCAATGATACAATCCAAGTTTGTAGTCGCAAAGATTTGAGTTTAGATGAAGGATCTATGGCTTGTTGAATATCTTGTTCTACACCTGTTAAGCTTAATTCCAAATCAGAGGTTTTAAGTTATATTCCTAACTTTGAGTTTTGTTCATCTATTTATTACAAGCAAAAGCAACTGAAACGGAAAATGGTGTAGGAACTCGAAAAGTTGGAGGAGCTTATCGACAAATTTCGAGAGCTTATAGCAGATATCTCTACATGGCAAGCTCTTATTGTGTTTGAGCCTTTTTTTAACAATGATGTGAGCAGTTTAGACAAGATTTTAAAGCATTGTTTTTGGAATTCCTCATTGATGTATTATTTAGTTTTAGAGATTTTGTTATTGTGATATCAAGAATGAAACTAACCTTGCATCACTAGGTGATAAAGATTGTCTCTCTAATGCTCGAAAGTTATATGATTCCACTGTTTCAAGTTACAGCCAAATACTTGTGTTGTGGCAAGATTACTACTCATTAGAGAACAAGGTAAAGTTTTGTTACACATAAACCCAAAACTAAGACTAATTCTCAAGCTGCTCTAAAGACAAATGTTTTGTGGTGTTTATTGCAGATGGGAACATCAGAGACCGCCAATGGTGTTTATTGGCGGGCAAGGAAGACTCTAAAGGAAGAAGCATGTTTCAATGTTCAATCCTATTTGTTATAGTTTGATTAGGTCCCCCACATCAATTTTGCTTTGTAAAACATTAGTCAATGTTTAGTTATGTTAGTTGAACGTTATATAATAAGTTTTGTAGCTTTTAGTGGATCATTCAATTGAAATTTTATGTTAGTTGAACGTTAAATAATAAGTTTTATAGATTCCGTTTATGAGTGGCAATTTCATGTTTCAATTGTTTTTATGTGATGTATGTTTAAAATTTCATGAAATGCAATATATTTTAGATTTTATAAAATATAGCATGTATATAAATTTTATCAAAATAAATTTCACCTAAAATAAAACAGTTTTTTAATTGTTAAGAACCCCTACCAATGGAGGGGAAAAAAATTACAAAATTCTAATGGGGTTTTTAACTTTACTTAACGCTAAATTAATATTAATTTTTTTTAAGACTTCTTAATGGGATTCTACCAATGAAGATGGTCTAGGTGCTGATCCGAGCTCTCAACAATGGAGATTATATCTCTGAGATCCATGAAATCGTCTCTGATATTCTGATTTGTTCCGAGTTGTTTTGTTTTTTGTCGTTTAACATCTCAAGATTAACAAACACTGAAACTGATTATACGGCCAAATTGGGCCTTAAAAATGTGTAATGTGTCAAGAGGTTTAATAGAAGATGTTGAACAAAAAACAAAAAAGGAGGGTGAAACCAAACATATAAATTCCAAATAAAAATTACAAAAAATGAGAGACTTAATTCTCAAATTATTGTTAAGAATGTTATGATGGACCAATGTGACCAGCTTAGGTAAGGTTTTTGTTCTTTCTTTCCTTTTCCTTGCGAGCTCTTGTCCGACATTTATCTAACCAATTAATCTTCTTGACCTAGTCAAATTCTAGCCTCCCATGCATCGTTAAGTTTTAATCAGAATTTTAAACTCAAAACTAACTAATTTGTAAGAAGATGATCATGTGTGTTATATATCAGCCAAACTCCATCTTACTTTCGACATGAAATATTTCTAACACAATTTCTCAGAATGATTATTTCTAACAGTTTTTCAAAATGAATATTTTCTAACAAATCATCTCGATATAATATATGATTATCTTCGGGTTATATCGGCTAGTCTAATTTCATGTTAGACCGCCACGATAATTTCATACCAGGTTGATTCCTAGTCAGATCTATTAGAAAAAAAATTCAAATATGATTTAAGGCAACATGTTTTCGAGTTTTGATGTCAAATTAAATTTCAACATAAAAAACTACATGACAATAGGATATGTTGACTTCCTTATATATCCGTTGAGATTGAAGTGACATGATATATGTGACATGAGATGCCAAACATCCAGTGAATGATGTAAATATGTAATAATAACTCAAAACCAAAGCAGCCAGCCACCTGGGTTACATCAGATAGAGAGGCAGCCTGATACACGTTTGAGAAACCAAGTACTAGCCATCATCAATGAACTAGTCAAACATAATATCTTCTATTGTTACTAGAAGACAATATTATTTCACTATAGTACGATGAAAATTATAAGACTAAACTCACCATCATTTAACTATAAATAGAGGTTGATCTTAGGCTTTTTTTACTCACGCTTCAACACATACATTAAAACAAAGAAGTATAATAGTGATTATGGCTAAGTTTGCTCCATCATTGCTCTTCTCTTCGCTGCTCTTGTTCTCTTTGCTTCTTTTGGTAAGTAATGATTATATCATGTACATGCAAAAATGACTTATCAATTTGCTAATTTCAAATTCAAATTTTATTTGATAAATGATTAGTAATTAACCTTGAGTTATATATATGCAGAAGCACCAACAATGGTCGAAGCGCAAAAGTATTGTGAGAAGCCAAGTGGGACATGGTCAGGAGTTTGTGGAAGCAGTAGTGCATGCAACAATCAGTGCATTAACCTTGAGGGAGCAAAACATGGATCATGCAACTATGTCTTCCCATATTACAGATGTATCTGTTACTTCCAATGTTAATCGATCTACCCTAAAACTCATTGGTGCTTAATCGTGTGTGTATTTTACATTGAATAAGTCTGTATCACTCTATGAGTGACGAAATGACATGTATGTCTATGTTTCTATGTTTGGTTTGGTTTTAAACTTATAATACAAACTTTTATATAGTACGTACCAAAATCGCCGTATGCAGTTGGAGCGTTTATGTAGGGATAGAAATCCGATTAGCTAATTAAGTACTTTTTAAAATGTGTATAAAAGTAGTCTTTAGTTCTTAAAAAAATATCTTTTGAGACATATCCAAATATAGAGGTTAATCAACAGTTTAATAGCTATGCTTGTTTTAAAAAACCAATTTGATAATTTAAAAACTGATTCTTCCTTAGGACTCAAGCAAATAACCATCGGGTTTTTTTTCATAATCCATAGGAGTTCTAAACCTTTAATTCATAATCTCTTCGGAACCCGTGTATATTTTGATTTAAAGAATAATTTTCCGTACCAAAAGGGGTTTGAACCCGAGACACAAGGGAACAAACCTCCTTGTGTTACCACTAGGCCACCATACCTTTGATTAATCATATATCTTTGATGTCTAAATTGATAGATTAGGAAATATGTAATATTCACCTTTCCTTATGTAAAGCTCCATTGCTTGTAGAGCACTCCAACTGTGTATATATATTATGATGAGTATCAATAGAGAAAGGCACCGCCTTTACTAAATTACATGGTATCAGAGCCTCTTCTTCTTAAAAAAACCTAGCCGCCGCACTTTAATATCCTCTTCTTCGTCTCTCTCTTTCTTCTTCTCTGTTTGATTTTCTCATCATCTTCTTAGCTTCATCAACAATTTCTCTCTTAACCTCTATTACTCTCTACTCTTAACACCATGGCTCCAGAAATTCAACAAGTTGTCCCAGCGGAAAAAGCGTTTGGTGTCACGTTCATCAAATCTTATGTCCCCATCGTTCTTGATATGCAAAAGATGAACTACGATGCGTGGCGAAAACTCTTTGAGACTCACTGTCTCAGTTTCAATGTCTTAGGACATCTCGATGGAACATGTGTACCTTCCTCTCCCACCGACAAACCATGGCAAGAACGTGACAGTCTCGTCAAAATGTGGATTTATGGAACCATATCCCCTTCTCTCTTGGATACAATTCTGAAAACTCGGTGCATTGCTCGAGAATTGTGAATTGCAATTGAAAATCTATTTCGTGATAACAAGGAGGCACGCGCAATCCAGCTTGAGAATGAACTCCGATCACTCACAATAGGAGGCCTCTCTGTTCATGATTACTGTCAGAAGTTGAAGACTCTCTCGGATAATTTCACTAACGTTGATTCACCAGTCTCGGAGAGATCTCTTGTGATGCATATGATTAACGGCTTGTCTGAAAAATTTGACAACATCATTAACGTAATTCAACACAAGACTCCATTCTCCAACTTCTCAACTGCGCGTTCAATGTTACAAATAGAAGAGCATCGACTCTCGAAGCAACCAAAGATAGCGGTCTCACATCCGACCAACTCATCCTCTCCTAACGTGATGTATATCTCTCACCATCCTGGATCTAACTCAACTCAGTGAGACAACAATTCTCACCGTGGGCACAACTATAGCAGAGGACGCGGTCGCGGTCGGCACAGCAACAATTATGATCGAGGTTGAGGTCGTAATTGGCAATGGGATCGACTCCTTGGTCACAATACCCACCGACGTGGCGTCCGAGCCAAAAACCGTGGTATCCACCTACTCTTTAATCTCTAATTTCTTCTGGTTTAATAAATTGTGCTAAAGTTGACATTTCTCTCTGTCATGCTTGTCAACTCAGGAAACACACTCGTCTTCCTTTTGATTCTGTTATTTCTCATGTTTCTGAACCTTTTGAAATTATTCACTCTGATGTTTGGACCTCACCAGTTCCAAGCATTAGTGGTATTAAGTATTACGTTATTTTCCTTGATCATTTCACTCACTTTGTTTGGACGTATCCTTTACGTCGTAAATATGATGTTTTCTCTTCTTTCTTACAATTCATGGCTTATGTTAACAATCACTTTGGTCGCAGCATTAAATCCTTACAATGCGACAACGGTGGTGAATATCAAAACCGTCCCTTTCTTGATTACCTCGCCAAACATGGTATCACTCCACATTTTTCTTGTCCGTATATGTCTCAGCAAAACGGTAAAGCAGAATGTACTCTTTGAACTCTTAATAACTCCATACGTTCTCTTATATTCCAAGCCAATATGCCATCAACATATTGGGCTGAAGCTTTACATATGGCGTCCCATCTTTTCAACATTCTCCCCTCTTCTACCATCAACAATGATATCATTTACACCAAATTTTTTCATAAACCACCGTCTTACACACATCTTAAAGTATTCGGGTGTCTCTGTTTCCCGAATCTTTTGCCCGTCACTTCACATAAGCTGGACCCTCGATCCACAGCGTGTGTCTTTCTCGGATACCCAATGTACCATAAAGGGTATCGCTGCCTTGAATTATCAACTAGAAAGGTAATCATTTCTCGTCATGTTATATTTGATGAATCAATATTTCCTTTCTCTTCTTTTATTCAGAAATCTCCTTCTCCTTCTCTTGAGTCTGAGCTACCTCCACCCTCTGTCGTCTCTCCTCTACTTCAACAAAGTTCTCCACCTCTTCCTAATATAGTTACCAATGAACAAGAACAAGCACCTTCTCCACCTCCGGTGCTTGTTCCTCCACCAAAACCCTCTCATTCTATGGCTACTAGAAGTAAAACTAGAAGTAAAACTGGTAATTCAAAGCCTAGAAAAATCATCTCTCTTCACACTGAAATTCTTTCTCCTCTTCCTAAATCATATCTTCAAGCTTTAGAGAATCCGAACTGGAACCCGTCAATGAATGAGGAATATGATGCTTTAATTGAAAAGGATACTTGGGATTTGGTTCCGTGACCTAAAGATGCTAACATTGTTTGTTCAATGTGGTTGTTTAAGCATACATTTGGTGCAGATGGGAGGCTCTATCGTTACAAGTCTCGGTTGGTGGCTAATGGAAAGTCTCAAGAAATCGGCATTGATTGTTATGAGACGTTTAGTCCCATGGTCAAACTAGCAAGCATTCGGCTCGTGGCTAACATTGCTTTGTCTTGGAATTGGCCTATACATCAATTTGATGTTAAGAATGCTTTCCTCAATGGTCCTCTTGAAGAAATGGTATATATGCACCAACATCGGGTTTTAAGGATCCATCCCGCCCTGATCACGTTTGTCTCCTCAAACACTCACTTTATGGTCTAAAACAAGTTCCACGAGCTTGGAATCAACGGTTTTCTCAATTTGCAACTCGTGTCGGATTTCATCAAAGCAAGTCTGATCCGACGTTATTCGTCTACGATAAACCTTCTGGTCGTGCTTATCTACTTCTTTATGTGGACGACATTGCAATCACAACCTCATCAATGACTCTCCACAATCTCCTCACATCACTTCTACACTCAGAATTCTCCATCACTGACCTTGGAGAGATTCATCACTTTCTTGGCATTACATTCAACCGCAACGCCTCTAGTTTATTTCTTCACCAACATAACTATGCTGCAGATATATTGCACCGTGCTGATATGATCCATTGCAACCCCTGCAAAACTCCAGCCGAGATCCGATCAAAACTAGCAGCCGATGATAGTCCTCGTGTCGCTGACCCGACTCTCTATCGATCCCTAGCTGGCGCACTACAATATCTCACTTTCACCAGGCCCGACATCTCCTACGCCGTCCACCAAATCTGCCTATATATGCACGATCCTAGAGAAACACATCTAAATGCTCTCAAGAAAATACTTCGCTATGTCAAAGGAACGATTCACCATGGTTTACAAATGTATCCATCCGACATTTCCAGTCTTATCGCCTATTCCGATGCAGATTGGGCCGGATTTCCGTCAAGACGAAGATCAACTTCCGGATATTGTCTCTTTCTTGGCAGTAACCTCATTTCTTGGTCCTCTAAACGGCAACAAACCGTCTCTCGATCAAGAGCGGAAGCTGAATATCATGGTGTTGCTAATGCTGTTGCCGAAACGACATGGATAAGAAATATTCTCTTGGAACTTCACTGTCCCTTGTCCATCGCAATGTTGATTTACTGCGATAACATTAGCGCCGTGTATCTTTCCACAAATCCGGTCCAACATCAACGGACTAAGCTCGCCGAGATCAATCCTCACTTTGTTCGGGAACGTATTGCGCTAGGACATGTACGAGTACTACATGTTCCTTCCTCTCATCAATATGCGGACATCTTTACGAAGGGTCTGCCTTCACTGAATTCAGGACCAGTCTTCACATCATTTCTCCCGATGCTTCGACTGAGGGGGAGTGATAGATTAGGAAATATGTAATATTCACCTTTCCTTATGTAAATCTCAATTGCTTGTAGAGCACTCCAACTGTGTGTATATATTGTGATGAGTATCAATAGAGAGAGGCACCGACTTTACTAAATTACATAAATTTTCTCATTGAGCTTACTACTCATCAACGAACATCGTTAAAACAAGATTTAATAGAATTAAAAGCATCATTGTTTCGATCGATACTCAAGCTAACCATAAATCTTACTCTTCTCTCGAGGTATGCCCCCTAAAATTACGGGGCCCTAAACAAAACAAAAATAACTTTTGCCGTTTATGAGATATATATTTTTTTAAATGGGAACAACAATTGTTAATATTTTAAAAAATTGTGAACCTCTTGTAAAGAATAATTTTTGCGGGCCTTTATTCATATTAATTTTTTTTAATTATTTGGGTGTCCAAACCCACGCCTTTGGGTTTTGTGCTCAGGGCTGACCTTGCTTCTCTTATAAGATTACATCAATCTTAAACTCGTTTTCAGCCATGGAAGGTGAAGGGCAAAAACTTTGCTCTGTTCTAAGTTTCTAACGATGTTTTCACAAGAACAAAGGTTCGTGAGAAGAGGGAATCCATTGTTTGGGTTGTGATCATAGTTCTGGATCTGAAAGAAATTGCCCTGAAATTGAAAAAGTGCACATAAGCCCTCTTCGAGGAGCAGCCAAGATCACTGAGACCTCATTTAGTTCATGTTCACTATTGTCACTTGGCAGAACCATCTCAAAGCTTTGGGTCACTGAGTATTAACAAAGAATGAGAGTTTTAGTACTTGAATAGCTAATTGCCACTAGTGAAAAAAGCCAATCAGAAGTTTTTCAGCTTCTCAGATTAGCAATAGATAAAGAACCCGAAATTTCTCACCAACCATTTGCTAAATAATGAGTTGAGTTCACCCATAATCCAATTTAGCACTTCAACTTGGACTAGTTTTGGTTGGTTTAACTATCTTAATAACGCCTCTAATCATGTTCCTTTCACACCCTTACTCATAACATTGAACCGTTTAATATTCTTGACCGAGATAAATTAACCAGCCGCCAATGTGAATGATATATCACTGACTCAAAGCCAAAGCAGCCACTTGGGTCACAACAGATAGAGGCTGTTTGAGAAACCAACTAGCCATCATCTATGAACTAGTCAAACATCTTATCTCCTATTGTTACTAGAAGACGATACATGTTTTGCATTAGTGGGGGTTAACAAATTAATTGCATGATGAAAAGTACACCATCATTTCATTATAAATAGAGGTTGGTTTTACGCTTATTTCCTCAGACTTCAACACATACATTGAAAACAAAGTAGTATAAAAGTGATCATGGCTAAGTTTGCTTCCATCATCGCCCTTCTCTTCGTTGCTCTTGTTCTCTTTGCTTCTTTTGGTGAGTAATGGTCTTGTCATATACATGCTTAAACAAAAATGAGTAATCAATTTACTATTTTCAAATTAAGATTTATTTGATAAGTTTGATTTAGTAATGAACCTTGAGTTATGCATATGCAGAAGCCCCAACAATGGTGGAAGCGCAGAAGTTGTGCGAGAAGTCAAGTGGAACATGGTCAGGTGTTTGTGGAAACAATAATGCATGCAAGAATCAGTGCATTAACCTTGAGGGGGCACGTCATGGATCTTGCAACTACATATTCCCATATCACAGATGTATTTGTTACTTCCCATGTTAATCGATCTACCCGAAAAACTTATTGGTGCTTAATCGTGATTGTATTTTACATAAAATAAGTCTGTGTTACTCCATGAGTGACCTAATGACATGTATGTTTATGTTACAATGTTTGCTTTGATTTTAAACTTATTATAGAAACTTTTATGTAGTACGTACCATAATCGTCTTTATGCAGTAAGAGCATTTATATATTTCGTTTAGCAAACGAAAAAAAAACATCATTTATATAGGGATGAATCCGCTTAGCTAACAAAATATTTTTAAACTGTACGTGCACATAATTTAGTTTTTAGTTCTTAAGAAAACAAACTCTTTTGACATATTTAATCAAGGGTTAATTTGTTGTCTAACACAAAAAAAAATTATATTTGAAAAATTAACCAAAACCCCTAAATCTAATGGGTGAGATTTAGCCACAAAAGGGGGTTTTGGTTAGTAATTCAAATATATATATATTTTTTGAGTTATTCAACTAATTTTCCCTTTAATCAATAGTACGTCAAAAAAAAAAATCAATACTCCCTCCGTTTCACGAAGATAGATTTTGTTTCATGAAGATAGATTTCCATAAAAGATTGTAGTTTTTAAGAAAAAGTTTCAAATACTATTGGTTGAAATATCTTGAAAACTGTATTGTTGAAATCAATGCACTTTTTAAGGATAATAATTGATTTTCTTAATATGTGTGAAAAACTCAAAAAATCTATCTTCGTGAAACGGAGGGAGTAGTATGTTAGCTACATGCACGTGACCAATTTGATTATTTTAAAACCGGCTCTTCCTTACGGTTCAATGAAATAACATATAATGTATCTTGATGTCTGATAAGTCTAAGTTCCTCTTTTAGCTCTTTTTTTTTGTCGTCAAGATTTCATTGATTTGAACGAGTGCTACAAAGTCCATTTTACAGTATAGGATTGGGTATGGCTACGAGCTTGCTTTGCTAACCTATCAGCATCCTCATTTGCAGACCTAGATACAAATTTGAATTTAAAACTACAAAGACCTGCAATATGAATAATGTCTTCCATGTAATTCTTGAGAGGATGATACCGCAACTTCTCGTCTTTAAAGTTCACCGCTCCTTGCTCCAGTTGTGAATATAGCTCTTTGTTATCCCCAGCAAGAGTAAGGTTCTTGTATCCTAGACGATGTAGCTCCATAGTTGCCATACGCAAAGCCTCTGCTTCAGCTTGAAATGGGGACTGTGTAGGCAGAAGAGATCCCGAACCAGTGAGCTCCTTCCTTAACAATTGATCATACACAACCCAACCAATACCAATATTAGATTGAGGAGCATTTCTCTGTTTCCAAATCCTCCAGCCCAGAAAATGAAACATGGATACATGCTCTAAAGAGTCCTTAATGACGGCCATAAAAGCATTGTAATTAATTTGTAAGTCATTTGAAACAAGTGAAGATGCTGAGGGTGTAGGCAAAGGAGCAAGATACCATATCTCCTTACTTATACGACATTGAAACAACTCTCATGCAACGAAACCCAATTTCTTATAGCATTTAAGTAATATCCATATTTTCTCCAATCCTTTTAGCATTTTAAACCAAACGAATGTTAAGTTTCATTAAGTTCAAACTCAAAATTAATCGACAATGAGTAGATTGACTCATATCCCTTAAAGTATCACTATTGGGGATCTCTTAAAGAATATATAATAAAACAATAATACAAATAAAAAAAGGAGATGATAGAGAATGAGAAGAGTCTTTCATTTGAGAGACTATAGTATTTTAACAAAAGACTCATATGCACGTGTTTTTTTTATCATTGGCTTAATTTTTTTAGCAATTTAATTTTAAATTCTACAATTAAATATTCTAAGAGTATTTATATTTTATTTTTAAGTGACACTTTAGAGTATCTCAAGGATGGAGATGCTCTTATATATTGTTTAAAGTCTCTTCTCATTTCTTATATAGGATATTCTGCACACGTCCCCTCGAGAAAATGATCCATATAGCCATAAATCTTGGTAGAATCCTAGTACAAGATTAATTTTCGGTTAGATTGGCCATACCACTTTTGAAAAAGATCGAATTCATTGGATATTCCAACGTGTGCTCTCAAAACCAATCGGTAATAAATAGATTAACTCATGTTTCTTAAATATTTCTGGAAGTTTTTTCCCACTTTCGATGTGAAATATTCTTCACAAATAACCTCCATACACTGCGATTATTATACCTTTGCGGGATTGTTCATAGCTATTATTAATTCACGAATAGTATGATTTTTTTAAAATTTTTTTTTGTAAAAAGGGTTTCAACATTTTTATAAGATTTGTTTTATATTTTTCATCATCAAACTTCTTTAATAACTTTACCATATAATTTAAGATTTCTTTCCTCTATTTTTGCTAGGTACTAATAATATAAGTTGCTAATACTTACAAATTAATCGCAAACAATAACGCAAGACAAGTACATAACTCACAAATAAGTCATTTTTGAATAAGTGCTTGAAATTGCAAATACTCGTTTTCAACAAGTTGCTATTAGGATTCGACTCTTGGCTATAATAATTTAATTAAGGCTTTCGTCGGGCTTCCAAGACCATACCAGTTTCTATAGACACGGTATTAGTTGGACCCCGCTTAGATAGGTACTAGACACCTAGATTATCAGGAGAAAAAAAAAAAAAAAAAAAAAAGGCCCGAGCAGACAATTCCTCCCGTTTCCAAATTCCAAGTGTACATGATCTACGATTTGGCCCAATGTCTAGACCATGTTTTTCAGTTTCAGTTCTAGGAGATGCATTATTGTTGGACACAATTATGAGCCATCTGTTACACAAACTGTTTGCACTTGTCAAACTTTACAACTGTTCCCGCGACAAATGTTGAATGAATGAGAAGCCAACCAAGTTAAGTACCTACACTGTTTAATCGACTAATTGAGTTGATTTGATAAAACATATATATGTGTGGTTGTCTTAATTTGGATTCACCCGGTGCTTGCTATGAAACAGTTTTTGTCAAGAACTGTTTTAGCAGTTTGATATATTAAAACTATAAATGTAATGAAAAATTAATAATATCACAAATAAGATAATTGATATATGGTTAATATTACAAATCAGAGAATCAATATCAAATTTAATTATCATCAAATCTTAAATCAGACCATGAAATTAAAAAGAAGTAGAATATAACTTGTGCGATGCGAGATATTTAGTTTTATAATTTTATTAAATTTAACGACAAAATTTTGATTTGATTATTTTATTTTATCTTTTTTGTTATTTTGTTAAACTATATATATACTTACTCATTCGATCAATATATATATATATATATATATATATATATACTTATTCTACCTTTCGATAGGTAACTTTCATATTGTGAAAATAATAGTTTCTGTTGGAGCTGGATTTCACCACTACAAATCCGGGCACTAAGCTTGAAATATAATCAGATTAGATTATATTCGATATTTGGGTCTCAGGTCCAAAACCGCGCTAACATGTAGAAGAAGGCCATCAAATCTATTACTCTTGTTGGGCCTGGATAACCGATTTATTAACCGCCAGCGTTGAAGATCTTTTGACCAAGTAACTCAGCGGGGATGAACCAAGTCAACGCCGCTCAACGGTTTGTGAAGAGGTTTCGACATTTTCAGAGGTGTATCAGAACGTGCCCGAGATCTCCGGTGACGGAGAGGGACTCGCGGAGCTGAAATGGCTAACTTTTTCCTTATGTTTACAGTCAACCACACTTTAGCTTATTACACTTTTTCTCAGCTAAAGTTATTTGTATACTTGATCGAATATTAATATAAATCTATTTTCCGTTATCTTGGTCTCGATTCTAGCCAGATTTATCGATATTTTTTAGGATTAAAGTTTTTTAGTGCGGAATCAAGCTTCCAAAATTTTATATAGTAATATTGTTATTTTACATAGTAATATTGTTGAAACAATGCATATATAATTTTTTTTTAGAGAGAGATCGATCTGTCACCGTCATTATATAGCACCACTTTTTCGTTTTTCTATATTTTTTATTTTTTGGAGAGAATGAGAAAGAGAGATTCAGATTTAAAATATAGGGAATATGTTATTTAAAATTAGATTGTAGTATAAAATTGAAAGGTATTTTGAAATATGATAGATTGAGAAAGATAAATTTTTCTATTTTATAATCTTTAATATAAAAATGACCGAACGGATAATTCAAACACCCGTTCCCATATTCCAACCAATTCCGTCTTTGTTGAAATATATCAAACGAATAGTCACTGACACTAATTATATAATAGACAAGGAAATTATATAATATAGAACCGATCAGACAATCCATCCCGCTTCCAAGTGTACATGTTGGGAATTTAATTAATTCTTGATAATATTTATGAAAAGACACCTGTTGTAGTGAAAGAACATATCTTGTTCTCTAACATATGTGATGGTTGGAAATAAGAGACACAACCTTTCATTAAATCAATAAGCATCCTTTGAATCAATGTATAAAGAGATTACAGGGAAGATACAGAGATTTCTGAAAATCTCAAAGTAGGTTTGCTAGGATCTTAAGAAAGGTGTGTATTCCGAAGATCGATAGTTGTATCCTGTAAGATAGACGTCCTCGTAACTACTTACACCAGTAGAGACGAAATTCTGTCTTAGAAGATTGCGATTTGCAAGCCTCTATCAAACGTTCTCCGATCATTCAAGCAAGACGAAGAAATCAACATATTCGATCAGTCAACTTACGGGCTGATTTCCCGCCGTTCCAGAAAGACCCAGAAGACGATCAACATACCGTTGGAAAGCCCCGACTGATCAAGTTTGTATCATTCTGAGGTACGAATAAAAATGTATCGCTGTTTCAGTGTAACTGATCAAGTCTGTTTCTGTTTGTAACAACTGTATTTCAATTGTATTTCGTTTTTGTTATCAATTCAATAAAGTAAACGTATTGGATACGTGTTTTGATCTGCATCTATACTCCTTTAAACAACAATCTAAGACAGAAACTTGTTTGTTGTTTTGGAATTGATAGATGGATCATCAATCTGCCGCAAGTGTGAAGAATCACAACGAGAAGCCTTTTGTGTTCCGTGGAGTGGATTTCAAAAGATGGCAGCAAAAGATGATGTTCTATCTCACGACATTGAACTTGGCACAATGCTTGACTTCCGATGGGCCGAATTTGCCTGTTGAAGGTGACATTCCGGACGAAGTCATAAAAGCATCAGAGGTGTGGACGCAAAACGAGTTTTTGTGTAAGAATTATATTTTTAACGCGTTGGACGATTCTCTCTATGATGTTTATCTAAAATTTAGATCTCCAAGAGAGTTATGGGAATCATTGGAGAAGAAATACAGGTCCAAAGTCGCAAGTGCTAAGAAATTCATAGTGGGAAAGTTCCTGAATTTTAAGATGAGTGACACCATCTTTGTGGTGAAACAAGTTGAAGAAGTTTAAGTGATTGCTCATGAATTAAAGGATGAGGGTATGGGGTTGAATGAAACTTTTCTTGTTGGATCAATTATCGAGAAGTTGCCTCCAACTTGGAAAGATTTCAAGACCCACTTGAAGCACATTCATGAATATATGAGTCTCGAGCAGTTAATTCTTAAACTTCGCATCGAAGAAGAGAATCGTAAGAACGACAAATCTGAATTTTCTTCAGTGGAAGCAAGGGCCAATGTAGTTGAGGGAAAAAGTTCCAAATTCAAAGGCTTTAAGAATAACAAGAAGGTGAAGAAGCCTTTCACCGCTGCGAAAGGCTATGACTTCAATAAGAAACCACAAGGTTCGTGTTGGGTGTGTGGAAAGCCTGGACATAGGGCCAAGGACTGCCGCCATAAGAAGGAAGGGACATCGGGTGGAGACGCTAACAATGTTAATCTAACCGAAAATCAGTTTGCTGCGGTTGTTTCCGAGGCAAATATGGTGACAAACTCCAATGATTGGTGGATTGACACCGGTGCAACAAAACATGTGTGTTCGGACCGGAGCATGTTTTCAACGTATGAGAAAGACTCTTGTGGAGAGAAGCTTTACATGGGAAACACGAGCACATCGATTATTGAAGGAAAAGGAAAAGTGGTGCTAAATCTCACTTCCGGGAAGGAACTTTCACTTACTAACGTGCTCCATGTCCCTGAGATTCGCAAGAATCTAATTTTGGGTTCAATTCTTAGCAACAAAGGCTTTAAAATTGTATTTGAATATGATAAAGTTGTACTCACTAAAGGTGGGATGTATGTTGGAAAAGGCTATTTATGTGATGGTCTTTTCAAACAGAATGTTGTATCGATCGTTAATAAAACCGCATGCAATAGCTCTGCTTCTATTTACTTGCTTGATTCACATGATTTATGGCATGCAAGAATGGGACATGTCAATTATCATTCATTACGTAGAATGGTGAATTTAGGATTGTTACCAAAACACAATCTTAATAATAATAATAGAAGCAAATGTGAAGTTTGTGTGGAATCAAAGTATTCATGACACTCTAACAAATATGTGGAAAAGTCAAACGACTTACTTGGTTTAATCCATAGTGATTTATGTAATTTTCAATCAATTCCAAGTCGTGGTAGAAAGAATTATTATATTTCTTTCATTGATGATTATGGTAAGTTTTGTCATATTTATTTGATTGAAACGAAAGATGAGGCTTTGAATATGTTTAAGAAATTCAAAGCAGAAGTTGAAAATCAATTAGATAAGAGAATAAAGATTCTACGATCACATCGTGGTGGAGAATACAAATCAAACGAATTCTCGGAATTTTGTTCAACACATGGAATTATTCATCAAACTACTGCTCCTTATACTCCAATGCAAAACGGAGTGGCTGAAAGGAAGAATAGAACGCTTAAAGAGATGATGAATTCTATGTTAAACGATTCGGGTGCACCACGAAACTTATGGGGTGAAGCCATTCTCATGGCCAATTCACTCTTGAATAAAATTCCTCATAAGAAGAATGATAAAACTCCATATGAGATGTGGAAAGAAAAGGCTCTTTCTTATAAAAACATGAAAGTGTGGGGTTGTCTCGCAAAGGTTCAAGTACCTTTGCCTATGAGAACTGTTATCGGACCAAAGACGGTGGATTGGGTTTACATCGGTCCCGTAGAGAACAGTGCAGCTTATAGATTTTTAATTCATATATATGATAATGCTGAGATAAAGGTAAATACGAACATTGAATCAAATGAGGTCGAATTCTTTGAGGATATTTTTCCTTACAAAGAACCGAGAGAATCAAATACTAAACGAGTACGTGAGAACGCAGTCGGTGTCTCAAAGGTTCAAGAAGATGAAAATGAACCAAGAAGAAGTAAAAGAGCAAGAATTGCTAAAGATTTTGGTACAGACTTTATGACGTATCTAAGTGAATACGAACCTCAAACGTATAAAGATGCAATTGAATCTTCGGAAGCTTCTTTTTGGAAAGAGGCAATTCAAAGTGAAGTGGAATCCATTTTGAGTAATCATACATGGGAATTGGTTGATTTACCACTTGGTAATAAACCGATTGGACATAAATGGATATTCACAAAGAAATTACGACCGGATGGTACAATTGAGAAATATAAAGCTAGACTAGTGGCGAAACGATTTCGTCAAAAGAAAGGCATTGATTTCTTTGATACTTATTCTCTGGTGACTAGAATCACTTCGATCAGATTGCTAATAGCAATTTCAGCCATATATAATCTAGAAATTCATCAAATAGATGTTAAAACGGCATTCCTAAACGATGAACTAGATGAAGAAATTTATATGGAACAACCCGAAGGATTTATAGTCAAAGGGAAAGAGAAGAAAATGCGTAAGCTTATAAAGTCCTTGTATGGTCTTAAGCAAGCGCCAAAACAGTGGCATGAGAAGTTTGACAACACGATGAGGTCGTATGGTTTTACAATAAATGAATGTGACAAATGTGTGTACATTACGAAAACCAAAATTGATACGATCATTGTATGTTTGTATGTGGATGATATGCTGATAATGAGAACAAGTAAAGACATTATCAATACCACAAAGAAGATGTTAAGTGAAAATTTTGAAATGAAAGATATGAGATTGGCTGATGTAATTCTTGGTATTAGAATAAGACGAGAGCCAAATGGGTATCCACTTACTCAATCCCATTACATAGAGAAAGTTTTAAAGAAATTTTGTCACTTTGACGATAGACCGGTAGTTACTCCGTATGATCCAGCGTGCAAACTTTCAAAGAATGAAGGTGTAAGTGTATCTCAGCTGGAATACACACAAATACTTGGAAGCATCATGTACATTACAAATTATACGATACCGGATTTGGCTTATTCTTTAAGTCGGCTAAGTCGATATTCAAGTAATCCTAATCAAGAACATTGGAGTGCTTTGGTTAGAGTATTGAGATACTTAAAGCATACCATTAATTATGGTCTATATTTCACGAAATTTCTTCCTGTGTTAGAAGGATATAGTGATGCCAATTGGATCTCTGTTAGTACGGATACTAAATCCACAAGTGGTTATGTGTTTACACTTGGTGGTGGTGCTGTGTGTTGGAAATCATCTAAACAAACGTGTATTGCTCGTTCAACCATGGAATCCGAATTTATCGCATTAGATAAAGCTGCGGAAGAAGCAGAGTGGCTAAGAAATTTTGTTGAAGATATTCCATTATGGCCAAAGCCAGTAACTGCACTTTGCATTCATTGCGATAGTATGGCTGCTTTACATAGAGGGAAAAACAAAATTTACAATGGCAAGTCAAAGCACATTCGCCGGAGACATGCTACAATACGACAATTGCTTTCCAATGGGGTGATAACATTGGATTATATTAGATCAAAGGAAAACCTGGCTGATCCTTTGACTAAAGGCCTACCGAAAGAGCAAGTCGAATTCACTTCGAGGGGAATGGGTTTAAAGCCAACACAATAAGTTATCACTTGGTGGAAACCTTACTTAGCAACATTGGAGATCCCATGGTCTAAGTTCAAGAGGCAAACTAACTAAGGAAAACTCAAAGGAGAAATACACATTTCTTATTCCTATGAAGTAAAATGTGTTTCCATTGATGATTAAGGGATGAATGTTTATTCTTAATAACGTTAATATCTTTTTTAAAGTGGGATAGAATAGACTATTCTTAATTAGCGTTACCTATATGAGAGTGGTGTCGCGGTCGCACCTATGAGAAATGAAATGGCTAAATTTTCTAGAGCTATCACGAAGTCGGAAAATGTTCAGGGCTGAAATGAACACAACCGTATAAACTTGAAATGAGCAGATGATATATGTGTTTCACTTATTGTCTCGGTTTACTATCAAACGTGGCTAGTTCAAGACTAAAGTTCACTACCCACAAAGTAGATCCGATAAGTGTTTACTAGGAAAGGTTCAAGTCCAAAAGACACCTTTATCGATGCATATTGATCCTACTTTCTGAGAAATTGTGGATCTTATTTTCTATTCAAATGTGGGGTATTGTTGAGTTTGAATAAGAAAATGTGGGGTATTGTTGGGAATTTAATTAATTTATGATAATATTTATGAAAAGACACATGTTGTAGTGAAAGGACACATGTTGTAGTGAAATGACACATCTTGTTCTCTAACATATGTGATGGTTGGAAATAAGAGACACAACCTTTTATTAAATCAATAAGCATCCCTTGAATCAATATATAAAGAGATCACAGGGAAGATGCAGAGAATTCCAATTCAATCTTCTTCTTCTTCACTAAATCAATTTCTGAGAACCTCAAAGTAGGTTTGATAGGATCTTAAGGAAGGTGTGTATTCCGAAGATCGATAGTTGTATCCTGCAAGATAGACGTCCTCATAACTACTTACACTAGTAGGGACGAGATTCTGTCTTAGGAGATTGCGATTCGCAAGCCTCTATCAAACATTCTCCGATCATTCAAGCAAGACGAAGAAATCAATATTCGATCAGTCAACTTACGGGCTGATTTTCCGCCGTTCCACAAAGACCCAGAAGACGATCAACATACCGTTGGAAAGCCCCGACTCTTAGCTTTCCAGAGACATCAAGTTTGTATCATTCTGAAGTACGAGTAAAAAGTTATCGTTGTTTCAGTGTGACTGATAAGTCTATTTCTGTTTGTAACAATTGTATTTCAATTGTATTTCGTTTTTGTTATCAATTCAATAAAATAAACGTATTGGATACGTGTTTTGATCTGCATCTATATTCCTTTAAACAACAGTACATGCATGATCTACAATTACATATGGCCCAATGTCTGGACCATGTTTTAAGTTTTTTTTTTTTTTTTTTTTTGCTAAAAACCATGTTTTTAAGTTCAGTACTAGGAAATGCATTATTGTTGGACACAGTTATGAGCCATCTGTTACACAAACTGTTTGCACTTGTCAAACTTTAACACTGTTCCCGCGGCAAATGTTGAATGAATGAGAAGCCAACCAAGTTAAGTACCTACACTGTTTAATCTACTAATTGGTTGATTTGATAAAAACATATATATATATATATATATATATATATATATATATATATATATATGTGTGTGTGGTTGTCTTAATTGGGATTCACCCGGTGCTTGCTATATAGCAGTTTGATATATTAAAACTATAAATGTTAAACTAATAAATTTTTTTTTTGAAACTTGATAAATTAATAATTTTACAAATACGATAATTGATAGATTGTTAATATTACAAATCAGCGAATCAATATCAAATGTTATTATCATTAAATCTTAAATTAGACCGTGAAGTTAAAAAGAACTAGAATATAATTCGTGCGATGCGGAATATTTTGTTTTACAATTTTATTAAATTTAACGACAAAATTTTATGTTTTTTGTTATTTTGTTAAATTATATATATATACTTACTCATTCGATCAATATATATATATATATACTTATTCTAGCTTTTGATCGGTAACTTTCATATTGTGAAAATAATGGTTCCACATAGTAATATTGTTAAAATAATGCATATATAATGTTTTTAGATCCCTCACGATAAAATATATTTATTGTTGTAATTTTTATTGATAAACCATAGGACACTCAAATAATTTTAAATGTTCTATTTTTAGTCATTTATTAATTTATTTTCATTTTTAAACTAAATAAAAAAAACTTATAGTTATATCCTATATATATTAATTGAGGAGACACTAAAGTTCAAAATCTTAGGTATCGTTCAAAGAGGCTTTTAAGAGAGATTAATCTTATGTGTCACCTAAAGAGAGACTAATCTTATGTGTCACTCAAAAAGAGTTTTAGGATTAATTAGCATTCTATTAAAATATTTTTATTCTAAACATATAAACATTTATGGTAAAACAAAGTAACATTCCTAAAATTTCTCATTGACTTTACTACAACATTCTGAAAATATATTTCCTAAACTATAAATATTCACCGTAAAATTTTTTTTAAAAATTAGAAAATTTTAATATACACATCCTACGGAATCCACTAATTGTATATAGAAGATAATGAATATTGTGGTCATTAATTACACAAAATATCTACATTTCCTATCAATTGTAAAGACATTAGAAATAAAAAATTGAAAGAACAGGAACTATGGGCGATATTAGGGCGACATGGGATCCAAGGGTGACGAGTGCTTCAGATGACATGGTGATGGACGGAATTGATAGGGGAAGGCCGCCGGATAGTAGGGGATCGTGGGCGGAGAGGGTCATGGGTACGAAGGCAGGAGGGCGGATGGTTCCAGAGGAGGTGATAGCCGAGGAATTTGTTAAGGCAAGGCTAAGTGTGGAGTTTCCGGATGGGGAGGATGGTGAACCAGAAATAACAGTGGGGGACGAAGTGTTGGAGGCGATGAATGGATTATGGAGAAATTGCATGATCGTGAAGGTGTTAGGGAGAAGTGTTCCTATAGCCGTGTTGAATATGAAACTTCGAGAGTTATGGAAGCCAAGAGGGACGATGAATATCGTAGATCTGCCCCGACAATTCTTCTTGGTGAGATTTGGTGAGGAGGAAGAGTATTTATCGGCGTTGACAAGAGGTCCGTGGAAGGCGTTTGGAGGATATCTTATGGTGCAAGCGTGGGCACCCGAGTTTGACCCAATGAGGGATGCGATTGTTACGACCCCAGTTTGGGTTCGTTTATCGAACTTACCGGTTAATCTTTACCATAAGTCCATACTGATGGGTATAGCGACGAGCTTGGGGAAGCCGGTTAGAGTGGATGATACGACGTTGAGTCTTGAGAGAGCAAGGTTCGCTCGGGTTTGTGTGGAAGTAGACTTACGGAAACCTCTCAAGGGATCGGTGAGGATTAATAAGGAGAGATACTATGTTGCATACGAAGGAATGAGTAACATCTGCTCGAATTGTGGAATTTATGGTCATGTGATCCATCAATGTCCGAAGTTAAAGGTGACACAACGGAGGACTACGGCGATGGAGAAATCTATGGTTGAGACGGGGAAGGAGAGAACAGAAGAGGAGGGGTTTACAACTGTAAGAAGGCCGAGGCAGAGATCCAAGGAGCAGGCAAGTCCGGTGGTGCCCGAAACCGGTGGGTTGACCGGAAATCTCGGACGTAATCTCCAAGTAATTCAGGGAAAATCAAGGGAAGAGAATATTCTCAGTTCAAACAGATTTGGTAATCTCGGATTGGATATGATTGAGTCAGAAAAAGGGGAAGGTATGTTAATTACAGATGATGATAAGGAAAACCGATTGGGCATTAATTCTGATGTTAATGGCAAGAGATTTAATGCTAAACCGATGGAGAAGTCTATGGTTGGAGTTGGGAGACAGAGTACTATGGGCGGGAAAGGCAATTCAAAGACTAAAAGGGCTGGGGTTATTAATTTGGTAACGCCTAATGGGCCTCGGAGTAAGACGCAACAGAAGAAGCCCACACAGGGTCTTATATTCGGACCAAGTCAGAGGGATGTTGAGAGATCGAGTTCTGGTAAAAGGCTACAGGTGGAAGAGTTGAGTGTTGGGAGACAGGGAGGTAGTGTGGAGCACCGTGTGGAAGGTAATGCTGGTACTCTGAGCCTGGCTGAGGGTAGTAAGGAAGCTAGTGTATAAGAGGAGCCATCAAGAGTTTCTTTGGAGAAGAAGAGAGAACAGGGAGTGCAGATTGAGCAAATAACTTCATCGCAAGCGATGGAGTTGGGTGTTGAATAATGTGTAGCTCCGGTAGTTCAACTATGCATACATCTTTTCCTGATGTCGAATATACTACTATGAAATTGCCGGAGGGCAAATAAACCCAATTTTAGACGTGCGATTCGTTACATGTTAAAGAAGAACAATACGGACATCTTTGCTTTATTTGAGACGCATGCTGGTGAAGATAGGGCGATGAACATTTGTCGAGATCTCGGGTTTGAGAATTCTTTCTGTGTAGATGCAGTTGGGCAAAGCGGGGGAATATGGCTATTGTGGAGAGCCGAAGTAAGGGAGATTGACATTATGTTGTCAACATCTCAGTTTGTACATGCACGGGTTACAAATGGGATGGATGTGGTGCATTTGATTGTAGTGTATGCTGCTTCAACTGTAAGCCGACGGAGTGGTTTATGGGGTGAGTTGAGCCAGGTGATAAGGGGAATCAGTCAGCCTCTTCTTATTGGTGGAGACTTCAATACTATCCTACGACTTGAGGAGAGAATTGGGGGTAATGGGAGGCTCTCACCGGATTCCTTAGCTTTTGGAGATTGGTTGAATGAGCTTTCGTTGATAGACATGGGTTTCAAAGGTAGTCAATTTACATGGAAACGAGGTCGTGTGGAGGATACTTTTTTGGCTAAGAGATTAGATAGGGTACTATGTTGTGCTCAAGCAAGATTAAAATGGCAAGAAGTGAGCGTCTCTCACTTGCCTTTTTTGTCGTCTGATCACGCTCTAATCTATGTGCAGTTGGTTCCGGAAACTAGAGGAAATCCATGTAGGAGACCCTTTAGGTTTGAAGCTGCTTGGCTGAAGCATGAGAGTTTTAAAGAGTTGCTCGTAACGTCCTGGAATGGAGATATAAGTACTCCGGAAGCACTTGTTAGACTTCGGAGATCTTTAAAGAGATGGAACAAGGAGGTTTTTGGTAATATACACCAGAGGAAAGAGAGTTTGATACACGAGATTAAGGAGGTACAAACATCTTTGGAGAGGAACCAAACCGATATTATTTTGGCAAAGGAGGAGGAGTTGCTTAAAGATTTTGACACCATCTTAGAACAAGAAGAAGTCTTGTGGTTTCAAAAGTCCAGGGAGAGGTATATTGTACTTGGTGATCGGAATACCAAGTTCTTTCACACTACTACAATTGTGCGTAAGAGGAGAAATAAGATTGAGAGTTTGAAGAATGATGAGGGAAGATGGGTTTCAGATGGTAAAGAACTTGAGGAGCTGGCTATTAATTATTATAAGCGCTTGTATTCTATGGACGATGTGGACGCAGTTGTGGAGAGTTTGCCTCAGGAAGGTTTTGCCGGGTTAAGTGGAGGAGATATCCGAGAGTTGAATAAGCCGTTCTCGGCTGTAGAAGTTGAAAGTGCAGTTAAGAGTATGGGAAAATATAAAGCTCCGGGGCCGGATGGTTTTCAACCGGTGTTTTATCATGATTGTTGGGAAGTGGTTGGGAGCTCTCTGGTTCGATTTGTCTTGGATTTCTTTGAAACAAGGATTTTACTGAGTGGAACTAATGATGCGCTTGTGGTGTTAATTGCAAAGGTGTTGAAACCAGAGAAAATTATGCAGTTCCGCCCGATAAGTCTATGTAATGTTTTATTCAAAACAATTACAAAGACTATGGTTTTACGCTTGAAGCATATAATGGAGAAGTTGATAGGGCCAGCTCAATCAAGTTTTATACCAGGGCGTCTAAGCTTAGATAACATTGTGGTGGTACAAGAAGCTGTACACTCAATGCGGCGTAAAAAAGGGAAGAAGGGGTGGATGCTTTTGAAACTAGATTTGGAGAAGGCGTATGATCGAATCAGATGGGAATTCCTAGAAGATACACTTCGAGCGGCTCAATTACCAGAGACTTGGGTACGGTGGATTCTTATGTGTGTAAAAGAGCCAAAGATGAGTTTAATGTGGAATGGAGAGAAGACAAATGGTTTTACTCCGGCTCGGGGTCTAAGACAAGGAGATCCACTTTCCCCATATCTCTTTGTCTTATGTGTGGAGAGGCTTTGTCACCTCATCGAAGAATCGGTTGGTTTGAAGAAATGGAAACCGATTAGCCTGTCTCGGGGAGGTCCAAAATTATCGCATATATGCTTCACGGATGACCTAATCCTGTTTGCGGAAGCATCGGTGGCTCAGATTCGAGTTATTCGGAGTGTGCTTGAACGATTCTGTAAGGTGTCGGGCCAGAAAGTCAGCTTGGAGAAGTCGAAGATCTTTTTCTCGAATAATGTTCATGCGATATGGAGAAGTTAATAAGTGATGAGAGCGGAATTCAATCGACAAGAGAGCTGGGTAAATATTTGGGGATTCCGGTTCTACAAAAAAGAATCAATAAGGAGACGTTTGGGGAGGTTCTTGAGAAAGTATCGTCGCGATTGGCAGGATGGAAAGGAAGGATGTTGAGCTTTGCTGGTTGAGTTACCTTGACCAAATCAGTCTTAGCTTCGATACCGGTACATACGATGAATGCTATTGCACTCTTGCAGTCTATTTTAAAATGGTTAGAGAAAGCTTCAAGATCTTTCGTCTGGGGTAGCACGACAGAGAAAAAGAAACAGCACTTATTAGCTTGGAGAAAAGTTTGTTGCCCGAAGAGAGTAGGAGGGCTGGGGTTAAGGAGAGCTTCGGATATGAATAAAGCACTACTTGCAAAGCTTGGGTGGAGATTGTTGAAGGAGGATACGAGTCTATGGGCTCGGGTATTACGAAGCAAGTACAAGATTGAAGATGTGAAAGATGCATCATGGCTTATGACCAAAGGCAACTGGTCATCTACATGGAGAAGTATACGGCTAGGAGTAAGAGAAGTGGTCTTGTCAGGAGTGAGTTGGTGCCTTGGGGATGGACGTATGATTAGTTTTTGGAATGACAAATGGCATCTTAATGAGGCTCTTTCGGAGATGGTGGTAGGAGAAGTACCGGAGGAATTACGAGATGTATGTGTTAGGGATATGTGGAGATTGGGTATGGGATGGAGGATGGATCGTATAGCTCCATATGTTCTTGTTCATATACGATTACAGCTTACTTCTATGGTGGTTGATGATGTTACGGGCTCTAAGGACAGGTTGTCTTGGGGCGCAAGTCAAAGCGGTGAGTTCTCGGTTAGTTCGGCTTATGACCTAATCACGAGAGAAGTGATTCATGGGGTGAATATGCAAAGTTTTTTTGATCGAATTTGGAAAGTTTTGGTACCCGAGAGGGTAAGGATGTTTCTTTGGTTGGTTGTTCATCAAGTTATTATGACAAATAAGGAGAGGCATTGAAGACATTTAAGTGATACGAGTATTTGTCCGGTTTGCAAGGGAGGAGAGGAGTCAATCCTCCATGTGTTGCGTGACTGTCCAACAATGGAGGGAATTTGGAGAAGAATTGTCCCTTTGAGACATCATCAGGCCTTTTTCGGTTACTCTTTGCTTGAATGGGTTTATACAAATTTAGGAGTAAATCGATTGGTAGAGGAGACGGCTTGGTCAACAACTTTTGGAATGGCTATATGGTGGGGATGGAAATGGAGGTGTGGAAATGTTTTCGGAGAGAAAGGGAGATGTCGGGATCGAACTCGGTTTATTAGAGAATTGAGCAAGGAAGTGTATGGTCTGAATATGAAGGAGACGGGTCGAATAAACCGGAGTTTGCGAGTTGAGAGACAGGTTGCGTGGGTTATGCCGCAAGATGGTTGGTATAAGTTGAACACGGATGGAGCGTCACATGGGAATCCGGGTTTCGCTACAGCTGGTGGAGTTTTGCGGGATAATGAGAGGAACTAGAAGTGTGGTTTTGCGTTGAATATTGGTATTTGCTCGGCTCCGTTAGCAGAGTTATGGGGAGTGTACTATGGACTCTACATAGCTTGGGAGCAGCGAGTGACACGATTGGAACTAGGTGGATTCAGAGATAGTGGTGGGTTTTCTTACGACAGGGATCAGTGACGCGCATCCTTTGTCATTCCTAGTACGTTTGTGCTATGGCTTTTTAGCGAAGGACTGGATTGTCCGTATCAAACATGTGATTAGCGAACTATGCATTTCCTCTACCGTTAGGTTTTCTTTTGTTACCTTCTGCTCCGGATTGTGTTCATGAAATCTGGGTGGACGATGTTAATGGTTTTACACGACCGCGACTTGTGCGGGAGTGATTTTTTGTATGCATTTTCTTAAATAAAACAAGGGAGACATATGTCTTCCCTATTCCTACCAAAAAAAAAGAAAGAAAAAATTAATCTATCGATCAAAGATAAATAGATAATGATTTGCAAATTTTTTATTTATTTTGTTTTTGGTACTACTACAATTTTGTAGTTGTACGTTTAATATGAAAATATCGGTTTGGTATGTGTGAACCAACTCAATAAACTTAAAATAAAATTTAGATGTTGATTACTTAATCATATTTTTGTCAAAATACATGTAAATGTTATTAACTTGATTGTATATAAATGATTTGAACATTACACACAAATCAAAGTACCGGTTTTATTTTAATAATTTAAACTAAATAAGTCACATACGAGATTTATTTAACATTTAACATAGGATTGGAAATTATTTCAAAAAATTATTTTCTCAATTTATGTGTTAATCCTATATATTTTATGTACATCAAAATATAGAAATAAATAAGCTAAAATTTATAACCCCGCGTTTGACGCGAATTCAAATCTAGTATATTAAGAAATTATAACCTAACATGATGTGATTTCTTGATTTACATTATCCTTTCAATTTGGATGATCAATTTGAAATTTCGTTTTATTTTGACTCGTCTTGTGGGTTTGTGCTCTTGATTTTGACTTAATAGTTGATTACATTAATTTCTAACGTTTGATAAAAAGTTTCATCTTAGTAAAATAGATTCAACATTTGTTTTTCATGTATGAATGCTATATTGTTAGCAAGTGGGTAGAAAAACATGTTCACAATAATATTGTATATGTACTTCGCATATATTCTATGTTCATATTATTATTGATATCTATACAATACAATTATCTTGTTTATGGTAATTGATTTGGGAGTCTACGCGAAGAAACCAACTTTCATCTTTGAGGCAAATATGATTATTATAATCTCAAGATCCACTTTTGTTACTATAAGTTAATATAGGTGAAGCTAAATTGTGGGTACTAGGACACCTGGAAGTGAAAGTACATCAAATATTCAAATTGGAAAAGTTTCTTATCCATAAAATCATATATATTGTTAAATTTGGAAATAATTTATTAGAAAAGGAAATGTGCCACAATTAGCATTGAAAAACATATGAAAAAGGTAATATGTGTATGAGGATATTTTTTTGAAGATTGTATATAAAAATAATCTAAGAATTCTTTTTCTAAATAAAATAGTATATAAACATGTAAAATTTATTAGGAAAGCTATATATACACTTATATAAAATTAGAAAGTAAGTAAAGAAGTTTAGTAGAAGTTCTTAACAAAAATATTGTGGGGCTTCTAAATCAATACACGTAAATGTTTTTATACAAGTATATTATTAAAATAGAAGAAAACAATAATTTCTTTCATGGCTATCTTGTTTTCGTAAAAAGTTTTACGAAAAAGATCATTTTTGTTTATAATTTTATTTTGTATTTTAAAATAAATTTAGAAAATTTTGGGTGTTAATTTTTGTATTGGACTCCATAAATTTCAGATCCGTCTCTGCATCTTAGGAAGACAGATTTAACTAGACATGTTGATTAGGCATGAAGTCTGAAACCTAGTTCGATTTATCCCTGAAAATTATTAGATTTAGACCTAAGATGACAATAAAGAGAAATTCTTTATATTACCACCATTTTTTTAAAAGTTCCAAAAATGGCCTAAATCAAATATGTTTAGATCTGCCACTGATGCGGACGATTTGGAAAGCATTATAGTAGCTCCAAATCATGGTTCTATTTTCTAGATTTGTTTTATTTATTTATTTATTTTATATTTGATTTAATATGAATTTTATGCAGTTTATTTGATTTTAATTTTTTTTAAAACAAGTTGAATCTAAAATTGTATTAAAATCAAATCCTTTTTACACACAATGTGTCCTTGGTTCGATTTTTCTAAAACTTAATCTCGAAAAAGAACAAGCAAAGAAAATATAGCATGATATAAGAAGAACAGAGCTTTGAATGATGTGTTGTATGAATTTATCGAGTGGCAAACCATATTTCCATGGTCATACTCAGAATAAGATTGGTCTTCCGTGCTACGAATCAACTTACTCCGATTCGACGTGTTTTAAAATTGATTGGATTTGATAAAACATGTGTGGTTAAAATTGATTGGATTGGATTTGATAAAACATGTGTGGTTACTCCGATTCGACGTGTTTCTCTTGCGTTATGCTTTCCAGATTACGCTTCATTCTATTTGGCAGGAATGCAATAATAGACGACATGGTGAGATGCCAAGAACGGCCATGCAATTAGCTCAAATCATTGATAAGCAACTTTGAAACCGCCTATCTTCGATCCGAGAAATAAGAGATGCTCGATACGACGGTGGAATAGAATTGTGGTTTGCCTCACGGTGAATCAGTCTAATTCTTTATAATTTGTTCACAACATAAACATTCGGAAAAATTGCACTTGTTGTAAAAACAATTTTTTTTGGGCTTGAATAAATTTTACATTCAATTAAAAAAAAAAATAATAAATTGGATTTGCCCAGTAGAACTGTTTAAGCAGTTTGATATATATATTTAAACTATAAATGTAATGATAAACTGTTAATATTACAAATCAGAAAAATTGTTCACAACATAAACATTCGGAAAAATTGCACTTGTTGTAAAAACAATTTTTTTTTGGCTTGAATAAATTTTACATTCAATTAAAAAAAAAAAAAATAAATTGGATTTGCCCAGTAGAACTGTTTAAGCAGTTTGATATATATATTTAAACTATAAATGTAATGATAAACTGTTAATATTACAAATCAGAGAATCAATATCAAATTCAATTATCACTAAATCTTAAATCAGACCGTAAATTTAACTATTTTTTATGTTTTCTTTATTTTCAGCTTTATATTCTTTAATCGGATTTGAAGTCTGAACCATTAAATTTCTAGATAGTTACTAGTTACTACACTTTTAGATTTTAATTTCGTCTATTATGACTCAAATAACAGAAAAGGTAAAGAAACAACCTACACTTGCCAGCTAGTGAAGTACCTCCTTTGAAGGAAATGAATGGAGAAGAAACTCCATAGAAAATATCCGAGTTTCCAATTAAATGCAATGTGGTCGTAACAAGTGACTACCACTTGTGTAATAAGACCTGGTGAAGATATTTTGACTTCTTGACTAAGTCAAACAAGCCGGCCATCGAAATAAAATTGCAATGATATGATGTTCAATAAAACTTTATTTTGTAAATTGTCTTTTCAAATATTAAAAAATATACGAAACTTAACCATATTTTTATTTTAATAAAACATGTTTATTTACTTATTTATAATTTTCAACCGTTTAGAAATTCTAAATTTTCGTATAAAAAACTATAATTTGTTAAACTCACCCTTAATTAAGCTCCAGATCGTAGGCTTACGTCAACATCTTACCTTGTATGATTAGCTACTTGCGTGTTAACAGTGTTTGCTAGAAGGCGGTGGGTGTTTAATATGTGGGGTTATAAACATTTGATGCATGTACAATTTGTGAAAAACTAAACTCCACGTCTTTTTTTCTCTCAATATAAATAGAGGTTGATCTTAAGCTTATTTCTTCACACTTCACACTTTACAAACATATATACATTGATAACAAATTAACAAATTGTCATGGGCTAAGTTTACTTCCATCTTATTTAGTCGATATATATATTAGAGAGAGAGAGTTGCATTTTATATATATAATTCAGGAAATTCCAGACCTATGGAATATCCATATCCAAATGGACCGAAAGCATAGCCCATATCCGTGTGGCTAAATAGGAATTGTTAGCAATTTCATGCTTGAAGGGAATCGATCCCTGACCTAGACCAACAAGGCAATTTCTCCTTAAGTGGAAACCACTAGACTACCACCACTTGGTTGCATACATAACATCATCTCTAATTTAATACGAAAGTGGCTTACGTACCTACCTAATTAAGCTTTTTAAAAAAAAAGAAGTGGTGATGTATACAATATGAAGTATTGAAATATACAATAACCTAACAAATATTAGCCTATTTGGCAAAAAATCAGCCATTAAATCTAGGTTAATGTTATTATTTTGTAGTTTGTTTGGTTATTCCACACAATTTTAATTTTCTAAAATGAGAATGCCTAATATGATCGAGAACCATTTTTTTTGTTATTTAAATCATTAAAGAAAAATACGGAACGAAAAATAGGATAACGAATTCAATACTAGCAAATATTTCATTAATTTGGCTAAGGATCAATTCAAGATCGCGTATTTCAAACTATATTTTTTGAAAAAACATTTTTTGAAATAATAGAAAGTTCTAATTCATATACTATTTGAATACTTCACCCATTTCAGACATGTTTTCATCAAGTAAATTGATTCATATAGATAATTTTAAAAACAAACATGGATATTAAACAGATAAAACCTAATTAAATGTAAACCTTCTTGTAATTTGATAATCTTCATGTTTTTTAGAATCAGAGTAATCATTTTCACCACCTGACTAATATATATATATATTATTTTTGTAGCTTTCGAATATCTCACTCACCAAAATTATTATGATCATAAAGCATTGCACAATTTCGATTGGTCAAATGGATATAGTTAGATAATTTTACGTATGAGAAAAATTAAATAATAACAGAACCGTAGAAAAACTTTAGTTCTCAAGTGGAAGTCACTAAGTTGAACTACACCTTTTAGTCTACTTAATTTATCGAAGTATTTTTCAAAGTCCGAGTCCAGATATATCCTTAATCTCAAACAAAAAATAAAATACATATAGATCCTCTAACCAAATACGGGAATAAAATTGAAAATGAAAAGGTATACATATGCCTTTGAAGCAAGAATATATTTTCAATGTGTGTAGTCATTGGCTGCAAGTGGGGTTCTTGTATGTGTTGTGACTTGTGACCCCTTCCCTTGTGGTTTTTATACCCCCGTGGACTAGCCTCATTCGTTGAGGTATCAGAGACAAATAAAAATCATACAACTAATGGTTTCTCTTTTTTTTTCTTTTTAGTTTTTATTTTTAAAAAACATTTCCAACAAAAACCAATAGATAGTCTAGATCATTTTAGAATGTTTGATATCGCAGTTTTTAATATATATATATACGTATTTGTCATCAACATGAATGATCTGGTAAAGATTGGAAAATATCGTTTTTCCAATAGAGTGTCCATCTTGCTATTCTTTAGTTATTATATATTATTTTTTTAATATTAGGCCACAACTAGCTGGTCAATCAGCCTAATATTCTTATATTTGCAGGAAGTAGGATTCGATTCTGAGTGTGATAATGCTTGTACGCAGTAGACTTAATTCCAGTCACTAGACTAAAATCACTTTACTTCTACTCCCTAGTTTGATTTTCTATTTTTGTTCGATGATATTAGAATTTATTAATGCAGTGATATGTTTTTTCAGTGTTTAATCTAGTTACGTAGATACTGTTTTTCCAAATCTTTCAAAAATGACAAGTCATGTTTTCGTAAATTTGAATGCTGCTTGGAATGATTTCTAAATTGTTCATCACATCCTTATAAATTAAAATTTATTTAATAATATAAACGAAATTTAGTGAATTCTAAACAGTTTTAGTTTAGTCTTGTGGCAAAAGAAAAAAAAAATTAATGCGGATCCAAAAGGTAAAAAAAAAAAGCAATTCTCAAAAATACTATATTTTCAAGTTGTGTATCCAAAACTACAATCAATTTTTAAAAGTTCAAAATACCACTAATTTTTAAAAGTTTCATAAATACCACAAATTAAAATCAAATTTAAATATTTAAATTAATCATTAATCTAAAATCTAAACTCTACCCTTTATAACTATGCTCTAATTTTAATAGTTAACCCAAATCCAAAAATTTAAATTCTAAATTTTTGAAAATCAATTTTTGTGTTTGTGGTATTTATAGAAATTTTGACTTAGTTGTATTAATAAAATTTTTGAAAATTGGTGGTAGTTTTGGAAACAAAACTTTAAAGTGTGGTATTGTAGGGAATTTCTTTTAAAAAAATCTAAATTAAATCGAAATTAAATCTTTAACACTTTTTTTTTTGGTACAACGTCTTTAATACATTTATAATTGTTTTTTCTTTTGGGATATTGGAGAAGTTAAAGCGAACCAAAACGTACAATTCCAAACCTAATCAAGACCTTCGATCTATTCTCAACCATTGCACTTCGGCATCAAACCATAGAATGGTACCAACCCATTTCAAGAACAAGAAAATGGACCTAAAATTGCTACTTATCCTCTTTGGCTCTTGCTGGAGCTCTTTCAGTAGGGCAACAGTAGAGTGATAAGAACTTGATGTGCAAACCAAACAAGGATAAGTTTTAACTAGAGTTAATTCATTAACTTGAGTTAAGTTTGGCTTGACTTTTGAGACCACAAATTATGGTTTTGGTTTGACAAAAAGGAAAAAGTTGTCAGGAAGTAGGTTTTCTTTTTCTGGTTTTGGTGGCTGCACATTAATAAAAGGAAGAGAGAAGCCTTGAAGAAGGAGGGGGTGGGAGAAAAACACACTCACGGAAAAGTGTGTATTGTGAGCAGAAGTTACACACAAGGAAGAACAAGAAGATGAGAGAAAGAGAGAAACATGTAAAAGTTTAAGTTCTTGTATTCTCTAAGTTATAGGAATAGATTGAGTGAACTCTAAGTGCTAGTGAAGGGCATTAGAGTGTTTTACTAATCATTCCTATTGTAATCTCCATCTTGATTCTAGTGGATTCCGAGCAAAGTCTCAGGATGTAGGGACCCGGTTATGGGCGTGAACTCCTTAAATGTGTGTGTGTGCTCCCCCATATCCTTCTCTATTTTCTCAATCTCTCTTGGCTCTGTTTATGTTGCTATAAGCAGAGTCGAGTAAATTGATCGATCTGTCGTTAGATTGATCAATTTAACCGAGTCTTGGCTCTGTTGTTTTTCAGCTCTGTTTTTTCCATGTCGGTAATGCACTGATTTTGTGCTTGTGTCGGTCTCAAAACATCAAATAACTTCTAAGCTTGGGTTGTGATGGTTTATGCTCGGGAAAGGACTCATCCTTTGAGCCTCTAAATCCTAACAAATTGGTATCAGAGCTCACGGTTCTGTGTTGTGGTTCTCTCAAGCCAAGAATCACGGTGGTTTCAAGAAGAGAAGTGGAACGTTTGATGATCTATGAGGCAGCAGTCATGGAAGAAGAATTTCGTGGCTTATGTGGAGATTCTAAGCCATGAGTGAAGCTTGATGATGACTGAGATTTTCAGTAAGGGAAGTCTTAGATCAAGAAGAAGAGCAAGAAAAAGAAGGAGAGTGAAGAAAAGGGTAAAAAGGTTGGAGCTTTGGAAGGTTAGAGGTTACCTTAAGCATCCATGTTCCTTTTCTTTGAAGAGCTTGATCGTGTAGAGACATGGAGCGTCTCGGTAACACAACAAATCAGTAGCTCTTGGTAAATGGTGTAGAAGAGAGGAAAGAGCCATTAAGCTCTATCTCAGTAAAACATCGTTGTGTTTCTCCGGTTGTGAGAAAGGTTGAGGAGACAAGGCTGTCTCTGGATGAAAGCGAAGCTATCTCTTGGTCAATAGCATGTGAGTGGAAGGAGTCATAAGACTCATCATGACGAACATTGAAGCATCTCAAAGAAGAAGAACCAAGACAGTTGCAAGTTTTATGTTGTTGTCGCAAGGTGTTTCAAAACAGCGACAAAGACATGTTTTGGTAAGTTGTTAATTCTAAGATTCGGTTAGATCTTAGGTGGAGTAACAAAAGGATTCTTGAGATGCTTAGGATGTTAAAAACGTGCTTAGTTCATGGTATTAAGTTTGTAACACAAGAGAGATGTAAACTAGGTGTATCTTAAGGAGAGATTCTTAGTTTAAGCTAGAATCAAGGGAAGTAGTTTCATGGATTTGTGGAATCAAGTTGCTGTAAGATACAAGGAATTCTAGTTACTCTCATGTTAGAGTGTTGCAAGAACAAGAAGAGAAAAATCAGAGATAGAAAGAAGAAGCATTTGGTAGAAGATGGTGTTCTTTATCAATGCTAAAGGAACCGGTTAGAGGTTGATGTAAGGTGAAGATTTTCACAATTATAAGCTTGATTCTGGTCATGGCAAGGATGAGTACAAGTTATGTGACTCAAAGTCCCATTCTAGAATCGAAACATCAACCACAAGACTCAAGTTTTATGGGAGATTCCACTGCAATCACAAAGGTACTTGTGATGCTTTGTATTGAAGTTTCAAGGTTGCTCAAGTTCTGCATATCTACTGGAATTGAAAGCTTGTTGGAACACAAGGATTGTGCACTGATTTTACAAGAGGTTGGCCAAGATTCATTGATGGATTTCATGTTATCTTCTGGTCGAATCAGTTTGGTAAAGGCAGTTGCAGTGGTGTTCAAAGCTTCGTTGTTTCTAGCCCGGTAACTCATAATATTCATGGAAATAGGGGACGCCTTAGAACCTTGAATCTTATGGGCGTTTTATGGCTGTTTGAGTATCAATATGGGTGCTCTTGGATCAGTTTAAAAGAGGTTGTAGGATGGTTATGAAGCAAGGAAATTTTCAGTGGTTTTTTGGCTGAGTTTTGAAAGGGGTTTCGGCTGCGGTTTTATCTCTGTGGGTAAGCTATCAGTTCTCAGAAATGAGTGTCTACAGTTGGAGGATAATCAGAGGACGTGAAGCTACAAGTTTGCTATTTTCAGAGGAAATGCAACGAAGATTGTGCTCTTGTTGTTGTCTGGAAATGTTCTGTTGAAACAGAAGGGAAACACTCAATTCATTGCTATTTTCAGAGGGAATGCAATGAATGTGGTGCTCGAGTGAGCTTGAGTGTATTATGAAAAGACTCTGGGTTCTTGTTTCAAGAGTATAAGCTTTTGAAAAGATAGAAGAAGCAAAGATTCAAGTTTGTGCAGATTTGTGTTTGGTTTAACACATGGTTATTCTGTTGGAATGAATCTTGAAGAACAAGGGAGTGTACAAGCTTTGGTTATCTCCGGATTTAAGCTATGGTTTCAGTTGGTATCTTGGTGTGTTGCAACTATTTCTTAGTAAAAGGAAGTGGTTGTGGACAAGAGTTTAACGGTTATCGAGCTACATATTTTGTATGGGAAGTTGTCTCAGTGTTACTTTGCAATGGAGTGTGCCATGATGGTGTGTCGATAGTCTTCCTATCTAAAGGAGTTAGGTGGCGTGTTCTGTTTGCTCAGATCGTTTCAGTTCAAACAGCGGTGCACATATGGGTATACGGTTTATATTGCAAAAGGAGAGATCAAGGTCTTTGATTTCGAGTCTGAGGTGGAGATTGTTAAAGGTCAATCCAAGTTCTTCTAAGTCAAGATATGAGGAAGATTCCAAGTTAAATGAAGTCCAGGTTGCTGAAACATAGAAAGGTTCTTGGTGGTTCTTTAGGCACAAACGAATCGGTTTGAGTGGCTACAAGAAGAAAGAAGAATGTGTCTCACGTTTGGACACTCTTTCTTGAGGACGAAGCCACGGTGACGTATTCTGGTTCATGAGAACGGGTGAATGGATTTACAGTGAAGAATGGTTTTAACTCATATGGTGAAGTTGAGCTTATAGAGACAGAGTTTGTTCAAACGGTTATAGTTCAAGGTGGAGTATTGCCGCTAGAGGAAGTGGAATAGATATTCATAAGGGTATTTGTTTCATTCCGGATGGAGCTATGTTTGTGGAGGCTGTCTCAGGTATTTAGCTCAAAGGCAAAGAGTTAAAAGGTTACTTGATTCGCTGTTGGATAAGATTCATCAGAGTTTTGTGTGTGAAGAAGAATGAAGACCAAGAACAAGAGGTTACCAACGGGAAGACAACTTAAAGAGTTGATTTGAAACTAGTTGTTGGTGAGGATTTCTATAGTAGAGCTGCAAGTCTCTGAATTTTTTCGAGAGAAGACACAAAGCGGTGATTTGAGATGAGGTTATTGGAGTGACTTAGTGGATCCTATAAAGGAGAAACGGAAGGAGACAAGTGCAGGTGATGCGAGGTTTTGTCTCAAGGCTGCTCACTTCAAGAATGTATAGGTGTTGTGTATCTAGCTTGATAATCAACACATCTCAAAGCTAGTGTTAGAAGCTGGAAAAGAGAAGTCCTAGAAACGACGAAAATGCATACGAATCGAGTTGCATTAGGAAGTGATCAACAAAGGAAGTTTAAGTTGTTTGTTTGCATCATAAGGAGATATATAAGTGTCTTCTTAGGGAAACACTTGCGGGTTAGTCAAGTGGATTGTCTTCAAGTATCATGCGATGGTAAGGAAGAAGAAGGCTCAGAGTTAATTAGATAGATCAAGCTATGGTTAGATTGATTAATTTAATCGGGTCTGGAAATTGAATGATGCAAGAACCAAATTCGTTTTGGTGAAGGCTGCATACAAGAAGAAGTGTTTCAGGTTGTTCTTTACAGTTTGAAGGAGACATCAAAGGTCTATAAATGATGTGCATGTTGCTGTAAGGACGTGTCTCAAGGATATCACAAGGATTTGGTGATAAGAGACATGTTAAAGGTTGCTAGTAGCGGGTTATCAAGCTGCTAGTGTGTTCTATTTTTACAAGAAGATTGAGCATGGATTATGTACTGGAGTTGCTTGTTTAAACAGGTTAATGGGGTGAATCTCAAATGGTGTAAGCTATTGGTGAGATTGATTACATGCTGAATCAAAGTGCTTCGGTTCGAGGCTAAGGTGATTCTGATTTTCTGTATATGATTCAAGTAATTCTATGGATTTTGATCTCAATGGCCATGAGAAAAATCCTAAAGGCTAGCAAGGGAATCAAGATTTGCAGAGGTATATTGGTGTTTCTCAATCGCTGCAACGGTTTTATGGCATGAACGGAAGCCATGGAAGATGCCGTGTGATTGGAGAAGTCATAAGCAGTGAAGCTTATGGAGTTTTTTCCGTTGAGTTAACAAGGAGGTGATCACTAAAGAGTTGAGCTCAATACACGTTTGTATTATTGCTGGTTTTCACAACTCTAGTGAGTTCAAGACGTGTTGACTCAAGTGCATTGAACATGATGTTAAATGCGGAAAGGGTCGAGCAACTTCATGGTGTTTAAGCTGCTAAGGATCAAGGCTGAGTAATGATACTCAGGAACCGAGACTGGAATCCGGGAACTAGAAGAAGGTACTCTTTCTCAAGTGTGTGCAGGTTTGTTTGCATAATCATCAAGCTCTTAGGTGGAGATTTTTGGAGTGATAAGAACTTGATGTGCAAACCAAACAAGGATAAGTTTTAACTAGAGTTAATTCATTAACTTGAGTTAAGTTTTGGCTTGACTTTTGAGACCACAAATTATGGTTTTGGTTTGACAAAAAGGAAAAAGTTGTCAGGAAGTAGGTTTTCTTTTTCCGGTTTTGGTGGCTGCACATTAATAAAAGGAAGAGAGAAGCCTTGAAGAAGGAGGGGGTGGGAGAAAAACACACTCACGGAAAAGTGTGTATTGTGAGCAGAAGTTACACACAAGGAAGAACAAGAAGATGAGAGAAAGAGAGAAACATGTAAAAGTTTAAGTTCTTGTATTCTCTAAGTTATAGGAATAGATTGAGTGAACTCTAAGTGCTAGTGAAGGGCATTAGAGTGTTTTACTAATCATTCCTATTGTAATCTCCATCTTGATTCTAGTGGATTCCGAGCAAAGTCTCAGGATGTAGCGACCCGGTTATGGGCGTGAACTCCTTAAATGTGTGTGTGTGCTCCCCCATCTCCTTCTCTATTTTCTCAATCTCTCTTGGCTCTGTTTTATGCTGCTATAAGCAGAGTCGAGTAAATTGATCGATCTGTCGTTAGATTGATCAATTTAACCGAGTCTGGGCTTTGTTGTTTTTCAGCTCTGTTTTTTCCATGCACTAATTTTGTGCTTGTGTCGGTTTCAAAACATCAAACAACTTCTAAGCTTGGGTTGTGACGGTTTATGCTCGGGAAAAGACTCATCCTTTGAGCCTCTAAATCCTAAGAGCAACGAAGCAATTTATTGGCACGTGGTTGTTCTCAAAGTTTGTGGATTAGACGAGAAAGTTGAAAACAATTTTTCTTTCGATTCGCTTTTTACATTATTTTGGAACTTCAAAAAAGAAAAAATCAGCCTTATTACTCCGGACCCACTTGCAAATTTGTTCAAATTCACTATGAAGCTATGATATTAAGTACACGTTTTAACTTTTAATTTGATGATTGTGAGATTAATAAACAAAAAGGTAAATAAACAATGTATTTTTACCAACTTATCAAATAAAATGGATTGTGCATTTTTGTAACTAGGATGTGAAAATATTTTAACCTCTTGACCGAGTCAAACAAATATGTTTATGAATTGTCAACATTTTATCTACCACTATCCTTAGCTACTTGCGTGTTAACGTTGTATACTAGAACGCTTACTATAAATAGAGGATCGATCTTAAGCTTATTTCTTCACAATTTACACTTTAATTTACGCACATACACTGAAAAAGCAATAATAGTTATGGCTAAGTTTGCTTCCATCACCGCCGTGCTCTTTGTTGTTCTTGTTCTCTTTGCTTCTCTTGGTTAGTAATTATCTTAATTATCATATGCATGGCAATGTGAATTTTTAATTTTCCTGTTTTTTCAAGACTATTTGATTATTATGTAACCTTGTGAGATATATATGTGTATGTATATGCAGAAACACCAGCTATGGTGGAAGCAAGATTGTGCGAGAGACCAAGTGGGACATGGTCAGGAGTTTGTGGAAACAATAAGGCGTGTAGCAATCAATGCCAGAGACTTGAAGGAGCACGACATGGATCTTGCAACTATGTCTTCCCTGCTCACAAGTGTATCTGTTACTTCAATTGTTAATCTACCAAAAACCTCTTTGGTAGCTTAACTGCGTGTGTATTTTACGTAAAATAAGTCCGTGTCACTATGCATATGTGACATTATGACATGTACCATATATGTTATGTTGGTTTGGTTATAATAAAAAGCTTCTATACCACAGGAAGACCATTTAGTCGATATATACATAGAGAGAGAGTTGCATACATAATATCATCTCTAATTTAATAAGAAAGTGGCGTACTTACCTAGCTAATTAAGCTTTTTTTCTTTTAAAGTGGTGGTGTATACAGTATGAATATTGTTTTGCTATTCAGAAAGATTTGCAAGGTTAAAAATTTAAGATGATGTTTTTCAAAAAAAAAAAAAAAAAAATTTAAGATGATGTGTATTCATTTTTTGGGATGATGTTAAAAAATGCAAAATAAAAAGACCTGTATAGTGTATACGGTAAGAAATATTTGGTTTACTTCTTTTTTCTATTGATTGTAACTAGTTCAACTGTAGAAAGATTGTCGCAATGAGGCGATCTCTGAAAGGATTACTAAATGCATGACTGATAAAATGATTTACTTATCACACTGTGTGCTACGTTACTCAATAGTGCAACAAATATTTGTGTTTGATTTTTAAATATTGTAACGAATATTTTCGGATTTGATTGTTAAAAGCTTTCTAAATTTCTCTACTTGATGTCTGACAATAACTATCAATGATCCATCCTTTCAGTTTGAGTTTAACTAAAGAAACGTAATCAAATCTAGCTCAACCTTAAATGTATTTACCGGCCATTCTTAATGTTTTTTTTTTTTTGACTCCTATGGTCGCCCTATTACATTAGGCATGTCCATTTCTAAAAAGTTAATTTGCTAGATAACTAAAAATAATAATCTCCTTCAAATAAAAGGTAAAGATTTCTAGGCTTCTAAAGCATGCCACCTAAGCAGATTAATTCAAAAAAATAATCAGCCAATAAAAAGACACCTTAATGACATGTCATTAGCTTTAACTCCCCTAATTAATCAAACAAAATCGTGTGCGCATCAGAAAAACATAAAGCCTTCATAATAACTAAACTCACTAACAAACACTTCAATTTAAAGCCCAAAAGTGAAGCCCAAATACCCAAAAGTTCGTCGTCGCCGTTACCAATCTACCATCTTCAATACTCACGATTCCCCTTTAATGGTCTCCGACCTTTACGTCATCCTCCATTTATGTTCGTTCAGTTCTCTGTAATTAAACCATACCCCCAACCCTTTAGTTGTCTATCTAATCCGTTTCATGTTCTCATCATATAAAATCCATCACCGCAGTTTGATCGACTTGGGGACTGCGGGAAAGCCTTTCTGGCAAAATATTTTTCGTCACCGCTTCTCATCCATTTACATTCCTAACGAAGTTTCGGACCAAGAACAAAAGTCGCATCGTCAATACATCGAACTGATTCATCTCTTTGGGTATTTGGTTTTACACCTCCTATTGTTTACAATATAAGAAATTTTTATATGTCAGCCTCACGATAAGACCCTCACGGCCTCACCTATTTTTTTTTTTTTTTTATTATTATTTTTTTCACATATTTTTTTGGTTGTGATAGATCTACCATAGCCGAGGAATGGAAACACGAAGTTGAAGTATATATACTATGGTATAAGCTCTGATTTAAGTGGTGGTGTCTACGCTTCTTTTCGGCACTGTTAGGTATTCACTTTATTCCTTATTTCTCAATATTTGTTTTTGAACCTTTAATTTACACTGCAATGTTGTTTAGTAATATTTGGTGTAAGCTATTTTTAGTTATATGTTTGATATGAAGTAGGTAGTGGGTTTCATTGGTCAATTTATCAAGTTCTTCTTAATGTGTTTTACTGATTCACACGTATCATACTATCTGCGAGGCTAAGCAATAATCTGTACTGAAGGAGGAGCTTAACAATCCCCCTTTGTTTAGTTGGGGGTGAGATCAAGCTTGCATATAGTGTAAATAATGCAGAAAGAAGAAATGAAATGTTGAAATTTAATATCTAACGTAAGAGTTGGATGTGGCATCAGATCATTCGTAAGCTAAGTTGTTTGGGCAGGGTAGAGATGCCAATTCTCTTGGTTTTGAGAACTCTATCTTTGTTAGAAAAAAAGTCTTACTTTGTAGGGTCTACTAAATAAGTTGTCTCTGTTTTCCTTTTATTCAAGTGATTGGTGTTTATGAACTGCGAAATATACAAGTCTTCCCAGGATTTAACTAAACAAACGAGTTAGTTATTTCTCTTCACGGTAGACAATGTTGACATGTTTCCCAGCGTCTCCTTATGTGATCTTGGAGGAAACATCCTTATTGTGTCTTCTCTTTTCTCTTTCTGAGATTGCTATTCTCCATTTACTGGAACAAGAAGCATCAAACTGCAAAGGGTATTTAATGTAGTGGATGTTTTAAATTTCCTAGGACATATGTATCATCCAGAAGAACAAATTCGTAGAGGCAATGAAGAAGGATGCTACATTAGCTGCTGTGAATGTGAGTGGTTTTAGTTTGGAAATTTTTGGTGTTTGTCTTGCTTCAATATCAGGAAATAGACTATCGATCTCTTAACACCTACCAGAACTTGCGGGGTCTGTGTTTTAGGTGGGGAAAGGTGGGTTTAAGATTTCAATTTCTTGAGATGTAGCTAATTCTGAATCTTGGGAAATTTTGTAAACTTGTGTTTATAGGATTGAACGTTGATTATAAATAAGTGTTTATGAGTAAGTACTGTTTCTTTCATTCTTCTAACTGTTCTTGGGAAATTTTGTAAACTTGTGTTTATAGGATTATATATAACAACATAATTTTATACCACATTTTATGAACCATAATCATATTATTGCCTAGCTTAATATTAATGGTTATGGCAGTCATGAAAACCTTAAGAGAGAAAGCATCTGATGTCGAAACAGAATTGGATAACTCAAGAAGGAAAAATAACACTTGGTTGAAGGAATCTTAAATGAAAGCTTGATTGCTTATGTTTTAGTCTTGCAAGCATATTTCTTTGTTCCTAATTCTGAGTAACAAAGGGCACAAACTAGAACCCACTAAAGAATAGAACACCTACATGGCTATATCACATGCCGTCCTGTTTTGTCAAACGAAGAAAAGTCTTAAACTCATGAGGAATCTTTCTCATACCAAAGTTCTTCATTTTTAGAAAAAGGTCGAAATTAACAAACGTTTACATGTGCCACAATAGTTAATTATCATGAATCTATTCTCGGATTAGATTCATTATTTTTTCGTGCTATGTAGTTTTAAAATTGATTTAAAGTGGAACTGTCTGAATATTAGCATATGTACTAAAAATAACTTAGTAAACACTAAATTTCTCAAAACTTTATATTTGTTTTAAACGTCTGTAAAAAAAAGATGTAGGATCACCATTCATATTAAGTCTTTAGCTCATCCCGCAATGTGAAAAATCATTATCAAATCCTAACAAAAAAAAAAACCATTCAACAGATATACAAATATAAATAGTTTAAATACCAATAAAACAAACAAAATTCAAGTATAAGAAAACAAATTTAAAACTTAAAAATACTAATAAATTATACAATTATAAAACTTAAAAATTACTAATAATTCACCACAAAATATAAATAACATTTAAATATTCACAGTAAAACCATGCGTACCGTGGTCAACCATATATTATAGTATGTGATGTCCCAAATACCACAAGATATTATAGTGAGGTACTTATCTAAAGATAACCTATTTATTTTCTCATAAACAAACAATCAAAAAACTGGGAAAAAATAACACATCTCGAAAACAGAAAACAAAAAACAAAAATCATCCAAATTTAAAGATAAAACAAAATTCCAAATTAATAAGCCAACAACACAAACGCACAAATAACGAAAAAATTAAGAAATACAATTAAAATTTTATCACAAATCCAGCGTGTAATGCGGGAAAAGACCTAGTAACTAAGAAAGTAACCTAACAAATATTGGCCTATTTCGCAAAAAATCAGCCATTAAATCTAGATTAATGTAATTATTTTTTAGTTAATGTTTTTTGTTTGGTTATTCCACACAATTTTACTTTTCTAAAATAAGAATGCCTAATATGATCGAGAACCATTTTTTTTGTTATTTAAATCAATAAAGAAAAATACGGAACGAAAAATAGGATAACAAATTCAATACGAGCAAAACTTTCACTAATTTGGCTAAGGATCAATTCGAGATTGTGTATTTCAAATTATATTTTTTTGAAAAAACATTTTTTAACATAATTTTAAACACTTTTAGTTTTTCGAAATTTGAAATACTTCACCCATTTCAGGCATGTTTTAATCAAGTAAATTGATTCATATAGATAATTTTTAAAACAAACATGGATAAAACAGATACAAAATAAAGTTAAATGTAAACCGTTTTTGTAATTGATAACCTTCATGTTTTTAAGAATCAGAGTAATCATTTTCACCACCTGACTAATCTCTCCATTTTCTCCTTGTAGCCGTCGAATATCTCACTCACATATTTTATATGGTCTTAAAGTGTTGTATAATTTCGATTAGTCAAATGAATATGGTTAGATAATTTTACGTTTGAGAAAAATTAAATAATGACTTAGAACCGTAGAAAATTTTAGTTCCAAGTGGAAGCCACGTTTGAGAAAAATTTCGATAGTCTAGTGGTTTAACCACTGTTTCCTTGGCACCATAGGTTGAGTTCGACCCCTCCAGAGTGAGGAAAAAATAAAAATGTGACTAGTGGGACCGGTCTTGTGGCCCACATAGACGACAAAAAAAAAAAAAAAATTTATCGAAGTATTTTTCAAAGTCCGAGTCCAGATATATCCTTAATCTCCTTTACAAAAAAAAAAAAAATACATATAGATCCTCTAACCAAAATACCAAATACGGGAATAAAATTGAAAATGAAAAGTTATATGCCTTTGAAGCAAGCATAAACGTGTAACGTATTCATTTTCAATGTGTGTAGTCATTACCTCTAAGTGGGGTTCTTCTATGTGTTGTGACTTGTGACCCCTTCTCTTGTGGTTATTATACCCCCTTGGAGTAGCCTCATTCGTTGAGGTATCTGTAACATCCCGAAACCAAAGATTGTTTTTTGGTAAAGGGTGTCGATCGACACCATGTGTGGGTATCGATCGACACCATGTTTCGGATTAATTTATGTTTGTGTTAAATTGTCCGGTTTGTGCGATGCGGTTTGGATAAAACCTAGGACTCGTGTATATATACTTTTAGGCAATTTGTGGCCGTGTGGTAGAGGCAGAATATCAGAGAAAACGTGTCTGAGAGAGAGGTGAAAGATTCAAAGGATTTTGGTGATCCGTTCTTCGTCGTTTTATCTAGAAATGTCTCGTGTGATTTGTGTGAAGTTGCTACGTTTTCCTTGTGGTTCCAACAAGGGAATCAGAAGTTCGGTGGGATTTGATTATGTGTTCATAGCCGTTCCTTCCTTTATCGTTCATAGCAAGGTGAGTGCGTGATCGTGGTTATAGGATTAGAGTGTTAGGTTATCGAATGATTGGATTATGAGTTATGATTGATTTCCTGTGATTATCGTGTTTTTCCTATGTGATTATAGTGTGCATTTTATGGGAAATCGGCTCGCATGATGAAACGGAATCGGCTCGCAAGAGGATTTGACTCGATTTAGGTTTCTCCGAGGAGTGTCGATCGACACCTAGTGGTAGTGTCGATCGACACCCGAGTTGATATCGCGATGATTTGTAATTATGTAAGGAGTGTCGATCGACACCGGGTGAGGTATCGACTGACACCCTATTGAGATTTCTGAATTCTCGTTTTGAAGTGTCGATCACCACCTATTCTATTGCTAAATTTTTGGATATTGCTAGTTGTTGTTTGATCGCGTAGTAATTGACATTCTATTTCCCTTATTATGTAACCGGTAGACGGGATGACCGCCTCACTGAGCATTTGTGATAATACTCACGCAACTCTTATTTCCATGTGTTGTCGGTAATAGATGAAACAACCAAGCTTTTTTTTTTAATTCGGATTATTATTCCCATAAATAATAATCTTCAATAATTAATTCAACCTAACTCAATTACTAACCAGAGGAAAAACAACATAAATACACCAGCAATTACCATTAAACCAAATATCAATTCCAAAGCAATCTAGCAACCTAAGATCCGGTTCTAGAATTCAACCTATGAACATAAAATCTAGAGTTCCTAATCATCCTCTCGTCCCAGCTGTGATTCCACGATCTCAAACTTTTACCTGCAACACATGGAAATAAGAGTTGCGTAAGTATTATCACAAATACTCATTGAAGCGGTCATCCCGCCTACCGATTACATAATAGGGAAAAGCATGTCAATTACTACGCGAATAATCAACATTCAACAGATATACAACAATCAACAATTAAGCAATTTTCACATTTTATCAAGTGGTGTCGATCGACACTCCTTCGTGGTGTCGATCGACACTCGCATTCCAAAATCAAACCTCGCGATCATAAAAAGGGGGTGTCGATCGACACTAGCTCTAGGTATCGATCGACACTCCTCGTATAAACCTAGACCGAGTCGAATCCTCTCGCGACTCGATCCCATTTCATCTTTCGAGATTGATCACGACAAAGCCACACAATATCACACAAAAAACAAAAAAATAACATTCATATTCATCACTATTCAATTATTCAATACCCTAACAAACTAATGCCGTAATCGCGATCACGCACTCACCTTGCTAAACCGAAGACAAAGCTAAGCACACGAAACCAGTGATTCGAGATCCTCGCAGTCTCTGGTCTCACACGCAAACCCCAAGGAAAGCCTCTTCTATCACCTAAGACTCATAATTAGGGTTTCCCCAAAACCCAAATTAGTTTCTCAGGAATTCGGAACGACAAACCAACTTAAAACAATCACAGGGATTGGAGCTTACCTCCGAATTCAGATTTTAAACATAATCTGAAAACTAGATTGAAGAAGGTTTCCAACGATACCAAGATCTTCTCATGATTCCTTCTCAAACGCCAGGAAAACGCTTCCCAAGATGACTGATCAAATTCCAAAACTACACAGACCACTCACGGAAAAACGATCATAACTCAATAGCTACAAATCGAAACGACGATCCAATTTTTCCTATAGCTAGCTAGGAGACAGAAGAACACACCTACCAAAAATTTCGCTTATCAAGCATGATATGATCAACCGTTCCTCGTCTCCACCAAGACGGACGAATCTTTCTTCTCCTTCCTCTCAATCTCCTCTCACAAAACTCTTTCTCTCTCTCACAAACTCACAAGAATTCCGCTTTTCTTCTGTCTCACGTGGCCAAAAATCCCAAAGGACTTATAAACGTAAGCCCTAGGGTTAAACCTTCAAATCGAGTCAAACAGCATAATTATATCGAACCAAAACCGGTTCTGCAACAATGGTGTCGATCGACACTCCTCCATGGTGTCGATCGACACCCCGCACCAAACTCAACAATTTGGTTTACGGATGTTACAATTTTCCCCCACTAAACTGGATTCGTCCTCGAATCCTCTCAAAATCGTCTATCAAAAACCCAAACCTGACCAAAATCATGTCAATACCACCCGAGATCCTGTCACCCGATCTCTAAGGCCCTCGTCCAATCTCATGTTCATATGCCCGTTTCCTGACATTTATTACTCTTAACTTATTCCACACTCGCAGGACGCATCCCTTGAGCTATCGGTGTCACACTACTTTCACTCGCAGGACGCATCCTATGAGCTATCGGTGTCTCGTGTCCTTTCCACCCTCAGGACGCATCCTTTGAACTTCGGGTACACCGTGCCCCTTCCACTCTCAGGACGCATCCTTTGAGCTTCGGGTACACAGGGAACTAATTGTTCCAAAAAATGAATGAGTTACTCGGGACCGCAGCCCCCAGAATAATAAATTTTAAAGCGACTATAAACATATATCGACTAAAAATACCACCCGTGGTCAAACTCGATACTCCGTATCCCGGAATATCTCAACACAGGACCAAACACTGGTCCACACAACACACAATAAACATATAAGAACTACTCATCTTATATACACAGATAAATAAGAAACTCCATCTTATAAATCTCCAAAAAGTATAATCGTTACAACGGAACAAAAATACAACAACGGCAACACACCGGCACAGAGCTCAAACCCTCCTCTAACTGAAAGGAAATGCAGGGCTCCTAACCCGGAATATACATAATGTAACGATTCATAATCCTGACTAGGACTGCCTAATTGATCGCGCAACAATCAAACAAGAACATGCACCACCAACTGTAGACCCAAAATTAGATCGATTGCGCAACAATCAAAAAAGAACATGCACAACCAAAGACACCATATCAGTTAATCCGGTTGTCGGAACCGAGCGAACAAGCATTAACTTTTAGGTCCGTATCCCATCTCGTGCTTATGCCGCGATTAGACATTGATTCATACTTATACCGTCATCATCACACTCTCAGGACGTCTCCTTCGAGGTAATGATGCCGATGCTACTCCACTCTCGGAACGTCTCCCTCAAGCTCTAGATCTATATAGGAAAATGTTTCCTTTAGAGTAACCAACTCATACGCGTACCATCACCTGAAACAAGGATTACTTCCCATGATATTAACCGCTAATACTTACTAGAACATAACGTCTCTACTCCAACGAATCCTTGGCTAACACAACTGATCTCCCTGAAAATCCACTAAAATTTTGAATCCCAATGCTAATCCTAAGATTATACGCACGATACAGATACCTATTGCTCTTAGCTCTTCCCACTACCTGACACCACAAGACGCATCCCATGGCCCCTCAGGATACATACCGCTCACACTCTTGGAACGCATCCATCGAGTCAACGGTAACTGCGGAACTTGTATCCTCGCGAAAGAAATCACATCAATCGCAACATCTGGGGGACTCACACTCCCGCGAAAGAACTCACATCAATCGCAATAAAAGAGTTATGCGGGACCGTAATCCCTAGAGCAATAAATACCATACGCCTATACCCTCTGGACTAGCACCAACTTAGAAGGTCTGAAACCAACCCCTGAAACCACAGTGTACATAGGGCTTACCGGCAACGCCAACATAGGTGTACTTACAATCTGACCTTTAGTCACACAACTCATTCTAACCAAGAACGCAGGAAAAAAAACTTTTTCCCTCGGCGAATTACTGGGTACTACACATACCCAAATACTATGCAAAACAGAACACTACCCGACTAGATTCGCCCAAAACTTCTCAATGAAAACTCGAGCTCTCGCTTCCGCTTGACCGCATAACTCTTTTGACTATCCTGGGCTCCTTCATGTTCAATCTCACCCACAAACCTTCTCCGTCGATTCCTGAACATAAGTAGCCCCATGAATACTCTGCTTCTCCACTAGGGTCCAACATAAGGGTGTCCTGCATGGCCTCCCATACAAAGCCTCTAAAGAAATCATCCCAATACTCGCCTTGAAGCTGATATTGAAAGCAAACTCTGCCAAGATCAAAAGACCAACCCAGAGACCACTCCACTCCAGTACACACATCCGCAGTAAATCATCCAAAGTCTGAATCGCCTTCTATGACTGCCCATCAGTCTACGGATGGTTCGCTGTATTCATGTGCACCTTAGTACCTATCTCTACCTGAAATGCTCCCCAAAAATATGAAGCAATATTCGGATCCCGGTCTTGGTGCGCCTTACCAGGATGGTAAATGATATCCAATTGAGAACTACTGGTATCATAAACCAAAGTCTGAAATGACACCTCCCATAATCCACCAGATAACCCTTATCACACCTTGCGATCCTCTGCCCGGTCCCACACGGAATCATACACTCAAACTTCGAGATCCAACTTGAGTCTCTTAAACTGTTCAACATGGACCAAAATCCTGATACTATTCAGATAATATCACCCGAGATTACCACTCGAGTCCAAAAATCGTCTCACAAAAGAATAACTTCCTGGCCCCATTTGGCCAATACCACAAGAGATCCTCACCTGATCCCAGAGGCGCACGTCTAATCCTTTCAAGAAAACTTACCGCTCGCACTCTCGGGACGCATCCCTCGAGCCAGCTGTATCTGGGGAACTAACATCCCCGCGAGAGAACTCACATCCCTCACTACTTACTCTAGAAACTCACATCCAAAATAATTATACATGAGAACTCACATCTCCTATGATTAGACTACCTCACGTGGTACAATCTCGATATTCCCTTCCTGGAATATCCTCATAAAAATGACCAACATTGGTCAACCCATATATAAACACATATAAGCACCACACGTCTTATAAAACATAGAAAAATAAATAAGGAACACCATCTTATAAATTTCCAAAATGTATATCGATTCAACACTAACAAAAGTACCAAAATCCAAAAACAACAAAACCAAAGCTAAAGCTCTAAAACAGGAAACAAAGCCAAAAAGAAAGAACAACCGCTCAATCCTAGACCTACTCTCCCAGATCCACAATTGCTGCAAGCACCTTCACTAACTCCTCCCACGAGGCGTACTTGGAAGCTCTGGCGGGCTTCTTCAGCCCTATCCAAAGTCCTGCCACGAACTTGCCCATCTGGGCCAGCTCCTAATCCATGCCACTACTCGTATAGACCACTAGCCTGCTGAACTCAGCATCATACTCACGAACAGACTGATTACCATGAACCAGACTCCTGAACTGCAACTCTAACTGCTCCACCACCTCTTAAGGGAAATACCTGGCATTAAACTCGCCCAAGAATTCACCCCAAGTCTACACTTTCCGTCTCCTCCTAGCTTGTATTCTTGACCACCAAAGATAGGCATCACCATCCAAGAATCTTATCGCCAGATCTACGCGGTACTCCTCAAGACATCTGAAAGAACGAAGTCTACGCTCTACCTCCAGCTTCCACTCATTGGCTGCCTCTGGCACCCCTCTACCCAAGAAAGAAAAAAGACCCATGCCCCGCATCTCGTTGAACATCACTAGATATTGATCCCTTGGGTTCATTATTGGAGCCTGCGCTGGTACCGCAACCGGTAACCGCTCCAAAATCAAGGCTAGCATCTTCGCCAAACGATCCTCTGGATGCTGAGCTCCGCCCGTAGCATAACCCAAACCTGGGCCTCTGACCGCATCAGCAACTCCGGTACTGCCTCTGGCACTGACAGTGCTAACTGCCACACAGACACTGCTCACTGAATCCTCCTGATATGTAGGCAAAACAGCCTCCTGCTCAGACGACTCACTCTGAGTCACCCACTCGAGCGACGTAGTCACACGACCCCGACCATGACATCTGCCTCCACGGCCACCAACTCTGCCGCCACGACCTCTCGGAACTCTAGCCATCGCACACTGCACTTACCAAAAGCACATTCTAAAATACTAGAATTCACAAAATTAATGTCAAACAATCACAAACCGTGGAATCTCTTTGAAGGCTCGGAGAGGATGATCTAAGACTCTACAACTCACATAATTAACTAACTACTTATAGTCAATTCAAACAACAATCTCAAATCAACCAATTACTATTAGCTCTAGAACCGTAAGGGCTCTGATACCAAAATGAAACAACAAAGCTTTTTTTTTTAATTCGGGTTATTATTCTCATAAATAACAATCCTCAATAATTAATTCAACCTAACTCAATTACTAACCAGCGGAAAGACAACATAACACACCAGCAATTACCATTAAACCAAATATCAATTCGAAACCAATCTAGCAACCTAACATCTGGTTCTAGAATTTAACCTATGAACATAAAACCTAGAGTTCCTAATAATCCTCTCGTCCCAGCCGTGATTCCACGATCTCAAACTTTTACCTGCAACACATGGAAATAAGAGTTCCGTGAGTATTATCACAAATACTCAGTGAAGCGGTTATCCCGCCTACCGATTACATAATAGGGAAAAAGCATGTCAATTACTACGCGAATAATCAATATTCAACAGATATACAACAATCAACAATTAAGTAATTTTCACATTTTATCAAGTGGTGTCAATCGACACTCCCTTGTGGTGTCGATCGACACTCGCATTTCGAAATCAAACCTCGCGATCATAAAAAGAGGGTGTCAATCGACACTAGCTCTAGGTGTCGATCGATACTCCTTGCAGAAATCTAGACCAAGTCGAATCCTCTCGCGACTCAAACCGGTTTCATCGTATGAGACTGATCACGACAAAGCCACACAATATCACACAGAAAACACAAAAATAACATTCTTATTCATCACAATTAAATCATTCAATACCTTAATAAACTATTCCCATAATCGCGATTACGAACTCACCTTGCTAAACCGAAGACAAAGCTAAGCACACGAAACCAGCGATTTGAGATCCTCGTAGTCTCTGGTCTCACACGTAAACCCCAAGGAAAGCCTCTTCTATCACCTAAGACTCCTAGCCGTATTGCTTCTAAAGAAGAAGTTCATGTAGATCCGGCTAAGACTGAGGCTATTAGTGATTGGCCTAAACTGTCTAATGCTACTTAGACCAGGAGTTCTTGGTCTAGCAAGTGATTATCAGATATCCGTCTGGAGATTGCGAGTATGGCGCAGTCTAAGACGACGTGGGCAGGAGAGATGTCCCGTTTGTTGGTTTCAAGAGTGTGAGGGCAACTTTGCGAGGCTGAAGGAAGTGTCGATGAGTACACCTGTTTTGGCATTGCAGTGCTGGGTAAGCCTTATGCAGTGTACATCAATGCTTCTGGTTTTGAGTTGGATCATTGGCAAATTACGATCTGAATATCGTATACCATTCGGGTAAGGTGTACTCAGTGGCATATGCTTTGAGTCGTCATAGTAGATTCAGCTCGGAAGCATGATGTTGAGGCATTTGTGAACGAGTCTAGCACCTTGCGATTATGTGCTATTCTGCAGGAGAGTTGAGCAGTAGTGGGCTACAGTGTTTAGGCAGCAGTATACAGCAGTGTTGAGCAATAGTGGGCTGGAGTATGTGATCAGCAGAGGGCTGCAATGAAGGACCTCCTATGTAGTATCTGTGTGACTCAGGAGGGTGTGACTAAGGTCTGTTTGATGCATCAAGGTGTGTTGGATCTGAGTATAAGGTCTCTTTTGATGGGATGTTCCAGGTGCGTAGGCATGGGTGTGTAGCCATAGATGGGTGCGCTGAGGTTTCAGAAGTTGGTCTGGGCTTTTTGAGGCAGTCCTGATCTTGTGGTTTATATGCATTTAGTGTTTATTGCTCTAGGGGTTGTGGTCTCGAATCGCTCATTCTTTTTCGGGGATGTTTAACTTCCCTAATATGGCAGGCTCGAGGGATACGTCCCAAGAGTGCGAGCGATATGTTACCTTTGGATTTTGAGGAAGATCAAGTGTGTTCGCCAAGTGTGCAGTACGAGTAGAGATGACATATTGGAGTATAAAAGAGCGTCTTAATATCGGGAGGTACTTCTAGTTCAGGTGCTGGTACACATAAGAATTGATTACTCTAAAGGAAGCATTTTCTCTTTATATACCTAGAGGGAGACGTCATGAGAGTAGAGTGGCATCAACATCGTTACCTTGAAGGAGACGTCCCTAGAGTGTGAAGATATTGGTATGAGTATGAGTAATCAATATCTGATCATGGCATATGCATAAGACAGGATATAGACCTCCGGATGCGGGTGTAATTTCGTGTTTTATCGGCGAGTGGATCACAGTATGCGATAAGAGTCACCTTGAGGAAGTGAAGTATCAGTTTCCGAGTGGTATGTTGCATAGTTGTCATTCCCGAGAGGTAAGTTGCATAGTTATCATTTTCGAGTGGAAGTGAGATATGATCACGATGGATTTTGTGGTAGGATTACCTACCTCACGAACCTATGATTCTATATGGGTTATAGTGGATCGTCTGACTAAGTCGGCACATTTTTTGGCAATTAAGAAGACCGATGGAGCTGCGATTTTGGCTGAGAAATTTGTGAAAGAGATTGTTAGGCTGCATGGAATGCCAACCAGTATTGGGTCAGACTAGGATCCTAAGTTTACGTCTGAGTTTTGGAGAGCTTTTCAGACATAGATGGGTACTAAGGTGCATATGAGTACGGCATATCATCCGCAGACTGATGGACAGGCAGAGAGGACTATTGAGACCTTAGTGGATTTACTGCGGATGTGCATTTTGGATTGGGGTGGTCACTGGGCTGATCATCTGTGCATGGCTAAGTTTACGTATAACAACAACTTTTAGGCGAGTATTGGGATGGGTCCTTACGAGACTTTGTATAAGAGGCCGTGTAGGACACCTCTATGCTTGACCCAAGTAGGGGAGAAGTGAATTTACGGTGCGGTTTATGTTCAGGAAATGACGAAGAAAATCCTTGTTTTAAAATAGAACAAGAAGGAGGCTCAGGATCAGTAGATGGGTTATGCCGATAAGAGGTGGAGAGAGAGCTTGAGTTTGCTGTTGGAGATCATGTGTATCTCAAGATGGCTATGTTGAGGGGTCTCAACAGATCCATAGCAGAGAACAAGTTGAGTCTACGGTTTATGGGTCCGTTCCCCGCAGTGGAGCGAGATGGACCGATGGCATACCGGTTAGAGTTACCTCCAATCATAAAGGCATTTTTAAGGTTTTCCATGTGTCGGTGTTGAGGAAGTGCATGCATGAGTCAGATGAGTTGGTGGCTAAGATTCCTGAGGATCTGAGGCCTGATTTGATAGTTCCGGCAATTCCTGTGAGGATTCTCGAGAGGAGAGAGAAGGTCCTGTGCTGGAAGAGGATATTGTTGCTGAGAGACTTATAGGACTGTAGCGGTACAGAGGATGAGACTTAGGTGCTAGAGGCAAAGATGAAGTTGAAGTTCAGGTTGTGGTTCGACAAGCAGGTGGCAGCTTGAGCTTACTTGTATCTTTGTGGTTCCAGTTTTTGTATTAGCATGTTGCTAATATCGTTTTGGTTCATGTATATTTCGTTTCGTTGTAACGATATACTTTTTTGGAAATTTATAAGATGAAGTTCCTTATATATTTTCCTGTTTTTATATGAGATGTGTGATTCTTATGTATTTGTTAACCAGTGTGGGTCGTGTTTTGGATGATATTCCGGGTGGAGAATATCAAGTTAGCCACATGGGCAGATCTAGTGAAACAACCAAGTCTTTTTTTGTTATTATGCTAAACATTTCTACTGCAGAAAAAATAATCAAATAAATCAACAAGATAGTCTAATAATTCCATAATGTAAATAATCAATATTCTAAAATAAATAATTAATACCAAATTCAGGAATACTCAAATAAATAATCTAGCAACCTAAGACATCCGGTTTACTAGACCAACAACAACAACACAAAATCCTATCATCCTCTCCCTAAAGCCTCGATTCCGCGATCACACTTATTCTTTACCTGCAACACATGGAAATAAGAGTTGCGTAAGTATTTCAATAATACTTCGTGAGCTGGTCATTCCGCCTACTGCGTAACAAGCAGGCTCAGATAAACAATGCAACTATCAATATCAACCAACACCAAACATAACCCTATTTACAATACGTAAACAACACAATTCGGGTAATCTGAATCTCGTGTCGAGCGACACCACAAAGGCGTCGATCGACACGACCACGAGTCTGGTGTCGAGCGACACCCTCCTGGTGTCGATCGACATGACTATGTAATTGCACTAGAATCGAGTTCATCCTCTCTCGACTCGATTCCGGTGATTACGAGTCGCTAATCTGCACAAAAAACACCACAAACCAATATATACAACCACAACAATCATCACAATCAATACCATACGAAACCACATCAAACAATCACCTAAAACTCATCGTATATCCTCATTGCCTCGAAACCAACAGTCACAACTCACCTTAGCCAAAAAAATAACAAAAAGGGAATGAATGAGATGATGAATTGCACGACCAGACTTCTAGGACTCACAGATCACCACAACAGAGCAAGGAATGGCTCTAGGACTCGAATGAGACAGTTTGGGGAGAATTTCTTTGCAACAATTCTCTCAAAACACTAATCACTCTCTTAATTCTCTAAACTCTAAGCATTTCTCTACTATAGCTCGCGGCCACAAATAACACGAGTTTATAAACTCAACCCTAGGGCTTAACTTCCCTAAACCAAGCTACAATCTGTAGTTAAAAAGTTAATTACTCGATTCAAAAAATGCAAGTGTCGAGCGACACCAAGGCCGTGTCGATCGACACTTACAAAAACCTTTGTGTCGATCGACACACTCCCTGTGTTGCTCGACACGGCCACCAGAATCCACGTTTCTGGTTCGAGGATATTACAATTCTCCCCCACTAAACTGGATTCGTCCTCAAATCCTCACAAAACCGTCTATCAAAGACCCGAACCTGACCCAACACCGGTCAATACCACCTGATCCTAACACCCGATCTCCGAGGTCCTCGTCTAATCTCATATTTATACGCCCGTTTCCAGATATTTATCACTCTTAACTCATTCGATACCCCTCTCACTCGCATGACACATCCCTTGAGTTATCAATGTTACGTCCCCCATCCACTCGCAGGACGCATCCCTTAAGCTCCGAGTACACAGGGGAACTTAATCATCCCCTCGAGAGAACTAATCATCCCTCGATACTCATAATGGAAACTAATCATCCCAAAGAGTATACAAGAGAACTAATCAACTCCTCTGAGGAACTAATCATCGTCACTGAAGAACTAATCATCTCTAGCCAAAAATGAATGAGTTATTCGGAGCCGCAACCCCTAGAGTAATAAATTCTAAAATGTTTATAAACATCTATCGACCAGAAATACCTCCCGTGGTCAAACTCATACTTCCTAACCCGGAATATCTCAAAAATAGGACCAAACACCGGTCCACACAATACACAAATAAATATAAGAACTACTCATCTCATATTACACAGATAAATAAGAAACTCCATCTTATAAATCTCCAAAAAGTATAATCGTTACAACGAAAACAAAAATACAACATAAGCAATACATGCTAAAAACAAAACTGGAACCACAAAGAGAAAACAAAGCTCAAACAGCAACCTGCTTGTCGAACCACTTCCTGAACTTTAATTTCATTTTCGCCTTGGGCTCCCAAGTCTCCTCCTCGCAACCAGTGCAATCCCACAAAACTCGCAATAGTGGAATCTTCTTCCGACGCAACTCTTTGACTCTCCTCTCGAGAATCCTCACAGGAACTGTTGAAACCGTCAAATCAAACAATCACCTAAAACTTATCGTATATCCTCATTGCCTGGAAACCAATGGTCACAACTCACCTTAGCCCAAAAAGGAACAAAAAAAGGAACGAATGAGACGAGGAACTGCACGACCAGACTTCTAGGACTCACAAATCACCACGACAGAGCAAGGAATGGCTCTAGGACTCGAATGACACGGTTTGGGGAGAATTTCTTTGCACCAATTCTCTCAAAACACTAATCACTCTCTCAATTCTCTAAACTTTGAAAGTTTCTCTACTGTAGCTCGCGGCCACAAATAAAACAAGTGTATAAACTCAAACCTAGGGCTCAACTCCCCTACACTAAGCAAAAATCCGTAATTAAAAAGTTAATTACTCGTTTCAGAAAATGCAAGTGTCGAGCAACACAAAGGCCGTGTCGATCGGTACCAACAAAAACCTTCGTGTCGATCAACACACTCCCTGTGTCGCTCGACACGACTACCAGAATCCACGTTTCTGGTTCGCGAATGTTACATCTAGACTTAGATGTTTATAAACGTCTTAGAATTAATTACTCTAGGGACAGTAGCGTTTCCGAATAACTCATTATTTTTTTGGGGAGATGCGTGAGTCTCTGATGGATCTACCTGTGATGGGTGGGTCTCAGTGTAGTATCGAGGTTATACTTGCCGATTTAGTGTAGAGGTCATACTTACCTGTGACAGATGGGTCTCAATGTAGTATGGATAAGACACTTACCAATGACGGGTGGGTCTCGGTGTAGTATGGGGAGATGCTTACTTAGCTGTGACGCGTGGGTCTCATGTTAAGTATTAAGAGACAGGTGGGTCTTTTGAGGGGAATGTGATTCCTCTGCATTTCTTTTGGAGAGAGAGTGGTTCTCCAGAGACTTATTTGAGACGGGTGGGTCTCAGTATAAGTCTAGAGGGAAATGTGGTTCCCTGTATACGATTTGGAGCTTAGAGTTAATGATTTGATGGATACAAATGGGTCCTGCCGATTGGAATTATTGAATGAGTTGTTTCCGCCTGATGATGTGAAACAAATCATTGATATGCCACCAGGTGATGTAGATGATGGTTATATATGGGCGTATAATCAACTTTGGGCGTACTCGGTTAAAAGCGGATATTGGTTTGTTTCAAATTTTCCTGTGATCCATGCTTTACCGAAAGGGATCTTGGAACTAAGACGAATTGCGCTTAAATAGAGAATATGGAAACTTCAAACTTGTCCGAAGATCTGAGTCTTTTTGTGGCAAGCTTTGTCCGGTGCTCTTGCGGTGGCAGAGAGGCTTAGAACCAGAGGCATTGATGTCGGAAGAACATGTAAATTATGTCAAAACGCACCAGAGAGCATCAATCATGTGCTTTTTAGTGTTCTGTAGTGACTCAGCTTTGGTCAATGTCGGGAGTAGTTGGTTCTGGATTCGGATCATCCCCTATTTTTGAAGATAATCTCGAATTGGCTCTAGAACGCATGGAGAACGTGAGTATAATGGAGGAGGTTAGGAGATTTATACCTTGGTTCTTATGGAATATATGGAAGAATCACAATTCAATTCTATATGCTCATGAACAAATGGCCTTGAGTTGTGTAATTAAACAAAGGTTTGAAGATGCACTTTTATGGCATGAAATGAATAAGAAAACAGAGGAGGAAGGTTCAAAAGTGCCAAGGCTTATGGTTCTTTCAAACCAATGGATTCCTTCGGTTTTGGGTACTATCAAATGCAACATCAACTCAACATGGCGTAATGGTTCTCTGCAGAATGGGGGAGCGTGGCTTGCTCGGGATCACACAGGTTTGGTCTTATTTCATGCCCGAGAGGCTTTTACGTGTTCTCCAAATCGTATCACTTCAGAGCTTCGATGCGTGCTTTGGACGTTGCAAAGCCTGTTGGATTTAAGACTCAAGGATGTAGTGATTGGACTTGATTGTCGGGCTGCGTTTGAGGCTTTGAGTAAACCTTCAGAGTGGCCATGTTACATAGTTTTGTTGGATCAGATCCATACCCTTCGACTGAATTTTACATTATGCTCCTTTGAGTTAGAGTCATTGCGTGCCGCACGAGCGATAGCAATGACTGTTACTCGGAATGGACAATTTTAACTCTTATTTAGCAACAGGAGGTCCGTCGTGGCTACACGATCTCATCGCTAGAGAAGCTTCGTTTTAACGTCTTTTGCTCCTTGTTTTGGAGTTTTGATGTTTTGTTTCTTCTTGCTCTTGTTTACTGGTTTTGTTGGTTGCAATATTGAACTATTGGTTTCGAAATTAATAAAATTCCCAGACGTTTAAAAAAAAAACCTTTAAAAATCAACTTTTGTGTTTGCAATATTTATAGAGCTTTTGAAACTTAGTGGTATTAATGAAACTTTTGAAATTGGTGATAGTTTTGTAAACAAAACTTTAAAATATGGTATTGTAGGAATTTCTATATAAAAAAATCATTTTAAATCTAAATTAAGTCTTTAATACTTCTTTTTTTCGGTACAACGTCTTTAGAGCATCCACAACCATAGTTCTTAAGCAGATCTTAAGTAAAAAATTAAAGAAAAAATTGAAATGTGCGTTCTTATTTTGACGCTTTTAAATCTGCTTTAGAATAATTTAATATTAAAAATTTGGTTTTTTTTTTAAACGTCTGAATTGTTATAGATATTACAATCATCATTAGACTAATTTGATCTATTTGACCTAGTTCTATTATGATGATATTCAACTATCTATTATCTATATGTGATTAAGGTGAATAGCTTCCACATTTGCCTCCATGATGCAGCTCTCCATGTACGACATCTCCTCTAATGCAATTATCCATGTGCGACATCCCCATGATGGACAAACTCTCATCGACGAACGGGTATTCATGTACGACATCTTCCATGGTGGACAGACTCTCCCCGACGATCGGCTTAGCATGTACGACATCTCCAATGATGAACATGGTCTCTCTGCACTCTAGAACCTCTGAGAAGCGTTTCCTCCATTAATCTGCAATAAACTGTATTATCTGAGATTCGAAACCTATACTTGGTGTAGAAGCCTTTAAACTCTTGACTATTGGGCCAAGGGGCTTCCACATATAAAAAGTTGTTAAGATCCAAAAAAATTAAGAACTATGGTTGTGGATGGTTTTAATACATTTATAATTGTCTTTTTTTTGGGATATTGTAATTGGAGTAGTTAAAGCAAACCACAACGTACAATTCCAAACCTAATACCTTCGATCTATTCTCTTTTTTTTTTTTTTGTCGTAATACCTTCGATCTATTCTCAACTATCACACTTCGGCATCAAACATTAGAATGGGACCCACCCATTTTCAAGAATAAGAAAATGGACCTAAAATTGCTACTGGGCCTCCAGCGAGCCTTCGTGCTACATGGTACTTTATTTTTTTCTCAAATTTTTCCTTTCAACCAAAAAAAAAAGAATTATTGTCACTTGGCTCACTAATGAAAGGTTTAGTTTGATTACTTATTTCCAAATATGTCGCTTTAATAAGAAGCACTAGATTTCATGATCAATGTTAAACTTTATAGTAGAAAAATTCAAATTCTGAAATTCATTTCATGTAAGAATTATAATGAATGTGAAAAAGTGTTGTTGGTGAAGAGTAGGTAGAAGCGTAGAGCTAACTCTAAACCCCTTCTTTATTTTCATATATCATTGCTTATTAGCTCATCTCTTCCCATTATACTTTTATTGTTGGAAATATTTTGATTTGTCCATTTATTGTATGAAGAATGAAGAATGAAGAAATGTAATAATGTAACCATATGATTTGGCTAAAACTTATGTGGGGACGATTCATTACGTGTTGCATGCTTATTGGTAGATTGAATGAGAGTTGAGCACGTTCTTGTAAGTTTTTTTTTTCGTTTCCTTATATATGTCGTAAAGATGAAGAAAACTCTTTCAATCGCTATATAAAAGACAAAATAAAAACTATATTATAAAAATAGCATGAAAGAGATTTGATAAACAGGAATGAAATGGTGCCTTAACACTAAGTAGCACGTTCTTGACGAGAGTCGTCCTAATCCAATGATTAATATCTCCATTTCATTGCCTCCCCATAGTTTGGTCGATAGTGCTTTACTTCTAATTTTGTAACTATAATTTATTTTATTTTGCTGTCTTTTCTATGTAGTTTTCATTAAAGTTATTATGGTCAATTTAGAGCAACATGGATAAAACAAAAAAAAACAATTGTAAACTCTTGTTACATTTAAATACACTGTATCAAACTTTTTCAAAATAAAAATAAAAATCCATGTTATAAACAAGATACTAGTGAATTAGGTTTGTTATTTTGGTAATAGTTGTTGGCTATAAAATAAAAATATGAATTTCATAATATATTTATAATCCAAGCACACGTAGCTTAGTGGTAGTTGGTGAAACTACCGGAGTCACGCGCGCAAGCAGCCTCGATCACCTTCAAACAAATAGGATTTAGGTGTTTTAAGCAAAATAATAGAAAAGTTTAAGAAGAAAATGAAGAAATGTTTCCAATGGTGTATATTATTTAAGAGAGTTGCGGATGCCGTCCTAGTAAAATGAATTACGAAATGCATAGACAATATCATAACTAAGAAGATTTACACAATACGCGCAAGCAGCCTCGATCACCTTCAAACAAATGAGATTTAGGTGTTTTAGGCAAAATAATAGAAAAGTTTAAGAAGAAAATGAAGAAATGTTTCCAATGGTGTATATTATTTAAGAGAGTTGCGGATGCCGTCCTAGTAAAATGAATTACGAAATGCATAGACAATATCATAACTAAAAAGATTTACACAATATTCTCACATACCCCAAATATTACGAAATCGGTAGATTAAGGTAGGTTCGGCCTTTAGTCTTCATGATGGGCCATACAGAGTTTCAAGCGGCCCATCTCGTCGTTCACAGATAGATATTCGTGTCGGTTCAATTTTGGGTCGGCCATGGTAAAAGGTACTGAACCCGGTATCACATTAGGAAAACTGTTTATTTTCTTTGATTACTACAAAATTAATAAGAACTTTTTTAAGACTAAACTTTTCTATCGGATTGTCTTATGTTTAAGACGATTTAAATTAACCTAAATAAAACCATATTAGAGTTATGGATCCCTAATCTAATGGTGACATGGATCACCAAAAGTTATTTAAAAAAATATTACATATATACAACGGAAATTCCCTCATTCAAATTAAAGTGCAAAATTTTAATATTTTAAAAAAAAAAATTAAAGTGGGGTGAGTGTAAATGATAAGGTGTTGTTTGGTGTACAATTAGCTGGCATAAGGTTGTATCTAAAAGCTCATCTCAAAGTCACCAACGGCCCAAAATTAAAACAAACAAACAAAAAAGGAAACTTTTTTTTTTCTTTTCCTCATTCTTCTGTCATTAATCTCTCATCGATAATTTCACTTTGCTAATTTGAAATATTTTTCCCGTTCTTCGATTCGGGTTTCGAAAGCTTTCGATTACGAATTTAGGGTTTTTCTTGTATTAGCAAAAAGATTGTTTCTTGGTTCTTGGTAATGGCTGCGATTTGAGGAAACAAAACAATAAAGAGATTTTTTTTTTTTTGGGAGAGTTTCTGAAATTTGCGGCGGAGATGAGTGCTTCGAGGTTCATAAAGTGTGTTACAGTCGGTGATGGTGCTGTCGGAAAAACCTGTATGCTAATTTCTTACACCAGCAACACTTTCCCTACGGTAAAGCTTGCTTCTTTGTTTTCTTGTTAGTGTTCTTGAATCTTCTTTGAGAATGGTGTTTTGTAGATTATGATTATTTGTTCTTGAATGTGTTTACCTTGTAAGATTCATCTGAAAATACATATATTTCTAGGTCATTTTTTTATACAAAATTGAAATTTGGTTGAGAAATTTTTTTTACCAAAGTTTGACATTTTCTTGAAAAGTTTCAATTTTATGATGCTTCCGTGGATTTATTTTCTAGCTATTTTGGACTTGATGGTTGATTTGTATGCATTAGTCAAATTTACACAAGTTTAGGTGATTAACTAAATTTTATGACTTGTCAGGACTATGTTCCAACTGTTTTCGACAACTTCAGTGCTAATGTGGTTGTAGATGGGAACACGGTGAATCTTGGATTGTGGGATACAGCCGGTAAAAAATCCTTTCGAACCCCATTCAAATAGAGTTTCTTGGTTTTTTCGTTTTTGACGAATTCTTGAATTTGTTGTGCAGGTCAAGAAGACTATAACAGGTTAAGACCATTGAGTTACCGTGGTGCAGATGTATTCATTCTCGCGTTCTCGCTAATTAGCAAAGCTAGCTATGAGAATGTAGCCAAGAAGGTTCTTGATCTAACTTTCTTCGTTTGATAATAACTGTCGTTGAGTTAAGTTTTTGAATTGGTTTCTTGTTTTGCTTGTCTCAGTGGATTCCTGAGCTTAGGCATTATGCTCCCGGGGTTCCTATTATCCTTGTTGGAACAAAACTCGGTATTAACTCTATTCTTGTCTTAAAACTCTTTAAATGATAATAAGAAATAGACGAAATTTTAATCTGTCTTCTCAATTTTGGAATTTGCAGATCTTCGAGATGACAAGCAGTTCTTCATAGACCATCCTGGTGCAGTGCCGATTACTACAAACCAGGTAGGTAACTCCACAATCCAATTTTTTGTTATTCAGACCGGAGTTTTGCGAGTTCTTGATGAGATATGTGTTAATGTCTGCAGGGAGAAGAACTAAAGAAACTGATTGGATCTCCGACTTACATTGAATGTAGTTCAAAGACGCAGCAGGTACGGTACCACTCATATCACACATGTTTTTATTGTTTGGGTTTCTGTATAAGAAACTCAAAATGTTTGAGTCTTGCAGAATGTAAAAGCAGTCTTTGACGCGGCTATAAAAGTTGTGCTTCAGCCACCGAAGCAGAAGAAGAAGAAAAAGAACAAGAACCGTTGCTCGTTCTTGTGATCTCATCTTTTAAAAGCCAAAAAAAAAAAAGGATTTAGGTAACAAACAAGAAGAAGAAAAACCAGCATCAAATGCAACATTGTATAGCTGTTGAATCGGGCTTTGTTTCCGTCTTTACACTTTTGTTTTTTTTGCTGGTGAATCTAATGAGTGAAGTAAAGGCTAAAGGGGATTCTGAGTTCTTGGTGTGTTGTTGTTGTTGTTGTTATTGTACTCTATTGTAGACTAATCTCTTAATACATTTTTCTTTTCTTTTGCCTTTTTTTCTGCTGGATCCATTTTGTATCTTTTAACAGATGAATTTAATTAACTTTTATCATCAATCTTTTGCGATCTTATGTCCGAACTTGAACAGGGTCTACAAATAGCTTGAATCGGCATGTAACAGATTCTAGAGTGTATTGTGATGAATTTGTGTTTCCTATAGAAAGAAAGTTGATTTGGGGCATAGATTCAAAGAATGCCTTTTTCAGAAACAAGGGTTCCTATACACATTGGTAAATTTAAAATTACAATGGTAAGGTTTTCTTCATTTTTGTCATGGACAGAAAAGAAAACAAACATGTGTATACACAATACATCTTTTCCAGCGCTCCGAAAAATCAAATCCAAACCCTAAGCACTCGAGATTTGATCACGAATTAAGTCACAACTTAATGAGGTCGTACTTATCACCCAGCAAGCCACCTTTCTGTTTTTGGAACCTAATGTAACGCAATGTATTTGTAAAGAAGGGATCCGAGTGGATTGTTGTGTTACCGTTGTCGCTTTGCATCTCGGTATTGATCAACTCTATGAGACTTTGTATGTCAGATGGAGTGATATGTGGATTCCCTTTCTCATAAAAGTAAATGTAACTGTTGTATATATTAGAAAACCATTATTAATCATGTGATGCTTGCTTTGTGTATGAACCAATGTCCAGATATTTTAGAATACTGACTTGTTCAAGATTTCGACAAACAGCGTGACTGGTCCATTGCTTCCTCTAGTTGCATTGACCATTTGTTGAGCGGCGTTCGCTATCCTCAGGGCGCGTTTTAAACAGAGAAGAGCTCTGCAGTATAAAGGAACTGATAAGTTGTGGCGATAAGAAGATCACTCACTTACCTACGGTTTAGTTTGATGCAAGGCGACTCACCTTTCTCCATCTCTGATGCCATCTAAATCATCGACCCAAAAGAGGTGAGAGCATGCATAAACCGCTCGACATTGATCAGGCTTCTTTAGAAGCCGTGCTGAGTACTGATCACAAGGAAAAATTTACTTGGATAAATTGAGGAGAAAGCTTATGAAATGAGAAAGCATTGGTAAAACAATTGTACCCCGGCTGCTTTATGTGTCAAGGTGTCTCTATTTTCAACGCCAAAGACATTGATCCTTTGCAAAGTTCCAACGATCAGGTGAATTGCAGTTACCTGTGCCTTAGAGTCCTATTTTATAATAAAACGTACCACAAGAAAAAGTAAGTATATAAGTTTAATTGTCTTTCTTGTAGATTAACACAGAGGAATAGAGAAATTACCGCAATTTCTTCCTCGTATAATATAAATGCTTGGGTAAAAAACTCATAAGCAACAGGCTGAACATCACAATCACTTGCGGCCTGACCATCAAATCCAAAACGAGAAAATATATTGAGAATGATATGTCAGATTACACCTAGCCTATTGGTGAACTGAGAACAAATGAACAACAGATAACTAGAGCCCATAAATATTTAAAACAGGCTTTTCAGATATTTTAATAATAACTGGATTTGTTCAAAGATTTTTCAAATTTTCTCGGTGGCATGTATTAATTACCTCAGCGCACTGGAGATAGAGCCTTAGAGCCAGTTCAGGGCATGGAACTGAGGATAGAACTTCGATTGTCTGGAACAAAAGCACAAGTTTAATGGTTTAATAAAAAAACATTGAGCATGAAGTGTGGCGTGTCATTAACAACTTAATTTTCGCATAATGCAAAGAAAATCAAAACAACCACAAATAACCTGATATCAAAACTACCATGATGCATCAGTTTTGATAGATAATTGAACTATTTGATAGATGATGCTTCAAGTTAATCACTTAGAGGAGGTACCCCTGCGTTGATTTTCAAACCATAATCTTATTTTTCAAAGAGATAAACTATTCATAAGAATAAGCTTTTAACTTCTGAGAATCCAGCCTCAGTGAAGTAATGCATATTTCTCTATCTTAGATATATGGGGAAAAAGAACCTGGTTAAGAATCTGAAAAATCTTCCTCGGGGTTGCAGGGACATCTTCTCCAGCTATATCTCCAACCTCGGATTCTAGCTGCCTGACCAACTGTGGCAGGAACATTTAAGCAACTGTTTAAATCAACCACTTGTCTTAAAGCAGAGAATCTTAACCCCGAGAGAGTGGTCATATGAGAAAGTATTCAACATAAATAAGTGCCTACGCTAAATGTGCAAGATACTGTATTTCATATAGAACTAAAGACATTGTTTCAGGTGACAGGGAGACTTCCAAGAAAGAAACCAATGAGAGAACGCATTTGAAGTCATGCAGAGCACCTATTGCATTCAAATACTATTTTCTGCCTTGATTAGGTGGGCTTGTTGTGCAATAGTACATATACACAACAGTTACACACACAAACAAGCATGTTATAGCGAAAATAAGAGACATACCCTGAGTGCAGAAAAAACAAGTGGGGGAATGGTAAAAGGCAGCCGTCGAGGTCCTCCTGTCATAAGATGCTTTCTCACAACACATATAATCTGCATATCAGTAAATTAACAAGTTAAGCAATTTGCTTGCTCATATGATAGGATAGGGATGTAAAAAGAAAGCATGGTCTCATTGCCCAATGTCTATTTCACTTCTTGTGAAAGAACGCCAATGGGCTTGAAGCCAACCTACACGTTAATGTAAGTGTGCAGACCGCTTCAGGGTAGTGGAATGGGGCAGTAGGGTGTTTTGGGTGAGTGGAGAATAGACTAAGATGTACAGTTTCAGGGAATAAAAATCATATTGAGGCGAACTGAACAAGTTACTCTAATAATTCCATACATATCAACCAAAATCATGGAAAACAATAGGTCCGGAAACAAAATGCATATAACTATTGAACCAGAAGGTAAGTATCTGAATGAGGTTTCACCTTTAGCATTTCCTCCGGTTCTTCATTATCAAGCATGTGTATGAGTCGGGCTACTGAATTTTGTTCCTCCTGGAAATCCTCCTCGTCAAGCTAAAGGCAACCACAGAAAATCCAAGAGGTCCTCTTCATTATCAGATTAGAGCTGATAAGAGAACCACACGAAATAACTAAAGGACAAAGAGACAGTACCTCCTCCATGTCAGTTCCATCCAAATCTTTAATAAGTCCTTTTATCAATTCAAACAGCACCTCAACCTAGTGAGCACAAATTGGCATATTATTACAGAATAAGTATTTTCTACTTTGAATGTAGAGCGTAAGTATACATACCTTATCAGCAGTTGAAATACACGAATCATTTTTCATTATACTTTGAATAATTAGCATTGCCATTACTTTATTTGTTCCATCATCAAGATGATCCATGACACGTGGATAATTTGACAGTGTGAGAGCTGTAACTATGTCACTGTATTTTTCTAATGGAGCACTCAGAAGTGCAACAACTTGTTTCATTGCACGTGTGTCCTCCAGCTTGGGCACACTGGAAAGCTTAACTACACATGCACCCTACAATTTTTTTGGATCAATAGTTAGTTTACACTGCGCTACACCAGATTCAACTAAGCATGAAACTTAAACAATCCATCATACTCTATTCACAATGAAAACACTCTGATTCTGAAAATGTAAACTACAGAGACAATATCGACTATGGAACAAATTTAGAAAAAAATAGTGGTGGAAGGAAACCATACCAAGACTTGATCCACATAGTCAAGCCGATCAGGATGAACTCGGAGTGTAAAAGTCAGAAGCGAGACAAACAGAGTCATAGCTCCAACAATAGGCATCTCAAGCTGTGTATCAATCACCTGTTCCCACACCAAGCCCATACGTCATATAAATGTATGCAAGAGAAATAAAGCGTGACATGCAGAAGGTGGAAAAAGCAAAGACTTGAAGCACTGAGTCTGTTGACCTACAGATTTACAATATGAGCTGAGGCAGTTGGGTCCAGACCAGGGGAAAAAAATGGGTTTGAGATCAGACTAAACTACATGCATCATCCAACAATTTGGAACAATCCCTTCTATCTACTGAACTCTCAAATCTAAGTAGTAGAGTGCATACATCTTCAGACTACAGTGGCATTATTTTTCATCACATGTCACAGAAGTACTTGATTTGATGAAGCCTAACAAAAGAGTTGATTATGAGAAGATAACTGAAGACTAGAAAATAGCTGACAACCTACAATCAAGCTGACTACTTCTCATGGTACTGGGGACTTACATAGGACCATTCTAAGGGCCGCTATGTTTCAAGAATACCTAACAGCCAAAAAAAAATTGCATCTATAATAGATATTTTCTCTCATGGAACCAACCTTTCCAATTGCATTGCTCAATTTAGCAAAGGCTTCCACTTGCAAAAATTCATGTAACACCTGCCCAGAAGTATAGGGTAGGAAAGAAATCTCAGTAACATTAAAAATAAAACTAAAACGAAGGCCCCTATATAGCTCAATAGACACTTACATCAGGACTTGAGGCAGCATAATTTGACAACCGGTCCATCAGTTGGGTTAACACTATCTTGGTGTCAACTGTTGGCTGAGAAAATATGTGTTAAGGTCAGAGAGGAAGGAAAAAGGTCAAAGATCTCAAGTGGCAAAAGTGCAGAGCATCAACTCAAAACAAAGTACTCTTTATCGAGAATTCCCAACTCAAAATTTGTGATTTCAGTTCATATTTTAAGAGATCAGGGACCTCCTTCAAATTTCCTAACTGGTGAGCCAAAGCCCTAGTCACCAGGAAATATACAAAAGAATACCCCAAATACTAGCAAACAAGAAAACAGTGGATAACACTACAGACAGTTCATATAGACCCCTTCAGAAGAAAATAGCAGCAAAAGAACACTTAATCAGAAAGCATTCGACAAACCACTTTAGATAACATAGAATTGCATATAGAGTAGGAAAGAGGAAATGTCGATTGCTAGCATAGCCACCATCAGTTGAGTACAAGCAGCCAATAAGGTCTCAAGAGTCTGCAAATGGTACTCATCAGGAAAGACTTGAATTATGCACTCCATTAGATAATACTGAGCCAGCTCATCTTTACAATTGACGACCTGTTCAAGGAATTCAGATTTAATAAATTATATAACAAACTTAAACCTCATCCATAGCAAAAAGGAACTGGTGAATATATGCAAAAATGAGCTGCGGAACCTGCTCTAGGACCCTCGGAAGAACGGTCTCTTTGTACATCTCAAGGTCAACACCTTCAATCTGTCCTAGAACGTGCAAATTTTTTCCAACCTGAGAGGAAAACATTAGATACAACTTATTGGGCAGTGACAGGGTAATATAGGGTATTCAGGCCAGTAGTGGTATTCATCGTACAAGATCACGAAGTTGGTTCCTCTCTTTCTCCTGCTTTTCTCGAACTGTTCCAGGTCCCTGCAGTCCAAGGAATACCTCATCTCAGGTTCACCAATATCAATGATTCACAAGCACCACACAACCTGCATGACCAAAAGCATGCTTTTCATGGTTCATTTATGCTTTAGTCAGAGGCATGCAAGTGCAGAGGTGCTATGCGTATCTAACTACCAACAACTCTTTACAGATCAAAAATTCACCTGATGCTGCATTCGAACCCAGAGCTTATTCATCTCTGTAAAATTTTGCAGCACAAATTCCACAGCATCCATCACAGTATTTGCATCTCTGCACAAGCGTTGCAAGGAGAGTAAACAAACAACCTAGCACCCCAAAATCTCATGGAAAAAAGAAGATAGAAAAACACACACCCTTCATAGTCTGAGTCAATCTCAGGTAACTTATCTCTGCTCACTTGTGCAAGATAACTCCTTAAAAACAGCCCACGAATCGGATGTTGAACACCTCGACACATTTCCACGAGATCCTTAAGAACATCCTTAGAAGGAGCTTGCTTGCTTTTAATGTAAACAGACCCTACAGTACACAGCAAATACCTGGTAGACCGAAACCACGAGTTTCAATACGAAATCATCCATTTTCTGTATCGAAAGTTTCCAAATCTTTCGGTATTTCGTTTCGATGACCATTTCTCCTTTAGTCAAATCTAAGCTAGCTATAGATAATTGAAAACTTATCAGATCCTAATTCCGATCATTTTGCTTACATTCTGGGTAATATGTTCCCGGCATGTTGAACAAGCTCATACAAATCCACCACAGGTAATCCATGCCTACTCTCATCTCTAAAGAAAATCTCAAGCTGCCTCAATTGATCAAAAGCTCGCATATCTAAAATCAAATTAGAAACGGTCAAACAAACAAAAGCACGAAATCGATAAGATTCAAAGTTCTGGGGATATGAAATCTAACAAAGATCGTAATATTTCTGAGGAGATAGCTTAGAAGTACGAAGCTCAGATAGCATAAGAGCTGAGTACTTGAGAACTTCTCTGAGATTATTCGCGTCCTGAGGAAGACGAAGACAAAAAAAAAAAAAACATCAGATCAAAACGGAAAAAAAAAAAAAAAAAACTCGCCGGAGACATTGAGCAAAACGGACCAAAGCGCGATGCATGAAGAAAGCGTTGTGTTGAATTCCGGCGATTCCTTCCGCTAACCATTTATTTTCGTCTTCTACTCCGGCGAGCGTTCTCATCTTCTCTCTCTCTCTCTGTGTCAGCTTCTCTCCAGTTGGGCGCACGAATAATAATAGACTTTCGGTTTTATTTATTTGTTTGGTTTAAATCATTATCTCACAACAATCTCGAATTTAACGAAATACTATGATTTTGCTTTTTTAATCAATTTGATGAGACTAAATCGCTATTTTTCCGTGGGGAAAATTCTTCAATTATTTTCTTGCAACTAGTAAAATCTATGAGCAAAATAATGCAGAAGATTGAGAGCAAACAAAGTGGAAAATATAACAGAGTCGTATCAAAATTGGGTTAGAGTATCAAAATTGGGTTAGATTAGAAAATTGTTGTTAGTTTACAATCAGTCACACTGTACAAAGCTAAGGCTAAAAGCTGAACCAAAACAAAATTGGGACTATTAGAAGGGGACTGTGTAAGGTAAAGAATGAATCCCGACTTCAGACAAAAACTGAGCTTTAGGCCAAGAGGAATCCATATGTCTGTTGTGAAAACGCATGCTCATGTTATCATCAATCTTGACTGCTGCTTTGGGGGTAAGCTTTTCTTGCGTCTTGTTACCAAATAGCCAATCGTCACCATCGTCCTTCGAAGAAGAATCACCGGCAAAACAAATGGAAGATGGTGACCAATCATCAAACAATGCATTGTATCGATCTTCTTTGCTCGGCTTATGTTTCTTTCTCTTCTTTGATTCAACTAAAGCAACCGCAGACGTAGACAGCAAATTCTCTTCGTGCTCGGGTACATTCGAAGAAGTGATAGGAAAATTCTCTTCAGGCTCGGGTACTTTCGAACATGAGACAGATTTCGCTCCCACATCTTGGTGACTAATAGGCTTAGTAACCGAAGTGGAGTGAACAAGATCCTCTTGAGGCAGAGTAGGAACTGCCTCCTTCGGTTTCTTGAAGATTAACCGAATTCGTAATGGATTCCCTGCTACAGGTGCAGCTGCAACTTTATACACAAAACTACATGTTAGTCTAGCAATACAAGAAACTAACATGACTTCCTTGAACTGTTCATTGAGTATATTGATACAAACCTTTAATGAGACTTTCAACAGCAGGAGGAGAATCATCTCTTGTCCTCTTCTTACTATTCTGACTTCCATCAGACAAATAACCGAGTTGGTTTTGAGGTTCCTCAAGCTCTTCAGTCAAATCACTCTTCTCAAGTTGCTCAGAATCATCTGAGATTCCAAGATAATGTTTCTTGCTACCTTTACTAGAATGTTTATGAGACTTCTTCTCGTGCTTTTCTTTCTTTAGTTTTCTCCTCTCCTTCTTTTCCTTCTTCTCTTTATGTCGCGCCGATTTCGAATCGGTTACGATTCGTTCAAGCTTTAATTCATTAGATTAAATGGTTTTAGACTCGAGATCTTACGGGATCGGAACAACCAATCCCACACAGTGTGGAAACACACACAATTACAGACATCTCTCGACCCCAATTTGAATAATGAAACAAAGAATGCAACTTACCTGATTCTTGAAACTCCTAACACATAATGCAATCAAGACATGAAATTTCAAAGAACCTAACATATATACGATTTTTAAAACTAACCTAGACTCTAGCAATCAAATTCAAAGTAATCTACATGATTAGGTTTTGTAAAACCGATCGATTTCAAATCACGAAGAACAGAAAGCAAGAAACCAGATTGTGGCTACCTTAGTCGACTTGACCAAGCTCTGACCGCTCGGCTGATTCCTCAAAATCACAAGCGTAGACATACTTTCTTTTGCTCTTTCTCAGATCGATTCGGGGGATTTAGATCCTAAATCGAATCTTACAAAACTCGATAAACTAAGGTTTCAGATTCCGATCAACCAAAATACTAAGATAATCCGGTAGCTTTATCCCGAATTTGCAAACCCAAAATTCGTAGAAGAAGAAACCCTAGAAATTTATCGCGACCTTGAGAGAGAAGAGAAGAATAAGGAACAATTAAAAGTTAAGGTAAAGTCCCGTATTTAAAGACGCATGAGAGACTCAGATCCGCCGACTAAGCCTTAAGTCGGTCACATTAAGGGCTTTCTCGTAAAATTCCAGTCGGTCACATTAAGGGCTTTCTCGTAAAATTCCAACACACAAAAAAAAATATCTAATCGTCAAACAATAAAATATCTTATGAGGGTATTTAAATAAATTCGGAATGTTATTAGTCTCCGAGATTGCTTCGTCTTTTCTACAAAGACCATGTCACCCCCTTAACCTAAATAACTCTAATCATGGGCTTAAAATTGGTTATTGGGCTTCACATCTCCAAACTAAAAGCCCGTTTATCGAAACGATTTTTTTTTTGGTTTTAAATTTTGATTAGTCGCAAGTTGACGTTTGTGTCCGAACGTTCGCGTCTCTATGTTTTCAGTTTCCTATAAAATACGACACTGTTGAAAATTTATAGAATCAGAGTCTCTTGATCGACACAAAATCTTCTTATTGCATTACATAAACAAGAGACTCTTTTTTTTTTTTTAAAAGCTTCCCATTATGCAAGGAGCTAATCAGAACCTGTCGTCGCCGGTGAATGCATCACCTGTCTACGAAGTAATTCCTCTGTATCCAATTATGAATACTCCAATATCGTTCCCGCCGTATCAACAACAACCACTATTTGATGTAAACCATATGTCATAGGTGTTTTATTCTCAATCGATCTTTTTACATTTTTCTATGACAATATGCTATATATACTAAATAATGTTTAAATTTTTACAATGTGTAGAACCCACTGACTAATGAATTTGGTACACAAAACCTTCTACAAGAGAGAGGTATATTGTGTATCAACTTCATCCAAGAAGCGCTTGCGAAGAATCAAGAATTGGAGACTCGTAATCGAGACTTGGAGATGCGTTTGAAGAATGCTGTAGCAGAAGCAGAGTATTGGGAGAAGTCGTTTCATGAGAAAACTATCATTTGTAATGATCTCACCTCAAGGCTCATGACTTTGGAGAAGAGGGAGGACTGCTCGAGGAAAAGAGCCGCGGAGAGGGATTTGGAAGAGGAGGAGGAGTCGTTTAGTGGAGCTGACGGAGATGATGAAGATGAAGATGAAGATGAAGATGAAGATGAAGATGATGATGATACGGCAAGTACCTAGATGTCTAAACGACGATGTATGTGAAAGTGGCGGGAATTTTGTGTGTTTTGTGATGTTTTAACTTTTTAAGCAAAGTATGTGTTTGTTTTGCGAATGTGCGGTTTCATTTCTGTTGTTCCTACTTTATTATCATATTATATGGTATGTTTTGAATAAATAATATGAAAGAGGGAGAAAGATGAAGTTTCCTGTCTTTTAATCATAACCATTTACATTCTTTATATATTATTGTAATGAAGGGATGCGTAAACTTGTGTTGTGTATTTATACTCTTAAAAATCATTAATGTTGAGAAAAAAAACTATAAGAAGTGATACGTAAACTTGTCTTGTGTATTTATACTCTTGGAAAATCATTAATGTGGGTTAGCAAAAAAAATTAAAAAAAATCATTTGTCCGCAAATGGGATAATTTCATTAGTGTTGACCTATTTTTTACTTGTTTTCTAGCATGATGGGAATAACTCAACATTAAAACTGATGCTTGATCATAAGTATTAGTGCATTGATCATATATAGCTTATAAGCTCTTCAGAATCATTCTCAACGAATTAGTTAACCGTTACCAGCACCCATAAAGACTAAAGAGACAGAACAAGCCGCGTCGAACCGGAATAAGCAACCTTAGTATAAAATGGGCTTCTTAACTTGTTTATGCGGTGGCTACATGGTCAAAATTATTGTTAGAACACATGGATAAATATAGTGATGGTGAAGGAGGGGTGGACTGTTGGAATTCGTACCGGTTTATAACACTTTATAATATTAATTCGAATTCAATTTCCAGAATGCGTGTAAATATTGAATCAAATCTAGACTACAGAGTTTTTGATATATCTGGATCAATTGCAGCGGAAAGATAAATTTAGATTGATCAAAGTTGTATAGCACTTCAAACGTCATGCCTCTATCGGTATCCACACGCACACAAACTAGATCGAACGGGATACTAGTGCCGTAGAGATCTAAATCTCAAAACGTATTGACGAACTGTTCGTCTTTTACTTTTATGGTTTTAATTGTAGCTTAGGTTAATCGCATTAACATAACAATGTCTATATATATAGTGTACGTGATCTTAATGGGCTTAAACCCATTCACGAAACCATTACGTGGAGAGGAAGTAATCATAATTACCTTTTCCTTTTATGCTTCACGTCCACTTATATCATATATATATATATATATATCTCATATATAACATATATTCCAAATATATTAATACAAATATATATATATATCATATAATATATATATTGTATTATTATTAAAACCTAATTTATTAATGATCTAGTTTGCTTAGGTGTGTGACCCTATAGGATTGCATAATATTAGTAATGGGCTTTCAAGCCCATAAGTTATAAGCAGCTTCTAGCAAAACATTATAACCATCTAATATTATACAATTGTCAAACCTTGACATTTCAACTTTAACTAGAGTAAAGTACAAATGATTTCAGGACATTCCCAGCAATCTCCCACTTGTACTGGAATCATCTATTCCTATAATCCCTTTGTCTCTATATCTCGATCATAGCATAAGGCAAGAAACTGTGTCATCCTTATTAAGCTAGATCACGTTTATCGAACTCCGATTTATACTGATTTAAACAAACGACTGACTTTCACCTCGTTTGAGCATGACCATGCATTTCTCAGTATCAAATCTTCGATAGGCCCTGAGATATCTATCTCCCGTTATATAGGAGGGACAAATCCCATCTTGTTTCATTCCTGTTCCATTACACAATTCATAACACACCCAATCAATGCCTTTATAGTCACCTTTTACGGCAGACGTTTGACAAAGTCAAAGTGAACCATTCCATGTGTAAGAAATCATGACGAACTCAGGTCAAAGGACTATACTCTATAGTTGTGATGAGAAACTCTTATGACACTCATATAACAATCTTGTAGAGTTCTCATAACGGGTCAGTCCAATACTGTGTTCTCCAGCACATATCTATGTGATTGACTTGATACAACATATCAATGACTTCATGAAACTTAGTCATCAGTCACCTCACATACTAGTCATTTATAGTTACTAATGTCCCATCTTAATAACTTTGACTAGGGACCACAATAACTTATGTTATCTACCACTCATAGGGTTTCATGATCAAGTCACGTACTTGATGACCTATAAGAATAACATAAATTATTTTGGGACTATTATTTCATTATCCAATAATCAAATTATACATGAAACAAATTTCATTACTTTAAAACATAGCAAAATCTATGTTAACATGAACATCAATAAATAAACCTCCCACTAAAACCGAGATCATATCTTTCAACTTTCAAGTATCTAAAACGACTTTCGTATTTAGATCCTCAAGACGTTAAATAGAAGTGACTCTTGCTCCCACTATTTCCTCACATATAACTTTTCCTTTCTCATAAAACTATTACTCTGGACAACAAACATTTTATTGCCTACTTCACTTTCAAACTCTTTGAACCTTTCAAATAATTCAAATTTATACTTCATCATATAAACGTAATGAATTACTAGTAGTTTTACTTTGGCACTTAAACTCATTGGTTCGAATACATCTGTATGTATAGGATCCAATAAGTTACTAGCTTTTCCGCTAATTTGTCTTAGCCAATTTTTTGGTAAACAAGACTCACATATCTCATAAGATTCATAACCACATGAGCACAAAAAAATCATCATCATGAAACTTTTGAATGTGCTCGTTTATATAGCATAATTAACAATGCAAATGAAAAGTCAAACTTTAATCGCCAGCCTCAATCATCTTTAAGTTTAAGTTCTAATATTATAGATTAATATTCTTTAGCTTAGACCATCAATCTTATTCTATAATAGATTGCTACTTTATATATCTCATCATAATAAAATTAAATAAAACTCGTTTTATTCATATTAAAATTTTTTTAAACCCAAATCCAAATCGAACGAGAAAATAAATATTATTCCTACTCATAGGAGAAATACAGCAGCAAAATTAATTCTTAAACCATGTCTAAAGCTAAAGGTAAATAAAATATTCTCATAACTAATGCAACAACTCTTGCTCCATTTCCTACGTAGCTCCACTTGTCATTCCTCGTAACTACTACTTTTCTTGAGGTCCTGCACATTTCCGCAAATGTGATTACCACAACTGGTATCCAATACCCAAAAGTAAAACTATGATTAATAACATTTACCACTATAACACTTATACCTTGAGAAGAAGTCTCAGAAATATTCTTCTTTTTTAGCTCTTCCAAATATTTCTTGCAGTTCCTCTTCCAATGCCCAGAACCATTACAATAATGGCACTTTTCTTCACTAGAAGGACCAGGCTTGGACTTTGGAAATGGGCCAAGGTTATTTGGATTCTCAACCCAATTTGCCTTGCCGTATCCTTTGTCCCTACCTTGTTTTTTGAAATTCTTATCCTTTTTTACCATAAGGACATTAGGATTTTCCTTCTTAATGTTTGGCTCAGCCGTTTTAAGCATTCCATGCAGCTCAGTCAAAGTCTTTGTCAAGTTGTTCATGTTGTAATTCATAATAAACTGATCATAACTTGACGGCAATGACTGTAGGATGATGTCAGTAGCCAACTCTTGGCTAATAGGGGAATCCAGTTTTGCCAGGTTATCAATATAACCCATCATCTTAATGACGTGTGGGCTAACTAGACTTTCTTTGGGCAGCTTGCACTCAATGAGAGCCTTAACAGTCTGGTATCTCTCAGTTCGTGCCTGCTCCTGAAACATCCCTTTCAGGCTAGTGATCATGTCAATTGGCGAATCCACGTTCTCATATTGCTTTTGCAAGTCTGAGTTCATGGTAGCCAACATAAGACAACACACATCAACCCTATCATTGAGATGCTTATCCCAAGCAGTCCTCTCTGCATGTTGAACATTTGTCTTAGGCTTCTCAGGAAGTATCTTCTCAAGAACATAGTCCTTTTTCTCTTGTCTGAGAACAATTCTCAGATTTCGATACCATTCGAGGAAATTTGAACCATTCAACCTTTCCTTCTCAAGGACAAATCGCAATGAAGACGAATTGTGGGAGCTTGACATACCTGTCGAAAAATAAGGAAAGTTAATATGATGTTCAAAATTTTTTGAGCATTCTCAACAATTAAGAAAACTCATACTATACTCAAAGCAATTTCCTCAATATGAGTATAGTATCCAAGATCCATATTTCACTAGAATTCAAGTGAGCTTTGGCTCATCGCCCGAATGCTAGCTATTTAGGTAAGCAACACCTTTGCTAATTATATCCAATATAATTCTTGGTTGTTGGATGACATCTTATGTCTTACCAATCCATGCCTCTAAGCCCAAAACCGTTTTGATAGCCTAGTCAAGTAAACCATTCTCAAATCATATGGTAACCGTTACCATCTGTCTCACTCTCAAATAATTACATACCGCTGCTTTGGCAGACCCGCCGTGCAACCATTCAAGTTTTAACAGTTGATGAGATTGGAGAGACATCAAAATACTTGATATTAATTGAGAAATTTTATCTACGTTTTTATTTTAATTTTACATCTGATATATAAAATAATTAAACTTTATTAGACAAACACATATCCAATATGCATTTACAATCAGAAAGGAAAATTAAATAATTGACCTAATCTCAACTGACTCATTCCTAATCGAATTAGGATAAAACCAATTCTGATTACCGCAAGACAAATACGCATAAGTAACGTGATCATATCATATTTCAACAATTGAAACATCCTAATCGAATTAGTTACTGCCAATACGAATAATCATGAGGTAATTAAAAGAGTTTTGACTTTTCCTTGTGAAAGGATTTATCATGAACTATATAAACATATATTTATATTCCTATTGTTATTAACAATTAACAAGACACTGATATTGACATATATTTAACATAGTTTATGTGTATATAGTATAATATTATTAAATCAATCATGCATGATAAATAACAAAACACATTAGTCCATGCATATACAGTAATCACATGTAATCAAATTACAGTTTACGTGTATATCTAATAATTATACATTGAAACCTTTTCACATAGACCCGGACAATGATCGAACACTGTAAAACTCTATAATCGAATTATAGTTTTACATGTTCCAGTAATTGAAGCCCGATTCTAGACATTATCGTGACCATGTTTCAACAAATAAATTTCATAAATTTATACATGTTCCAAGGTCTCATAATTATCAGCCACTAGTTGTTTGTATTTATATTATATTAGTAAAACACTTAATAGAGACATCGACATCAACATATCGAATGATGCAGCAAATGATGCAGCATCAAAATCAAACAATCGAACATGTTTAAAATAATATCACATATTAAACTAGACCAATTTCAATATTATACACGTACACTGTGATACCACTGTTGGAATTCGTACCGGTTTATAACACTTTATAAATATTAATTCGAATTCAATTTCCAGATGCGTATAAATATTGAATCAAATCTAGACTACAGAGTTTTTGATATACATGGATCAATTGCAGCGGAAAGATAAATTTAGACTGATCAAGGTTGTATAGCATTTCAAAAGTTGTGCCTCTATCGGTATCCACACGCACACAAACTAGATCAAACGGGATGCTAGTGCCGTAGAGATCTAAATCTCAAAACGTATAGACGAACTGTTCGTCTTTTACTTTTAGGGTTTTAATCGTAGCTTAGGTTAAACGCATTAACATAACAATATCTATATATATAGTGTACGTGATCTTAATGGGCTTAAACCCATTCACGAAACCATTACGTGGAGAGGAAGTAATCATAATTACCATTACATTTTCCTTTTATGCTTCACGTCCACTTATATCATATATATATTACTATATATGTATATCTCATATATAACATATATTCCAAATATATTAATACTAATATATATATTGTATTATTATTAAAACCTAATTTATTAATGATCTAGTTTGCTTATGTGTGTGACCCTATAGGATTACATAATATTAGTAATGAGATTTCAAGCCCATAAGTTATAACCGGCTTCTAACAAAACATTATAACCATCCATTACAAGAAAAAGGCATTTTCCGACGGCAATCCGACTAAATGTTGACGGATTGCGTTTTTAAAAAAAAAAAAAAAAAAAGAGGAATCCGTCAGAATTCCGTAGGAATTTCCTACGGAATTCCGACGGAAAACGTTTTTTTCTTTCCCGCCCATTTAATTAAACGGAAGTGTTTAGCGGTAAAAATTAGGGTTAATTCCGTCGGAATTCCGACGGATTAACCCTAATTTTATACCCAAACACACATTCTCTTATTTGGTAAGAAGAAGAAGAAGAAGAAGAAGAAGAAGAAGAAGAAGAAGAAGAAGAAGAAGAAGAAGAAGAAGAAGAAGAAGAAGAAGAAGAAGAAGAAGAAGAGAAGAGAAGAAGAAGAGAAGAGAAGAAGAGAAGAAGAAGAAGAAGAAGAGAAGAAGAAGAAGAGGAGGAGGAGGAGGAGGAGGAGGAGGAGGAGGAGGAGGAGGAGGAGGAGGAGGAGGAGGAGGAGGAGGAGGAGGAGGAGGAGGAGGAGGAGGAGGAGGAGGAGGAGGAGGAGGAGGAGGAGGAGGAGGAGGAGGAGGAGGAGGAGGAGGAGGAGGAGGAGGAGGAGGAGGAGGAGGAGGAGAAGAAGAAGAAGAAGAAGAAGAAGAAGGAATTCCGGTGACTCACCCGGAAAAATTTTCCGGCGACTCCGACGGAACTAAAATTCCGACGTGATAGAAACGACGGACCAAAATCGTCGGAAATCGCCATGTTTTCTTGTAGTGATCAACTATTATACAATTGTCAAACCTTGACATTTCAACTTTAACTAGAGTAAAGTACAAATGATTTGAGGACATTCCCAACATGGACGTACAGAGGCATGAAGGGGGTGCATGTGCACCCAATGTTTTAAGAAAAAATAAGGTAATTTTGTGTTGAATTTCAATCGTCCACCCATTAAACTATGAGATTGAGCTCCTATTACTTTTAAGTTGTTTGATGAACACACTAAGAAACAATTAGAAAAAGACAAAAAGCCTAAACTATGGGAAAACAACATAAACCCATTTAACGGCAACAGAAGCTCAACTTGAAATTGAATATAAAGACCACAAATTTTTCTATTAAAACCTCTAAATATTTTACATAATATTATGATTTTAATATTATATTATGAATTTAATATATAGCTGAGAAAATTACCTACAGATAACCTAATATTTATCAAGAATAGCTAGCTATGATTACCTAAATATAACCTATTTTTTTATTTAATAATAAATTAAGACCCTCGTGATATGAGTATTATTTGATTTATAGTACATAATTATGTTTAAAGAATGTTTTGGAAAAAAAAAATACTATATTCTTAGTTCAAACTCTAACTTAGATAATGTAGTGATTGGAGTTCTATGTTCATATGTAATTTGAAAAAATATAGTCTCATATCCCATATAATTTGAGAAACTTGAAAATCAATAAAGCATATACGCTTGATATATATAAACATGATTTAAATCATTAAATTGCTTGATATACCAACTAAATCATTCTTACATGTTTTGACGATCATTATATGCTATTTTGTAAACTTTAAACATGTAAAACATACCATTAACCATTTTTTTTTTTTATCTTTGCTTCTCTCCTTGATCTAGTTCTCCTCTTATCCGTGATCAATTATTTTGTGATAAAATATGTTAAACTGATGTCTATGTATAATGATAGAAACATGTCCGTTTCTATTTCTAATTATATAGTTTGCTCTTTCTTTTTCCTAATTTTATTTTATGTTAAATTTCTCTTTATTAAAAGTTGTTTCCAAGTAAATATCTTATATAACTATTCGTATAGAAGTTTTGTGCAACTTGTAAAATTACTTAATGGTTGTTTTTTTCATTTTAACTTCTTTTTTTTTGGAGTAATTAACAATTTTGATATTTAAAAACTTACATATTTAAATAATTGACATGTGTTAGAATTTAATCAACCACATATATGATACCCCGGCTTCAGGGCATATAAGGCATATGCGGTATATGTGGAGAGACTTAAAAGAATTGATTTAGCTATCTATATCACCAAAGTGCACTTATATTTTCGGTCACATGTTTTGAGAGAACTCCCGAGTTAAGCGTGTTTGAGATGAAGTAGTTTCAGGATGGGTGACCTACTGGGAAGTCATTTTCAATAATCGCGTGGTGATTTGTAGATTTAGTAAACATGGCTTTCGAGCCTCCCGGACTAACGCACCGACCATCGGGAGTGTGGGCCCACGAGCCGAGAGTAGACGTGGAGCCCATAAATAAGGCGGTTGGGGCATTACAACTTAGCACGTGTCACGATCTCGTGAGTTACAATTTCGCTTATTCTCTTTTATATAATACACATCGATTGCCTTTTTTAAAGGAACTTTATTTAAGTTATTACTTAAATAACGATTTTTTGGATATTTACGTAATTTCTACACTTTTTTGTAGACAATAAAAATCTATTTTCGTCTGATAGGGTCGGTAGACTTGCTAAGTCTACAAATTTTAGTAGACATGCATAAAGAGACTGCACATTGTGGTAGATTACAAAACTCTTTATTGTCTGCAGAGATATGCATGGCAAACTAGGTAAAATTATGTATGTTTTTGGTAGACATTAAAATCCTATCAAGTAGACTTATATTTAGTTTTTTTTTTTTTTTTTGAACATTGACTTATATGTAGTTCATACATGGTTGGGTAGATTTGCATAATGTATATACATTTTTTGCAGATTTAAAAAACATACAGTATCCAAAATACGTAGATTTAAAATATTTCAAAAAACGTTTTCGTTGGACTTACAACTAGGTTATTACTAGTTCGAATAGCTAGCTATTAGGACAAATTAAAATTTGTAATATTTTAAAATTAGTTATTGGGCTTTCCATCTCCAAAATAAAAGCCGATTTAACACCGTTGTCTCTCTCCCTTGACGATCCGTTCAGGCGATTGCCTTCTCTGGTTGATTTCTTCATATCTGATCGTTTCTCGGCCACCGGCTCTGGCCGGTGGTTCTCTTCCTCCTCTTAATTTCTTGTTTTTTTTCTTATTTTCTTTTTCTTCTACAATAATTAAGAGCGATTTCGATTAGATTGTATTTTCAATTCTAATTGAAATTTGCCTTTGTTCTTCACGCGATGATTTTGAAAAGTCAGATCTCGATGTCTCTAACCTTTTGTATGGACTGGGTTTTATCATCACTTGCATATTGGGTGGTGTTGGGTTCGTGCAAGGCAAGATCCGCCTCATTTTGTGGATGTTGGGGTCGTAATCCTTCTCAAATTCGCGTCCGTTCGGTGTCGATTCAATTGAATCGTGGTAGTTTCCTTTGTATAAGGTTTGTTTCTGGTGGGCTTTCTCACCGGCGTCATCTCCGGTTATCAACCGATGAATCTTCTCCTAACCAAAGATTTGAAGATCTCATTTGGGTATTTGATCCCAGAATCAAAGTACAAACCTTTTCGATTAAAGGAATTGACTCCCGCGATAATCTCCTCCTCTTAAGGCCACAGTCTGATGATGGTGATCTGGCTGGCCCTCCGCTAGAAGTTACAGGTCTTATGAAAGGGGAATCCATAATCGCTAACCGGCATTGTGATTGGCTTTTTAAAAGGCATGTTTCAGAACCATCTCAAACAAATCAAGGATCAGAAACATTTATAACAACATCAACAACACATCAACTTAAAAAGGTAATGCCTAAGGCATTTTGGAGTCTCAGCTATATGCTGTTAGCCAACGATATCAAGTATACGAAGGGGGGACTTCACAGATGTATTCTGTCTGCCCGTAAGGCTCGCGTTAAGAAAGCAGGGTTAACCCACTCCGTCGTCGAAGCAACAGCTTCCCATATTTGCGTAAACTGGTTGTATACTTGCATTTTCTATTCTTTGTATGTATGGTTTTTGGCTTTAAGACGTATGTATCCAAGTTCTTAATAAAATGTAATTTAGATGTTAAAAAAAAAAAAAAAAGCCGAAATTTATTAAAACAAATTAAAAACCCGTTTAGTCGAAACGATTCATGATATTGATAAGTCGCCAGTTTCATACAAAACGCGTTTGCATCTGAACGTTCGCGTCTCTATAATTCATACTGTTCTATTTCCTTTATATACAGCACTCTTGAGAACTCGTAAAATCAGAGTTTCTTGATCAACATATATATCGTTTCGACTAAACGAATATCAAAAACAGAGACTCTCTTCTTTTAAACCTCCAAAAAATGCAAGACGGCAAAGAGAATTTGTTGTCACCAAATGCATCATCATCAGCCAATGAACTTGTTTCTCAGAAAGCAATGAAGAATCGTCCAGTATTGTTCCCTCTATATCATCAACAAATACATAACATCAACCATATGTTGAAGGTTTTTTTCTCAATCGATCCTTTTACATTTTTCTATATAAATATGTTACACTGAAGAAGTTTTGAATATAAATAATGTGCAGGACCCAATGACAGAAGAAATGTGTACTCAATCAAACCTCTTCCAAGTGAGAGGTGCGATGTGTATTAATTTCATAGAAGAAGCTATGGTAAAAAATCAAGAAATGGAGATTCGTAATCGAGAAATGGAGATTAATCTGAAGAAAGCTATAGCAGATGCAGAGTTCTGGAAGAAATGTTCTCATGATAAAACCGCTTTGTGTCATGAACTTGCCTCGAGGCTCTTGATTTTGAAGAAGAACGAATTGAGGAAGAAAAGGGCCGCGGAGAGGGATTTCGAAGAGAAGGTTGAGTCGTCTAGTGGTGATAATGGAGACGATGAAGTTGACACGGCGAGTACCATGATGTGTAAACGACGCCGTATTTGAAAGTGGCGGGAACTTTTGTGTGTTTGTCTTTGCGCACGTGTTGTTTCATTCTGGCGTTCCCACTTTCTGAATATTTTGTTGTTATGCTCCAAATGAATAAGATTGTGGTTTGAACTGTTAATTTGTGAAAAAAATTGGTGATTTTTTCTTTTTGTCAAGATTCAAATTGGTGAAAAACAGTGAAATGAGAGTAAAATAAATTATTAGTATTCGAATATTTGAACATGCCAATTCATTCTTGACTGTAACGCAAATAAACTTATATAAATTTCAGGTATGCTGTTTGCAAAAAAAACTTTTAAAAAAAATTTGATCACGCATAAAATTATCATGGGAATTCTTGTAAATTCATTGACCGTTAACTGTGATATATCTCTAGTGTTGACCTATTTTTACTCTTTATTGCATGGTGGTTATAACCAAGAATCAAAGTGATGAATGATTTATTTATTTTTGCTAAGAATGTAAATATGTCATTATAATGATAACATTTTCAATTTACAAAATTTACAAATCTATAGAATGGTCTCATGGCAAAAAAAAAGATAAAAACATGGTAGCATAAATCGTTAAGTTTCTCATTCCGTCCACTTGACATAAAAATATGGAGGAAGCGCAAGCGGGTGATAATGAAACCCCGAAGCGTTAGAAGCCTTTTAATGGAAGCCCTTGAATGCATCGTCTACGGCAAAATCCACCAAGCACCTCGATCACGTACTCCTTTGGCGTAACATGAAGAAGAAACCTCGCAAACCTATACGAGTGATCGTTTGTAGCTCACCCTACCGAGTTCCCCTCGATGTCGGCCAATACAGAGTTAGATAACACTCTAAAGCCTGCAATCACAATTAGTTTTAGTACCTCCTCTAAGCACACAAGTCATAAGCAACCAAACCCGAACACAAAGCGAGCAAGACTTCATCAATAAAGCAACATCAACAGCAAGCTACAACTACCTTCACGACTAGGGATACGACGATGCAAGCACAATGAGACGGCAAGAAAGTCACCACCGGTAACGCAACCAAGATAAAGGAAACATCACCGCCAGTCCTGGAAAGCAGATCGAAGACTAAACTTTAACAATAACGCAGATCCGAGCCGCCACAATAAAGTGATGATTGATACAAGTTTTAACTTATAATTATTCTCAAGATATGGTTTAGTTGATGTATTGTTAACAACACCATAAGTATATAAGTCTCGTGGAACCTGAATATGCAAAGAAGAGCCAGTACAATATGTGCCTTAGATTGTAACATGTCTTCACATTAGCCACAATATCAAATTATTATTGGGACTTCGTTTACTTAAAAAAAGTGGATACGTATTGATTAGAATATGATCGCTCACCATTTTAATTGGTTTTGGACCTTTTGGTGTAAGTTATAAAGTTTTCACGCTCACCATTATAATTGTTATAGTACATGGATATAATTGTATCACTTAATACTTTTTTCTTCCAATTTATAATTTCCATCTATTATATCTATTATATTATTAGAGAGGTAACTATGCACCAGAATGGAAGTAGAGTTTTTATTACAACGAATTTTAATGTTGTCTTGTTTTATTTTTAATGGATATATTCGATATTGGTTTTATAATTTTACATTGAATTTGATGATATCAAAACAAATCTCATTGTTATCTATTCCATCATCAATTTATATACCTTCTTTCTTTTATTTCCGTTATCAACTCAATTGTTTCAGGTTTTTATGCTATATGGATATAGTTGATTGCTTAGATTTTTATACTTTTAGAATATTCGATGGCTTAAGTTGTTGTTAAACCCTAATTTAATTATTTGATCTCATATATGCTTATATATACCTATCGTGCGTTTGTAAACTATTAATTGCAACAATGTTCAACTCTTACGTATGCATAGTTTATTTGATTTTCTAATTCGTTATTGTTTTCTTTGTTAATATATGAATTATGTTCTTCTACTCTATATTAAAGAAAACAAAATTCATAGCTACTGATCGTTTTCTTATCGGAGATATTTAGTGCTTCATAAAGAAGCCAACAATGAAGAAGACATGATCGACAAGGAGAGGAAGAAAGAACATGAAGTCTCTAAAATAGCTTCTTCTCAGCTATGACAAAAGAAATCATATGTTAAAAAGGCATAGGTAGGTCGGCTCAGTGACGTGGTAAGGTAAAAAACCTAAATCTTCTTTTGTTTTATGAACAAGTGAATCGTCCTTTAACTTTTTTATGTTGTGTTCATAACTTAGTTATCAATTTTGTCTCTCTCTCTATTTGGGTTTTTGTAACCGTGTCGTTCGTTATGGAACATTACAAATGGGATATTTTTTTGTATGAGGTGAATGGAGTAAAGATCATAGCTATGAACGCATGGATTCGAAAAACAAAGTGAAATCATTTTACAATCAGATGTTTTGATTTTTTGGAATTGGTGATATATTTTATACAACTGACTAATTTTAGGGCAAAGAGATAAAATTTTGACACGAAATTCACGTAATCGTCCATGTTTTAAATTTAGGTCGTCATGACATTCTCTTGAGTTCTCTCCTTCAAATTAGTAAACTAACACAAAATCCGATTTTTTTTTGTTCTTACCCTAATTTTCTCTTTTCTCGATTGTGTTAGTTTGCTGCTTCAAATTATGTTTTATGTATTAGAATTTTTAGATTTATTGTGAGACCACACGGTGGCACAAGTTTGAAGAATCAATGGACAATCCCTTTTGCATAGGTTTCTAGTTAGTGCTTGTTTCTGGTTAATCGCAAGAGCCGGTGCAGTTTTTGATTCTTAGAAAACCGGCTGTCTTAATCTTTGGGCAAACATTGGCTTCTAAATAAAATATGATTCATCCTCGCAATGACATTAATATCATTTCCTTAATATTCATGTATGCACAGTTGGAGAAGAGCAACAACATAACCCACATTTAACTAAAGATAAAGAAACATTCAAAACCATTATGACATGTGGGTTTCTTTCCGCTCTATATGCTTAAGTATTGCAAATTTTCTTAGCTCGCTCATAATAACCACTATTTTTTTGCTCTTATAAATCTAAATATGTCGGCGTATCCAAAGATACTTGATGTTATAGTATCATCAATTATGGTACATGGATTACAAGATCTGCCTTCTCAAGCCAAACTAAATTTCTACATAATTTATATCTCTTTCACCTTCCTTTATTATATACCAAAAGCCATTCAAACTCTTGACTTTTGAGAGTTTGTTTTATCTAATAAGAACTGTTTGTATTAGCGAGATTATTTTTGGTGTTTCTGACCTACAAAATGCTATAACATGTTCTATTGATTATTCTTATAATTTTTTCCAAGATTATTTTTCTCTTATTCTTTGCAGTCCATATGTGTACCTTGATGACTGCAAAACCCCCAAAAATAGTGAGAGTGCTTGCAAAGGTAGGTAGGCTATATTCTCAATCGGCAAGTGAATTGTTTTTTACAGAGTCTTTATAAGGAAAGTATGTTGGATTTGTTTTGTTCTATGGTGGTGGAGGGAGTGAATTTTTCGTATGCATATAAGTTTCACCTTAGTCGAAAAATAGATTTTTTTAATTTTAGTAATTTTATCTAACGGATCATTTACTCTTAAACCATTGCATCCATCTGATCATTTCTGTGTATTTAATGTCTTGGAGCATTTAAACTATGCAGGAAAAAAATGGTTTCTGGAAGCCATCCATCTTAGGAGCTTCGGAAAACGAGTTTATGACGGAATATATATTGTGATGAGTTTGTATAGAACCCCTTGAGCTTAAGTTCACCTTTCAGATTACACAAATGTTATAAATGTTTTGAATGTTAAGGTTGATTTTGATTATGAATACAAATCTAAAAGTTCTTTGTTCTTTCTCGATTCTAGATTTTTAGTATTATAAAAATACAAGGTACCTATGTTTAAATTCTTTTGTCCACTTCAACGGGACCTCGATCACTTTATAAATTTCGGAAAAAATCTCTCATTCTTTAATTTAACAATTTGGGCTGTTAACTGAGCGTTTGGGCAAAACCGAACAGTTACCCAAATTGTTTTTTTTTTTTAAACCTCTAAAAATTTATTAAACATCTCATTTTCATTGGTTAATCGATTTGAACTAACCGAAATTATATGGGCTAACTAAAGTTAATCGAACTATCCCAAAATAATCAAAATTTTACTTAAAGCCGGACCGAATTAACACTTCGGTTTGATTCGACAACATTGTAGAATTATTCGACATCATAGTTCCACGAGCAAAACCAAACCGAAGCAAACCGAACCAAACTATATCTTAAATTTTAGATAAATTTTTGTACTTGGATTTATGGTCTTATGCCAAAATATATAGTTGACTATTTATGTATTTGTTTTCAACATTTTACATGCATTTACGATGGTTTAGACTTTCATATTGGGGTTTATTACCCCCTCGATATTCATAATGAATTGAGTCAAATAGAGTATTTTAATCATTCGGTATTTTATTTTCGTTTGTGAGGGTTTAGGCTCTCATACTAGGGTTTAGTATCCCTTCAAATCCACAAATTTAGTCACAACGAGTGTTTTAAATTATGCAATATTTTATATTCGTCTGTTAGAGTTTAGGCTCCCGTAGTAGGGTTTAGTACTCCTCCGAATCCACAACTTTAGTCGAATCAAGTGTTAAATTATTCAATATTTTATATTCGCATGTGGAGGTTTAGGCTTCTGTTTTGGGGTTTAGTACATCTCAAAATCCACAACTGTAGTCAAATCGAGTGTTTAAATTATTCCGTATTTTACGTTTGTTTGTGAAGTTTTAGGTTCCCATACGAAGGTTTAGTGTCCTTCAAAATCAACCAATTTATTCAAATCGAGTGTTTTAAATAATTCAGTATTTTACGTTCGTCTGTGAGGGTTTAGGCTCATGTACTAGAGTTTGTTCCTTTAAATTGACAATTTAATCAAATGAATCTTTTATATCAATCAATATTTTATTAACATTAGATGTATATAGAATATTATTTCATAAATATATTAGTATTTAGCGTCCATGATTTTAATTTTATATACTATAACCGAAATATATTAATTAGTTTTTTTTAATCGTCTAATTTATGAATTATTACAAATTATGAGAATAATTACACAAACGATTATACAACGGATAATTTGAGCATTGACATGTAAAATTACCCCGAACGAGTCTCCTTGCATACGCTAAAAAATCTCTTGTAAATATTGTCTCCATTATAATTTTTTTTGTAGCGACTCCAACTTCACACATGCTGGTGTGGAAGCATTAATGAATCATTTTGTCAAACAAAAAAACTAAAAGGGCTTCCACAATTATTAGTTATTATTAAATACAAGAAAATATATAATTCATAATATTAGTAATATTGTAAAGCATAATGCCCGCGCCGAGCGCGAGTAATAACCTAGTATTTTATTAAACCAGAGCATGCATTCTAGTGACTTGGGTCATTGTCGTCGTTAGTAGGCAAAATTCTCAAACCGAAGCGAGATTCTCGAACCCTAACCAATATACCCAAAATGGAACGCAAACTATAAAATAACTTGAATGGAATAGAAACTTTTAAACGGAATTACTCGATCCCGAACTGAACTGAACCGAATTAACCAAACTACTCGAAGTTTATTTTAAAATGTAATAGTTTAATTAAATATATAAAAAAATATTGAAATATACTGAATATTTACAATATTAACTAAAATTAGTTGATTTGATCCCAAATGAGATCTGTTTTTAGCACCCAAATAACCCAAAACCCGAATATCTGAACCGAGCTAAAATTTAAAACCAAATGGGACCTACTTTGTATAAACAGAAAAACCTGAATACCGTAAACCTTGAACCGCACCAAGCCAAATAACTTAATGCCTATAGATTATGGAAAGTGATGATCTTATTAGAATATGTTTAACAAGTATTTATACAGAGCCACAGAGGCAGTAGAGTCTAGGGTATACTAATTACAAAAGAGATCCCCAAGACACTCGTATTTACATATATCCTTAAGAGCATCCACAATGGAAACCCTTTAGAAGGTATCTAAATATTTTTCTGAATTAAATTTAATTAATGTTAATGATTTTAGATACTTAAGAGCAAAACTCTCCAATGGAGACACTTAAAAATGGATCCTAAAATAATAATAAAAAAATTTAATTTTTTTTTTTATAAAACATTATATTGAAGATAAAACATTTAAAACATCATAAACTTAGAAAAGTTAAAACAATTTGAAAGATAAAAACATTTAACACATAAAAAAGTTTTACAAAATTTGAAAGATAGATGAAAAAAAAAATATGACCATTTTTACTTTATTTTTACCAAATGATTTTTTCCCAAATTAAACAATTAAATTTTTTTTTTTAATGAAAACAGCTTATTTTATTATTTTATTTTTTTCACAACCACTCACTGAGCGCCACGTGTCTGTTCCTATCTCTGAAAAGAGATCCAATATTAGACACTGTGGATCCTAAAATCCGCAACTATGAATTTGATAATAAAATGGGGGATTTAGGTTTAAATTCTCGTGATGAACCTAAGAAAAATATATCAAATGTAACAAAATGGATTTGTATTAATATAATTTGAATATCAAGATTATTACAATGGTTTTCCGATATGAAATGTATATCAAATAACAAAAATGTGTTTATGAAAGTTGTGTGATGATTTCTTTCGATATCAAGTGAATAATTTTCAGTCCGCCTTCTTCAAGTCAGCTCTCGCCTTTATATAGCCCCCTCGATCTCTTCAATTGTCCCTGTATGTTCGCGGGATATTCTTTCCGCGATCCACGATCCGCAGTTACCTACTCTGAGATCTCCGGGTTTGACCGACCCTTACTGTTACTCGTGCTTATCTTCTCAGCGCGCAACTTTCTCTCTTTTTCGCTAACTGCTTTAATAAGCTCATCTTAGTGACAAAGCCCAATAAGCTTTTAAGGTATAATTGATGGGCCTTCGTGGGCCGGTTTTGAATACAAAACCTAGCACCAACAATTTCCCCCCAAGCCTTTAAGAGATAAGTTTGAATCTTGAATCTTGAAGGGTGGAATTTTTCGCATGCCCACTGAGAGGACCGAGTGTTTTATATACAATCTTATTGAGGTTGCATCAGGAAGATCTGATAGTACGGTTTAAGTCAATCTTGATTTGTGCTGCCAGCACGACTTTGATTGCCTCAAACTGATCAAAAGTCAATGTGACTTTGATTCGGGAGAGGCGTTGGTTTGATTCGGGAGAGGCGTTGGTTTGATGTGGCATATCCAAGGACATCTTGAGTATAGTTTGTTTAAGTTATTTGGTTTTGTGAACCATTTTGAGGTTATTTGTGGATAGCGCTAGGACTTGGATTAGCCGTATTGAGGCTGTTTGTATGTCGATTCGAGACTCGGTGACAGTTTTGAAGGACGTTTGCTTAAGATAAGCGTGTTAGAGCCGTTTAAGACTTTAAAGTAAAAATTTTGATTAGCCGTTTTGAGGCTGTTTGTATATCGAGTCGAGACTCGGTGCGACCGTTTTGAAGGTCGTTATACTTAAGATAAGCGTGTTAGAGTCGTTTGAGGCTTTGAAGTGAAAAATATGAATTTGAATACTTGGTAAAGATGAGACGATCATGGAAGATAAAGCATGCTTGTATTTTATTTGCATTAGGGGCACGCAAAGTGTGCTTTTGTGGTGCACCGTGAAATAGATGACGTCATGATATGATGAAGACGAAAGGAAAAATGAAAATGGGGGCTGGACTCAATGGTTTGAGCTACCTACGTACCCTGTCGAGGGATCAAGCCTTAACGTAGTTCGATTATTAATTAGAACTTAGTGGTAATACATTTTGAGACTCATGGTGTTCCATGCTTGCATCTCGGGTATTCCGTTTAAGTTTTTAAGTGTGTTGATACTGTTACGAACTGTTGCGATGACCCTGTATGAGCCATCCCATCTAATTCCTAACTTGTATATGTTTCGGCATGCTTTCTAGCTAATGCTTCAACCTCTTCATCACTAACTGCCCACTTAGCAGCCCGATGTAAGGCGCCAGCTAGCGTTTCAGCCTTTCGGACCGTCAATTCATGTCGGAATGAGGAGGTGTACCATAGACCATGACACAACGCTGCTGAAGCCATTTTGTCGTTGAGGTTTGCGATTCTTGCCTTGACCTCTTTGAATCGGGTTATGTATGAACGTAAGGACTCATCTGGGCCTTGTGCTAGTGATCAAAGGTCTGCCTCAGAGGCTTCTTGTTTGATGAAAATCGAATACTGTTTCAGAAATGCTGAAATCAGTTGTGTGAATTATTAATGGACTTTTCTTGCTGTCTTGAGAACCATTCGAGGGCCGAGCCCGTTAGATTCTCTGCGAAGAGACGGTAGTAGCCTGCCTCTTTTTCATCTTGTGTGAGATGTGCCCTGGTGATAGTGATAACCAACCTAAATGCTCGTATCTGATCTATAGGGTTGCTGCTACCTTCATAAATTGAGAGCATGAGCTTCCCGGTATACCGAATATGGGCATAAGTGATGCGATCTGTGAATGGGATCCCTCTAGTTTCCTTGATCATGAGGTCAATTTCTGGAGCTAAAATTATTGCTCTATGGACACGAGAACTCATGAGTTGCAGTTCGGCGTTGGTTTTGTCTAGTCGCTTTCTTAGGATTTCAAAGCTGCAGTCATTTGTGTCTCACTGAATCCTCACATCTTGGTTTTCATCCAGCCACATTGGATCGTAAAGGTTCTCATCGAAATCGCTATTTTGCTGGAAGATTCGAGGAGGCGACCCTGGCGGTGCTTGTAAGCTAGAGGCAGTGGTTGTGCACAAAATGCTAGTTTCATGTCTTACAGGCAGGGCGAATATTGCAGTTGGATGAAAGTTAACTACTCTTGCCCTATCAGGATGAGGGGCTGTACTTGACGCAAATGTCGTAGATCCTAACCACCTCATATTCTGCGGCTCACAACCTGGAGGAGGAGGAGGAGACGATGGAGCTTGTGGCTAAAATTTGCCTCCTGCCTCGATATGGGTCGAATTCGTTCTTGTTGCGGATGCAGAAGTTCTGCTAGGTTAGAACCCATGTTTGTGATATTCGGGTGAGTGAATACAGTATGTGTGGTTGTATCAGGGGTACGCATCGGGTGCACACTAGCTCCCGAAGATACGTGGATCGTGGAAAAATCCAATTTTTTTTTCTTAGTTCTTGGAAGAGGGCTTCGTACCGTTGCTAGCGCTTGAAGAATCCATGCTTTTTCTTCGGTTGTTCTAGACAACTCGGAAATTCGTGCTGTAAATTCAGCACATTGCTGCTCCATACTAGCAGCAATTTTTCGGGTGAAACTTTCCTGCCTTCTGCTGATATCGACCAGAGAGTTCAAGATGTTCCAGATATCACCGGTACCATCTGAGGTTGTGGGCACTGCATTTGCTATCGAGCTAATCACGGTTGATTCAGCACGAGTCAGCGCCGGAACACCAACTAGAGGCGGGGGAGGAGGCAAAGATCTCTCTATAATATTCTTGGGAGCAGGTATTGGATTTTAGCATGCTCCTGGATTGCCCGGCCTGATCCAAACTCTAGAGTTTAGGCAATCTGTGGAGATCTGGTTTTGTGCATTCGTTCTAGTGGTCGAGACCAAATGAGCATCCCGCTGGCTTAGGGAGCTGAAAGCTCCCGAAACCGCATTCGAGAGGTCATACCTCGTTTATTCTGGCGTGGTGATCATCGAGGATCCTACAATATCATGGCGAACTGGTCTTGTGGAACGAGGTCGTCCAGTTTCGGTTCGACTAGCAGCCTGGCAGTTTGCTTGTGGTGCTGCGATTAACAACATGTTTTGCTGATCCGGTTGTGGGATCACGCTGAGGGTGGCTGTCTCGGAGGCAACGTCCATCGCGTCTTGCTGCATGGGAGCTTGAGTTGATGGTTGAATGGTGGCATTGGCGGTTTGATCGGTCACAACGGATCTTGGAGTGTTTGATGGAAGTTGATCCATTTCATTACTTTGAAGATCGGATCTAGGGTTCTTGAGTGAGAGAATCTAATTAATCCCCTACCTGGCGCGCCAAATTGTGGATCCTAAAATCTGTAACTATGAATTTGATAATAAAATGGGAGATTTAGGTTTAAATTCTCGTGATGAACCTAAGAAAAATATATCAAACGTAACAAAATAGATTTGTATTAATATGATTCGAATATCAAGATTAATACAATGGTTTTTCGATATGAAATGTATATCAAATAACAAAAATGTGTGTATGAAAGTTGTGTGATGATTTCTTTCGATCTAAAGTGATAATTTTCAGTCCGCCTTCTTCAAGTCAGCTCTCGCCTTTATATAGCCCCCTCGATCTCTTCAACTGTCCCTGTATGTTCGCGGGATATTCTTTCTGCGATCCACGATCCGCAGTTACCTGCTCCGAGATCTCCAGGTTTGACCGACCCTTACTGTTACTCGTGCTTATCTTCTCAGCGCGCAGCTTTCTCTCTTTTTCGCTAAATGCTTTAATAAGCTCATCTTAGTGACAAATCCTAATAAACTTTTAAGTTATAATTGTTGGGCCTTCGTGGGCCGGTTTTGAATACAAAACTTAGCAGCAACATACACTTAATCATGTTTGAGGAACAATTTTTTCAAAGTTCAGTATTATTTTTTTTTTGGACACTTCATTTAGACACTACTATGTCTCCATTGTGGATGGTCTAAGAGTCTAGGGTCGTCATTGTATTGTCAACCAAATTCTCCGAGGTTGCTTCATTTTTTCCACTGAGATCCTCACCCCTTAAATTTTTTTTTTCTAATGTAAATTCGAATAATAGGTTTGAAATTCGTTATCGAGCTTTATAACTTCATTTTTAAAAAGCCCAAACGTTCTTGCATAACAAAAAAGCCCATTTTTGAAACGATTCCTAATTTTTTTGTACCGACTCTTGTGTATATGAACGTTCGTGTCTCTCTGTTTCGTACTGTTGTGTTTCCTATAAATTCAACACACTTGCAACCCAAAAAATCAGAGTTTCTTGATCGTCACACTTTCTTGCATATCAAAAAATAGAAACTCTTCTTATAAACCTCCAAGAATGCAAGAAACCAAAGAGAATTTGTCACTAAATGCTTCATCAGTCGAAGAATTAGTTTCTCAAAATTCAATATTGGGATGGATTGAAGAACATCAACAAAATGGTGATCATAGTTAGTGTCTATGATCCGAGAAAGAAAATGCAGTTTGCAAACATGTGTTTCCAGGATGTGTATGGGGTAGATAGTTTAGCTGCTGTGAGTTTAGGTGAATCAGTTCTTATGGTTTTAAGGGAAATGTACAAGGAGTATGCAGAGAGACACAATGGTGTTGCAGCTCCTGATTTGCCACCACCTCAGGATGATCAGCCTAGTAGCTCCCAAACTCAATCTCTGAACAGTCAATTAGAGAAAGCTTCAGATTCATTTGATGATGATATGTTAGAAGGGTATAATCCGGTTGAGCAGAGGTACAATTCTTTACTCAGAGAGATTGGGGTGAGGGATATAAATGAGTTAGAGGCTTACTTAAGGGAACAAGTTGAGAATCCTGAATTGATGGATGATCTAGATTTTGATGTTCTTTCTTGGTGGAAACTCAACAGTGGCAAGTACCCTGTTCTTTCAGTGATGGCTAGAGATCTCTTTGCAATGCAAGTCTCCTCTGTTGCGTCTGAGAGTGCATTCAGTACTAGTGGAAGAATCATAGAACCGTATAGGAGTTGCTTAACTCACTATATGGTGGAAGTTCTTATGTGTACCGAACAATGGATGAAGCAAGGCATCAAGTTTCAATCAAGTGTGTTAATCAATGGTCAAATACTTGCAGATGTGTTCTATGAAGATGAGCTCCAACGAGGTATGTTTCTTCTCTTTCATTTTCATATTAATGACTAATTTTGAGATGATTAGTGTACTGATTTGTGTACATGTTTTTGTAGAGTTTGAATCCCTAAACCTCCAACCATAAATGAATAGGTAATCACTTAAACTGTGTGTCTTATTTGCTATGTTAATGTACTGATTCTTTCACTTCTTCATCAGTCAAGTTGCTAATAAACTATCTTTTTATTGCAGGTTCCAGAGTGAAGATCAGACAGTGAAGGTTGAAGACTTTGAAGATAGAAGACTTTGAAGATTTGTGTTCCTTATTTCTGTTTTATTTCAATTTGGATTGTGTTCCTTTGCTTGTTAAACTTTCAATACTTTGGTTTGTGTTCCTTTTGTGTTTCAAGACTTGTTTGTGTTTCTTTTGCTTGCATTTTGATTTGAAGACTTCTTTTTAAGAAAGAATCATTCTGCTTTTGAGTTTCAAATTTAATTTTTGATAATTTATGTTTTGCTTTGTAGAGTATAAGGAGAAATATTCGGGTATTCGAGTATTACCAGAACCCGCTAGTACCCGACCCGTATCCGACCCGATTATTCGTTATACCCGAATGAGTTTTATAATTGTGAAAACGGGTACCCATCGAATATAACTACCTGCCTCGAACCCGAACGGGTACCCGAACGCCCAGCCCTAGAAATGTCTTCTCTTCTAAATTCATTGACCGTTAAATGTGATAATATCTCCAATGTTATCCTAATTTTACTCGCCTTCTAGCATAGTGGTTAAGAATGAAAAACTAAAGTGATGATTGATACTAGTTATAACATGTCTCGTGGAACCTGATTACGTAAGGTGAACCAGTACCATATGTGCCTTGTAACATGTCTTTGCAGTGGCCACAATATCAAATTAACATTGGGGCTTTGTTTACTAGAAAAAAAATTGAATGTTGGGCCTGAGAATCACATGTGGATATGTATTGAGAAGGATATGTTCGTTCACCATGGTACGGTGTAAATAAAATTCATCCACACTACATAAATGACGAATTAACATTCAATACGTGACGAAAATGCGTGCGCAGGTGACTTCTAAATTAAAGAACACAACCAGAATTCGGTATTTGTCTAATAAAAATTGAGAGAGACAGAAGTAAATGCACAACTGTTAATTGTTTTATCATTCACCGTACGTGGATATGATATAGAGCATCATATGATTGTATCATTTAATACTATCTTCTCCCAATTTCTAATTTTCAATTATTAACCAGAACATGTGGTACAATTCAATGAGTTTTATATGCAAATAACCTCATGAAAAACAATGGCATATGTCATATTTTGGGCAGAGCTAAGCAACGGAGGTTGGTCCATTACTTCAGGCTTTGGAATCATCTTTGAAGAAGCAGGGCAAGCTTCGGTGATTCATGGATCACTATTTTAAAAAAATTAATAATAATAACAATTAATTATACAGTTTACTATAGATAAGTAGGGTTTAATTATGATTTAGAACGATCGAAGTGATTTCATCCAATTGGCATTTATATGATTGGAGCCAACTTTTCACATGTCCAATCCAACTATTGCTTTAGGACCAAGACTATTTGTCAACGTAATACCCGTGGTACCATGCATATCTCTCTTTTTTTCACTACGTATATTTTTTAGGGTCAATTGCAAGAATAGTCATAAGCCATAACTGAATTATATATTTTACCTGGACCATAAGGGCACCACCAATGGTGACACTCTCATGAGTGTTATAAAAAAAATGGTGACACTCATGAGAATGTCATCAATGGAGATGGCCTAACGTATTTATTTGAATCGAATCAATTATTCTCTGATTACGCTTTGCTGATTAACATCCATATCCATAGTAAGAAAAAGTATTGTTTTTTTTTTGGTAATTTAGAAAAAGTATTGTTGTTTCGATGTTTAATATTAATATTCGTGTTAATGATTACAAACAAATCCTCCTTTTGAATTGATATTTTGCTTTATTTTATTTTTTTAATTTATTTATACGAATGTACATATATGGATGAAATACAACGTGAATCATGACCATCAATATGTTAATTCGATAGAAGATCAAATAACCTAACTAACTAAGGACAATTATATATCATTTACCTTTTGACTATGTGAGAGTGTACACTCGACTTTTCATATAGTAAGATGTGTGACGTTTGGCTTTTCTGAGGATAGGAGTGATAATGTATATAGAAAGTGTAAATGTGAGATCATGTAATTACGCTATTTTAGTTACTAGAATATTGTAATACTTTGTATGCAATTCATTTCTCTGTATATATAAACCGACTCTATACAATCAAAAATAATCAACGATTCCTTAAACATCATAAGGAGCTCCTTATATGGGTTTTGGTACTTGGAATGTCTTCCAAAGATGGCTAATAAAGTCATATCCAAATCCACTAGGGAACAAGTTACGGTTGTTAAAGGTCCATGCAGTTACTTACTCTATTAGGAAACAAAGAAACGAACGCATCTTCAAAAACTCTCAATCCCAGCAAAGACTCTCTACAAGAACATCGATAGAAGAATTCATTACACTTGCTTGGCCCTAAAGGACATGCCAAATTTCATTGATTCACTAGGATTGTGGTTTAGGAGATTTCTTTGTCATGTAATCTGTTTTCTTTATTCCTTCTTGGTTAATGAACGAATGCTCTATATGCTTCACTTACGTAATTTCTTATTAAAACTAATACGACCAGTGTTTTTTTTTTTTTTTTTAACACTCACCATATGTAAATCATATGATATTTTAAAATATATGAGCTACACGTTTTAGAGTTCAGAATACATACTACCAAACTAGATAGAGAAAAACAAAAAAAGGAGTTCTCAACCAGTAACGATTGCTATCACGGGGACTTTTTAATTGAATGTTTGGCTTTTTCTAGTATACGTGTTTTGATAGGAGAGAGATATATATGGAAACTTGTTACGTGCTTATTGGCTCCAAATTTGTAAATTTTATTTCATAATTTAAAAACTTCAGTTTGCATCCACTGCTCCAACGGTAAACGGATGGTGACCTTGTGGGTCCTCTCATTTAATACTTGATGTTATCACCTACTTTGAGAAGACATTGATAGAATATGAAAAGAGAGCTTTAACCACGTTGTGACATCGACAATTATCCGGAACTAGTTCATACATGCGAAGTTAGCAAATATAACCCAAAAAAAAAATTATAATTAAAATTATAACCAAATATCCTAAATCTTATAGTTATAATTTAGCCACATTAGTCAATTTTGGTTAGTTATCTAATTATTAATTTTTTTTTTGTTACTCAGCAAATTAATCCTTTATACACTAGCTACTATCTATATAAAAACTAACCAAACATTAATCTATGCTAAAAGAAAATCTAAAGCAAAGTTAGTATGTCAGAGCAAAACAAATCCATTTGTAAAACCGACAATATTTCTATTAAAAATGTGAACTTTAAATTGAGATAAGAAACATAAAGTTATATATCTCTATTATGAGTATCTATATAATATTTTAAGGTTGTCAACAACCAACTCTCTCTGACAAGACGACACATGTCACCTATTTTTCTTAAAATTATTAGTTTAAAAAAATTCAAAATGGTATTTTTGGGTTTCGAACCCCCACAAAGTTTGGTGGTTTTTATAATATTTTAAGGTTGTCAACAACCAGCTCTTTCTTACAAGATGACATGTGTCACATATTTTTCTTAAAATTAGTAGTTTAAAAAAAAATCCAAAATGATACTTTTGGGTTTTAAACCCCACAAAGTTTGGTAATTTTAGAAGAGAAGAGTCACTAGACTATTAAAGACATTTATGTACATCACAGAAAGAAACATATATAACCGACTACTAAAATTCTTTCTAATGTCATTCAGAAAATCTTATTGGTGTCAACTAATTTTTTTTTTTCCATTTTCGGCCACTAGGTTTAGGATATTGGAACGCACCGAACAAAAGTAATTATATACAACTTCATGATAAAATAAAAAGATATGTAAACTAGATATTATAAAATTATATTTTGTAAACCAACTATGTGATCAGTTAATTTTAAAAGCAGTTCAAAATTTCACTAACTTTTACCTATATAGTTATATATAATTATTTTATACTTCATAGTATAAGTTTTATTTTTTCGACCACGTACAGAACAAACATTCATTTTTTTTACTATAACAAAGAGGCCAAGAAGAAGAAGTTAAAATTTTAAGCACAACTGAAAATGTAGTGTTCCATTAGTTAAACACATTTGTTTATATCATCATATCAAATATTAAAAATGATGTTTAAATTTTTTAAAATATAACTTGTGAGTATAAATCTGAACCATCACTTAAGTTTACCAATGTTAATATATATATAATAGTAAAATAAAATCAGAAAAATATCTAACTAACGTTTTCCACGCAACGCGTGGACTTTTTCTAGTGAAGTTATATTTGAGAAATACATTTGAAATGTGTGAGAAAATGTTGTAATTATTTAACGTTGGTAAGAATGTAAAAACATTTACATCATTTAATACAAATCATAAAATTTGTGAATGTTTATTTATTAGTCACTAGATTAGAATCCGCGTTAATAAGCGAGTAAACACACTGCAAAAATTAATATAAACATTTACAATTAGTAACTCACTTAGTTATCAAAATATTTTGAAATACTATTTAGACATAAGTCTTAAATTATACTTGTTCCCTTAATTAGTTTGCACTATTATAAATTTTATTTTTCTTATTAGTTTTGGACCACTTCTATTATTATTTGGTTAGTTACTTGACAATTTTTTTTTCTTAGTTTTCGATTTTAGTTTTACTTTTTCTCAATTAAATTTAAGTTTTAATACATGTCATCATCCGATAAATATTTACTAAACGTCGCGATCTCATGAGTTACAATTTTACTTCTGTGTCAAATTCTCACCGACAAATTCTCACCGACAGATTAAGACCCTCGCGATGTGAAGATTATTTGATTTATAGTACATAGATATGTTTAAAGAATATTTTGGGAAATTGCATATTATATTCTTAAATCATTAAACTATTTGATATAACAACTAAATTTATTCTTACATGTTTTGATGATCGTTCTATGCTATTTCGTAAAATTTATACATGTAAAAACATATCACTAACCAAAATTTCTTTATCTTTTCTTCATATCCTTGATCTAGTTCTCCTTTTATTTGCGGTCAATTATTTTGTCTTTACCATAGATATAACATATGATAAACCATTGTCTATATATAACGATTGAAACATGGTCGTTCTCTTTCTTTTTCATAATTTTTCTTTTATTTAAATTTCTCTTTATAAAAAACTGTTTCCAATTAAATATCTTATATAACTATTCGTATAGAGGTTTTGTCCAATTTTTAAATTACTTGATGGTTGTTTTTTGTTTCTATTTTAACTTCTTCTTTTTTGGGTAATTAACAATTTTTTATATTGAAAAACTTTTCATATTTAAATACCCGACATGTGTTAAAATTTAATCGACTACTTAACAAGTGTCGCGATCTCGTGAATTGCAATTTTGCGCATCCTCTTTTATATAATAAGATATGATATGAGTTTGTATAAGACTTCTTTGCCTCTTTAACAACCATATATATAACTTATTGTTCTAGAGCCTTCCCTAGACTTTCTAATGCCCTAAGCAAAATAAAAATACAATATAATATATAAATATTTGTAATAAGTAAAATACATTTTTTATGCAAAGTTGTTTACAATAGACCAAAAAAACAAAGGGAAAGCACAAATATGCCACATTTGAAAATATATTTTTTAAATATGCCATCATTGAAAATTTATTGCAAATAAGCTACCTTTTATAGAAGGAAAAAATTATTAAATTTTTATTTTCTCTCTCAAAACCCAAACCCAAAACTCTATCCCCAAAAACTATACCCTAAATATAAAATAGTTAACGGAAACCCAAAAAATATAAAATTTAAGTTAAAAAATGACATTCTTGCTAAAAATTTCTGTAACATCCACGAACTGAATAAGTGGTTTTCAGTGCTCGTATCGAGCGACACAAGGGTAGTGTCGATCGACGCGAAGGATTTTTGGGTCGATCGACACGGTCTTGGTGTCGCCTCGACACATGGTTTTGCGGAACCGAGTAATTAACGATTTAATTACGGTTTTTGGCTCGGTTAAGGCTATAAAAGTGCCTAGGGCTGCATGCAGTTTTACCCAGCCATCGTGATTAAAGCTTGAGCAGAGAAAATCTTTGAGAGAGAAAGTGATTTTGGTGTTTGAGGGGGATTGTTGCAAAGAAATCCTCCTGAAACCATTTCTCTTTGAGTGTTAGTGGCGTAGGAATCACCGTGTGTCGTGTTCTTAGGGTGATTCAAATCGTTCAGAAGATTCTCGAGTCTAGAGGGTCTGTTTTCGTGCGTTTTATCATATATAATCCGAAATCCTTTCATTCCTAACCTGAGGTGAGTTCGCGACCATAGGTTTCTAGGCGATGATGGTTTGAATAATGATTTTCGTGATGTTTGTGTGATGGATTTTGGTGTGAATCGTATTGTGGTTATTGATGTGTGATCGTGGATGGTTATTGTGTTGATCGTTTGCAGGTTTGCGACTCCTAATTCCCGGAATCGCGTTGTGAGAGGAGAAACGCGATTCTGGTGCAATTGCAGAGGCGTGTCGATCGACACCATGAGGGTGTCGCTCGACACCAGGAGGGTGTCGCTCGACACCATTGTGTTCCCGAAATGTTTTAAAATTTCATATTGTGTTTGTGGTGAATTGTGATATCTTTATTGTTGTTTGTTATGTTGCATGAGCCTGCTTGTTACGCCAGTTGATGGTATGACCGACTCACTATGTATTTATGAAATACTTACACAACTTTTATTTCCATGTGTTGCAGGTAAAGGAAAAGTGTGATCGCGGAATCGAAGCGTAGGAAGAGGATGATAGGGATGTTATGTTTTGTTGTTTAGTCTAGCGAACTAGTTGTTTAGGTTGCTAGTTTTAATCATTCCTGAATTTTGGTATTTGAATTGTTTTGGAATACTTGGTTATCTATTTTATTAAAGAACTTGAAGGTTTTGCTTGGTTTATTGGTTTGAGTGAAGTATTGTTTTCTGGAGTAGAATTGTTAGGTTTAAAAAAAAAAAAAAAGTCTGGTTGTTTCATTTTCAAACGATGGCATAATTATAAAGTGGCATGCCAAAAGTGGCATATCATGACAATTTTAGTCAACAAATATAAGTATCTACAAAACTAGGATATGTGAAACATGGTATTTTATGTTTAAAAAAATATGTTCAATTAAATTTGGGGGGGAATTACAAACAGTCTTGAAAATTAATTGCAAACATGCCACAATTTTTATACAAAGACAAAATCATTATTTTTGTTTCTCTCTCTCAAAACCCAAACCCTAAACTCTACCCCCAAAAACTACACCTTAAATATAAAATAGTTAACCCAAACCCAAAAAATATAAATGTTAAATTCAAAAAAAAAAGATGGAATTCTTTCAAAGATTTTCAAACAATGGCATAACTGTAAAATGACATATCATGAAAATTTTCTTAAATCTGTAGAGTGTAAACAAAAATAATTGGAATAAAAATTGACTACCAGATAATAAATTAGTGAGAAATACTATTTAAATTTAAATCTAAACAATTGTGAGGAAACAAAAAGATAAATAACATTTTAGAAAAAAATAGTTTTAGCACTTGGTTTTGGTTGGTATTTGTAAGAAAAAACAAAATTTACACCATACGAAATAAATATATATTTTATCATGTTCCTAAATCTTATATCTAAATTATAATAGATGGCCAAAACTCTTCAGGAGAGGACACGTGGCAACCTTATATGACTGACACCTGTCTCATTTTTTATCAATACAACGCGTTAAAAAACCTAGCAAATCCCGAAATTAAACACTTGCCTCACCGTTTTCAAGTAATCGGAATCCAAAGGTCTGACTTCTGATTCTTCATATGTAATGCTCTAAGCGAATGTTTCAAAATTTACCTCAGAGGCAAGGCTCTGATTTGTACGCAAGCTAGAAGTGTCAATTTTAAAAAAATTCTTAAATTTTTAGTTTTTAAAATATGGTGAAAGAGTGGAAGCCCCTTGGCCTAGTGGTCAAATATTTAAAGGCTTCTACACCAAGTCTGAGATTCGAATCCCAGACCAAACAAATTCTTGCAGATTAATGGAGAACGCTTTTCCAAAGTTTCAGAGCCGTCCAGGGAGACCATGTCCATCGTTGGGGATGTCATACATTCAGAATCGTTTGTCGGGGAGAGCTTGTCCATCATGGAAACCTATGTCCAAAGATAATATATAGTTACAGTGACAACATCGTTGGGATATGTCGTACATGGAGAGCTGCTGCATCATGGAAACCTATGTAGAAGCTATTTACCCTAATCACAAAAGCAACATATAGTGGAGTATCATCATAATAGAATTCGGTCAAATTGATCAAATTAGTCTAATGATGATTGTAATATCTATATAATAACTGAAACGATTAAATAAATAAATATATGGTGAAATATTGTAGAAATAAGGTAACATCATTTGCAATCCATTTCACTCCCATGTGGCACTGAAATAAACAGTTGGTACGCAAAGTTAGATATGCTACTTTTATCGCCAATTCGTATCAAGTTTTTTTTTTTTGTCATCTAATGATATATTATAATAATCGGAACAGACCCATAAGAGAATTACAATCGAAACTACAAATTTTGAAACAACCAACACATTATTCTTAAAAAAATTCTAACAATGCAAAAAATTCTCAAACAATCATTTATTAAACCATTAAACCAATACCAAATTCAATAAATCAATTCCATAATTTTAAATAATTCTAGCAACCTAAACACCAGGTTCACTAGAAACTAAATAATAAAACTAACAACTCTATCATCCTCTTCTTTGGCCTTGATTCCGCGATCACACATTTCTATTACCTGCAACACATGGGAATAAGAGTTGCGTAAATATTTAATAAATAGCTAGTGAGATGGTCCACCCGTCAACAGGCTAAGTACGCATAAACCAAAAATCAAATAATAAACAATTTAAAAACATTCACATAGAATCAACTGGGTGTCGATCGACGCTACTGATATGCTCAAATTTCCTTTGAACTACTCTCTCAAATTAAGAGATCAATTGCAGTACTTAAGGTTATCGAATCCACAGGGAATCAGGGACACAATAGATTATTACTTTCAGACTAAGCTAGGCAAAATAATGATAATGAAAAAGCAAATAAAACAAGCAAACAGATGATAGTGATAAGCTTTAAAACAGTGAAGATAAAAGCTAGGTTCAGGGAAATCTCAGGAGAATCAGAATTGCAGATGATAAATAAAAGATAGGATTATTAAAGCTTTATTCATGAACATGCACACGAAAGTAAAACAAACCAGCTGTCGCTGCGAATGTTTTCTATGAATAAATCCTAGAAAGCCAAATTCCTTTGCGAATCTTATGAATCTAAACAAGCATTAAAGATCAGGCACAATTGTTCACAAAACCCTAAACCAAATCCCTTTGCGAATAGGAATTTTGCTCATCAAAGACTAGATCAGGTTATCAATCAAACTGTCGTTTCTATTAATAAACCCTAAATCAGATTTCAGTTCGCGAGGCTAAAATCAGCAATAAACTCAAGTCAAGATGAAGAACTTTCTAATGATATTATCCTAACAAGAAATCAGATCTAGCAATTCATCAAAACCTTTGAAAACCCTAAACCTAACAGAGAAATTACTCAGACATATTCAATGAAGCACAAAACATCTTTATTAGAGATATCTCTTAAGAGTAATTCTAAACACAATAAAATAAAGCTCTCTTTAAACAATGGCTGAAAACACATATATATAGGGTCCCAAACCAACTAGAAAAGAAAAGTAAACATCTGGAAATTCCTTCGAAAAAAACGGAAATCTTCAATTTGGGCTTTTTTAGCTCGTCTGGCATGTCTGTCGATCGACACAGAATGCCTGTCGATCGACGCTGCACTCTCTGGAAAATCTTCTTCTCTCACCAGACCTCCTGTCGATCGACGCAGAATCTCTGTCGATCGACGCTGGCTCTGCTGGCAGATTTTGACTTTTTGACGCTCCATTCCGCAATGCTCCAAAACTTCCAGTAAACATCTTTTTTTGCTCCAATCGGTCTAGCTCCTGTAAAGACTCTAAAAACACATAGAAAACACCAAAAGACTCTAAAACATGAACTTATATCATGGTTGAAAACCGGTAAAAACCTTGATATATCAACTACCACTAGGTGTCGATCGACACTTCAACAAATGTGGCGTTGATCGCTCGACGCTTGATCAACCTTGGTGTCGATCGACACAACCACTAGGTGTCGATCGACACCCTGTTCTCGACATGAAGAACATATCAACTCATGAACACGAAACACGATTTAAAATACAAAATCATCACCAAAACACACGAAAATCACCACAGCACACAATCAACGACCAATTTGACTACAGGGAACATCAAAAACCATTTGTTCCTTAAATTCTGGCCTATATGAGCCTACGGTCGCGCACTCACCTTGATTTCGCGATTGAAAAGGGAATGGTAGAGATGACGAAGAAAACAACCTTGATCAGCTTTTTAAACTCTGATTCCTCGCTAAAACACAGCGAGAAATGAACCTTGGTCCTTCTACCACAAAAATCCGAATAAACGAGTCTAGAATCGATCAATAACGAACAATCCCTCGAAAACTCTCCCAAAACTCTTTTCACGTGTTTCTCCTTCTGAAAAACGATTATCACTACAGCTGGTCCTTATAAGACACGATCTAGGGCTGCGCACCTAAACGGCGCAACAAACCGAACAATTTAATTTAAACCAGAACCGATCCAAAAACATGGTGTCGATTGACACCCTCCACCAGTGTCGATTGACACCCCTCCTAAATTACTAGAATTTGGTTCCGAGATGTTACAAATTTAACAAAGCCAAATGTCGTAAAAGTTAAAGATTTCCAAAAGTGCAAAATCTTAACTCAACAGACACACAAACTAAAACACAGGAGAAAGGGAGTTGATTAAAGAAGAAGGTAATATTGTCGCCCCAAGCTCAATAAGTGAAACCAAAAGCCACCCACGAAACAATCTAAAGACCATAACGATGCCAAAACTGAGCCAAAGAACATAAGACAAGAACAGAACCTAAACCTTGAGGCACCACCATAACCTGGGGACCAAGACGCGGCTCTAGGACTAACTTAACCAACAACCAGCAGAGCCGTAGACGAACGCAAGAGAACGAAGGAAACAGAGCACATAACCAGCAAAATAGCAACCTTACCTATATAACCTGGAACCAGAGAAAGCCACGAACGCAAACAGAACCAAAAGAAGCTCAGAATCCAAACAAACGCATGAATCACTATAATCACCTAGAGCTAAAAATTACATCTTCTCAAATTAAAGCTCCCTAGCTCAGCCAAGACATAAACATGAAATTACCAAATCACTCCACAACTAGAGCACAAAGAATCCATGAGACAACGAGCCAAAAATAAGGAGGAAACAAATTTACCACATCAGAGCAAAGAGGTCTTTAAGAGAACAAGGAGGAGCCGTCACTACGATCTCGAACTCAGCCAACTGACGAACACAAATCCACACAGACAAACTCACGACCATCCTCGAAATATCACCTCTTCAAAAAGCTTTATACCTTAACAATTCGCTAACCACCACTTATCCTTAACCGATTGCAAGACCCGAAGCTATACTCTAGCCTTTAGAGCTCTCCACAAGCTGGAAAGCATGAGAAAACCACCATAGCCATAGAAAGATCTAGGATTCGAAACAAAGAGTAACCATGACGCCAAAGACGACGCAAAACTCAAGACCAGATCTGAAAAAAACACCGGTAGAAAACGAAAAATCCATAGACCGGCAAATTGAAACACCGTCAGAAAAAGCCCAAATCTCCTGAACCAAACCTTCCATAACCAGAGATTCAATCACCTTCACCGGAAACTGACAAGAAAAATACATAAAAGAGCAAAGATTAACTAAAGGAATACTAAGACCGGAGGTGGTGCTAAGGAAGCCACCGACCACCGGTCAGAAAACCATGGCTAAAGAATTTTGTGGGTCAGCGGCTGAGAGATATTTTGAGAGAAAAATGTTTTCATGTTCATTTTTCGTATCAAGTTTCTATTTAAGGAAATTCCAGTTTTTTGGGGTTTTGCATAAAATACTTTTTTTGACTATTGCAATTTGGGAAAGGTGTATTTTTGCTAAAATATAAAACAGAATGTTCGTTTGAATTTTTATTAACTATTGCATATAGAATTGATTTATGTCACTAGAATCTTCTTGCATGATGATAATATCGTAGGATTGTAAACAATTGATTAATCTACAAAGTTCATAGACATTTTCGGTATTTGTTAGAGAAAATTTTCGTTTTTAATTAAACACAACGTCAACGTGGCCCTCTTACTATAAGCCTATACTGAGATATTAGAATAACATGTAGAGAAAAAGAAATGTCAATGTCTTCAATAAATTAAGACAACAGCCAAACCAAACACATCACACAAATTGCCATATATGATTTTTATTAAAAATAAGAAATAAAAAAATACATAGGGAGCGAGGTGAGGACTATTTATACTCATCATTCCAAGCATTTCAAATTAGCAATTTTTTTGTTTGGTTTTGTTTTTACATACACACTTTACATAAAAACGTCATAGGAACTATGGAACGACATAGCTTTCTTCATCTTCACATAATTTCTTATTTCTTTTCATCTTCTTCGTCCATACGGTTTTGGTGTATTCTCGTTCTCGCGTTGTTATTTGTGACAACCAGAAATGCTTTAGTGAAAATTCCAGAAAATATTTCTGTTCCAGCGATATTAGTGTTCGGAGATTCAATAGTCGATGCCGGAAATAACGACGATATGATAACGGAAGCTAGATGCGATTATCCTCCTTACGGTATTGATTTCGACGGTGGAGTTCCTACGGGGAGATTTTCCAATGGCAAAGTCCCTACTGATATTCTAGGTTAGTTTACCTCTAATTTCATTTTTTTTTTCTTAGTTGCAAACTTTATTAAAGTGTTACATAACATTACCATATGCATTACTTTAAAATGCATTAGCTAGCTGACTAACTATTAACAACCCGTGAATAGTTTTATTTTGGTACTCGAAAATGATGTGTACAATAAAGTTTTCAACTTGTAATCTAATAACTATATTGTATTTTCATAAATTTATTTTGTTGTTATATAGCGGAAGAACTAGGGATAAAACCAAATTTACCGGCATATCGAGACCCAAATTTAAAACCAGAAGAACTCCTAACCGGTGTAACGTTTGCTTCTGGTGGGGCTGGTTATGTTCCTTTGACAACCAAAATAGCGGTAGATAATCTCGAATACTTATGTTTTTTGGTTTATCTAATCAATTTTTTTTAAATTAACATTTTTTCTTCTTTAATTATATTGTTATAGGGAGGAATACCGTTATCACAACAACTGAAATTATTTGAAGAATATATAGAGAAATTGAATGCAATGGTTGGAGAAGAGAGGACACAGTTCATAATTAAGAATAGCTTGTTCGTTGTTATATGTGGGAGTAACGACATCGCCAACGATTTCTTTGCTCTACCTCCGGTTCAACTCAAGTACGACGTCGCTTCTTTCACTGCTCTCATGGCCGACAATGCTCGTACTTTTGCTATGGTAAAGACAAACTTTATTTATTTACTACAATATCATATATTCTTTGCCCGGTCAAATGAAAATGATAGATGGTCCAAATCAAGAAAAAATTGTGGCCATCTATTAAATTTTCATAACTTCAAATAATATTAGCTGAACCAAAAATTATATTATATATTTTAAAGCAATAATTACTTTATAAAAACAACATAGACGTAAAGCTTTAACAGATACTCAAAAAAAAAAAATATATATATATATATATATGTGAAAAAACTAGTCTAAAATTATAAAATTGGTGGTCCGAATCCTTTGTCTATCCCGCTTGTCCTCTAGACTGGACCGGTATGTATATCCTCCACTTCTACAAATCATTAATGTATTTATATTTTAAAATTATTTTCATAATTTTGATTTTAATGTTTTTCTCTCTTTATTATGTGGTGCTTGTACTAGACATTATACGGATATGGCGCAAGAAGAATACTTGTATTTGGTGCACCACCAATAGGATGTGTCCCTTCGCAAAGAACCGTAGCAGGAGGACCAAGAAGAGATTGTGTTGCTAGGTTTAATGACGCATGTAAAATTTTCAACACTAAGCTCTCTGCAAATATTGATGGCTTATCAAGAACTTTACAAGATTTTACGTTACTCTATATCGACATCTATAATCCTCTTCTTGATCTCATTATAAGCCCTCAACAATATGGTAAGTATTCTATAACAATTAACTTTTTAACATATCTATACTACAAAACGTTTTGATAATAGTTTTTTTTCAAAGGAAGTTTACTCAAACAATCTTGGAAAGATTGATTTTGGCTAAAATGATGCTCTATCTTCCATAGTTACTCAAACAACCTTCTCAATTTATTTTACCCTTATATGGTTGAGGACAAAAATCGTATTTACGAAACTGCAATCAATGAAAAAATGAAAAGTTTACCATTTTCGTGATGGTAGATTTAATTTAAGATTGTAGACTTAATCCATGAACAGTAGATTTAATATTCAAATGATAGACTTATTCTATAGACTTATTTTATTTACTGGTAGAGATGTTTGTGAGCGGTAGATTTATATTATGATTGGTAGAGTTAATGCTAATGTGATGGTAGATTTATTTATTGATCGGTAAATTTAATTCAAGATTTCAGATTTAATCCTTGAATGGTAGACTTTATATTCAGATGGTAGACTTATTCAATAGACTTATTTTTATTTGGTGCCAGCTAGAGATGTTTGTGAGCGGTAGGCTTATATTATGGGTAGTAGAGTTTAACGCCAATGGTGGTTGATTTTTTATTGAGTGATGGACTTAAAAATCGATTGATAGATATATCTGAGTAACTTATTAGTGAGTGGTACATTTATTTTGTTTGACCGTAAAGTAAATATTTGTGGTAGACTTAAATCCATGGTTGGTAGACTTGTCATTGACGGGGTAGAGTTCTTCAATTTTGCGAGTTTACTAAAGCAACTTTCAGTTGGTAGATTTATTTATTACTATGGTAGCAGGTTTACAATGGTAGATTTATATGCTTAAATACAATGATAGTAGATTTGTATGTACAATGATGGTAGATTTGTATGTACAATGATGGTAGATTTGTATACTTACATACATGTAGCTTGTATGTCTACGTACAATGATGGTAGGCTTGTATGTTAACTTGTATTTCAGTACAACAAATTTTTAACGCAAACACCAATCGCAAACGTTTTTTGAAATACAACCATCATTTAGAAAAAGAGTCTATCATCATTTCAAACACAAACACCAATCGTAATCGTTAATCACAAATGCTAGTAGCAGATGGTAATCGCAAACGACAATCGCAAACGCATTTGATTATTAACTTTTTCAAAACAAGAATTAATTTTTTATTAAAATTTCATTTTTATTAAAAAATTATATTTATTTTTTATTTTTAACAAAAATCAATAGCATTTTGGTTATTAAAGAGAAAACCTAATGTTTAAAAGTCTTTTACCAACTGTTGAGAATTTTCATTTTTTCTTTTTAATAATTGTGTAATTTTCCAAAATTGTTTTGAGTAATTATCCCTTTTTTGTTGATGAAATTATTAGGATTTAAGGTGTCCAATAAAGGATGTTGCGGAACGGGACTAATAGAAGTTACTGCCTTATGCAACAACTATACAGCTACTGTGTGTCCAAGAAGATCCGATTATGTGTTTTGGGACAGTTTTCATCCGACTGAAAGAGCTTATAGAATTATAGTTGCGAAACTTCTTGAAAGATATCTTAATAGATTCTTCTAATCGATAAAGCTCCTATTTCTAGATATGTTTGTCATACCCTATTCATGATATTTGAATTATACTAGGCAATAATAAATTATACTTCTGTCAATTGCTCTCTTTTCAAGGCTTGTCATTAGAGTAATTGTCTCTTATGATATTTTCATGGTTATCATATTTTCTACTGGTTGTAATTTTACACAACTTTGGCAAAATTTGTTCTCTTTCCATTTTCTAAAATAATAGTACCTAAGAATGAAGATAGATGATAAGGCCCAAGGTTTGCAAAAAGAACTAAGCATAATGCCCAGTAAGCTTTGTTCAAAGAACTCCCAAAAGCACTTGGCTCTATACAATTCTTGAATCTTTTGTGTTTCTTTAAAACTAGCCTCGAACTCACTTCAATCGATATGAGCTTGATTATAATGTTTTATAAAAGATGGAGCTATGCGAAATTCACCGATTCTGATCAATGTGTGTTCACATATTTTAATGTGTGATCAATCAAGAGAAGAATCAAGTTCAAATCACAGGTTTCAATAGTATGAACAAGGCTAGAAACATTGGTGTTCTATTGGTTTGTATATTAAAATCATCAACAAACAAAAATAAACAAATGAAGAAAACCTTGAAGAAAAAAATTACGAACAAGGCCAGAACTTCATGGTAATTCTTTTAACAAAAAAAAAAAAAACAATTACGAAGAAACAAAGTCCAATCAAGAAAATCACAAAATTGTTTCTCAAACTCAACCATAGTTTGTTGGAAGCCTAAACAAACACCAGTAATGGCCTTGTGTGAGTAAAGTTTTGTGGAGTTCCGTTATGATCGGTATTTGGTAATTAGTAGTTTAGTACCCTCATATTATGTTGGAAACTTAATTATACGGAGATCTAAAATGTCTTGGGGATTTGTTGACCCATTTCATATGCCACTAAAACTGTTTTGACAATTTTTTTTTGGTCAAACTGATTTCTCTTGGCAGAATATTGATCATTACATTTAGAGTTTTTAGTTAGATTTTGAGTTATAGTTTTTTTCTTTACCATTGCAAATAATCCTTTTTTAGAAGGGTTAATTTGCTCAATAGTAAGAAAAAAATGTATAACTTACAAACTAACCAAAATTAGTGTATGTGGCAAAATTTTGATCATTATATTTAGGTTTTTAATTAGTTTTTGAATTATAATTTTTATTATGCTATTGAGCAAATAATCCCTCTCTAGAAGGATTAATTTGCTCAATAGCAAAGAAAAAAATTATAACTTAAAAACTAACCAAAATAGGTATACCTGGCAAAATTTTGATCATTACATTTATGATTTTTAGTTAGTTTTTGAGTTATAATTTTTTTTCTTTTTGTTGTTGAACAAATAGTTCCTTTCGAGAAGGGTTAATGGATTAAAAGACGACAAAAATTCACCATGCTTAAAAATTAATATAGTTTGAAAAAAACGCTACCCTATGCTTATCTTATTGACTTTTTGACACTAGGAGTAAAATTTCCTTCAAATATTAATATTATCAATCTTTCAACATACCGTTCCAAGCTTTTATACTCATCGTTTCAAAACCTTACAAAGAAGCAAATATCTGTTTCAAACAAAGATACATAGAGAGAGTAACAATGAAAGCAAACAGTATAAATCACCACATTACTTCTTCTTCCTCGAAAGTATTTTGGTGTCTTCTCTTTCTCATATTGTTCTTAAAGAAGACAACAGATGCTATGGTGAAACTGCCACCAAACAAGACAATTCCGGCGATAATAGTGTTTGGAGATTCAATCGTTGATGCCGGAAATAACGACGACATTATGGCAACGTTGGCTAGATGCAATTATCCGCCTTATGGTATCGATTTTGACGGTGGAGTTCCTACTGGAAGGTTTTCCAACGGCAAAGTTCCATCTGATATTATAGGTATAAAATTTCACTTGCTTTTCTTGATTTGATAAAATTTTGTGCATTATAAACATAGCTTTTCGCTAAATATATATATATATATATAAGAAAGTCTAATTTATTGTATAGTGTATAGTATTGGATAAAAATCTTAGTGAGTTAGTATGTTGTTGTATATAATTAATTGACATTAATGATTAAAATATTTATTATGAACCTAGGCACCAACAAACTATAACAAAATGGTACGTCACAATTTAAATTAGACGCATTAGTTGGCTAGCCAATGTCAAGTAAAGAGTATAATTAAATTAGTGGTTGAATGTTGGAGGTGTTTCGGCACAATCCACATTCAAATCTGTTTTTCTTTTTGGTCGGAAAGAGGACATTCAAATCTGGTTATCCTTAGTATAATATTTTTTTAGTGTCATTTTCTTCAATTTTATTTCGTAAATTACATTTAAAGCATCAAATAATTTAAGTGTAAAAAGCACATTAATATCAAACTATACAACGGGTAGTAACTATATATCTTATTTTTCTTGGTTGTTACTATATATATAGCGGAAGAATACGGAATTAAACCAAGTATACCGGCATATCGAGATCCGAATTTGAAACCGGAAGATCTATTAACCGGTGTAACATTTGCGTCTGGTGGTGGTGGTTACGTTTCTTTCACAGCTCAATTATCGGTATATACCCAACTCTAAAGCTTATAATTGTTTTCATAAAAAAAAAGATTATATTCTGATATTCACTTCTTTGATAACTATTGTTTTGAAAGGGGGGACTATCCTTATCGAAGCAATTGGAATTATTCGAAGAGTATATAGAGAAATTGAAGAAAATGGTTGGAGAAGAGAGAACAAAGTTTATAATTGAAAACAGTCTGTTCATGGTTGTATTTGGTAGTAATGATATAACCAACACCTACTTTGGTCTTCCTTATTTTCAAATCAAATACGACGTCGCTTCCTTTACCACTCTTATGGCCGACAATGCTCGATCTTTTGCTGAAGTACTATGAAAATCATTAATGAACTTTTTAGTAACTTAGTAAGTTATCATAGTATAGTATTTTTAAGCATCTATTTAACTATTCTTAAACTTTGTTATTTACAGAAATTGCATGAATATGGAGCAAGAAGAATACAAGTTTTTAGTGCACCACCACTAGGATGTGTACCATCACAAAGAACCGTAGCAGGAGGACCAACGAGAACTTGTGTTGCTAGGTTTAATGATGCAACAAAGCTCTACAATGCTAAGCTCTATGCAAATTTGGATTCTTTGTCAAGAACTTTACGTGTCAAAACAATAATCTACATTGATATATACGATTCTCTTGTTGATATCATTCTAAACCCTCAACAATACGGTAAATATTGTTTTGGTTTCCATTTTCATACATTTATATTTCATCGAAAATCGAAAGGTTAATGAAATTGTGTGTATGTCATGAATGTGGCAGGATTTAAGGTGGTTGATAAAGGATGTTGTGGAACCGGATTGATTGAAGTAGCTGTTTTATGCAACAACTTCACAGCTGAAGTATGTCCAAAGAGAGATGAATATGTGTTTTGGGATAGTTTTCATCCTACTGAGAAGACTTATCGAGTTATGGTCGCAAAATATTTTAAGAAATATTTCGGCAAAACTTTTTAGTTTATGGCTACATGCAAGTTACAGTCTGATTTATCATGCTCTTTAATGTTGCTGTTTACCATCCTATTAAACTTGAGTTATATGTATTTTGAGATGGATTTCATTATACTAACTAAAATTTAGATAGCTATAGCCGGAAAATATATTATTTTTTTGAACGAATGTAAAATTTTGTTCGAAAAATGTTTTTACAATAAATGTGTCCTTTGCCATTTGAGAGGTTGAAACAAAATGAAACAAATCAAAACGTGATGATTGGTTATGGTTGAGTCAAGAGCCAAAGCTCCATGACCTTCGTGTATGTGGTATCGCCTGCGCTGCGGATTGAGTTGATATTGTTTTTTGAAAGACTGAAGATATATCAGTTCTGAGGTATGTTCTGTGTAACTCAGGAAGCGATTGTGAAGCAATCGACGTGGAAAAAGATGGCTGAGCTGGACCATTGAATGGTGGTAGCTGAGTTGGACGACCTACAGGAATCTAGAAGCGTGGAGGATCAGCTTGTAGGCGATTTACATCACGAAGATTCATGATTATCTTTAGGAGAAAAATAAAGAGAGGATAATCTTGAAAAAAAGATATGAGTTTATCCTTAACTTGATTTGAGCTCATCTCTACGTGTATAAATAGAGAAGCACGAGCAAAGTATTTACTTAGACCAAAGAGCCACAAAATCCTAGGGGAAGTGGACTTGAGGAGAGACTACCTTGGAGTCTACCTCAGAGTCTGCCTCAGGATTCGATTGGTTAGAAAAATTCATCTAGAAAAGAAAGGTAGGCATTGTAGTGCTTGATACCATAAGCAATTGTAGTTGCAATCTTGTTCTAGTGGATTTGTTCTGGACTTGGTCTCGGGGAGTAGGAAACGAACCCCGTTAACAAACTTTGTGTCTCTTTATTTTTGCACATTTGATCTTTTTAATTTTCTTTTTTCTCAAATATGGATCTAGTCCTAAATCTGCATTTTCATTCTTGACGTTCATATCAATAAGCATGATGAGGATCGTTTATTGTTGTGCAATTTCCCCATGTATTCGTTTGTTTATTTCACGCCATATATGTGGTATACAGAAGTTTGAAATGTATATCGCAGTAGATAGAGCTCATGTTTGGTAGACAACCGGAAAATATTTTGAAAGACGTCTCAACAAGAAGTTTATAATTTTCTCACTATAGAAACTTTTGTTTGCCACTTGTTGAAATTTTTCTCTTGTTCTTATTTATAATGTATATCTGTCCTTTTGTCTTAGTCGAACTATGTGTGAGTCAATCGCTCGCAGCTAGAACCAACGCCATCTCCTGTGTGGTAAAGCCAACGTCATTTTTCATGATATAAATATACAATATTAGTAAATTTTGAGCCATTTCAATTCATGAAAATAAGATTCTTTCACTACAATATAGTTTATATATATAGTGAAAATTAAACAACTATTTAGTTGTGTAATATCCGCGAACCAAAATGTGTATTTTTGGTGTTCGTGTCGAGCGACACAAGGGAGTATATGTCTTTTGGTGGTTTGTGCCTTCGTGGCCACGTGAGAAAATGCAAAAACGCAGAGAAGAATCTTGAGATTGAGAAGAGAGAATTAGTGAGAGAACTGAGCTTTTGTGAGCGTTTTTGTGACCCGATCATTCGTTGAACGTAGAGGAATCGTTCGTCGGTTCTTCCATGACGTTTCACCGAGAGAATCAGTCCGTGTTTGTGGCTGTGTTCGTGGTTGTTGAGTCTCAATCCGTTTCCTTTTCGTTTCTAAAAGCTAAGGTGAGTTGTGACCGCAGTTTCTAGACAATGAAGGTTGATTTCGATGTGTTTTGTGAATGACTGGTGCGTGATTCGTGTATTGATGTGTGATATTGATTGTTGTGGGTTGTATGCGTTGTATTATCGTGTTTTCCTTGCAGGTTTGCGACTCATGTTTACCGAAATCGTGTTGCGAGAGGATGAACACAATTTTGGTGCAACACAGATGTGTGTCGATCGACACCAGGAGGGTGTCGAACGACACGAGTGCGATTGTCGTGTCGATCGACACCTTGCTGGTGTCGCTTGACACGATGTTCTGTTGACCTCTAGTGGTCTAAAATGGCTTGGAATGTTATGTGTGGTTTTATGTATTGGATTATGTTGTTATTGGTTGTTACCTGAGTCTGGTTGTTACACCAGTAGGTGGTATAACCAACTCGCTAAGTATTTATGAAATACTTACGCAACTCTTATTTCCATGTGTTGCAAGTAAAGAAAAAATGTGATCGCGGAATCAATGCATTAGGAGGAGGATGATTAGGTTTATTGTTTATGGTTTAGTTCTAGTGAACCTGGTGTTTAGGTTGCAGATTTGTTGGTTTAAATTGTTGAATCCTGAACTTGAGTTGTTTGGTTATTGGAATTAAATTGAAACAACCAGATTTTTTTTTTTTTTTAAACTAACATTTCTACTGCGGAACATAAATATTTAAACCAATTTAATACTTCAATAAATCCATAAAATAAATAAATCCCTTAAACAAATTAGATTTAAATATCAAATTCAGGAATGAAACAATGCTAGCAACCTAAACAACCGGCTCGCTAGACTAAACAATAAAACACTTGGCCCTATCATCCTCTTCCCCCGGCCTCGATTCCACGATCAAAATTTTCCTTTACCTGCAACTCAAAAGAAACCGGGAGTTGCGTGAGTATTATCATAAATACTCAGTAGAGCGGTCATCCCGCCAACAGGCAAAATATAAACACAATAGCAAGCGAAAAGCATTTTTAATCCAATTTCCAGTTAATATTAATAAACAAAAATTAACAATTTAAAACAGGGTGTCGATCGACACACCACCAAGGTGTCGATCGACGCTCGGTTAAATCGAACAACATTTCCAAACTCGGGGTGTCGATCGACACTGCCTCTAGGCGTCGATCGACACACCGTTCCTGAAACCAGAGCTCGAGCTAATCCTCTCACCGCTCGTCTCTGATTCAACCGAAACCACAATCGACACGACAAGGCACGAAAACACTCAATCGCACAGCAATAACAATGACCAATCATACACACCAAAGATCAACAATCAATTAACCGAAAACCTATTCGAATCTATATATCACCGCGATCATGCACTCACCTCGGAGAAACAAAGAGGTTTGATCACGAGAACGGATCGATACGGCCTAGACTCACTGACTTGACACTGGAAACGCAAGGAAAGAAGCCACGAACCACCACAATCGACCACCGGAACACACGAACGGTATAACCACAAGAACACGAATGATCTAACAACTTTTCACTCGAAACCCCTTCGAAACATGATTTTCTCTGAGTTTTCTCCTCTTCCCACGACGGCTCACGATCCCAGGTTAAAAGGAAATGATTCTAGGGTTTTCGATAACCGAACCGCGACAAACCAGAATAAAATTTGATTCAAAAACGATTCATAACTATTGGTGTTGATCGACACTACCCCATGGTGTCGATCGACACCCTTAATGAAACTCTATTTTTCGGTTTGGGATGTTACAATTCTCCCTCACTAAACTAGATTCGTCCTCGAATCCTCACAAAACCGTCTATCAAAGACCCAAAACCGGTCCATATCTCTCGAGATCCTAGCACCCGATCTCCGATGCTCTCGTTCAGTCTCATGCTTATACGCCTGTTTCCAGACATCTATTACTCTTAACTCATTCCACACCCCTCCCACTCGTAGGACGCATCCCTTGAGCTATCGGTGTCACACTACTCCCACTCGCAGGACACATCCTTTGAGCTATCAGTGCCTCGTATCCCTTCCACTCTCAAGACGCATCCTTTGAGCTCCGGGTACACCGTGCCCCTTCCACTCTCAGGACGCATCCTTTGAGCTCCAGGTACACAGGGAAGACTAATCATCCTCTCGAGAGAACGCATCCTCTCAAAAACAAAATGAATGAGTTGCTCGGGACCACAGCCCATAGAGTAATAAATTCTAAATGTCTATAAATATCAATCGACTAAACTACCTCTCGTGGTCAAACTCGATACTCCATAACCCGGAATATCACCACAAAACACATATAAGAATAACCATCTTATAAAACAGATAAATAAGAAACGACTCCATCTTATAAATCTCCAAAAAGTATATTCATTACAGTAAAAACGAAAATACAAAATAAGCAAACATGCTAAACAACAAGACTAGAACCACAAAGAGAAATTAAGCTCTAACAGCAGCCTGCTTGTCAAACCATATCCTGAACTTTAACTTCATCTTTGCCTCGGGCTCCCAAGTCTCCTCCTCGCATCCAGCGCAATCCCACAAAATCCGCAACAAAAGAATCTTCTTCCGACGCAGCTCCTTGATTCTCTTCTCCAGAATCTTCACAGGAACCGCCGGAACAGTCAAATCAGGCTAAAGATCCACAGGCATCTCAGGCACTAACTCCTCCGACTCTTGCAGGCACTTCCTCAACATTGAGACATGGAAAACCTTATGAAATGCCTTCATGATTGATGGTAACTCAAGCCGATACGCCACCGGTCAAACTCGCTCCACCACCGGGAACGGACCCATAAAACGTGGACTCAGCTTGTTCTCAGATATGGACCTGTTAGGGCCCCTCAACATAGCCATCTTGAGATATACGCGATCTCTTACCGCGAACTCAAGCTCTCGCCTCCGCTTATCAGCGTAAGTCCTCTGATGATCCTGAGCTTCCTTCAGGTTTAACCTCACAACACGGACCTTCTCCGTTGTCTCCTGAACAAAAGTAGCTTCATGAATACTTCACTCCCCTACTTGGGTCCAACATAAAGGCGTCCTACATGGCCTCCCATACAAAGCCTCGAAAGGAGCCATCCCGATACTCACTTGAAAGTTGTTATTATAAGCAAACTTGACTAAACCCAAGTGATCGGCCCAATGGCCACCCCAATCCAGAACGCACATCCTCAACAAATCCTCCATAGTCTGAATAGTCCTTTCTGACTGCCCATCAGTCTGCGGATGATATGTCGTACTCATATGCACCTTAGTGCCCATCTCTGCCTGAAACACTCTCAAGAACTCCGATGCAAACCGAGGATCCCGATCATAAACAATACAGGCTCGCACTCCATGCATCCTCACAATCTCCTGCACAAACCTCTTAGCCAACTTAGCCGCTCTGTCGGCCTTTTTAATGGCCAAAAAGTGTGTTGACTTTGTCAACTGATCCACGATCACCCAGATAGCATCATACGTCTGCGAAATAGGTAATCCCACTACGAAATCCATCGTGATCGTATCCCACTTCCACTGCGGAATGGGTAAACTCTGGAGAAGACTACTCGAACCTTATGCTCTGCTTTAACCAACGAACACGTATTGCACTTAGAGACATAAGATGCCACATCTCTCTTCATCCCGACCCAGTGATAATACCGCTTGAGATCACGATTCATCTTAGTTGCTTCGAGATGAATCGAGAACTTACTCGCATAAGCCTCTCGCAGAATCTCCTGCCTCAGCTCCTTAACCTTGGGTACACAAACCTGACCGCAAACAAGAATCGCCCCATTCAATGAGACCTGATACTCGGAACCTGCTGCGGTCGATGCATCCACCAAACCTGAATCGCTCGCCTTGGCCATAAGAATCCTACTCAAAAGATCCGCATATTCAACCGCCTCTAAGCCCAACAGCTCCTTCGAAATAGCACATAGCCGTAGAGTGCTAACCTCACTAACCAGCGACTCAATATCCTGCTCTCGAGATAAATCCACTCGCCGACGACTCAACGCATCTGCTACCTGGTCCGCCTTACCAGGATGATAAACAATAGCAAGCTCATAATTTGCCAACAGCTCAACCCAGCGTCTCTGCCTCACATTCAGCAACGGCTGAGTGAAAATGTGTTGCAGATTCTTATGATCTGTAAAAATCTGAATCTTCCCACTATACAGATATGATCTCCAATTCTTCAATGTAAAAACCACTGCACCCAACTCTAAATCATGCGTAGGGTAATTACGCTTTGTGCCCCTCCGCTGCCTCGAAGCATATGCAATCACTCTACCCTCCTGCATCAACACGCAACCCAGACCAATCCCAGAAGCATCCGTGTACACTACGTAAGGCTTACCTGGCTCGGGCAACACCAACACCGGTGTACTCATCAACATCTCCTTAAGCCTCGAAAAGCTGTCCTTGCACTCTTGAGACCAAACGAACGGGACATCCTTCCCGGTCAACCTTGCCATCGACTAAGCCATACTCGCAAATCCCTTGATGAACCTCCGATAATATCCTGCTAAACCCAGAAAACTCCTGATCTCGGTAGCATTGGTCGGTCTAGGCCAATCCCGAATAGATTCTATCTTAGCTAGATCCACATAAACTTCCTCTGCATCTCTCTCTGCCAAAAACTGCACTTGCTCAACTTAGCATAAAGATTAAGCTCCCAAAGCTTCTCCAGAACTAACCGCAAATGCACTTCGTGCTCCTCCGAACTCTTCGAGTAAAAGAATATCATCAATAAAGATAATCACGAAAACATCCAAATACTCTTAGAATACGCTGTTCATCAACCGCATGAACGCTGTCAGCGCATTAGTCAACCCGAAAGGCTTGACTACAAACTTGAAGTGACCATACCTGGTCCTGAAAGCAGTCTTCCGAACATCCACCTCGTGGATCGGAATATGATGGTATCCTGAAGCCAAGTCAATCTTGGAGAACCAAGTAGCACCCCTCAACTGATCAAGCAACTCATCAATCCTCGGGAGAGGGTACTTGTTCTTCACAGTGACCCGGTTAAGTCCGCGGTAATCGATACACAGCCGAAAACTACCATCTTTCTTCTTTACGAACAACACCGGCGCTCCCTATGGTGAAGTACTCGGACAGATAAATCCCTTACCAGCCAAATCCTCCAACTGTCTCTTCAGCGCCAACTCAGCTGGAGTCATCCTGTAAGGTTCCTTAAAAATAGGCTTTGTCTCGGGCTCTAGCTCAATCGTAAACGGATCAGAACGAGACGGCGGTAATCCCTGCAATGACTTAAAAACATCCTCAAATTCCTGGACAACTTGAATCTCACTCACTGCAACCTTACCAAAGGACTCTGGCATAGAGATCGTAGGCAAATAAGCCTCGCATCCGCGATCAATCATCTGCACTGCCTGAACCGCATAAATCACTAGGCTTCCTGAAGTCGGTCTCACTCCCAGAAACGTCAACTTCTCTGCCTCACACTCGAAGGTCACTTTGCCTCGATAACAATCCTGATGGACTCTATATTGAGACAACTAATCCATCATTAAGATAATGTCATACAGCTCCACCGGACTGATCGACAAGTCTACTGGCATTGACATCCCCACAATCTGAACATCAACTGCTCTAGCACTGTCTGAAGTAGCCAGGAATCCACCTCCCGCCACTTTAACCAAACCCGAACGCTAACCAGTACTGCTACGGATGCCACTGCTCTCGGCATGCTCCGGGGTAATAAAGTAGTTTGATACTCCATAATCGAAAAGCACATGGGACTCAAAACCTCCCAGTAACAAGGTCCATACACAATTCATATGGGTTGAGAACCCTACTAGACTATCACAAATAAAATAACAGAAACAAACAATAATTCACCATCTAAAGAATTTACGAAGTCTGAGTCTAAGATTTTACCTATGATCGAAGCACCGTTATGCTGCCCTTGACCCACCTCTCCAGGGGTATAGACTCGCGGTGCTGGCCTAATCTGACCTAACGGCTGCACTGCAGCCACCTGCGCCACTGGCTGGACTGCAGCAATAGTCATCTGCTGCTGTTTAGGACACATCGACCTGATATACCGGGGCTCTCGGCAGTTATAACAGACCCTCGTGTCCGATTGCCGCGACTATTGCTGCTGCTGCTACTCACGAACAGTACGATCACCCTGCACTAGCTCCACAAACTATGTCCCGAGATAATCTAGAGCCTCCTGAGGAAAGTACTGAGCGTTGAACTCGGCCACAAACTCTCCCCAGGTCCATGCTGCACCAGGCCTCCTGGCCTCTATAGCTCTCCACCAGGATAAGCATCACCACTCAGATAGTGGACTGCCAACTCTACCCTGTACTCTTCAGTATGGCTGGCAGAGGAGCGGGCCCTAGTGCGGGTGCCGTTCCAGCTCAGGATCGATGGGAGCATATGGAGGGCTTTATGGCGCAGTTGTTGGAGCGGTTTCCGGCGGCGGTTCCGGTTCAGGCTCCGCCACAGGAGGCACCACTGGAGCCTGAACCGGAACCGCCGCCGGAAACCGCTCCAACAACTGCGCCATCAAGCCCTCCATATGCTCCCATCGATCCTGAGCTGGAACGGCACCCGCACTAGGGCCCGCTCCTCTGCCAGCCATACTGGCGTCTCTCCCGGAACCCACAACACTCACACTAGCACTACTGGCCTCGCCCACAGATCCAACATGATGCGTAGGAGTCTCAGACGCATGCGTAGCACTCGAAGACGACTCAAAAACTGGCCCACGACCCCATCGACCTCTGCCACGACCTCTACCACGTCCACGACCTCCAGCTCTGGCGTCCATCTCTCTGCACTCATACAGAACAGGACAATAAGCTACAAGAAGTCACAATCAAACACAAAACTTACCGTGGAATCATTTTAAAAGGCCGAAGAGGATGATACTAAGACTCTATTAAATTGACTAAGCACAAAAATCAATTTAAACACATAGTCTCAGGCATCCAAATTTCATTGTCCTACAACCGTCTAGGCTCTGCTAACAAAATGAAACAACCAGATTTTTTTTTTTTAAACTAACATTTTTACTGCGGAACATAAACATTTAAACCAATTTAATACTTCAATAAATCCATAAAATAAATAAATCCCTTAAACAAATTAAATTTAATAATAAATTCAGGAATGAAACAATGCTAGCAACCTAAACAACCGGTTCACTAGACTAAACAATAAAACACTTGGCTCTATCATCCTCTTCTCTCGGCCTCGATTCCACAATCACAATTTTCCTTTATCTACAACTCAAAAGAAACCGGGAGTTGCGTGAGTATTATCATAAATACTTAGTGGAGCGTTCATCCCGCCAACAGGCAATATATAAACACAATAGCAAGCGAAAAGCATTCGATTTAACATTTTTAATCCAATTTATAGTTAATATTAATAAACAAAAATTAACAATTTTAAACAGGGTGTCGATCGACACACCACCAAGGTGTCGATCGACGCTCGGTTAATACGAACAACATTTCCAAACTCGGGGTGTCGATCGACACTGCCTCTAGGCGTCGATCGACACTGCCTCTAGGCGTCGATCGACACACCGTTCCTGAAACCAGAGCTCGAGCTAATCCTCTCACCGCTCGTCTCTGATTCAACCGGAACCACAATCGACATGACAAGGCACGAAAACACTCAATCGCACAGCAATAACAATGACCAATCATACACAGCAAAGATCAACAATCAATTAATGAAAAAGCTATTCGAATCTATATATCGCCGCGATCACGCACTCACCTCGGAGAAACGAAGAGGTTTGATCACGAGAACGGATCGATACGACCTGGACTCACTGACTTGATGCTGGAAACGCAAGGAAAGGAGCCACGAACCACCACAAACGACCACCGGAACACACGAACGATCTCACAACTTTTCACTCGAAACCCCTTCGAAACACAATTTTCTCTGAGTGCTTTCCTCCTCCCACGACGGCTCGTGATCCCAGGTAAAGAGAAAACGGTTCTTGGGTTTTCGATAACCGAACCGCGACAAACCGGAATAAAAATCGATTCAAAACCGATTCATAACTATTGGTGTCGATCGACACTGTCCCATGGTGTCGATCGACACCCTTACCAAAACTCCATTGGGATGTTACATAAATTGTTTTTGTTGGATTTAAATGATTTGGTTGAGTTGTTGTTTTTCCGCTGAGTTTCGGTTAAGGTTGAATTAGTCGTTGAGGATTTATATTTATAGGAATATAAATTTGGAATAATTAATTAAAAAAAAAATGGTTGTTGTTTCAAGTTGAGTGATATATAGTGGTTTCGTCTTCTTGGGGACTCATCATGTTGGTGTATGTAGTTTTGGAAACGAATTATTTCAAGCGGAAAATTGCCTCACCGTTCCACTTAACCATTCATAGTAAAAATAAGTCTTATCAAACCGCTAATAAATCTTTAGTCAATTGGACCCACTAATAAATGATCAATTTATAAAGCGGTAAAAATATCTTCTTTTTTTTTTCGACAAAATATCTAAACCTTGTAGACTATATTCAGTTGGTAAAAATATCTAAATCTTCTAGACTATGTTCAATTTTGTTTTGTTTCACTAGTTTGAGAAAATACTGAATTGAATTGTTATATAAGAAAATTGTAAACTTGGAATTAAAATTATAGAAATGAAAATAAGAAAAAAACATTAAAATCATTTCCAACAGTAAAGTTCGGATAGTTCAGGTCCTTCAGGAGAAAAAGGTTAAGAACCGTAATAAGGTTTACAACTTACAAGATATTATGCTATAATTTTGTTTCAAGTGAACTCTTGTAAATCAACTCAAAATTACAATGTTGTTACAAGATCGAACTAAAGCATGAACAAGAAAATGTTTTACAAAGTCAGTCCGGTCCATATAAAAGCCCAGTCAACAAGATAAACCCAAAAATTAATCCAAGTGGATTACTTGGATTAGCTACATGAACCAAATGTAAGCATTTTAATAAAGCGGATGTTTTTTGAGACTCTGGACAAATCCTTACTAGGCCATGCACCATTTATGACCAAATGAGCGGTAAAAATGAAAATAGACCGTTGGGTAAGATCAAATCATTTTTTATTAAAAAAAAAAAGAGAGAAGAAGATCATGTGATTAACTTAACATCTTTAGTAATTAATCTGATACAAAAAAAAAAAAAAATCTCCTAAACATCATCTACTACTATGATAAAGAGGGAGTAATTAATCATGTGATTAACTTAACATCTTTAGTAAATTGGACCCACTAATAAATGATCAATACACAATTAAAGAATGCTTATCAAACCGAATTCTAAAAATCCAATAAATGACTTCACTATACGTGGAAGTAGGTACTTCGACAGTTCAGATTTGTCGCTGTCGAGTTATTACTTAATTTATATATATACGACTATGATAATTTATCGGGTCCATCATCTAAAAGATGTATACCATAGACTATTATTGCATAAGATGACCCCATAATCTATAGTTTAAAAAAAAAACTGGTTAATATTAGATTTTTAAAAATTGTACATATAAAGTGAAAATAATAGAACGAAAGAAGGATGAGATAATAGACTTTGATACTCTTCATGAAACAAATATAATTTTTTGAAAAAGAAGAAAAAAAGAAAGAAACTATGTGGTGAGATAAGATTCCACATTAGATCCGTTGGACTGAGTACGAGATAACGGATCCAAACATGTTTGGATGATCATGGTGATTTCGGAGACGGGAGGGTACAGTGGTTCAGATTTACAAAAATGTAAACGAACATTTTCTTTTTTCACTGAACATGATATTAGAGCTCGAAAAACATATAGTATCACCAAATCAGAAGCCATCTGGTTTGAAATTAATCCCATAGTAAATATATGCTTGCAAAGCTAACTTTACAATGTGAGGTACTTGGTAGTATAGCAAAAAAAAAAAGTAACTTGGAAGTCTTATATTATTCATATAGTTTTGGATAAAAATAGTTATATTAATCTTCAACTGCTGTTATAACATTAAGAAATCGAAATTTTGATGTCAAAGAGTCCGAACTTAATGCAAATTGAAATACAAACTATGATACAAATTAGGTAGAAGGTTACAATCAATTATAATAACTAGTAGCTCTTTTTTTAAATGGTTAATTCTTCTGCCTTTAAAGGCGAGTGAACAATTTTTTTAGTTCATAATGCTTTTAAAAGGTGAGTGTTTAAAGACGTTATTCATAAAATAGAGGTTTATTGCAATGGTTTCTCTCTAAAACGAAAGAAACCGATGAAATTGATCTCTCTAACAAGGAAATCGGAAACAAAAATCTCTTCATAGTAGAGGAAATTGATCTCTCCAAAAAGAGGGAATTGGTAACAAAGATATCCCACAATAGGACGACTATATATTATAATTGCGTTCGCTTTGTAATTTTTTTCATACGAAGTATTAATTGTGACATCCCGGTTTCAGGGCATATGTGGTGTATGCGGTATATGCGAAGAGGTTTCAAAAAATTGATTTGACTACCTATATCACCAAATTGCACTTATGTTTTCGGTCACAGATCTTGAGAGAACTCCAGAATTAAGCGTACTTGAGCTCGAGCAATCTCATGATGGGTGACCTACTGGGAAGTCATTTCCAATATCGTATGAGTGGGGACAAAACACAGGGAAAGAATGCATGGTGATTTGCAGGGTCAGTAAACAAGACTTCTGAGCCTCTCAGACTAACGTACCGACCGTCAGACATGGTGGGCACATGGGCCTGAAAGTGGACGGGGAGGGACGGTCGGAGCGTTATAAGTGGTATCAGAGCGAACCTGACAATTGTGTGAGTCAGATTGTCTGTTAGTAGGGGTGATTGTGACACCGATGTTTCAGGGCATATATTGTATATGTGGTTTATGCAGAAAAGCTTAAAACAAATGATTTGGCTACCTATATCACCAAAGTGCACTTATCTTTTCGGTCACATGTCTTGAGAGAACTCCATAGTTAAGCGTGCTTGAGCTGGAGCAATCTCATGATGGGTGACCTACTGGGAAGTTATTTCCAGTAACGTGTGAGTGAAGACAAAACACATGGAAAGATCGCGTGGTGATTTGCAAGGTGAGTAAACAAGATTGCCGAACCTCCCGGATTAACGCACCGACCGTCGGACATGGTGAGGCAACGGATCTGAGAATGGACGGGGGGAGGGGGGAAGGGACGGTCGGAGCGTTATATTAATTGAATAGCACAATACTATTTCAATATATATTTTAATTGAAGTAAAGTATTCAATCACTTAAATTCAATATATATTATTTAAAATGATCTTGACATTGTAAAATGGTCTTCATTTAAAAAAAAGAAAGTAAAGCAATACTCTTTAATAAACACACACAAAAAAACAAACATGATGTATTTTAATTTTTAAGAACGTATATCATTTTTTTGTACACATACTTATAAAAACTTAATTGTCTTAGATAGTGGTTGGGCGATAATATGGTTGTGTCAATCATTAAATTAAGTTCCACATTCTATTAGCCTTGGTGATATGATAGCTTGATTTTTGGATACCTGGCTTGCTATTTATATTCTATAGTTATTGTATTTGGACCATCGTTATATAGGTAGGAATAACAGCAAGTTTAAATATACAAACATTTTCCCATTAATGTATTTTTCTGGTAGCCACAACTTTTTTCTCCTTAAAGCCTCTTTTGTAACTTTTTTTTTTCACGTGTATACATTGAAAAACCTAGCTACTTCACACCGATCAATAGTAATAGTATGAGTATCACTTATTGCTTGTGATCTGCATCTGCCAAGCCTTTTTCCATTTTTATAATGTAATTCGTATTTACACATGATTCGTTATGTCGATTTTTTTAGGGAATTCTAAAATAAAATCAAAGTATGTTACGATAGAGACCAAACGCAAAAATGATACCAACAACATATTATAGATTGTTGAGCTTGATGGGCTCTAGAGGTCTTGGTTGTATTAATTATGATGACCTATAAAGTTGTAGTTTGGTAACAGTTTACATCACATGCTCAAAGATACTAACATGATTTACCTGAATTAAGTATTAATAGTCAAAGATACTGACATGATTTACTTGAATTAAGTATTACTACTATTTATGCATTTCACCATAACATAATTGCCGTATTAGGTTATATATATATATATATATATATGTCATATTACAAATGTAAGAATTAATTTTTTTGTTAGGAATCCCATATCAGGAATAGTGCTAAAACATAAATAATATATAAAAAATACAGACACATCCGTACATTACCAATTGATTTTGAGTTGGAAATTCATAATCTTATATGATACCATGGCCCAATTTGTTCGTCGAAGTAGGATGGCCCAAAAATAAGTTTATAACTGATCATTGAGTGTGATTCAATTCGAGATGGGACAAAAAAGTCATTATCTCGAGGAGGTTTCTGTCGAAACCTGTAATTCCCCTACACCTGAAATACATCTTGTAATATTAGTTTCATTCCAAGTGCCAAGAAGACATGTTAAAAATTTATAACGGAAGTTGTGATAGAACCAAAATAATATATAAAAAATATGTGTTAATTTACTCATTGCCAACTGATTTTGAATTAGAAACTCTTAATCTCACTTTTTAATTTAAGTACTATACAAACTTTTTTTGCCAACATTTTTTATTTAATATGTTGATAACAAAATTTGAATTGGAACTATACTTTTAGTTTTACATAAAAAGTAGACTTATCGTTGTAAATCACTCCTTCGACAGTTGTTTTATTCATGGGACTTCCTTTTACTTTTGATTTCCATGTCACTTATTTGTCTTTGTAAATATTTATTTATTTTAATGAGTCTAACATTTCAACAAATAATATAGAGTGGATTATTTAATACTCCTATAAAGTATAGCATCTTAAACTCTTACAGTGAATCATCATTGTTTAATTAGTGTTGACCCTTGACATACATGCTCGTCACACTCTGCCATACGTACTAATATTGATGTTGTGAAAGCAGCCAATTATTAAAAAAAATGTTGGTATGGTTGAGATTATAAGTACATTTATCTCTCTTTTTTTTCTACGATTAAAATTATTACTAGTAACAAGACACCTTTCAAAAAAAGAAAAAAAAAAGACACCGAATCTATATCCATAAATGTTTTTTTTTTTTTTTTTAACTTTCCATAAATGTTTCGACTGGTTAATTCGGATTCTTGTCGTAACTAAGTCTACCACAACATCTCCACGACGAAATGCATTGCACACATTTATATATATACACATTTTATTAACCTACATGTAACATGTGTATATATTATAAATAAGTGTGATAACATAGATGATATATCATTCTCCGCTTGTCCTTGTTATGTTGTAAAGCTTAGAAGCAAACTTTTTCACTTTATAAAAAACCTTATTCTATTTTCTACATTACGTTTAAGCAAACATGAAAGACAATACTACAAGCTGGTCATGTTCTTCTTCGTCGTGGAAACTATGTTTGTTGTCCATTCTTTTTCTCACTAAGATGATCACCGCAGTGAAACTGCCGCCAAACTTAACGGTTCCGGCGTTAATGGCTTTCGGAGACTCCATTGTCGATACCGGAAATAACAACAATGTCAAAACGGTAGTTAAATGCGATTTTCAACCTTACGGTATCAATTTCCAAGGCGGAGTTGCTACCGGAAGATTCTGCGACGGACGAGTCCCCGCCGATTTGCTAGGTTCATTTTCATTTATAAATATATTATGCTCTTCTTTTTGTTTATTTAATGGTAGAAGATTAAAGTCAATATAAAAATAGATGTTTATGGGGACACAAGTAATGACTACGGCAAATTATTTGAGCAATCATTTGTTTTTTGTCCCCTTTTAGATAGTAGTTACAAGTCTAGTAACATTGGCTCATTAACTTAAAATAACACTTATGCTCTGTTTGTTTGTTTTTTTTTTTTTTTTTTGCAGCCGAGGAACTAGGAATAAAATCAATCGTACCAGCATATCTCGATTCGAATCTAAAACCCGAAGATCTTTTAACCGGTGTATCATTTGCGTCTGGAGGTTCTGGATTTGATCCTCTAACACCAAAACTTGTGGTAAAACTATAAATTGTGATGATCATTGTTGTCATTTAGCTCCTGTGGAATCATTGACTTTATAGATATCCTAACTATTTGGTTTGATGTCTATTTGTTGATGGTATTAGTCAGTAATATCAATGGAAGATCAATTGAATTATTTCGAGGAATACATAGAGAAAGTGAAGAAATTAGTTGGAGAAGAAAGAAAAGACTTCATAATAGCAAATAGCTTAATCTTATTGGTCGCAGGAAGCGACGACATAGCCAATACATACTATACTCTTCATGCAAGACCTCACTACGACGTCGATTCGTACACTACTCTTATGGCTGACTCTGCCTCAGATTTTGTGACTGTAAGTTTCTCTCATCTTCTTTTTCAAAAAAAAAAAGTTTCTCTCATCTTTTCAATAAATGTGTCTATACCAAAATCAATAGAGAGTACTAATTAACCAAGAAGAAATAAAGAATATAGTTTTCAAGCACTATTAAATAGTAACTAATTAACTAAAAATAGTATTTAAAAAAATAACTATTTACATTTTACTTGATGAGCCAATTAATAGCGAAACGCATATGCTAAAAATAGTAATAGTAAAATTTTATTTTTGTTAGTATTCAGCAGCTCATACTTCTATTTATTGAGATGAATACTCTACTGATTAATACATCGTAGAATTAAAAGTTTAGTGCGTTGTTATTTACTTACAACATAAATGTAAGATGTAGATGCCTCATACTTTTTATTAGAGACTTGCTACTTCTTTCTTTTTTGTCACCTACATCATTGTATTGAAATAAATATTTACTTATGAATATTTTAAATTTATGGATAATCATTTATATTAAAAGAAATATTTACTTATAAAATGAAATTGACAGAAATTATACGGATACGGAGTGAGAAGAATAGCTATATTTAGTGCACCACCAATTGGGTGTGTACCATCACAAAGAACCTTAGCAGGAGGTCTTTCGAGAGGTTGTGCTGAGGATTACAATGATGCATCGAAGCTTTTCAATTTAAAGCTCTCCCAAAAATTGGATTTGTTGCAACAAACTCTACTTGGTATCAAATCGGTCTACATCGATATCTACAACCCTCTTTCAGATATCATTCAGTTTCCTGCAAAATACGGTATAATACATCAAGATTTTATTTAAATTTCCATGTCCTAAATTTTTTGTTTTCAGTATGAAAAAGGTACTAACTTTAAGTTTATTTCAGGATTTGGAGTGTCTACTAAGGGATGTTGTGGAACAGGAGCTATAGAAGTTGCTGTGTTGTGCAATAAAATCACATCTTCTGTATGTTCTGATGTGTCTAGTCATGTGTTTTGGGATAGTTATCATCCCACAGAAAAAGCTTACAAAGTGTTAGTCAAAGCGTTGATTGCCAAATATGTCAACCAGTTCGTATAATTTAATATAAAACTATTTTCATGTCATAGTGATATCAATTATAGATATATTTCATCATATCTTGTTTGTATTATTTGAAAATTGTAATTGCTATGAGAATAATTGATATTTATTGTTGTTTCATTTGTTTGGAGAAATCATTCAACATTTTACTTCACAACTTATAAGAACTACTGCGAGGACAATGTGATTGATTAGTATAATGTCATCGATCAATGTATCAATATATAGGTTCAAATTACATTGTAGACCAAAAACAATGATAGTCCGATTTGTCGCGGAAATGAATGAGTAAATTTTGTTGGGAAACAAATTATCATATATATAGTATTAAGGGGGGTGTATTCAACATGGAATTTGGAGTGATTTGTATTAAAATAGCAAATCCTCTGTTATTCAAATATGAATTTTTGTAAACTCCTTTCAAATCCAGTATTATTGATCAACTTGTGATTTTAAAATCCACTTCAAAATCTAGTGTTATTGGAAATGTTTAAACAGTGCATTTTAGAAGATGCGAATCTCATTGTTTTAGGTGGGATTCTACGAGATTTTAGATAAAATCACAACAACTCCTCTAAATCACCTAAAATCATTTTAAAACTCAACTACAATCAAATCACTCCAAATTCCATGTTGAATACACCCTCGTAAGTTTGGGTTTTCTCATGAGCTTCCAACTAAAATATCAATTGACAATTAATGAATTGGCTTTAGCCCTTTATGTATTAGTTAATCATTTCTCCAACTTCCGATGTGGGACAATAACACTTAACATATAGGTTTAAAGCTTTGATTTTTTTCTGGTGTAATGTGACTAGATATTCTTAAAATTCAATATAGTAAGAAATGTATTATAAAAAAAGTCATTCTTTTTGAATTTCCGTCATCAGAATTTAAGGAATTATTATCTTCATAAAATATGCTGACATTCATCCTGTGTGCACTCACTACGTACTCACATGCATTTTTGGCTTCCTTCGACAACAAACACTAAACGTCTAAGAATAATTAAAAAACCATTTGGTATATATATGCTACTGACATGAGCTTAGAAGCACTATTAATTGAATTCTCTATTAAAACAAAAAAAAAAAACATAGTAGAATCTTAACTTAAGGTTACATATGTGTAGAAAAAAATTATTGGTGTTAGCATTATTTTCCATTTATATTTTATCAACAGAAGCTCGCAATGGATCATTTCCCGCGATTTTGGCTTTTGGAGATTCAATACTCGATACCGGTAACAACAATTACCTCCTGACTCTAATGAAAGGAAATTACTGGCCATATGGGAGGAGTTTCAACATGAGAATTCCCACGGGAAGATTTGGAAATGGAAGAGTGTTCTCCGATATAGTTGGTATAATATCACAGTCTATTACAATGGTTTGTTGTAATGATTGATTTTTTCCATCATGCTGTTTAGATAATCACTCATATGGTATGGATAATATATATATATATATATATATATATATATATATATATATATATATATATATATATATTCTCGTATAGTATTTTTTATAATTATTATTTGCAGCTGAAGGTTTGGGGATAAAAAAAAGTTTACCAGCTTATCGTAAGTTGGTCATTGCTCCAAGCGACCTTAAAACCGGTGTTTGTTTCGCATCCGGTGGTGCAGGAATCGACCCTGTTACATCTAAAATGCTGGTGAAAAAAATAATGAACTTGTTCTTTCGGTTAAAATATTATATCTTATCTCGAATACAGTTTCTAATAAATATTGTAATTTATTTTTGGGTGGTGGTTTGTTCAGAGAGTTTTATCGCCGGGCGACCAAGTAAATGATTTCAAAGGCTACAAATTGAAGCTAAAGGGAGTCGCTGGCATTTCAAAAGCAAACGACATAATTGCAAACGCAGTTTTTCTTATTTCTGAAGGAAATAATGATATTGGAATCACATTTTTTGGGACTCCAACAGCAGTGTTAAGAGGAATGAATCGGAAAAGATATACCACTAAACTAGTTGGTTGGAACAAAGCATTTATGAAAGTAAGATATAAGTTTGAAGCAAAAAATAATCATCAAGCATCGATATATAGTAGTATGAACTGTTTATATATTCATTCACATTCTTTTGGTTTACGTCTATGTATGAAGCAACTATATGATCAAGGAGCGAGGAAATTTGCGGTGATGGGAGTGCTACCGTTGGGATGTTTGCCCATGGCAAGAATCTTCATGGGTGGGTTCGTCATATGGTGTAACTTACCCGCAAATCTAGTATCGCAAGATTACAACAGAAAACTGCAGAGCGCGATTAAAAGTTGGCCCAGTGAATCGGGTTTTAGGGGTGCAAAGTTTGTCTATGTCGACATGTACAACTCTCTTTATGATGTTATCAAAAATCATAGGAGATATGGTACGTAAATAAATACACACCATCATTTATGTATAGTAGTCATTACCATGTTCTACACAACATGCATTATATCATATTTGAAACTGGACAGTGACACACTGACAACACTAATACGAATCACTCATGTTATACGGTTGCAGGATTTACTAATGAGAAGAATGGGTGTTGTTGTATGCCTACGGCAATAGTACCGTGCCCTAACCCAGATAAATATGTCTTCTACGACTTTGCTCATCCCTCCGAGAAAGCCTACAAGACGATTGGGAAAAAGCTTGTCGATGATATCAAGAGAGGCCTTGCTTGATTTCTTACAATGCTTCATTGTAATCTTTAATAACCACCATCATTAACTATATGTATATGAGAAGACAAAATCATACATGGTGGTCTATTTCTATTTTTGTTATACACTTAAAGAATGTATAATCCAGTTATGTATTGCTCATTTCAATTATATAATCCCAGAACAAAGGCGTTTGCTTACAAGCTTATGATAAAGAAAATAAATCTAGAACATTGGCAACGGTAAATCTACAAGAGTATGGCAAGACTCATGGAAAGTATAAAACCATTTGGGCCGTATAGTGAAGGGATTGCAAATCTTAAAGTGGCTGATCTCTTCATGGATGATTCAACAGAATGGGATAAGGAGAAGATTAGAGAGATATTCCCTGAATTCATTGATGAAATCCTCTGTTTAAAACCAAGTACGACAGGGGCTGCGGACAAAATAGCTTGGCTACCAAGCAAATCTGGTTTATACTCGGTCAAGTCGGGGTATCATTTAGCTGAATCTCAAGCGTGGAACCAAGATGAAATCACTGATAGACTTGTGGATTGGAATAAAGATATATGGCAGGTAAAAGTGGCACCAAAACTAAAACTGTTCATGTGGAAGTGCGGTTTGGATGCGATTGCTACTGGAGTAAACTTGGGAAAAAGAGGAATTAGTATTAGCACCGGATGTATCCACTGCGGAGGAAAAGAATCCACTAACCATCTCCTGTTTCACTGTCCTTTTGCTTCAAAAGTTTGGGATTGCATACCATTCTCACCGACGTTTGACCCTCATAGTATTTCTAGCTTTGGAACCAGATTAAAAACTGGTAACAAACTAGAATGTTTACCGCCGGTGGGAATCATCAATGGACCAATATTTTCATGAGTTTGTTGGAATATTTGGATCACAAGGAACAAGAAGATTTTTGAAAACAGAACAATCTCCGAAGACGAAACTGCGTCTAAAGCATTGGCTGAAGCTCGGGAATGGCAAGAAGCGCAAAGGGAGGATAGATCAACCCCATCTCAGTTCACTAGTCCTGCAAGTACACACAGTTACCCTCGAGACGTTATCTTCTGTTACACGGATGGTGCTTGGTCTGAAAGTAAGAAAATCGGAGGTTGCGGATGGGTGTTCCAATCTCAAGACGAAACAGGGACAAGTTTAGCAACAGTGGAACAAGGAGCGGTAGCAAACCGTAATGTTAACTCTCCCCTTGTTGCGGAAGCTATTGCGTTGAGACTAGCTATCACCAAAACTATCGAAAGAGGAATCGAGAAGATTGTGTTTCACTCCGACTCGCAAATCAATATTGGAGCAGTTAATCAATCCAACTCAATCAAGGAAGTCTTCGGCATTATTAAAGACATTCTACAGCTACGATCTCGTTTCCTGTTTATCGAATTTCGCCATGTTCAAAGGACCAAGAATACACTTGCTGACTCTTTAGCAAAATGTGATTTGGGTCATATTGAAAATCTATGATCTGTTTCTTAAAAACAATGAATGATAAAAGATTGACGACAGGAAAAAAAAAAAAAAAAAAATCAAGAAAAGGTTTATATCATTGTATGAAACTAGAGAAACTATTCAAATGGCAATGTCCCAGCCAACAAATCGGACTGCATAAGAAAAGAACAAAATTAACATTCGGATTTAAGTGACATTACCATATTATTTTTCGTAATATTCAGGAAGCCTATTGTACGAAGTCAAATAAACTCATATAAATTTCTAACTCTTCACGTCTGAGATTTTCGTAATTTTTTTTTCTTTTCTGAATATTCGTAGAATAGTAATATTAATGGAATTACAATCGTTTTGATCAAAATAATAATAAAAAAAGACAAAATAAACTAAACCATATTATTTTTAGGTCGGACAACAAGTCATTGTGATATAAGCCTTCATAAAATATTTGCCCGCTGCAGGTAAAACAGTTTTCTCTTAATGATTTCTTTTTCGATTCATCCCTGAAGTTGAAAACCTCTTTCAAGAATTGTCTTTGATCCAATCCGTAGGAATCAATAGAAAAGGCAAATCCCTTATGATACACCTGATCCGGCTTCTTTAATGTAATGATAGATGGAGCTTAATTATGGAAGATGATGAGGCCGAATAATAATTAAATCTCCAATTTTCAACCCAAATATATAGATTACCCCCTGAGATTATCACCGCTATAGAAAAACCGAAATTATAGTATAATTTTTTCTCAATCACATTAAATTATAAGTCTGGTAGAACATGCTTCAACATGTATTCAAAAAACTTCGGGGGCACTAGCCTCTAGGTGGTGTTATCTTTTTTTTTTTTTTTTTATAACTCAGGGAATCTCACACCTATAATAGGATCGAGACTAATCCATGGGGGGAGGTGCAGCTCTGCCCATGGATAGATCCTCTTTACGAGTATTCAAATGGGCCGAAAGCAACAACTCATATTCGTGTGGCCAAATGAGAATTGTTAATAACTCGACACTTGAGGGAATCGATCCCTGATCTAGCTAGACCAACATGCAACTCCCCCTCAAGTGGAAACCACTAGACCACCACTACTTGGTTGGTGTTTGCATTTTACCAATTTTACATACAAAATATGCTTCTCAATTGAATATATATTATATATAAAAACACATGGCCATGACCATGGACTACAAAATATTTGAAACAATATCTCATCATAATAAATCTTTGCATACTTTTTAAAATGAGAAGTTTATATCATTAAAACATGCGAACATTCATTCTATGTGTACTGTACTCTCATGCATTTTGGCTTTCTTCGACAAACAAAAACCAGACGTCTTCCCCCCCTCGGGAACTAGACGTCTAAAAGTAATTAGGAAACATAAAAAAAAAACAAATCTTTATAACACATAGGAAAAGTTAAAAACTGACTCGAAAAAGTGAGAGCTTAATTTTCGATATGTTTAGGGAAAATATATTAATGTTAGCATTGTTTTCTCTATTTTTCTTCTCAATAGAGGCCGGTAAAAATAATACATTTTCTGCACTTTTCACTTTTGGAGATTCAATATTAGATACTGGTAACAATAATTTTCTACTTACTCTACTAAAAGGTAATTACTGGCCATATGGTTGGAGTTTTGACTATAATATACCGACGGGAAGATTCGGAAATGGAAGAGTTTTCACCGATGTAATTGGTATTATGTCATTTTCTCTTACAATGTTTGTTTTCTTCTAACTCATGATTTTGTCACATTATATAGTAGAAATAGATTTCTCATGTGGTGAATTTTTATTGTTGCACAAGGTTTGGGAATCAAAAGACTTGTACCGCCCTATCGTAAGGTTCGTCGACTTAGAAATGACGACCTTAAAACCGGTGTTTGTTTCGCATCAGGTGGTTCAGGAATTGACGATCTTACATCCAAAACAAAGATGAACAAAATTTATGAACTTGTAGTTTCCATTAACAAATATAATAACTTTTCTGATAATTATTTCCATATATTGTGGTGATTGTGATGGGTTTCGGTCAGAGAGTTTTATCGGTAGGAGACCAACTACAAGATTTTAAGGAGTATTTGACAAAACTAAAGAACGTAGCGAAAGATAAGAAGGAAGTGAAAGATATCATTTCAAACGCAGTGTTTCTAATTTCTGAAGGAAATAACGATCTTGGATATTGGGTGGCTCCGGCTCTTGTACGATTATACTCCCCAAACACATACACAAGTAAAATGGTTGGTTGGACCAAAATATTCCTACAAGTAAGACAAACAAATTTTATCAAGCATTGATATAGTAATATGAAATTATATGTAATTATTCACAATTTTTGTTGAAAATGTACCAATCATATGAAGGATTTATAAGATCTTGGAGCGAGAAAATTTGCGGTGATGGGAGTGATTCCGGTGGGATGTACGCCTTTCCATCGAGCCGTATTTGGTGGTGTATTCGGATGGTGTAACTTCTTCTTGAATAAAATTGCGCAAGACTTCAACACCAAATTGCAGAAAGGTCTTCAAAGTTACGGAGTAGAAGATAATTTTAAAGGTGCAAAGTTTACTTATGTCGACATGTATGGCTCTTTAATGGATCTTATCAACCATCCTAAAGCCTTTGGTACGTAAACAAACATCCCCTAACATATGCATGAAGTAACCAAGTGATGATGATTTAGTAGTTATTGTATTGTTGCTCCAAATCAGTGGCTTGAATCTTCTAGCCGCGTCTTTTTTTTTTCTAGGGTTTGTTTTTAAATTGAACTTGTGAATGAATAATACAAATCTTTCGAACCCTTTATATATATATATATATATATATATATATATATATATATATATATATATATATAAGTCTCAGAATTCGATACTACTACAAAAACAATAAACTTTCCCTTTAATTGCACCATATCTTTATATAAGCATCCTATACTAATTCTATTAGGGCCTCTTCGAAGTCACTAAGATTTTTTAGTCACTTTAATAACAGTCATATCCTTTTGTTGTTAAAAAGAAATGTATAAAGACAGGATGATCAAGAATACGTGGTTAATAATTATAACAATCAGGGCCGTCTAAGAGGGGTGGCTGATATATTAGTATTTTAGTCTCTTTCACGTGTCGTTTTCTATTTGTTTTCGGTTTTTTCTAATCTTTTTTGGATCTTTTCAGGTTCTAGGAGGCTCTCAAGCATGGATTGGAGTCATTGGGGGTTTTTGGAGCAAAATGGGCGAATCTGGAGAAAAGATGGCGTTTTTCATAACCGAGCACATGCTCGGCCTGAAGCGAGCACATGCTCGCACGAGGTCTCGAAGAGTGGAAGCTCCCTGGAAATAGGACCGGTCGATCCAATCCAGTAGACCGAACGGTCCCGACACTCGAAGTCCCGAAGCCAAAGTTCTCTGGAATCAGGACCGACCGATCCGAACAAAGAGACCGACCGATCCCGACACCCGAAGATCGTAGCTGCTTGAAGACAGACCGACCGGTCCAGAACCAGACCGACTGGTCGGTCACCCAGAACCAAGTTGCCCTAATTTTTATTATAAATAAGAGGCAGCCACCTCCTAAAAAAGGGATCCATATTTTTTCCAACTTTTATTCTGTTTTCACGTTTTCCCGAGACTAGACTGATTTGTTCCAAGTTTTTAAGACTCTTGAAGTGTTCTTCATTCCTTTGGATTTGCTTATAAGACTTGGAGGATCCTCCCACATTCCTATTGAAAAGAATTCTAAACCCTAATCCTTTTTCATATCATCATCATCATGAATTATCTTTATTGTTTTGCTGCGTTTGATCTCTCCATGGCCGAGTAGTCCACTAGCTAGATTAGGGGCTTTCAATGGTGATTAAGGATTGATTAGTGACTGAGCCAAATAGGATAGACTGAGCCAAATAGGATAGATTATCATATGTCTTCATCAATAGGAAATCGTACTGCTTAGGCTAATTTGATCACCTAGGTCTATGTTCTCAAGTTTAACTTATTCACGACAGTGCTCTAGGTTGCTAGATAAGCCATTGGTGAGCAATTGGTGTGTGACCAACGACAGTTGATTGTTACCATCAATTGTGAACAGATTGAACCCATTCGATAATGCTTGTCAGCATCTCTGAATTCAAACGATAGTTTAGGACTTTAGGTTGTTAGACAAAGATATTGATGCATCACGGCAGTGGGGCAATATTACTTTTATGTTTGAGTTCTAGACCGTACTTAAATTGAATCCTGAATAGTTGCTCAGTCCTTAGTCCGAAATCACCGGCGAATGACCTTGATCTAGTGCTTGTTTTTATTGAATTTTATATCGTTTATTTGCCGTTTTATTGTTCCGCAAATTTTCAACCAAAACCATATTTTATCTTAGCTTTAAATTAAAATCTCATAATTTCATAGTGTAACATTGGTCTCTGTGGATTTGATACCCTTTATACTACTGCAATTGTCTGTGCACTTGCGAATTTATTTTGGGTTAAAACTTCTCCCATCAAGTTTTTGGCGCCGTTGCCAGAGACCAATTGCGTTACCTTTGATTTTTGATTTTATTTATAGTCTAAGAATTTTTCTAATTTTGTTTTTGTTTATTCATTTTTGCTATGTGTTAGGTGCATGACCAGTAGAAGAACGAGAAGAAATTTGCACGGAGAACTAATCAGTCACACGAACGAAGAGTTAGCTCGTCTTGAACGTCAAAACCGCCGGCGAGCACCTGCTCAGACAGATCGAGCACCTGCTCCGAATCTTATGGCTGATCAGGAAGAGATGAACGTTCAGTTACAGTTTTTGAGGGATCAAATTGCTCTGATGCAAAGAAATCAGCCACCGGTTCCACAAGCACAGCCGGGTATAGGGGATTTGGACAATCCCCATGCATTCTACCGAAACCGTTCAGCCATCGTTTCACCAACCATTCAGAGGCAATATTTTGAGATCAAACCTCAGATAATCTCATTGGTGAAACAACACCTTTTTCACGGACTACCAGCTGAGATACCGATGGATCACATCGAGAACTTCGAAGAAATCTGCAGCACTACGGGGTCTAATGGGGTACCGAGTAGGTTTTTGAAGTGCAAGTTGTTCCCATTCTCACTTTCGGACAAGGCTCTTAGATGGTTGAAGTCATTGCCCGCCGGTTCTTTGAGGACGTGGGATGAGGTTAGAGTTGCGTTCTTGGACCACTTCTACACTACGTCCAAGACGACATCGATGAGGAACAAAATCTCGTCGTTTCAACAACATTCGTGTGAAGCTTTCTGTGAAGCTTGGGAGAGATTGAAAGAGTACCGTAGAGAGTGTCCTCATCACGGTTTTAAGGATGAACAGATTTTGGGGATATTCTACGATAGAGTTGAATGGGATTATCGGAATGCCCTAAATGCTGCGAGTAATGGAGACTTCGTGACTAAGACTATAGATGGTGCTTTTGAGTTGATTGAGAACCTTGCTTCAAGCTCTAACAACAAGGCTCCTGAGTATGATAGGTCCAGGAAGGTCAATAGTGTGGACACTCAGAAGATTGATGAGCTAACGGCGAAGGTGAACTTACTTCTACGCGAGAATCAAAGGCCGGTCAAGTTTGTGGAAGAGATTGGGGCTGCCCCTATGTCTCAAGAGTTTGAAGATGATATGGATGCTGGAGTAGAGGAGGTTAACTTTGTGAGTAGTCAAGGATACCAAAACTGTGGGTTCAACCCGGATTATAGGAGCCACCCGAACCTCTCTTACCGTATCACCAATGTCGAAAACCCACAAGATCAGGGATTTTAGAAGTTCTACTCCAGTAACACTCAAGGGAAACAGTTCATCCCTAACCCGAATCAGAATCGGTTCCAAGGAGGGAACCCACAACAAGCCACTTCCGCGCCTACATCTCAGGATGAGTTGAAGAGTCTCATGCAGAAACTGATGGTTAACCAACATAGGGAGTCCACTGAGATTAATGGCAAGGTAGATCACATGTACAACGATCTGAATACAAAGTACGAGGCTGTTACCGCGCATGTGAAGAAATTGGATACACAAGTTGTTCAAACTGCTGAGGCGATTAAGAGACCGACTGGAAATCTTCCAGGGAAAGGAGAGATGAATCCCAGGAATGGGTATGTCAATGCTGTAGAACTCACGAGTGGAATCTCCAGCACCCACAGAAAGGGTAAGGAGCACGCTACCGAGCACCGGGCTCAAAGTGATGAGTTCAGTGCAAATGATGGACAAGTGGGGCATGGTTCAGCCTCAGGAACACCACCGGGAACTATTCCAGCTGAATCAGGATCAGGAATTTCCGAGCACCCAGGTTTTCATACCCGAGCTCGTCAGGGTGCTCCTGCCAAATCTTTAGAAATTTCTCAAGAGAGAGTTTACGTACCCAGGGTTCCCTACCCACGTGCGTATGTCAACTTTGTCGAGGACCAGGGACCCAATCAGAGTAGGGAACATCAAGCCCCACCTCTTCAAGAGAATAGACTTGAGCTCATGATGCAACAAATTTTAGATGGGCAGAACAAGAGTGCACGGGAAGTGAATGAGAAGATAACCTCTCTTGAAGACAAGATAAACGTCATGAACAACGAGCTCAGCTATAAACTAAAGAGTTTAACTTGTCAGGTTGACTTTCTCGATGCACAAGTTGCTTTATGTCTTAGAGTAAAGAGTCCAGTTCTGCGAAAAAGGTTGCATTGATTCTTGCGGACGAGCCAGATCGATCGATCCCATTTAAACCAGCTACGGATCCTCAGAGTCAAAACATAGATGTCGCTCCAGGTAACACTCAGAAACCATTATTGAGGCAATTGCATAAGCTAGATGATCCAGGTAAGTTTGTTGTTCCTTGTTTTATCTTTGGAGTTGATTTTAAAGATTCTCTATGTGATTCTGGATCTAGTGTTAACCTCATGTCAAGGGATATTGCAAAATCTTTAGGTATTGTTGATATCCATACTTCTCAGATGTCTCAGATATCCAGTGTCTCTGCACACAGCGAATGTACCCAAGACGGACGATGGCTGGATGAGTCGTTAGAGATATTTGGAGAAGAAAGAGTGGTTTAGAGAATGTGGATATCAACAAACTTATTCTCTCTTGCAATTTTGTGCGATATCCTGCATCCTCTACGAAACATCGGGTAACCCTTAAATACTTTAAACACTTTGAACTCCACCTTTAAATGGCCTTACACCCTTAGCGTCGTCTACCCCAAAAAGGTGCTTTTAGCGAGATCCTCACGCATACTTAGAGTGCGCTGAGTTTGTGTTTGGGAAATGGCTTGGTTGAGAAATGTGTTGAGGTTATTTTGGTAAAGCTTTGCTATTCATAATTTGAATTACGTGGTATGCAGATTGAAGGTTATTAGGTTCACTGAGGATAAAAGAGTTCCCGCGTTTTCAAACCTCTCTCCTTTACTTATTTCTGAATTTGTTTGTGGACAAACAAAGATCCAAGTCCGGGGGGAGTTGATATATTAGCATTTTAGTCTCTTTCACGTGTCATTTTCTATTTTTCGGTTCTTTTTAGTCCTTTTTGGATCTTTTCAGGTTTTAGGAGGCTCTCAAGCATGGATTGGAGTCATTGGAGGGTTTTGGAGCAAAAGGGACGAATCTGGAGAAAAGATGGCGTTTTTCATAACCGAGCACCTGCTCCGCCTGGAGGGAGCACCTGCTCGCACGAGGGCTCAAAGAGTGGAAGCTCTTTGGAAATAGGACCGGTCGATCCAATCCAGTAGACCGACCGGTCCCGACACTCGAAGTCCCGAAGCCAAAGTTCTCTGGAATCGGGACCGACCGATCCAAACAAAGAGACCGACCGATCCCGACACCCGAAGATCCAAAGACCGTAGCTGCTTGAAGACAGACCGACCGGTCCAGAACCAGACCGACCGGTCGGTCACCCAGAAACAAGTTGCCCTAATTTTTATTATAAATAAGAGGCAGGCACCTCCTAAAAAAGGGATCCATATTTTTTCCAACTTTTATTTTGTTTTCACGTTTTCCCGAGACTAGACTGATTTATTCCAAGTTTTTGAGACTCTTGAAGTGTTCTTCATTCCTTTGGATTTGCTTATAAGACTTGGAGGATCATCCCACATTCCTATTGAGAAGAATTCTAAACCCTAATACTTTTTCATATCATCATCATCATGAATTCTCTCTATTGTTTTGCTGCGTTTGATCTCTCCATGGCCGAGTAGTCCACTAGCTAGATTAGGGGCTTTCAATGGTGATTTAGGATTGATTAGTGACAGAGCCAAATAGGATAGATTATCATATGTCTTCATCAATCGGAAATCGTACTGCTTAGGCTAATTTGATCATTTAGTCTATGTTCTCAAGTTTAACTTATTCACGACAGTGCTCTAGGTTGCTAGATAAGCCATTGGTGAGCAATTGGTGTGTGACCAACGACAGTTGATTGTTACCATCAATTGTGAACAGATTGAACCCATTCGATAATGCTTGTCAGCTTCTCTGAATTCAAATGACAGTTTAGGCATTTAGGTTGTTAGACAAAGATATTGATGCATCACGACAGTGGGGCAATATTACTTTTATGTTTGAGTTCTAGACCGTACTTAAATTGAATCTTGAATAGTTGCTCAGTCCTTAGTCTGAAATCACCGGCGAATGACCTTGATCTAGTGCTTGTTTTTATTGAATTTTATATCGTTTATTTGCCGTTTTATTGTTCCGCAAATTTTCAACCAAAACCATATTTTATCTTAGCTTTAAATTAAAATCTCATAATTTTATAGTGTAACATTGGTCTCTGTGGATTTGATACCCTTTATACTACTGCAATTGTCTTTGCACTTGCGGATTTATTTTGGGTTAAAACTTCTCCCATCAGTGACAAATGGTTTCACCGCACAAGGCCCACGCGAATTTTTAAAAAAATTTTACCGAGGGTTCAAATTTTTTTTGAAACAAATTTCTATTAGAAAGACTCCGGTTTATGTTTTTTTACCGAGGGGCAAAAGAAAATTGAGACAACCCTGATAACTATCAATGTGCACATGTTATTGCAGGGTTTTTAGAAGTGAAAAGCCCGTGTTGTTGTATGCTATCGGCAATAATACCATGCCTAAACCCGGAAAACTACGTCTTTTATGACTTCGCTCACCCTTCACAGAAAGCATATGAAGTAATTAATATCTAAACCTCTTATCTATAATATGAGGAAAGGCCTTGCCTAGCTAATTAATTTCTAATTGTTTCTTACAATGTTTTGTTTTAATCTTAGTTATTAACATCGTTCGTTATATGTAATAGAAGACAATATGATATACATGACGATCTAGTCGTATTTTATTATTGTAAAGTTAATGTATATTTGAATGATGTATTGTCCATTTTTATACTATATCACTATCACTCAACAAAGGTGTTTGTTAATAAATGTATCACGAAAGTAAATCAAGCATTGTAAGCTTGTGGTTCGATATTGTCAACGAATTAAATAACAACTCCCCAGCAAAGTCCATTTAGATCAAACCAATAGAAAAAAGTAACATTTTGTGTTTTTTTATTAGTGTCGATCGTCGTTGTATCACAATCAAAGTTCAAACGCATTGGTATATGTGGGTGCATTGTCAAAGACAGAAAAATGAACTCCATTGGGCTAGAGAGTATTGTAGTATAATACTAAGTACCACTAAAATAATACTTGAAAAGTTTTAAGACAAAATCTAAAAGAGAATAGAGGATCGAGTGGTACTTGGAACATGCCCGATCCTAAAACCGAACATGACAAGCACTAAGAGAAGTTTTGGGGGAGAGAAAGAACAAAAAGGACGATCATATATGACAAGGTTTTTTCATCTAAAATAAGTTAGTGATATTTATGCAAATTTCCCAAGCAAAAATAACATTGTATAAAAACATATCATAAAGAAATTCAGATTTAGTTATAGGAATGTAAACATTGAGGAAAGAATGTAAACTGAATCTTTTTCTTTCATCATACTAATAATTAGCAAAATTTTCAGTATTCGAAATATTGTTGGTGCATATTTGTTTTTCCTTTAGTGTCGAAAATATATATCCCTCAACAACTAGAGAGTCGTATAATCAACAGCATACAAAATGGTCTGGAATTTGTTAATATATATAGTCATGCCTAAGAGACCTCCTTCGAATATGTATTCTATGTTTTATTTTGTTCTTCACACAAATTGCATTGTTTGAAACATTGAATATACCATTTAAACTACTTTTTTGTGTATTTTAGTTTAAATATTTTTAAAATTATCTTTTTTTCTTATAATGAAATAAACAATGGGAATGAAAGCATGGTTCGCATCAAGATAGTTTAGTTATTCAATTCAATTATTTTTTTTAAAAATAATTCAGTAGAGCATTTGATGTAAAAACTTTTTTTTTTTTTTGAATACATGTGACAATCAATTAAAAAAAACAAATTTTCGACTATTATTAAAACAAAACAACATAAAACAAAATATTTATTTTTTGTAGCACACACTTTTCATCTCTTACATTCCCATTTCATTGCCGGTCACGTATGTGAATCAATCCACACTTCCACAGCGCTTTATATGCTCTATAGTCTCTCTATATAACATTAAAAATCGCTTCCAATATTTGTTCATTCACATTTCTTCAAGTATCTGATATACTTTGAGAGATCAATAATGGGGAGGTTTCATAAGTTTCCTCTCCTAGGTTTAGTTTTGTTATTCGGCCTAATCGGCTCACTCACCACCGCCGAAGAATATGCATGCTCTAGTACGGAACAAACCTTTTCTCGTGCCAATTTTCCTAAGGGTTTCATTTTTGGTACCGCAACCGCAGCTTTTCAGGTATCATATATACATCATAGTTATCATATTTGACCGTCCAACCTGACAAGTTGTGGTCTTATATATAAGTCTATAATCAATAGTTTTTTCAATATCTCAAAATGCTTTATTTCGGAGTCAGGGGCGTCTATTTATGTGTGCAAGTAGTGCGGTCGAACAAGGCCCATAATTTAGAAGGGCCCAAAAATATTTTTTTTTATATATGTATATGTTATTAAAAAGGTTTGAGTTTGTTAATCATTGAAGTTTTAGAAAGACAACCAAATAAAAAAGAACTAAATTAAGGATTACTTACTTTTGATATATATAATTAGCATAGGAAAATGATGTAGGAGTTAATATTAAGTGTTAATATTAAGGGAAAAGGGCTTTTGAATATTAATTAGGTAAAGTTTTTTACTTGACTACATTTAGATATTTTTATTAATTATATTTGGTATATATATTGAAAAAATCAAACAAATTCTTAGATTCTCTAAAAAAAAAAAGTTTTTGCAAACACTTTCATAATAAAGCTATAAATAAAATTGATTCGAGTTTCACAATCTGCCGTCTTTAATCATTCAAGACAACATCTTAAAGTACTTTCATGTTTTTATTTATTTACTTAGTGATAAGTTGTTTATAATGTCTATACTAAATATTCATTTTATTATATTTATTCTTTAAGCTAAAAACTCAAACTAAAAAAAAACTCGATGTGATTCTTCTTTGATCGATAAGAAGAAAGACTTTGTTTAAATATATATTTTTTTTATTGTAATTGTATGAATGAAACAATTTTAAGTAGTAAAATTTTATTTTTTGTAAAAAAAGAAAAAAAAAAGAATATTGATCATTATAAACTATTTATTACGGTAAGTTATAGGTAATTTTTTTTTTACATAATTAACGTCTAAAATTAATAATATTTAGGGCCTAATTTTGATATTTGAACAAGGTCTCTATAAAGTTTGAGACGGCCCTGTTCGGAGTGTTGTTGTATATTTTAAATTTTGGGACAAAAAGTTATTGAAAATTTAAGTAATTTATGTGGTATGTTAAATAGGTTGAAGGAGCTGTAGATAAAGGGTGTAGAGGACCAAGCATGTGGGACGTATACACCAAGAAATTCCCACGTCTCTCTCTCTCTCGCTCTCCCATTTTTCAATTCAATTTGACTAATAAAAAAATGTTAAATATGTAAATACAATCATTTTTTCAGATAAAGTTAATTATCACAATGCCGACGTTGCTGTCGATTTCTACCATCGTTATAAGGTATCAACAATCTTATTAATTTACTTTTCGTCGTATTAGTTATCTTATTTATCCTAGTTTATATATATATATGCTTTGTGTGAAGTTCTTTTGAATATGTATTAATTTTAAAAAATAAATCTAATAGGAAGATATCCAGTTGATGAAAAATCTGAACACTGATGGATTTAGATTTTCCATTTCATGGCCCAGAATATTTCCCCGTAAGTCAAACTTTTCATCCAATTATATTTCAATGGTTGATATATAACATTAGTTGATCATAATAAAAGTAGGACGCAAATAACAACCGAAAACTAAATTATTAACAGATGGTAGGATGGAGAAAGGAATAAGCAAAGCAGGTGTGCAGTATTACCACGACCTGATCGACGAGCTCCTCAAAAATGGTAATTTGTTTTCTTTCCGATAAACAAACTTCCTAAACTATATATTATTTCAAAACTATTACGCGTATAACTCTTAAACTATTTTCAAATCCAGAAATAACACCACTAGTAACCGTTTTTCACTGGGATACTCCTCAAGACTTAGAAGATGAATATGGTGGCTTCTTAAGCGACCGCATAATGTAAGATTTCGTTTAGTATATTCCGCGTAATTATTATTTAACTGAACTGCTATATATTTTATTTTTCATATATGCAGAAAGGATTATACGGAGTACGCGAACTTCACATTCCATGAGTACGGACACAAAGTGAAGCACTGGATCACTTTCAACGAACCATGGGTGTTTAGTCGAGCTGGCTACGACATCGGGAAAACTGCACCGGGACGTTGTTCTAAGTATATCAAAGAACATGGTGAGTTGTGTGACGATGGACGGTCAGGACACGAAGCTTATATTGTCAGTCATAACTTGCTCTTGGCACATGCTGATGCCGTCGAAGCATTTAGACAATGCGACAAGGTTTCCATATAAACATCACTCAAATTTTTATGTAATTTAATGAACAAGTATTTATAAACATTGCATTTTGATGATTTTACAGTGTAAAGGTGGTAAAATTGGGATTGCTCATAGTCCAGCTTGGTTTGAGTCGCATGAGCTCTCAGAAGAAGAGCACGAAACTCCTGCAACTCATTTGATTGACTTCATCTTGGGATGGTACAAAAAAAGAAACCTCAAAATATGTTTACATTGGTTCTTAAAAAAACAAAATTTGTTCACATTTCATTTTTAAATTTCAAGATATACATATATATATGATAAATACGAATTTAAATCCTTAGGCATTTGAATCCGACTACGTGTGGAGATTATCCACAATCGATGAAGGATCATGTCGGAGATCGACTACCGAAATTCACAGAGGCACAGAAGGAGAAATTGAAGAACTCTGCTGATTTTGTAGGAATCAATTACTACACTTCGTTATTTGCATTGCACGGCGAAAATCCAAATCCTTCCCAACCGAGTTGGCAGAGTGATTCTCTTATCGACTGGGAACGTAAGTCTCTCTTTTTATTTTTTTATTTTGTGTCAAAAACATTCATTATACTAACTTGAACATGACACAATGCCGACACACTAATACAAACCAGTAGACTACATGTCATGCCAAAAACTCAATTTTCTTTTTTCATAAGAGTAATTTTAAATTCTCATTTATTATACTCCCCTACTTTTTTCAGCAAGGTATGTGGACAGATTCAATGTTTTTGCTGGCAAGGTATGTGATTTTTTGTTTTCTGGCTATTATTTACGTAAAATTGATCTGTTTTTTAATACTTTGTTTTTCTTCAAGCCTGATGTTGCCAAAGTGGAAGTCTACGCAAATGGTTTGAGAAGCCTTTTGAAATATATAAAAGATAACTACGGCAATCCTGAAATCATGATCACCGAGAATGGTTAGATTAACGTTTACCTGACTTATAAAATATCAACAATCGATTTTGAATTAACATTTTAAAAAAAAAAAATTATATAAAAGTTGAGTTTTTGAATGTTTGATTTAAGGATACGGAGAGGATCTAGGCGAGCAAGACACAAGCCTTGTTCAGGCGCTTTCAGATCACCACAGAACATACTATATTCAGAAGCATCTCTTGAGCCTACACCAAGCAATTTGGTTTGTGAACAAATCATGTTTTTGATCACTTATATTTTGATAAGTATGCTATTTTTATTTCAGCGGGACAAATGTTTATTTTTCGGGTATTTTCGCAGCGAGGATAAAGTAAACGTTACAGGGTATCTTCTTTGGTCATTGACGGACACTTTCGAATGGCAAGATGGATACAACGCGAGATTCGGGCTTCATTATGTCGATTACAAGAATAATTTGACGCGCCACGAAAAATTATCAGCACAGTGGTACTCGAGTTTCCTCCTAGATGAATCGAAAGAGTTGGAGTTTGATGAGCATGATGAATTGTAGAGTGAATTCTCTGCAATAGACTTTCAAAATTTGAGTCACAAATTATATTCATAAACTCTTGTTTACAAGTAATGTATTTCCATATTCAGTTAAGTAAATAAGATAATCGATATAAGACACAAGTATAGTTTGGATTTAATACTCATATCCATAAGTTGTAAGTTTTGGGATCGTTGGATTTATATAGGGAAAACTGGCTTCTATACCTTGAAACTTGTTAGAAATTGGCAATATATACCAAATTTTTTAACATTTGAAAAGTACCCTCTTTTGCATAGTAAAATAACAATTATACCTCTAACTAATCTTTGCAAATTAATTATATTTGTTTTTTATGAAATTATTTAATTTTTAAAATTAAATTCAAAGTTAAATTATAATTTTAAAACTATTAACTTGGATATAGTTTATATAAATTAAAATTACAAATATTTTTTATGGTACATTATAATTCCGAATTTATAATTAATTGTATAATTACGACTTTTTAATTATAATTAATTATATAGTTTACATTTTTAATTAATTTAGATAACAATAAGTCATATTGATGAACATAAAAAATAAGTCAGTGGTTCAGACAACTCATGTAACATCCGCGAACTGAACAAGTGGTTTTCAGTGCTTGTGTCGAGCGACACAAGGGTTGTGTCGATCGACACGAAGGATTTCTGGGTGTCGATCAACACGGTCTTGGTGTCGCTCGACACGTGGTTTTGCCGAACCGAGTAATTAACTTTTTAATTACGGTTTTTGGGCTGGTTTAGGGATGTTAAGCCCTAAGTATCAGAATATAAACTCATGGAATCGTGGCCGCGTGCTACAGTAGAGAGAAATCAGAGTTTTTGAGAATTGAGAGAGAGTTTAGTGTTTTGGTGAGAATTGTTGCAAATAAATTTTCCCGAAACCGTTTCGTTCGAGTGCTAGGCTTTTCTCTTGATGTGTCATCATGTTCCTGAGTATAGAGAGTCTGATCCGTGGCTGTTTCATCCTATTCGGTAACACTTTTTCATTCCTAACTCGAGGTGAGTTCGCGACCATAGGTTTCTAGGCGATGATGGTTTGAATGATGATTTCATGATGATTGTGTGATGGATTTTGGTGTGAATCGTTTGTGGTTATTGTTGGGATGTTTGTGAATGTTTTTGGTATTGATCGTTTGCAGGATTGTGACTTGTATCGCTCAGAATCGGATCGTGAGAGGAGAGACTCGATTCCCGATTCTGGTGCGATACAGAGGCGTGTCGATCGACACCAGGAGGCTGTCGCTCGACACGAGCACTTGAGTCGTGTCGATCGACACCTTGCTGGTGTCGATCGACACGACCAATTTTTGTGTTCTGATTTATTTTCGTTAAAATTCCATAATGTGTTTGTGGTGAATTGTGATATATTTATTGTTGTTTGTTATGTTGCATGAACTTGCTTGTTACGACAGTAAATGGTATGACCGGCTCACTAAGTATTTATGAAATACTTACGCAACTCTTATTACCATGTGTTGCAGGTAAAAGAAATGTGTGATCGCGGAATCAAGGCCGGTGAAGAGGATGATATGATGTTTTATCTGTTTCGTTTTGTCTAGTGAACCTGGTGTTTAGGTTGCTAGAGTTTCTATTTATTATTGAATTGGAGTTGATTTGTTGAATTGATAATTTGGAGTATTGGTTTATTTATTGAATTATTTTTATGAGAATTCCGCAACTGTTAGCAATAGCCGTAGGGAATTAGCATTTATAGGAATGTTTAATTCGGGTTATTAAAAAAAAGAGAGAGTTTGGTTGTTCCAAGTCAACAAAGTAAAAAATCAACCAATGACTATTTAAAATAAATCGTTGAGCAAACAAGTTTAAGTCGACGAACTCAACAAATTAATTCAATAGTTTAAATAAGTCGACAATATAAAAAATCAAGCAAATGAAATGTAAGTCGACAGTTTATAATAAGTCAGCGAAGGAGAAAATTAAGTCGACAAAAATTGAAAATAAGTCGATGGTTAAATAAGTCGATAGAGCAAAAAAATAAGCAAAAAAAAATATAAGTCAATAATTGAAAATAAGTCGACGAAATTGATAAATTAAGTCGACAGATATAAAAAAATTAGTCAATGGTTCAATAAGTCGACATGGTAAGAAATCAAACAAATGAAATATAAGTCAACAATTACAAATAAGTCAACAGGGCTGAAAACTAAATCACCAAAGCTTAAATAAAATAAGTCAGGGGTTAAATAAATCGGCAAAGTAAAAAATCAACCAATAAAATATAAGTCAACTTTGTAAAATAAATCTAATGTGATTTTTTTATAATTTTAATTTTAGCTTTTTGATACTGATTAATTAATATAATATTTTTTTAAAAATTAAAACTAAATACGAACTTTAATTTTCATTATAATTTCAGTGATATTTAATTATTTTACATTGATATAATAATTTAAAATATATATAAAGGTATTTACGTACTTTTAAATAAATAAAAAATATAGTTTTCTAACTTCTATAAGATTAAATATAGTTTTCAAATTTTCATTTAATTTTGGGGTAGTATTCAAAATTCTCCATATATATATATGGAGATAACAAAATAATCACCGAGATTGCGTATATATCGATATTTTACTATTGCATCCATTTATAGTGAACTCAAATGTCTGAAAAACTACAAGAAGACTATGATACTTTTTGCTAGAAAAGATTGAGCAAATGGTTGTACATTTAGAAATACACAATTTGATAGAATTAAGAATTTTCTATAATATTTTACCAAAAACAAATAGAATTTTTTCTCACGTCAAAGAGATAAGAACCACAAGGAAAATCGATGGTATGTTGCTCATAGAACCGGTAGCACGACACCACGAAGACAACACCATCGACGCGAGCCGCAATCCCCAACACTAACCAAAATCCAGCCCCAATCTCTCACCAAAATGACATAGCCAAAATAATAGATAGACAAACCAAAAGACCGCCGTCAGACGCTAATGGAGTACTCGCCGCACGCTGGTCCAACTTTTGAAACTAAGATCTATAAGGGTAGGCGGCTAGGACTAGCTTTGTCGAGAGAGAAAAAAGTCTTGTATTTTTTTTTCTAACACTTCAAACAAGGTTTTCCACAAGATTTCATAATTGTATATAAGTTTATTTTTTTCTTTCTTTTTTGCTAAATGGTAAATATTATTTAAAGAAATGAAAAGTTCAGGTTACAATTTGTTTCTAGAACAAGTTGAAAGTCTAAAAGTTAATCCAATAGCAAAAAGGATAAAACCATGAAAACAAAATATCAATCAGTACATCTTCATAATTATATGCTGAAGCAACCGTTTTCGATAAAGTAGCGATAGAATTCTTGAAATCACTTTGTGAATAAACAATTAGAAAACTAGAAAAGGGAAAGTAACTTGAAACCGTCGATGGGATGTCAACACGAGAAAATAAACACTTTCATCTTTTTTTTTCTCTTTTTTTTAAACTAACACTTTCATCTTATAGCTCGTGTTAAAGCATTCGACCGAAAAGGCCAACATTCAGCAGAAAAGATGTTGAGAATTAGCATTCTCAACATTTACCACTAAATTATACCTTTATGTTTTTAGACTCTAGTAAGAAATAAGAAGATAAGTTCATTTTAGATGAAAAACAAATGTTCTATATATTCTTGAAACTAAATGCATTTGATACTATTTTTATTGTTTTAAAAAACTTAGCATATGATACATCTAATTTTGATTAACTATAAGATTCATCATAATCAGAAGGGAAAAAAGTGATATGATAATATCAAAGAAAAATGTGACAAAAAAAAAAGATAATATCAAAGAAAATATATGACCGAATATCATGAGATTTTTTATTAAACAAAAACTAAAACCAAAACTTTTAGAAAAAAACACATTTTTGAAAAAATGTGTCTCGCTCTCGCGGCGACGTCTCTCTTCATAACAACGATGACATCGAGCTTCTCCACAACTTTAGTTTATAAGTGTTAATCTCGCATCTATCTATTTATGTTTTGTTTTTGTAGCAATGTTGTTGTTCTTAATTTATAGTTATGTTTTCTTGCTTTGTAAACAATTTCTCATTTGATAGAGAATAGGTAATCAAATTCTTTGCGAAAAAAAAAAAAATTGTATGGCATGTTAAATTAATTTACTCAAATAAATGTTTTATTGTGTGAGAGTGAATTTACGAAATGTACGATTTTGAAGTTAAAACTGATTTTATAGATCATAGTGAATTTTATTTTTATTTTTTTACAACTAATACATAGGATCCGGTTTTGGTACATAATCGATGGTGATGCAACAATAATTAAAAGAAATAAAAAAAAATCTTATATATAATAGCAGAGTCCTCTTTCCATCTAGAGTGTCCATGTCAGCATCCACGTCACCTATATTTTAAAACACGTTAGCAATGTCTGTTTCACTTACTAAACACCTAATTAAGCTAATGTAAATCTAGGCCCATATAATATTCCAAGCCCACTACTCTGTTCCGTTCACCACTCTCCGAAGCAAACCATTAGCAAACCGACATTCACTGCATCGAAAAGCTCCACAGTCTCCGTAACTGTCATAAGCTATTAACCAGATCTTAAAAATCTCAATGAAGCTCCTTAAATTACGCCCACTACTCCCTCTCTCACCCCGACTTCAAACTCTTAGCCGTTCACCTTCTCCACTTACCTTTAATCTTCAACTCGCCTCTATAAATTCTACATAACACACTACCAAATCCCAAACCTATTTCATCTTCCTCTCTCAAATATATTGACGACTCCACTCCAATTTTCATCACCAATGAATCCCGTCGATTTGGTTAGCATACCCTATAAGGATAACTACGCCAGTTTTGGTGCTTGACGACTAGGTCGGTCTTCCCATAGTTGGCCGCCTCCTCCGCTTCTAGGATGCTTGCAATATCAAGAAGAACGGCGAGTTCATGGGGATCGTTCTGCTTATTCTCGATGAAAAGGTACAATCATAACCAAGACCGGTTTCTATCTTCTACTTATGCTGCTTACTATTCTACTAATCAAGTTTAGTAACCGAAAAATTTTCATTCGATTTTGTTGGAAAAAGAAGAGACAGGTACGGACATGGAGCTTGGTCAGAAAAGACCAAGAGGACCCGGACCTAAAAAGACATGCGAGGAAGCTGCTGCTCATCACTAGCCTCCATTAAGTTGTTCATCACCAAAGAGATGAACATGATGATGAGAAAAAGCCTGCATAAAATGGAGAAATGTAAGGCTGAAAACCCAGAAGAAAGAAGATCAAAACTGAGACTAAGTCAAAGAAGAAAGGAAGGAAAGAAGATGTGGTGACAAGAAATCAAACAAACCAAGTCCGAAAAAGCGGAGGTTGATGATTCAAGAGCCTAACAAGCTGAGGTTAAAAAAAACTGAGGTGGGGATTCAAAGAACCAAGAAGACTAAGGCAAAAGAAAGGTACGGTGATGACTCAAAGAGAAACCAAAAAGACTATGGTTAGTAAGCCGAGGTGATGGTTTGAGTCAAACAGTCTAAAGCAAAGCTAAGGTGATGCTTCCGAGAGCCTAAAAGGAACAAGACTGGTGATCAAGAAGACACCTAGCAAAAGAGAAGCTCACCTAAAGAAAAAGGGAGCTGAATCCGGTTGGAGAGACAACCGAAGAAGACGTGAGGGATTCACGCACAAGACTTCAAGAACAACGTGGAGAGCTCACAGTAGACTTGAAGGTGAAGAAGAAAGCTCACCATGTTAGGGAGCTAAGGAAAGTTGCAGCGACAACCGGAAGAAGACGTGACGGAAGTTCACGAACTGAAGACGTGAGAGGAAGCTCACGGAGATGACTTGAGAAGATATAGAGAAGGCTCATGGGAAAGAGTCAAAGTGTTTCCTACAAGAAAGAAAATTTGTCAAGAAATTGGTCAAAAGAAACAGAGGGAGATTGCGAAATATCTGTTAAGAAGTGACAAAAAAATTCGCAGAAGAAGAATCTCACCTGGATGGGAGCAGAAGCTGGTTGGAGACGCAACTAGAGGATACGTGAGGAAGCTCATGGAGAAGATGCAGAGGAAGACTGAGTAAAAAACCCATCAAAACGACGGCAATGAAATTTCAGATAAGAAGAAGCTGAATTCAGTGGATTCCAAGAAAGAGGGAGAGCGAAAAGCTAAGTGTACCAGCGGCTACGCCAAAGGGATACGCATAGAAGAGATGTGATTCCAGCAAAGAAGAAGAAGCTATGGGATTGAAATCCCTAAATTGAATTTGAGGTTTTAATCAAAGGATTCAAGAGGAGTGTTGGAATTGAATCCTTGATTAAAACCTGTAAAAGAGAAAGCTTCAAGTGAGAAGACATGAACAACATACAAGAGCTTCAAGTGTAGAAGAAGAAATAGAAGAAGAAGAAGTTGTCGTGAAAGAAGGTCAACGACAAGAAGAGGAACAAGAACAAAGTCAAACAGTTGGACTTTGAGTGGTTTTGTGATAATGGGCCATTGTTTGGTTAAAGCCCAAATAATGTAACCTAGTTAAGTCAGACCAAGACACTACAAGAAAACTGGCTTTTTACGACTACATTCGGCGACTAAATATGTAGTCGTAAATTTGGCGACTAATTAGCGACTGCTTAGCGACTATGTTACGTCTACACATATTTAGTCGTATATTAGTCGGTGTAATGCGACTACATAAATTAGTCGTAAAAGTGGTCGTAAATTAGCGACCACTTTATGACTAAATGTCACAAGGGGAAAATAGTCGTCAACTAGTCGCCAAATAGGCGACTAAAATGCGATTCTGGTGGCGGGTCGTAAAATAGTCGCTAACTTGGCGACTAATATGCGACTGAAACGGCGAGTCGTAAAACAGTCGTAAGTGCTGACAAAAGCTCGAGATTGTGGTTCTAGACTGGTCCGACCGATGAAGGTGTGGAAGAAGATTTTGAAGAAAACATCAGACCAGAGCTTTAGCCTCATAGAAAATCAAATCTCAAGCTTATTAATTCCTTATCGAGTTATTTCATGTGATGTTTTTATGTGGAATTTCTTATGTGAAACTTGTTTGCAACCAAGTGTCATCATTCTGATAATTCAATAATCAAAACCGGTTTATTTTTGTCTTGCTATTCAAAATTAATAAAAAGAACATTACCAATTACTACACAACCAATAGTTAAAATTTAAAGTTTCAAAATAAAAAGTCAAAAACATGATCCTTGATTTCAAATTTGGGGCATATTTGTGGTTTAGGGTATAAGAGTATAGGGTTTGAAGTATATTGAGATTTGGGGTGTAGGATATAAGAGTATAGGGTTTGAAGTATAATGAGATTTAGGGTTTAGGGTACTATAATACGATTGAGGCAAATGATCGTATGGTTTAGCGGGAATATTATTGTTTTTTTAAGAGAGAGTCAGTTGAAGATTTGATGGACTTTTATGTTTTTTATTTATTTAGGGTCAAAAAATTTTTAAAAGGTTTGAGTATTATCATTTTGTAAACCCTAAACTCTATACCCCAAGCACAAACCCTAAACTTTTTAACATAATATATATTATAAAACCAAACACGAAATCTAACACTTCTAAACACAAATTCTAAATAAATATACTCATTTCTAAATTCAAAACTCCAACTCAAAAATATTGAAACTCAAATCTCAAACCCTCGTACATGAACTCTAACCCTTACACATAAAACTTATCAAAACTAACCAAAATATAACTATCTTGCAAATGAATTTGATTATAAGTGAGATATAGTTTCAAAAATTTGTAAATATTTATGGATACATAATTTGTCTTCAAAACAAGAAAAAAAGTGAAATATTATTATAAATTAAATAAAACGTTTTAAAGGAAATAACTAACAAAACACATCAAAAATACATTTGAGAAGATGAAAGCCAATTAAAACAGTTAAGTTAAATCACTAGGATTGATGACATGGCAACTTTGGATATCTAATCTTGTCCGTTCAAAATCTTGGAGAGCCAATCTTGACCGTTTAACCCATTTTAATCTCTCACGCTCTTAATTTTTTTGCTCTGCCGACAAAGAAAAAAAAATCGAAAAAGAAACATCATCTCTCACCTTCTCTCTGCGAAAAGCTATTAGGGTTTTTGAGAAATGTTTGGGTATGATTTGATTGTCGTGTTTATCTCTTTCAATCTTCTTCAAATCTCTAAATTTTCGCTCAGACTAAGCTCCCAATTGCAAGCCATTTCTTCATTTCCGTTCGATTGCTATGTGGTTGTGAAATCAGAGAAGTTCTAACTTGTTTATTGTTTCATTTCAGACCCAAATCCAAAGCTCAACCTACCTCTGTCACCACGGGTAAAGACTAAACTCATAAGCTTCCAAATTTTACTTCAACTATGGATCTCGATTTCGCGAGATTCATATTCGCCGCCATCTCATGCGGATCCTTCGGTTCGCAACGAAACCCAGGTGAGCAGAGACACTCACGATAACTTGCTTGGCTTCTCTCTCTGTTAAATTCTGAAACCCTAATTTCTGAGTTCTAAATTTTCAGTTTCATTTCAACTCGATTAAGGAAACATTGCAATTGGTATAGAAGGTATGAGATGATTTAGAAGGAGTCGCACACAAAATTTACTTTGATGTTCAGATTAATCGTTCACCTGCAGGTTATTAATGTTTCCTCCTTTAATTTTGGAATTTAGATTAGAAAATTCACGCACAAAATTTACTTTGGTGATATGTGTAGTTGATTGAGGATGTTTCTAATTCTAAATTTAGCTTAAACGTATTGTGTGATTGTAAAACATTACTCTTTGAACTAGAAAATGCTCTTTCTTGGTTTCCAAATACTATGTTGTCTATCTGACCAGGTCTTTGTTTGTATGTTTGTGATTGTACTTGTAGCATCTCAAATTCCTCTTGATTATGTGTATTGACCTCTTTAGGTGTTAAGTTGTTGTTCTTGCTTTTGTGTATAGAACCGAATGCTTTGTACTTGTCTAATTTCTTATTTGATCTTATGGTACAGAATACAATATTAAAAGAGGTATATCAAAGAATGTAGCCAGCCACGAGTTCCAAATAAGTTTTAGCCAAATCGATTTGTGATTGTTTTTCGGAGATCTCTGGATTTCAGATTTGTGACCATTGTTGTTATAAACAGATGATGTGTAAAGCACATTTTGATGAAGAGGAGAAGGAACTGAAGCTGCTAAAATGGGGAAAAAGAAGCAGAAGAAATTGATGAATCAAGGTGCTAGATGTTTGAGAGTGACTCATTTACAGTCCAAAATCCGAACAAGCATTTGTAATACTAGATGATTTTTTACAAGTTTAGATACAAATAGTCGTTAATCAGTCATCAAATAGTCGTAAAGTAGTCGCTAAATTTGGCGACTACACTACGACTGCAACAAGAACACTTTTGTTCATGCGGATTAATCGCAAACTAGTCGTAAGGTAGTCGTAAATTTAAGCTTCTACATTACGACTAAATTACGACTACATGAAATAGTCGTAACTTAGTCGCCAAATAGCGACTATATTTACGACTAATGTATTTAGCGACTAGGGATTTACGACTGCACTAAATAGTCGTAAAATAGTCGTAATTCTTGATTTGGCGACTAAACTACTACTAATGTTGCAGTCGTAAAAACCCTGTTTTCTTGTAGTGAGACAAGAGTGTTGTTGTTTAGCTAATAAGTCAAGAGTTGTTGGAGTTGGCTTGTGAAAGAGAGTCTGTGATGTAGAAGCATGGCGCAAGTGTGTGTGTGGTAAAAGAAACCACTATATGTGTGTTGTGTAAGAAAAACACAACAATATTAACAATGTAGTATTTAAAGTGCAAAAACGTTTTCTTGCTTTTCTCTCTAGAAAAAGTAAATTAAATAGAACAAGAGATAAAGAGATAGAGAGAACAAATCTTTGAGAGTGAAACAAAGGTTAGATGCAAGAAATCCGACATATTTTAGTCGGTTAGATACAACTTTTCAAGCTTGGTCACATTTGCTTCATTTTTTCCCGCCTATTAGTTGCTTCTGTTGAGAATTTAAGATTGAATTAATCGTTAAAATCATCTTTGCAAATTGATTTGACTTTTAATGGGAAAATAACTAAACCCTCTTCCAATGTTTAACAGTGTTCAGTCATACATGGCTTCATCCCTGCTGCTCGTGCCGACCAATTCCGCGATTTTCTAATCGAATGTGCCACCTTCCATCTCAGAGAATTTCACATTGGTCGTTGCCCAAACCTTTATAAGATCACCGAGCATCTTTTTTTCATCCGCTTCTTGCCACTTGCCAGCCACAACATTTGTTCATGTTTTTGAACTATGACCTACCATTCCCCACGAAAAATTCATGTTGTGGAACCACACCCATCCCCAAGCATTGGCTAACACCAATCTTGAACTCCCGGGCAAACCAACAATACCCTCCTTAAGAAACCGTATTATTATTCGCACTATCGTTTCTGTTCTTTAGTTTAAGGATTACTCCATGATTTTTATAACATAGATTATGTTTCACTTATAATTATTCCCCTCTTACAGTTAAGTATGAGCTCACATCCATGGAATTTATGAATTTGCATATTTTGCCTATCTTTGTAGCTAATTGATGGTAGACGATACTTATTTAAAAGCCAACTATGCCTTAAGGCCTAAAGAATACATACAACATTTCTACGACTTTCAAATTATTGCTAATTATTAGACGTTTTAATTGTTGACATTTACTCTTCCCAACATATTAAACAACATGTACTATAAAAAAAAGTATAAGAAGAAAGAGTTATTGTTTCGTTCTTGCTGCAAATTTTCACAGTCTCAAAAATTACAAAGGTTTCCGCAATTGAGAATGGTGCAGAGGTATGTAGATTGTTTTCACTAAACTTATAGACTTCATGATGTTAGCCAAAACCATTAATTACTGGTAAAATAAATTTGAATTGAAGGATGAATAGCAAAACAGCAGTGATGGTGGAAACGGTGGCCTCAACACAAACATCAAAATGACGGAGAAGGGGAGTAACCGTAAATGTGTCCGTCAGTATTGAAACGGTTTCCAACAAGCAGTAAATCCCTTAAGCAATCTACATGCTTTTGTTTACTTTCATTTTATGGTTAAACGTTCTTCTACTTTATGAACACTTTCAGAATTTTTATTTCGTACTTCTGTTCTTCCACGCAAATTCTTTTATATTGAGCATAAATAAATTCAGAATAAAGGGATTAATAAAAGCTTTTTTATAAAGTATAAACATCAATTATTTATTTCTTGGATATCGATAAGTAAACATATACTTGACAAAAAAAAAAGGATAAGTAAACACATACTGAAGTAGATAATTTTTTTTGGCAAATAAAGAAATAAAATACACATCCAATACGCAGAGGCAACGAACACACACATATTGAGTATTGGAAAAAAAAATTAAAACAATTATTTAGTCAAACTATCTTATAAATATACAAATGGTCAATTGGAACAATTCTTCTTTTGCCTCTTCATTTTATTCTTCACGCGAAATATGGTTTGTTAAACATCAGTAACCTCTTTTCATAGCCCAACGGATGCTCTAAACAAAGACATTTGTAACCCATGCACAAATATTAACCACATACACTAATTACAAACTAAAACAACACTCCAAGGCCAACAAACCACAACTCACCATGTTGTTCAAGTTTCGTATCCACACATATTTCCTAACATATATAATTACAAAACCAAAAACAGATCATCAACATACTATATGGAAGACGAAGGCAAAAAAACATCAAACGATACCAACCCGCGCATCGCGCGGGTCAAATCCTAGTACTACTAATATATGAGTCGGATCAAACTTAACTTTAACGAAATAAGGATTTACGTCTGTTTTCTATTTTTCCTTTTGGAAAAAATAAATAAAACATTTCCTTTTTTCCCCTAATTTTCGATGACTCTAACAATCGACCGACTTATCAAAATTAGGGATTTAATATATAAAGAGAGGAAGACGCATAGCGTTTCTTCATCGCTCCTCAAAATCTCTTCGAAGAACAAAAAAAAAAATCTCTCTCTCTCTCTCTCTCTCTCTCTCTCTCTCTCTCTCTCAAATCTTCTCCGTTTTCCAAAGATGTCGTCGAAGAAGATCGTGTTGAAGAGTTCCGATGGTGAATCCTTCGAGGTCGAAGAAGCGGTGGCTCTCGAGTCTCAGACCATAGCCCATATGATTGAAGACGACTGCGTCGATAACGGAGTTCCTCTTCCTAACGTCACGAGCAAGATCCTCGCTAAGGTGATTGAGTATTGCAAAAAGCACGTCGAGTCTGCTGCTTCCAAGAGCGAAGCCGTCGATGGTGGTTCCTCCGACGAAGACCTTAAGGCTTGGGATGCTGAATTCATGAGAATCGATCAGGCTACGCTCTTCGAACTCATTCTGGTTCGCGATTTCTCTCCCTCTTGTGTTTGATTTTGTGATTTTAGGGTTTCGATTGTGTTTGATTTTGGGATTTTAGGGTTTCGGTTGTGTCTGATTCGGAATTTTAGGGTTTTCGATTTGGGGAACAAATTAGGGCTTTCGATTGGAGAATTAGGGTTTCGTCGCCTCTTTTCTCGTATCTGAAATCTTTGGGTTTGTTTCTGAAATTGAAATTGTTAGGGTTCTTACTGAGTGTTCGGTGATATCAGAGTCCCCTGGAATTGAAATTTGTTAGGGCTTTGTTTGTTCATAAAGAATCGATCTTGAAGTGTAACAAGATGATTCCAATTATGTATTCAAATCTTTGTTTTTGAGATGATTTTGGATTTGGGTTTAGAGCTAATGGTTTGGATTTTGGGATATTGCAGGCTGCTAACTATCTGAACATCAAGAACCTTCTTGACTTGACATGCCAGACAGTTGCTGATATGATCAAAGGCAAGACTCCGGAAGAGATTCGCACGACTTTCAACATCAAGAACGATTTCACGCCCGAGGAAGAGGAGGAAGTTCGCAGGGAGAACCAATGGGCTTTTGAATGAGCAAGAAGAGGACTTTCGAGGGAGGTCGGGTCACGCAAACCTACTAAGTTTATTCCTTATGCTTATTGCTGTTTTCTAGTGTTGATCAATGTGGATGATGATGACTCTGTGCTCTCTTTCTTTTCTTCCCTGTTAAGATTGATCATGACTGTGTCTATTCTCGTGCTTTCTTTTTATGACTATCAAGAACCCAATGCTTTTGCTCTTGTTGGATATTTGTGGTTTCCGCAATCTTTTAAGAGTGATGTTGTTTTGTTTTGCAATGATCTTATTCTTCGTATTCTGTTGTTTTTGTTTTCTTTGTAACTCAGGCTTGGTAGGTGTTTAGTATCAAAGCACAATGTTTTGATAGTCGTGTAAGTAGTGGTTTCTGTACTACCGCGAGTTCTTCGACTAGTACGATTTGTTTTGGGGAAAATGGGGGCTCATGAAAATTATTATCCCCAAAACGAATCACTCAAATTAGTGAAAACCCTGTGTGAATCCTTGTGCTTATAAGAATCTAAAATCTGATGTAGTAAAAATTCTGATTTCTCCACTCATCGAGTTGCAAGTCTTTCGATTCTTACTCAAAAAATCGGATTCAGGTCAAGCTTGTAGAGGTCAATGTCAAGATTATCGACCCTAAAACAAATTGGTCAAACCCATGTGTCTAATAACATTTTGTTTTGATCCTTTGGAAACCTTCCTAATAGGCCAATAAGAATCTGAAATGTGATGGAAGTCGATAAGGATTGTGATTTCTCCACTCATTGAACAACCAAACGTTTCGATTCTTACTCGAAAGTCCGATTCAGGTCAAGATCGTAACTGAAGCATTTGGACGAGTGAGAGATATATATACGATGAGATAGCAAAGTTGAGAGAACATATCTCCAACTACAAGTAAATGAGGGCGATCCCAAATTCATTTACTCCAGAGCTAAAATCTATAGTTGATACTCCAACATACATAGCCCATCAAATTATTTATCGAAGTAAATATGACCGGCATGCTACATTACGCACTCGTACCTTGTGAACATTTTCTCGAGTTTACGGTACACACTTATTCATTTTCTCATATTAATTGTAGTGTGTGGTTGGTTGTCGAATTACAGTTGATGTCGTCTTCGATTACATGTGATCTATGTTTGTATAATTGTATATCAAGGGAATTCGTAGATCATACATATATACAAAAATTTTGAAGATGCTATATCGAGTCTTGTATCTATCTTCTCTATATAAATGTACTGGTACGGTCTTATTCAAAATCTTCATTCTTCACCAACCAAAGGCAACATTCATTAAGGAACACAAAAACAATCACTGATCCTCCTACTCCATAAATTCACACGTGTGAAATGGAAGATGAGGTATTGGGCCAATGAGAATCACGAGGCCCATCACAAATGTCTCCGGGAAAAAGGAAAAACGTGAAACCACTTGTGTGCTTAACCTGCAAAAAAAAGAGAATATTTTGAAAAAGCAACGACAGGTGTCAAATTATGATTCAGCGATCCAGATCGGAGAAGTATAATTATTCTATATATATATATATATATATATATATATATATTTAGTACATTATTATGTGTTAAATGTGTGTAAAGGAAATACAAAACTGAAAAGTAATTCTTCGTCTTTTATCGTCTTTAAAGAAATGCATAAAGTAAGATGTAAATCATTCTTGTTATGAATAATAACCAAAACACACTATATGTATTTGTGATTAAACTAGAAAGAGTGGAGAACAAGGAAGTGGGGACGAGAGAGATAGAGTGCAAGAGAATTTTTATGATTACTTTCATGTTGTCCACGTCCTTAGTACAAATTCATCTCATATATATATAGTAGTATATAGTAATGACATTTGACCTTTGATGACACTAAGATACATTAATAATTGGATTAGTGACATATGAGTGTTTAGCATTGGATTATACCACTTGTAAACTATTTGGGTAAACTGGTCGATGAATAATCACCATAGATTTAACAATTCATTTTTTTTTCTTTCTAATTTCGTCTTTATATTCTTCGTTTCTTCTTTGTATTTTACACACTCCAGAAGAAGTTATAAACAAAAATGGATGAAATGAAGCCAAGTGAAGCAAACTTAACGCCGATGACTCCGTTAGGGTTTCTCGAGAGAGCAGCCACCGTGTACGGTGACTGTACTATTGAAATTAAACTTAATTTTGGTTTAGCTTAATGAAGAGTTTAGAATTTTCTAGAAACATCATATAATCTCATCACCTCCTTTGAGATTCTAGAGAATTCTTTTAGTTTATTATCAAGATAAGAATATAGAACAATCTAGATAATTGTAGGATAAATAATCTAGATGTTGTAGAGATGTCTAAATGTTGTAGAAAATTCTAGAGACTTGTAAAATATTTAGTAAGTAAAGAGGTTAGTAGAATAATCTAGAAATTTAGGGAGAGATCTTTGGGAGGCTATAAATACCTCCTCACCCTCTCATTTGTAAAACATACAATATACAAGAACATAAGAAAGTTGAACAAGTGAATACAGAATAAGTTCAAACAAAGAGTGTTCAAGTTCATAAGTTCTCTAAATTTCTCTAAGAGTCTTTCAAGTATTCTCTAAAAGCCCTTCCATATTTCTTCATCATACTTAGAGGGTCTTTTGTTTATTTCGGGTTTCTCGGGGTTGTACGGTCTTGGGCTAGTGCTAAGCACTATCAAGAGAGGTTTCTTTACATGGTATCAGAGCCCTTCTAATTGTGCTCAACAGGATCGGATCTTAGAGAGCTCGGGTTTACTCTAAGTATGGAATCTGAGTCGTGTTGTTGGATTGGGAATGGAGATCTTAAACCAATCTAACTACCGGTTATGGAAGTCATGTATGGAGTCATACTTGGTTAGTGAGGACTTATGGGATGTCGTCGGCGGTAGTAGCACAACACCACCAAGGGGAGCTGCTGCGACAGCGGAAGCGACAAAGGAATGGACACGGAAGAATGCCAAGGCGGAGTTTGCGTTAAAGAGGTCAATATCCTCAGGAGTATTTGAGCATGTCTCAAGGTGTAATTCCGCTAGTTTAATTTGGCGGGCGCTAAATCAATTGTTCAACAAGAAGAATGAAGCTCGACTACAGTTGTTAGAGAACGAGCTGGCAAATGCGAAGCAGGGGGAGTCTACAATCTCAGAGTTCTTCATTAAGGTAAAGAACCTTTGCTCTGAGATTAATAATCTTAATCCGGAAGAATCAATTTCGGAGGCGAGGTTAAAACGTTCTATTATTCGAGGTCTACGACCCGAGTATACACCGTTTGTGACCTCGGTTCAAGGATGGCCTACAAAACCTTCCTTGGAGGAGTTTGAAAATTTATTAGCTTCGCAAGAATCCTTAGTCATGCAAATAGCGGGTGTTAAAGTACATGATGAGTCGGGAAGTACTTTTGTAGCTTGGAGACAACAGAGTTTCAAAGCTAAACATAAGAATCATGGAGGAGAAGGATCGTCCACGGGAGATAAGAAGGAATTCAAGTGCTACCGGTGTGGAAAACTTGAGCATTTTAAAAAGGACTGTCGAGTCAAGCTAAAGGAAACAAATATGGCAGAATCAAAAGGTCATACTGAAGAAGAAAAATGGGGAAAGTGTTTCACGGTGGAGGCTGCAACTTCATGTACATCCACAACTAAAACTTTGGAAAATAATTGGATAGTGGATTCGGGTTGTAGCCATCATATCACCGGAGACATGAAGTTATTTTCTAGTCTTCAGAATAATGATGGGAAAGATGCCATTATTACCGCGGATAATTCAGTCCACCGAGTTGTAAAGGAAGGTACTGTTATCATTAAAGGAGATGATGGAAGTCCAATCACACTCAAGAACGTGTACCATGTTCCTGGAGTTAAGAAGAACCTTCTCTCTGTGGTGAATGCGGTAGACTCGGGTAACTACGTTCTATTTGGCCCAAGAGACGTTAATTTCTTAAAGAACATTAAAGAGTTAAAGGCAGATGTGGTTCACACTGGAGCGCGGGTTAAAGATCTATATGTCTTATCGGCCTCAAACACTTATGTGGAGAAGATGAGTGCCAATAATAATGCCTACATATGGCACGCTCGACTTGGTCATATAAATATGACTAAGCTGAAAGTCATGGTGAATAAAGATTTGGTAAATGGACTCCCAAAATTGAAGATTCAAGATGAAGGAAAGCTTTGTGAAGGATGTCAATATGGAAAATCACATAGACTTCTATTTGATAACTCTACTTCACGGTGTAGTGCTCCGTTAGAGAGGATCCACAGTGATTTGATGGGTCCAACAAGAACATCCTCCTATTCCGGGTTTTGCTACATGTTGTTGTTCGTTGATGATTTCTCACGGTACACATGGGTATACTTTGTGAAGGAAAAGTCAGAAGTATTTTCCAAGTTTCAAGAATTCAAGATTACCGTGGAAGGCGAGTTGGGTCGGAAAATAAAGACTCTAAGGACGGATAATGGAGGGGAGTTTATGTCAAAGGAGTTTCTCTCTTTTTGTCGAGACCGTGGCATCAAGAGAGAGTTTACATGTCCATATACACCTCAACAAAATGGAGTAGCAGAGAGAAAAATCAGACATTTAAGCGAGACATGTAGAAGTTGGTTACATGGCAAGAACTTGCCTAAAGCTTTATGGGCAGAAGGCATGAGATGTGCAGTGTATGTCATCAACCGAATGCCACTCAGTCCGAACAATATGAAGTCTCCTTATGACATGGTTCATAAGAAGAAGCCAATGGTGAAACATCTCAGGATATTTGGATCCATTTGCTATGTCCATGTATTTGACTCTCAGAGAACAAAATTGGAGGCAAAAGCAAAGAAGTGCATCTTTGTCGGCTATGATGAACAAATGAAGGGATGGAGGTGTATGGATCCTGAGACACACAAGTATGTTGTGTCTCGAGATGTTGTCTTTGATGAAGTTTCTTCATACTATGGGACACCTCAAGTCTTGGTTGAGAAGGAAGGTGATGGTTCTTCTAAGATCGATAAACCAGTTCTTGAAGTACCAAGTGAGGGTGAAAGTCCAAGAACAGAGACGCAAAATGAAAGGGGGAGTACTAATCAAGAGGAGAATCAAGATAATGGTTCTTTGGTAAATCAAAGACCAAAGAGGAACATTATCAGGCCTGCTCGGTTCAGAGATGAAGATTTCATTACTACTTACTCATGTTACTTTGCAGCTCCATTAGATGAAGAGAAGCCATCATCATATGATGAAGCAAAAGGAGTTTGTGAGTGGGAGACCGCAATGAAGGAGGAAATGGATGCTCTAATAAAGAATGAAACTTAGGATTTGGTTCCAAAGCCCAAGGATGTCCAACCTGTCTCTTGCAAATGGGTGTATCGAATTAAGTAAAATACCAATGGAAGCATTGATAGATATAAGGAAAGGTTGGTTGCTCGAGGGTTCTCTCAGAAGTATGGAGAAGATTATGATGAGACTTTCAGTCCAGTGTCTAAGATGACAACGGTACGCTCTCTGTTATCTTTAGCTGCAAGCCTTGGTTGGAAGTTATGGCAATTAGACATGAAGAATGCTTTTCTATACGGTGAGCTTGATAAGAATATTTTTATGGAGCAACCACTTGGTTTTAAATCACGAGAGCATCCTGATTATGTGTGCAAGCTTAAGAAGGCTTTGTATGGGTTAAAGCAAGCTCCACGAGCCTGGTACGGAAAGCTTGCTCAGCTTCTTCAGTTTTGCGGGTATGCGCCATCGAATTCTGATCCGAGTCTCTTCTTAAAGAAAAATGGAGGAGTCCATGTGGTAGTTCTACTTTATATAGACGACATGATAATTACGGGGAATGATGAGGCAAATATCGCTCGTCTACAAGAGGATATGTCGATAAGGTTTGAGATGAAGAAGTTGGGAGAGTTGAATAACTTCCTTGGTTTGGAAGTTGAAAGGGTTAAGGACGGAATATTCATCGGCCAACAAAGCTATGCAAGAAAGATTGTTGAAAAGTTTGGAGTACACAAAGGAAAGACGCGTACTACTCCTATGGATGTGAACATGAAGCTTAAGCGTGATGAAGGGTCCTTAGTACCCGATCCTTGACCTTATCGCTCTCTTGTGGGAAGTCTCTTATACTTAACCATTACAAGACCTGATATTGCCTTCGCGGTAGGTCTTGTAAGTCGGTTTATGCAGGCACCAAGGAAGCCGTATCTCGAGGCAGCTAAGAAGATTTTGAAGTATGTGAAAACAACTCTTGGCATGGGTTTGGTGTACAAGTACAATGCCAAGGTTTCCCTTCATGGTTTCACAGATGCTGACTTTGGTGGAGATCTAGATGACCGGAAGTCAACTTCGGGGTATGTGTTCTTATGTGGAGACACAAGTGTTTCGTGGTGCAGTAAGAAGCAACCAACATTGTCACTGTCTACCACTGAAGCAGAGTATAAAGCTTCGACTCTCGCAGCTCAAGAATGTATATGGCTTTGTAGGCTTCTTGAAGATTTGTTCGAGCCAATCAATAAAGCGACTGCGATCTATGGAGATAATCAAAGTGCTATCAAGTTGGCTAATAATCCAGTGTTTCATGCAAGGACGAAGCATATTGAGCTGGAACATCACTTCATAAGAGAGAAGGTACTTGATGGGACAATCGAAGCTTTGGAGGTTCGAAGTGAGGAAAAAGTTGCGGATATCTTCACCAAGTCATTACCAAAGGGAAAATTCGAGTTACTTTGTTCGAAGCTCGGGATGGTTGACAAAATCAAGTTTAAGGGGGAGTATTGAAATTAAACTTGATTTTGGTTTAGCTTAATGAAGAGTTTAGAATTTTCTAGAAACATCATATAATCTCATCACCTCTTTTGAGATTCTAGAGAATTCTTTTAGTTTATTATCTAGATAAGAATATAGAACAATCTAGATAATTGTAGGATAAATAATCAAGATGTTGTAGAGATGTCTAGATGTTGTAGAAAATTCTAGAGACTTGTAAAATATTTAGTAAGTAAGGAGGTTAGTAGAATAATCTAGAAATTTAGGGAGAGATCTTTGGGAGGCTATAAATACCTCCTCACCCTCTCATTTGTAAAACATACAATATACAAGAACATAAGAAAGTTGAACAAGTGAATAAAGAATAAGTTCAAACAAAGAGTGTTCAAGTTCATAAGTTCTCTAAATTTCTCTAAGAGTCTTTCAAGTATTCTCTAAAAGTCCTTCCATATTTCTTCATCATACTTAGAGGGTCTTTTGTTTATTTCGGGTTTCTCGGAGTTGTACGGTCTTGGGATAGTGTTAAGCACTATCAAGGGAGGTTTCTTTACATGTACCTCCATCGTTTACGGCGATTCCACCGTCTACACATGGCGGGAAACAAATCTCCGTTGCCTCCGTGTCGCGTCGTCTCTGTTTTCATTCGGAATAAAAAAATCCGATGTTGTCTCTGTCATCTCCGCTAATACTCCGGCGATGTACGAACTCCAATTCGCCATCCCGATGACCGGAGCAATCCTTAACAACATCAACACTCGCCTCGACGCATGAACGATCTCTGTTCAACTTCACCATTACGAATCTAAGCTTCTCTTCGTCGACGCCTTTTACTCCGATCTCGCCGTAAATGCGATCTCGAAACTGGAGAAACCGCCGATTCTCGTCTTAATCGCCGACGACGAAGAGGAAGGTGGTGATGACGTGGCGGATCATTCAAAATTCTGTTACACGTACGGCGGTTTAATCGAGAGAGGAGATCCGGATTTTAAATGGATCCGACCCGAAACCGAATGGGATCCGATTGTTGTTAACTACACATCCGGTACGACGTCATCACCCAAAGGAGTGGTTCACGGTCACAGGGGTATTTTTGTCATGTCTATTGATTCACTAATCGATTGGACCATACCGAAAAATCCGGTTTACTTATGGACCTTACCGATATTCCACGCTAACGGTTGGTGTCTACCGTATAGTATCGCCGCCGTCGGCGGAACTAACGTCTGTTTACGTAAACTCCAAACGCCGTTAATCTACCGTTTAATCAGTCATCACGACGTTACTCATATGTGCGGCGCACCGGTTATGTTAAACATGTTAACGGCGAATCGTCACGAATCTCTTAAAACTCCGGTTAATTTTTTAACCGCCGGTTCATCTCCACCGGCGACGGTGATTCTCCGAGCAGAATCACTCGGTTTTATAATCAGTCACGGTTACGGATTAACCGAAACCGCCAGTGTGATCGTCTCTTGCGCGTGGAAACCGGAATGGAATCGATTACCGGTTAGTGAGAAAGCGAGATTGAAAATCCGGCAAGGAGCGTTAGCCGGGACGGTTTAACTGTCGGAGAGATTGTGATGAGAGGGAGTTCGGTTATGCTCGGTTATCCAAAATATCCGGTCGGAACAGAGAAAGCTTTGAAGAATGGTTGGTTCTTAACCGGAGATATTGGAGTGATTCATGAAGATGGGTATTTAGAGATTAAGGACCGGTCTAAAGATGTGATTATAACCGGTGGTGAGAATGTGAGTAGTGTTGAGGTAGAAGCGGTTTTGTATTCGAATCCGGCGATTAATGAAGCGGCGGTTGTGGCGAGATTTGATGAGTATTGGGGAGAAACGCCGTGTGCGTTTGTGAGTTTGAAAACCGGGTTAAACCGGAAAGTAACGGAGAAGGAGATTATAAAGTATTGTAAGGAGAAAATGCCACATTATATGGTTCCTAAAACGGTTTTGTTTCTTGATGAGTTGCCTAAAACTTCTACTGGGAAGATTCCTAAGTTTAAGCTTAAGGAGATTGTTAAAAAACTGGGTTCCACGAGGTTGAGTCGGATGTAAAACAAGAAATAAGAAAATTGGTTTGATTTCAAGTGTAAGATTTTTGTTGAATTTGAGGGTTTTTTGTTAAGAAGAAGAGAGATATGTAAAGTGGCGGAAAATATTTAAAAGATTGCAACTTGTTAAACATCTCTTTCACTCTTTCGAATCAAAATAATTGAAAAGACAAAAAATATCAAAAAGCTCCGAGGCCGGAAATGGAACCCAGGTCTCCTAGGTGAAAGCCAGACATCCTAACCGCTGGACGACATCGGATTTATGGTTACATATTCGATTTTATAAACTTTATTAATTTTGATATTTCATGGTTTTAATATTAGTCACTTTTACTATGCAAAATCAAATACGCATTATACTGTTTGTTCAACTAATTTGGAAAGAGTGGAAGATTTTTGCATTAGATAACATCTGTGGATGGATTTATCTCTCTTATTTTCCATGGACCATAGAAAACACATTGTTATTTTTTCCCTTATGATACATTTGGTTATATTCGACTATTTGCAAATAGTTTTGTTCGATTCGACTATTTGGTTATATTTTTGTGTTGCCACCTCTACACATAATTATATTTTCACAAAAACACAAAAGCATGTAAAACGAAAGCTATAATGTTTCCAAACTACTGTTAAAACAAAAAATATTTCAATTTATTCACTTTATGACTTTAATCGGTTCTTCATTACTGCTAGTTGTATCTGTAGCCTCCTCTTGGGATTATCCACCTCTCCCATCCCTGGCGTTTCCTTAACTTGTAACCCTATACACAATTTGATTTAAAATATCAGTATTTTTTAATTATCCATTTTTTTGTGAGTTATACGATTATATACTTTTGAGTTTAAGACGATAAAAAAAATATGTGTAGTTACTAATATTACCTGGACTTCAACAGTTGTTGATGTTCTCAATGAACGCAATATCAATTCAATATCATTGGTCATGCGTTTGATCTGGTTTAAACAAAACAAGAAATAGTATTACACATTTTATTCTTCAAAATCGATTATACCTAATCATTAATTTACTTACTCGTGAAAATTCTGCAATTACGAAAACATCAACCCATCCTTCATTGTCCATGAAAGACCTCAAGTACACATCTTTTACCAAATTTTCATCCCTATGACCAATCAATGTAAACATGTCACGATAAATATGTAAAACCCAAAAATATATATATATATCATGAAAGCAAAAAAAGAGAGAAGTAGTTTAGTTACCTAAAATAATAATCAATTTGCTCGACGATTAAAGAAGATAAATTAGACCTTAATGCCAACATCCTCAAATCCGGAATACAAGCTAAATCTGTATGTAACTCACACAAGTTAATGAAACTCAAAATAGTTATAGTTATTATATTCATGAAAAAAATTTAGAAAAAGTCTTATATCAACTTGCCAAACTCAGGTTTGTAAGAAAACTGTGGAAGAGGAAACCATGGTTCGAAAGAAGATGGTGTTGGAAAATTAGACATCACAGCGGAAGGAGACGGTGCAGATTGCACTTGCTCGACCGTTCGCTGATTGGAGGAAGACATCTGGTTCTGATTTGCGTTTCGTGTACTATTGATCATTGTAGTTTGTAGACAATGTTACGTTTTATATGATTACAAGTTGAATCAAAACAGAAGAAAATATATAAAAGGCGAGAGTTTATATGACCGGACTAGTAAAATTTGATTCCAAGTTGAATTAGTTAAAAACTTAAAATAGATTCGATTGGGAAAGAAAAAAAAACACACAATTCCTAGTTGACTTATACTTTTGGATATGTGTACGCTTTTATCCAGTTTCAAATCAATATATGAATCATATGTTATTTTTTTTAATATAAAAAACTAACAGCTAAATTGTGTTTTTCCATTAGAGCCAAGAAGTTTTGATGAAGAATATCATAGAACAAAAAGATTGTTGCTTCCAAAATTGTTTTCGTCAGAAAAACAAACAACACACAATACTGAAAAAAAAGAAGAAGATTGTTGCTTCCAAGTCCTTTACTTAAATCTGACTGCTTAAGCCTAATCATCGGCTTACGAGCAAAGACGGTTGTTCCAAAGAAATCAACCGTAGTTTCGGCAAACTGTATCATAAAGATACTTGTTTCTTCTCTTTATATTCCTCCAAAGTTATCAGTGATTCCTTGTTTTTGATCCAATCTGCAGGCCTAGGCATGATTATCGCAATATATCCTTCGCGATCAGCCTGAAATTATATTTTGTAAAAATTAAACGACGTAATCAAAATACGAAATATCATATCATTTTTACCCTACTCATATACAAATGCAAAGAAATTGTGGCTAGTCATATACGAAACACGGATTTGTCAAACTAATTTCAATTTTTTTTTCTCGTATATCTTACCGATGAATTTAGAAGTTGTGGCTGCTTGATTAATCTCTCGTTAACCTCCAAGAGAGAGCCTTTAACACAACACCTATAACAAAACCAACACAGTAAAAACAAAAACTTCAATTCCTTGTGCATAAGAAAACTTACGACAAAGGAAAATTGAAACAAGAATTAAACTTTGCACCTCACAATATAAGAATCATTAGCAGTAGTAACTTTGCACAACGCTGTATTCGATTCAGACCGCATCGCATTCTGTGACCGAGAAGAACATATGAAAACACTCTCTAAAAATCCTTTATTAGCAAAAACTCTTAAAGAAAGCAAAAAATCACCTTTTTACGCTTGCCGGAGACTTTCAAGACACTACGATCAGACTTACCGACATTAAAATCAATGTTAGTGATTCCACCTTCGTCTTTAAATGCAACATGTGTTGGAGCTAATCCAATTACACACAAACTTAAAAAAAAAAAACACAAGTAAGAAAAAATAAAAACCAATTTCATTACTTGATTCAGAACAAAGGAACAAACTTTAAACATACCCATTAGCGTGACGGTATATATATTGATCATGACCCGGTTTAGTAAAATCTGCACACAAAAAATTGAAATTGGGTTTTATTCACAAATCTGGAAAAGTAAAAGAAAAATAATGAAAATATGAGAGTACCTGTAATGAAGTAAGAAACGAAATTGATTTGTGTAGCTGAAGGAGGAGAAAGTGGAAGATCTCCAATTTCTGAAAGCAACAAATTTCGCAATTCGTCTTCTTCGGCTACTTGCGTTTGCTCGTTGCAAGTTTCTACTACTTCCTCTGATTGATTTTGATTAGTTGATTCGATTTCTGGATTCTTCGCTACCGTAAGCTCTAAAATCTCCATAGTTTTCAAAGAAGAAATCGTTTTCTTTCTCAATTTCTGAGTTTAACCTTTCTCCGACGGCGAATATCAGTCAGAGTTAGCAAAGTAAACTAATGGGCCTCATAAAGGCCCATTTAGTGATTATAGCATGTCTCTTCAATGTAAATTTATTTTTAGTTATACATGAGTCTTATACCATACAATAACCATTTTACTTATTCTATAAGAACATCAAATCAAGCAAGATTAGTGTTTCTAGATTTCTTGCACCGGAATATTAGTCACCGGTTTACTTATGAGATCCCTTATGTTTAACGGAGAGACAACATGTTTGTCTCCAGAATAGAACAGATTAGCGATGTCTTTATTGGTTCTCTCGGTGGTGTGACGCCCATCGAAGAACAAAAATGATTTCTGGTAACTGCAGAGATTCGAATGCACGTAGCTATAACCACATCCATAAGCATTTCTCGATCCAGTACCACAACACGATGTCGTTGTATCAGTATATCCTAACCATCAAAAACACGGTATCATTTTAAATCATAACTAGATTCTGAATGTCGAAAAGAAGTTTTATTTATTTGTACAATTACCGTAGCGCGATGGTTCATTAATCCTCCGGAGAATTTCTCCATTCAAATCAAAGACGATGTATCGTAAGTTGCGGTAAGGTACGGTCATTGCAGAAAGCACACGACTAAGCCGTTCATTGTGTGTAGTCACCATGAAATTAACCATCTCCATACAACTTTCCTCGGTCTTAAACTCTTGTCTCACTACCGGTAAGCAACCAAGCGGTTCCAAGTTCTGTACCGCAAACTTCCTCGCCCTACCTGGCTTGTACAAACTCTGCATTTATAGATCAAAAAACATTTCCCAGTTCAATATTCGATTGATCCACCAAAAAATTCCAACTACAATCAATCTTGTAAAGGCTAGGCCAATTCCATAAACCTGTAAACTTAGAACCAGAGACCGGACCATAGAGAGTGCCAAGACTAGACGGATTAGTCAATATTGCAACATTTCCTTTTAAGAGACTTTGTTAAGTAACTAAGCATATACCATTAAATTTCTTGAAATCCTTTGGAGAACAGAGGCAACATGAGCAAGTTGCTCCACAAGATTAGCATTTGGATGCGACTTAGCGAAATTCAAGTAATCCTCAGCTCCGATGTTGATCATGTATATTGCTTCCGCTCGTTCTTTATCAGACCATTTCATACGTAACTCTATAAATTTCGATACTTGTTCTCCAAAACTCATCTGCCAAAACAACACACACACAAAACATATATATTATTACTATAACTTTTATTTTTATTTTTAACGAGATTCTGAAGCCTGTAATTACCCATAGACAAAACTACAACATGTAATATTAATTTCGTACCAAGTCAAGAAATTATAATTACAAATCCATTTTTTTTAGTCTAAATCCTCTTGTTTTGTCTATGAAGAAACTTACAGTATTATTAGATTGAGATCCAAGAACAAATGATCCAGCAATGGCGAAGCTTGCTCCATAAGAAAGATCGGCTTTTGGATCAAGAACCGGAGGAACCGGTTCGTGAATACCAATCAATTGACCTACATGGAATTAAGATCAGAATCAATTACAATAAAGTACAAGTCTTTTGTCTATTTTTGTATATTTATTATATATTTGTGTGTACCGATGAAATCCGGGACGATGTAGCCGTCAGACCACCGGCCGGTGGGGATGTCGACGGACTCGCCGTAAGGCCACGTGGTGGCGGGATCCGCCTCCGACGAGAAGAACTTGGTGTTGCCAACATCGTAAGAAGAGTCTCCGAAAGTGAATAAGAGAGGAGTCTCGCCGGAAACGTTCGCCGGAAAAGTGAATAAGAGTGTAAAAGACGCTGATACCCCTATGAAGAAGATTAAATTCCGGTTCTTTGCCATTTTGTCACTTCTAGTATTTGTGTTGGAGTTAACTGTGAACTGTTGTTTATGTGTGCTCCCGAGCCAAACCAAACGTAATTCGGCTTATTAATTTTATATTTTAGAGTTTTTTTCTTATTTTTTCGATCAAACCAAACGTAGTTCGAATAATTAATTTTATATTTTAGAGTTTTTTTTTTGTTTTTTTCGATCAATTTATAGTATTTTTTGTTTTGTTTTTTTCAAAATACGTGCCTACACAGATAATTAATGTTCCCACCTCGGTAAGACTTCAATAATATCTTCTCTCTCTTTGGGTCGTCTTCTCTGTCTCTCTCACCCAGATAAATTTTCGATTGTTGAAGCAGAGATAGTAAATTTTGATTCTTTAATTTTGATACAAGAGAAATCACGCAAAAACACGAACCACAATTTCGAGTTTGATTTCAGTTTGACTAGAAAAAGACTCAATTTTTCGTTGAAATCCAAATCCGCCGATCGGTGAATCAACATCGTGACGGTGGTGTTTGTACAAGGTGTCGCCGGCGAGAGAGAGTATTGGGTGAAAAGTGATCAGACCCTAGTAGGGATTTAATTGGGTATCCATTTAAACCCATTAAATTTTAATATGATAAATGAGTCTAAATGAGGATTTATTCATACTAAATGCCCATTAAAACCCATAAAATTAAAGTCCATTTTAACATCACTAGACCCTACTATCACTCTTGTTGATTTCACCATTGACTGGTCTGCGTCTGATTCATGCGAGCAAATGTATCTTCTTCTTCTTCTTCTTTTGAAGCAAAAATGTATTTGTTCTTCATGAATGTGATAATGAGTTTGTCTTTGTGACTGGAAATGCTAAATGTAGAGATTATACACTGATTAACCTTTGAAATTGATTCTGGATAGTTACCACTTAATGAATCAGACTCGATTGGTAATGCTAAATGTAGAGATTAGGCACTCTTACAATACTTCTGATGATTTTAATTGTTTAATGTTGTAGCTTGTGAATTTGTTTCATGATTGTTTCTTTGTGTTTCAGGGGAATTATCATTGTGAAACTGCATCCGAGACAAAAATTGAAGCTTAGGGCGATAGCGAGGAAAGGAATCGAAATGGTCTCCTGCAGCTACAGTTACGTTCATGTATTAGCCAGACATTGTGATTAACGAAGATATGATGGATACGTTGAAAGACTAAGAGAAGATTGATTTGATTGATAACAGCCCAACAAACACTACAAGAAAACAAGGCATTTTCTGACGGATTTTACGGCCGTCGGAAAATCCGTCGGAATTTTATGACGGATTTATGACGGATTTCCGACGGATTACGTTTTAAAAATTTTTAAAAAAAAAACGCATTCCGTCATAAATCCGTCAGAAGGATTTAGTTTTTTTTTTCTTCAATTTAAATAAAAAAAGGCAATCCGTCATAAATCCGTCAGAAATTTATGACGGATTTATGACGGATATCGTATACCGTATACCGTATACCGGATATGAGGTATACGGATACGGTATCCGTCATAAATCCGCCATAAAATTCTGACGGATTTATGACAGAATGCTTTTTTTTATTTAAATTAAAAAAAAAAGAATCCGTCATAAATCCGTCGGAATTTTATGACGGATACCGTATCCGTATACCGAATATGAGGTATACGGATATTTCTGACGGATTTATGACGGATATTAAATTAAAAAAAAAAGAATCCGTCATAAATTCGTCAGAAATTTCTGACGGATTTATGACGAATATTTTTTTTTAATTTAATATTATAGTTTTCTCGGTATAAAATTAGGGTAAAATCCGTCGGAAATCGCATTTTAACAAGTACATCGCATGACATGAACTCTCAAATTAAAATGTCAAATTCTAAACAAAACAAAAACACACATTATTCTACCTCAAAAAACAAGCTTCATTTACACATTCTCTTATAAAAGTTATAATGAAACCAAGTTATTACGTTTTCAGAAGCAATTTAATATAGGTGTATGAACAAGAATTAAGATAATTATATGTAATTAACCTATTGAAATATCCAGAAGCAAATTAACCACTCTTCAAAATAAATATTTCAATTTCCAATGAAAAAAGTTATCTTTTTTTATTTTATTTTATACCGAGAAAAATAAAATATTATATATAAAAAATAAATTTGATGTTTTTGTGTATTCTTCTCCAATGGTAAACTTCAAATGAAACTTCAAAATATTATGTGTTTTTACATTTTAATCCTAAACATTACATATAATTATTTAAAGTTATAAAACTTTTATTTATAAGTAACTATAACACATATATTATACAAAACTTATATTAATTTATGACGGGGATTTATGACGGATTGAGTTTTTTTTTCTTCAAAAGAAGAAGAAGAAGTAACCGGCGGAAATTCTCCGGCGGAAAAATCGCCGCCGGAAAATTCTCCGGTGGAGAATTTTTTTATAAAAAAAATTGAACTTTTCCGACGGATTTCCGACGGATACGGTATCCGTACACGGGGATATCCGGTATACGGTATACATTTACGGAATCCGTCATAAATCCGTCGGAAACAAATTTCCGACGGATTTTCGACGGTGTTTTTTTTTTTTTTTAATCCGTCATAAATTTCTGACAGATTTATGACGGAACTCAATTTCCGACGAGATAGAACCGACCGTGGAATACCGTCGGAAAAAGGGCTTTTCCGACGGAATTCCGACGGTTTTTGCCGTCAGAAATCACCCTGTTTTCTTGTAGTGAAAGGTTTTTGGATTTGATTCAGAGACTAGACAGGTAATTTACAAGTTTATAGCTTTGATATATATGTGATGTGTGTGTGTGTGTGAGTATTCTCTCTAGGTGTTTGGTGCGTTTTTTAGCTCATTTCTAAGCTTATCTTTCTAATATGTAGCACTACTTTGCTCTTTGGTACTGAGTTACTCCATTGGCTGTAATATTTTCAAGATAATTGCTTAGCTTTGCTGAATGAATCAAAACAATTGCTTGAGTATAGTACTAAATTGAAACATACGGAAACATGATTTGGAAATGTGTAAAGAAACTAGTCATTTTGAGTTTTTGTTTCCAATGATTATAGCAAGTGCCCCCAAGCTGCTTTTTGATAATGTTTGCAAGCAGAAGAGCGTGAGACGAACCTTGCTTCAGTTCTGTTGCTACACGTCTAATGTCTACACAACATCAAATCTGAGACAGGCTAAGAGAGTACGCAACAGAGGCGCATGAACGTATCCAAGACATACCATCTCACGTGTCACACTCACAATTTAGTTTTGATATTGTATATCAACACTTTTACTTTTGATTATGTAAAATACAACACTTTCAGTTAGGGTTTTGTAAAATGGTGCTCAGAAGAAGAGTTTTTAATGAGAAATTCAAATCAGACTAATAATTGTGTTTGTAAGCAACTAGAAAACTCAAATTTTAAGACTTTTAACATTGAAAGGAGAATTATTTAATGGCATTACTTGTTTCATTGAAACTTGTAAAAAATCATAAGGAAAATATAGACGAAACATAGAAAGTGCATACATGTGATTGTGAACTTAAACATAACAAAGTTTGGTAAAAGCAAATATACTACAAATGTAGATAAACGTGAATTTGAAAGCATGCTAAAAACAAAATATATTACCAACGTGTGCACTTCAAACATAACAAAGTGTGCTTTATCATCTAAAAGCACTAAGCTACATCCTTTGTTGGGTCTTCTTGGAGAGCTTCATGAGTTTTTTCTTTGTGAACCTCAACACTAGTGATTGAAGTAATAAATTTGTGGTTCAATAAATCATTAGAATTGTACCTTTTTCAAGATATTTCTCTAGGAAATCTCTTGCATCAAAACTTGACCTTGTGGGAATCTTTTGATTTATGTCGCTGTTGGTGATGATTTCCTTTAGCTTTTGTCTGTCACATAATCCAAGCCCACTCCAAGGCCGTCTACATGTAAACATCTCTAACACGGTGCAACCATATGACCATACATCAGAACCGTAGTCCAAAATCCCATCTCGTAAAAGCTCTGGGGACATGTATAACAATGTCCCTCGATTCCACCACGAATCATCTTTATACCCATATGATTTCTTTTCCAATGCTAAACCAAAATCAACAAGCTTTGGTTCAAATCGATTAGGCATAAATGTATGTTCCAGAGGTTTAAGCAAAATATTACCCGGCTTGATATCACAATGGATGATTTTCTTTGAGTGCAAATAGATAATACCTTTGAGAATCTCTTTCACAAATAGTTGAACATCTGTCTCTCCAATCCTTCCTCGATTTTTTAGAACGTCTTCAATACTTCCTCCGGCACAATACTTATAAGAATCAAGTTGTAATCGCTGCTACCGGGGCGAGTTCTCGGCGTCGTTATCTTGCTTCCATAGCAACATACAACATACGAAGATGAAAGGCCGGTGAGGATTCGTTCTTCATTGATAAGACTTGAAGAATATTCAATCGGTGCACATTTGATGGCCATTTTTGAAGGCAAATCATAACCGTCTAAATCTTCGCTTTTTATGGCTAAGTAAACTATACCGTACAAACCTTGGCCAAGATAGTAAGAACGAGACTATGGAAGACCACCAGAGGTTTTAGAATTGGGTAATTTGTTAATAACATCTTCAAAATCCTCGCAAGTGATGAGTTGTAGAATACTATCGTTTGTTGGATTTGTTTCGATTACCCTAGGATCGAAGCACCAAGTGAAGTTTTTTCAATCTTTGGTAACTTGCAAAGGGCTGTTTCGAATGCGTCGCAGCTAATGATTTGTACACTGCTAGCACCAAGATCAATAAACATCCTTGCTGTTGCGACAACCCTCTTCCTTTTTTTGTCTGTGATTCCATTTGTTTCCATTGAGTTCTTTTTTTTTAGAACTGAAAATAAAAGGACAATGACACAAAGCAAATCTAGTTTGAACGAGTAAAGTGAGAGATGAATGTAACATTTGTCTAAATACTTACAGAAGCAAAATTGAATTACTAATTTTGTAATGGTCTAAGTATTGGGGAAGTGGTTTCGGAATGTGGAGATTGTGGAAGTTATAAATGTTATTGTAGTCAAAGCTATAAATCTCTTATTGTTAGGTTGCTAGTTATATCATTACTAAATCTGGTTATTGTCATTTGAATGGTTGTTATTTGAACTGATCGGTTATGAATTGGATTTGTTATTTTCTGAGAACTTCTGCATTGATAGAATTATAGTCGTTGAGGATTAGCATTTATGGAAATGCTAATTCGGGCTATAAAAAAAAAGCTTGGTTGTTTCAATTAAACTATCTATTTTATGAATTTTTCAGATTTTGCAAAAGTTATAAAAATGCATTTTTTGGAGAAGAAAACCGAAGTACAGTTCAAAAAAAAAAAAGTCGCGGTGGCTCAGACACCGGACGGTCGCACCGAACACGCGGTTCTTTCTGGTGCCCGAGCAAAAGCTAACTCGCGGGTCAAGCGTCCGGAGGCTCCTGACCCTGGACGGAAATCCCGGACACGGGAATCTGTTCAGGGCTCCATACCCCGGACAGAGACCCCCGGACACGGCAATCTATTCGGTGCGAGCTCCGAACGTTCTGTCCCCAACCCACATTCATCCCACATCCTCATCCCGCATCCTTGTCCCACATCCTCGGCCTGCAGTTCACGTCCAGCGTCTTTGTCCCGTCCCAACCTCCACCCACAGTACCATCCTCGTCCTGCATCCCACCATCCCTCGTCCCATCCACCACGGACCAAGCCGCAATACATACCGGCTCATACCATTGAACCGGCGAGGTAAGTTTGCATCGACGAAGCTCACCCCGACAAATGCGTTGGGATCGGAACCGACCTCCTAGAGCCGATCAAGAAAGAATATTTGTTGTTCATTGTACATGCATTGGTTTAGTTCGGTTTGCTTGTCATTGACGGTTTATGTAACACCCACATTTTTTAAAAAAATTAAATAATCCAAGTTAATACTCCCATAAGTATTAGCCTTCAAAGATTATTTCCCTAACAGTTACTACGCGGAAGCTCTCAGGAAATAAACACATCCGATAAACAACCAACAGTACTCAACAACCAAATCATGAGTCATTAACTAGCAACCTAAAACAGACGGTTCACTAGACTAAACAATAAACACATAATTCCTAATCATCCTCTTCCTCTGCCATGATTCCACGATCACACTTTCTTTTACCTGCAACACGTGGATAAAAGAGTTGCGTAAGTATTTCATAAATACTTAGTGAGTTGCTCATCCCGCCTACCGGCGTAACAAGCAGGCTCAGATAATCAATACCACAACAATATAACCAACACAACACCAATCACAACTCAACAATATCAAATAAACATTGTTCGGGAAAACAGAACTGCGTATCGAGCGACACCACGGAGGTGTCGAGCGACACCACAAAGGTGTCGATCGACACACGACCAAAAATCGTGTCGAGCGACACCCTTCTGGTGCCAAAGTTGTTGGAGCAATATCAAAAGGTGCCAAAGAAGTCCCATTGGTCGGAGAGGAGACACGGGTTTTTGCCTGAGACTTCGAAGGGGAAGTTTACTTCGTCGGTGGATCAGTTGATGTAAAGTAGGTGTTTGCTACAAACTAGGCCTGGACAATCGAATATACGGTTTGGTTTCGGTTCGGTATCAATCGGTTCCAGGTATATCAAATATAAATTTTTTATATCCATATAGGTACCCACTAAAATTCGGTTCGGTATCGGTTCGGTACCAATCGGTTTCGGGTAGGTGTCGGTTATACCCGTAATGTCACCAAACATTATATTTAAGTTCATAATTTATAATGTAGAAAACCATAATTAAAATCTCACAAATAGTAGATAGTTAAACAAGTCACACAAAAGGCAAAACAACACAAGACAGTTTTGATAAACAAAGAACCAAAGTAACAAAAAACAAAGAGACAAAGAACCAACGTAACAAAGTTTTGAAACAAGAAAATAAAGAAACAAAGAAACAAAGAACCAAAGTAACAAAAAATTTCTTTGAGGTAAAAGAATTTTCAGCAACCCTACTTTCCTTCGATTTATAGCAAAAATTTATCAAGATACAAACATTCAACATACGAAAATAATGAACAAATTGTGAAACACTAAAGTCTTAAAAGAATGAGAGACGTTGTAATGAAGCAAGTCTTAAAATAGTATTTTTGGTTTCGGTTTGGTTCCGAATATTTTTTATCCAAAATACCTTAAATTATCCGAAAATAGTATTTAGTTTTAATAAAATATAAAAATTACTTGTATTAATTAGTTTTTATCCGAACTACCTACTAATAGATAATAATATTTGAACTAACTGAATTAATTGTAAACATAACAAAGAAAAATTGTAAAATATACCCAAACTATACATACATATTTATAGATTAATTTATGTTTAGGGTATTTCGGATACCCATTCGGTTTTCGATTCGGTATCGGTTCGGTTCCGGTTCCTTTGGTTCTAGATATAAAATATCCATCGGATATTCTTTGAAAGTCAATTCGGTTTCGGTTTGGATAATTTCGGGTTGGTTTCGGTTCGGTTTTTCGGTTCCGGTTATTTTTGCCCAGCCCTAATTGAGAAGACCCAGAAAAACACATATTTGGTTTACTTGTTTTAATTAAGGGCAATAAAGACAAAAAAAGTATATCCTTAATTTAAAATTAGCCGGTGTATTGTATTAATTTTAATTTATTTTTGGTGTAAATCTTTAATTTTCCCAATTTAAAAATCTCTGCAGTTTTAATTTTTAAAAGTCTTGAGTAAAAGTTCCAAATTCTCTAGAGTTTTATTCAAAATTCGACTATAACTTCTCCTTCCCCAAAACTGCATTCGATTCATCGAAATCTCCTTCTTCTATATTCTCGACCCTTCCTTGATCGGTAATTCTCTCTTCCCTCAATTCTCGTTCGGAGACGCGAGTTTGATCTTCTGAATCGTCTTCTGTTGAACGGAATTATGTATTTGTCTCGGCATGATTCGCAATTTTGGGCTTCAATCTCTGCTTCGAAAACAATTGAACAATTTCGTATAAGATTCGTGGATTTTAAATCCTTTTTGTACTGTATAGCTTAATTAAGATTTCTCTGCTGGGATTTTGATGACGTGATCTCATTTTGCTTCATTATTGTAGTGTGATTGTGGTTTCGTAACCCTTTTTTTTTCTTTGAATTTGTTCATTATTACAGTACCAGGATTGTGATTTTGGTTTCATATATCTTTGTTAGATTTTGGTTTCACATATATCCGTTGGAGAAAAACCCAAGAAGAAGCAGTTGGTTCCTCAAGTTTCATTTTGGCGTCTAAATAACAAAGAGACCGGGAATAACTTGCGTTAGAAGAAATGGAGAACATAACGGTGATTGTGGCTTGTGTAAGCGCCGGAATATTTCTCGGAGTGTCTAACGAAGTCGATGGAACTTAAATTCTGTCGAATTCAAAGCTTGAGAAGTGTGAGAAAACATCCACCGATTCAGGGAATCTAAATTGTTCAACTAAGATAGTCTTGAATCTCGCAGTTCCGAGTGGATCCGTAAGCCATCCTAGTTTACATTTTTATCTTTTTGTGTGCTTATTTATGCGATTTTGTGATTTAATCAATTTTTCTGTTGTTGGTTTGTTTGTGATGAACCAAGAGTGGAGGAGAGGCTTCAATTGTAGCGGAAATCGTCGAGGTTGAAGATAATTCAAGTAGCAATATGCAAACCGTACGGATTCCACCGGTTATAACAGTGAACAAATCACCAGCATATGCTTTGTATGATCTTACTTACATTAGGGTAATGATTAAGTCTTGATGGTTTTGGGTTTTAGAGTTTTGATTTAGCCGTACATTGTTTTAGTTCGTATATGTCGTCATGAATTATACTTTTGTTGGTGTAGCTAAACATACGCTATTTTTAGTAAAGATGTGTAGCCATGTGATATCTTTACATTTTCGACTCATTTGAAAAAAAAAAAATTAATGTTTTCAGGATGTACCTTACAAACCTCAAGAGTATTATGTTACGACTCAAAAGTGCGAGCCAGATGCTGGACCAGATATTGTACAAATATGCGAAAGGCAAGGATCACTTGGTTTTGCTATGTTTGTTACTTGTGTAGCAGCTTTTGTTGCTGAGATATGGAAATCGAGTAATTTCCATTTTTCCTCACTTATTTTGGGTTTGTTGTATAGCTATTTTTTCTCACTTAAACTGAAATCTAGTCTTTACATGCACGAATTGGTCACATGTTGGTTTAGATGAGTTATGTTTTCATTAATTTTTAACGATAACATGACAGGTTGCGGGATGAGAAATGTAACGTTTTGGAGCAGACTCAGCCAACATGTTGTCCATGTGGACCGCAACGACGAATGCCTTCATCTTGTGGAGATATATGTATGTGCTACTTTCGTTTTTTTTTACATTCCCTTCTCTTGTTTCTTTCAAACATTTTCTTCTCATGACTTTGATTAGTTGATAAGATGGTAAAGGGAAAGGCAAATACCGCGCATTGCCTTCGTTTTCCAGGTGACTGGTATGGCATGCTCTTATCTTTATGTCGATTTGGATTAAAATGGTTTTGTGCACTTACCTTCCTTGAGTTTTTCTTCACTAGGTTCCATGTTTTCGGCATTGGACAACGAACAATAGGATTTAGCGTGCGGGTTGAATTAAAGACAGGAACGTAAGTTTCGGTAGGTTTTCATCATTCATTCCTCTTTAATTTTCAATCTGTCTTTTTTCAAGTTAGTCGGCCTTACGATATTTATTGTCCACAGGAAGTGATCATTGGTCCGGAAAATAGAACAACTACCGCAAATGATAATTTTCTCAAGGTTAATCTCATAGGAGTTTGCTGGTTACACAAGTATTCCATCTTTCGAAGATTTTTACCTCGCAATCCCAAGAGAGGTAAGTACTTACTTATCCACTTGACATCCTTTACCTTGCGCCGTATTATGATAATAAATGAAAATTTTCCGATGAAAAAAAGGCAGCTGTAGCGGGACAACCAGGATCTTTAGGGGGGAACTACTCAATGTGGATGCCTCTTGAGAGAGTGAGATTTACATTGGATGGTCTAGAATGTAACAAAATTGGTGTTAGTTATGAAGCTTTTAATACTCAACCGAATTTTTGTGGTTCACCATATTGGAGTTGCTTGCATAATCAATTATGGAACTTTCACGAGGTTAGTACTTATAACATTTTAAATAAAAGCTTCTTTGTTTCACCAATAACAAGTCTATTACAGGCAGATGTGAACCGGATTGACCGACACCAAATTCCTATATATGGATTGGAAGGAAGATTTGATAGAATTAATCAACATCCAGTATGTTTTTAGCTTATTACTAGTTTCTGATTCAATAGAATGTAAGATTTTTTTCTCTGGGCTTATCAGATTTTTGTTTTAAAATTGATACAGAACTTGGGACCTCACTCGTTCTCCATTGGAGTCACAGAAACACTCAATACAAATCTAATGATAGAACTAAGAGCTGATGATATTGAATACGTTTTCCAAAGGTAACTTTATACGTTTTTGGAAATTCTGATTTTAAATAAAAGTAAGTAACTTTATCTGTGGTTTTAGGAGCCCTGGTAAGATCATAAACATTGATATACCAACATTTGAGGCACTTACACAATTCGGAGTTGCTGCAGTCACAATTAAGAATACCGGTGAAGTAGAAGCATCTTATAGCTTAACGGTATTACTCAAAATTGAACCATAACATCTAGTTTGATAGCTAGAAAGTTTTCTTGAGATATTAATCGCGCATCTTGTTTCGTCCAACGCAGTTGGATTGCGCTAAAGGTGTGGCTTTCGTTGAGGTAACTAACTCTCAGTTAATATTCTAAGAGCAAGCATTGTTTAGAGAATGATACAATATAGTGTTAATTTTAGGAGCAATTCTTCATTATGAAAGCGGTTACAATTCGTTCTTTTAAAATGTACCCGACGAAAGATCAGGCTGCAAAATATATATGCACAGGTGATTTGACTTTACCATAACAAGTTCTAAAACTCTCTTCTCTTACAATTTCTCTATTCGTTGCATAAAAAATTCTTTGTTTCTTTGTGTTAGCTATACTCAAGGATTCTCAGTTTACCGAAGTAGATAGAGCCGAGTGTCAATTCAGCACGACTGCTACTGTACTCGACAATGGAACTCAGGTTCCTTTACATTTCCAAAACGGTCTTGATTTAATGTCGATATCGAGCATTGTTAAGTTTCATGGGCTTCCAACTCAAAACCAATTGACATTGAGTCACATTTATCTTCAACATGCAGGTTGCTAATCCATTTCAAATTCCAGATAGTCGTCCTAAAGGTTTCTTTGATTCAATTAGGCTTATATGGACTAAACCCGTGAACGGTCTAGTGGATTTTATCACTGGAGATACTTGCAGGTAACAAAATTTCTTCATGACTTTAACTTTTTTGAGGCTAATAATAACTTTGAAATATGAATCAATAATTTTGTGTAGAAACAAATGCTTGAGTTTCTTCGACTTTAGCTGCCATATTCAATACGTTTGCTTAAACTGGATGGTTATGTTCGGTCTCCTCCTCGCTCTTTTCCCAACCAGTAAGCGTTTCCAAACACAACCGCAAATCGCTATTTTTTTTTTTACCAGGGGTTGATCCTGGTTTTTACCACAATGGCACGATGATTAATGATGTGTTTTACATATAAATTGTCACAGCTTGTGTTCTTCTATGGCTCTTGCACCAAAAACGACTCTTTGATCCATTCTACGATTGGTACGAAGATCATTTCGATCCAGACCATCAAAGATTATTACCAACCAGAGAAAACATCTTAAACTGCCATCATCATCACCATCACCATAACCATCATCCTCACCATCATCATGGAGTCAAAACGCATAAACATCATCGTAGAACACATAATAGACTTAAGCAAGCCGAAGACGTTTCGGTGAAGATGCTTGAACGTAGTGACCATAACGAGTCTCATTACTACCAAAAGCTTCACCGAGTCCATAAAGATAGCAAGAAAAAGCAGCGTAGGCGACCACGTTATGTGCACGTGGAAAGACGAAGGAGAGAGAGGCTACGTGAGAGTTTAAACACTATGATGCTTTGCGGACGTGAAGCTAAATAAATAAATTGTAATAATGAGAAAAATCATGTGATTATGTGGAAGAAGCATCATTTGTGTATGAATACGAGGTCTATGATTATTCGGCGTTAGAGCATCTCCAATGCATCACCAAATCCTACACCAAATCTCGTTTTGGTGTAAAATGTGCTCCAATGTAACACCAAATCCTACACCAAAATGGTGTAACACCAAATTCTACACCATATTTGGTGTTACACCATTTTGGTGTAGAACATTTTTTTATTTATAAATTGGTCCTTAAAATTATAAATAATTTTAATTTTAGTGAAAAACATAGATAAATGATGACAATTAACCCTAAATCTAATATTTTTATGATCATTAAATCAAAATCTATTATACATATCTTTATTTTATATGATTTATAATATTTTTCTTTTCATATTTAATGTTAAATTTAAATAATTTATCATTTACTAAACTAAAAAAAGTAAATGGATTAATTTGTAAATTTATAAAAGAATAAATTTAGAATATTATTTTTTGTGTGTAGAAAATGGTGTAATACATTGGAGTAAAACCCAACACCATTTTTTGTGTTACACCATTTTAATGTAAAATATGGTGTAATATATTAGAGATGCTCTTAATAGGGTTGTACATCAGTACGTGTGGATTGTCGTGATGATTAACTGCTAATAACATGTCCATAATAATTGTAGATTTTCCGCCTGTCTCGCATCAAAATGGTAAATGGAAACAGAAGCTCAGACATAGAGGAAATAAAGAAGACATGCTACTCAGATCTTTTGGGTATCCCTGTAAGGACAAAGCCTTCCCTACTAAATTCCATAGCTTTTGTTCTCCCATTTCGTTGTACAACCTCTCAAAGAGACAGATCAGAGAGAATGTTTACTATGGATGAGATCAAGAAAGAGTTTCATGCTCTTCCAAATGATAAAGCACTAGGGCCAGATGGATATACATGAGAGTTCTTCAAGCATTGCTGGAACGTAGTGAGGAATGAAGTAAGTTTTGATGTTCTTGGCTTCTTCACCTCAGGTAAGCTAGACCCTCAACGGGACCGTGAGGCCTGAATGTGATTAGGATCTGAATCGAGTCCATCTAGGTTATGGATGGTCTAAGTGGGACTTAGGCGGTTTGTGTTAGTTGGTCTAAGAGGGTCTTAGGCGTTCTATAGAGTTTGGTTTTTGGGTAGTAATTGTTTCGTCAATTACTTGTTTGCTTTTGGTAATGCCTTGAAGGATTGCTTTTCCTTAGGCGGATTGTTTTATTTTGTTAAGTGTTGTCTTGCTTCTCTTGAATGATATTGTCTTGTTTGATAATGCCTTGATGGATTGCTATCCATGGAATTGTTGTGTTGTATGTGATAAGCATTCTTGTTGTTAATGCTTGCTGCATTGGGGTATTGGGGGGGTGTTATTCTTGGTTGTTAGTTATGATCTAACTCGCTGAGTAATGCTAGATTACTCACCCTACCATTTGTTTTGCAGGTAACCTTAGAGGCTTAAACCTTTAGCGGGTTAGTTGGACGTACTAAGACATCAGACTAGGTGACTTTTCGATGTTCTTGCAAATGACTATGTATTATAATATTATGTATGAATTTAAACCTCAGATCCAAAAACGTATAATACATTTGTAAACGTTTTACCCTAATATATTATGTATAAAAATCAAGTTGTTTATGATAATGGTGCATGAGTCCTGTCCAGACAGAACCAACCCGGCCTTGCGTTCTTCCGGTTGGAAAGCCTAGGGTTACACGGGACCGGAGACAGGGACGTTTGGGGCGGTTGGTCAAAACTGTTTTTAAAATGAGATTTTAAAATCCTGAGGAAACTTAACTGCTCCGCCCGTCCCAGATTGGTCATGCTGGTCGGTCGCAGTCCAGTGGAACCGAGGTATTATAGTTGGGGGTTGTCGCCTTTGGACTTCCCGTATTTTTGAGCCAATGTCTTCACTTCTTCCTCGCTCTTGGCGAAGCCGGTAGCTCAGTGCAGGGCATCTTAGATTGTGGATGGCTCGTTGACTGTCATCTTTCTCCTGAATTCGGAATTATACCACAAGGCCTTCTTGAGAGCTTTTAGCGTGGAACCATCATCTATCCCTTTTACCTGAGTGAAGACAAGTTTGAATCATTCGATGAAGCTTCGAAGGGTTTCGGTAGCACCCTGAGACATGTTTCAGAGGTCAGCCTCTGAAGACCTCATCTCAATCAGGATGGCGTACTAGTTTAAGAAAGCCTCAAATAATTGGTAGAAATTATCTATCGAATTCCTCTCCAAGCCGGAGAACAAGCGGAGAGCCATTCATTTGAGGTGCTCCACAAACAAAAGACAATAGTCGATGTCCTTTTCTTCGGGTTTAAACTTAGCGTGAGCCATGGCGATAGAGAATGCGGTAATATGCTCTATGGGATCGGTTTTACCATCGTATATCGGTATTCTGATTTTTCCAGGATCGGAGAGTTGCGCCTTAGTGATTCGTTCTGTGAATGGTGTAGTCCGCGCATCTTCAAGCGCTCGGTCAATCTCTGGAGCCTTGCTGATTTCACGGTGGACCTGAGAACGCATCTCCCATAATTCTTGAGCAGTGTGGTGCATAGTAGCTCTAAGCTCTTCCATCTCCTTCTGTTGAAGGTCAGCTGTCGTCTTTTTTGCATTAGCCGCTTCGACCTACTCGACCCACTGGAGGTTTTCTTCTTCCTCAGCGAGCTCTCGTTCACGCTCGAACTGGCTCTTCCTTTGTAAGGTTATGTCAGCGCCTGCTGATCCAGAATTGTCGATGTTGGTTTCGTCCTCGGTATCATCGATGATTTTGACGATTTTTGCCATCTCATTTGGTGCTATTATGCCTCCTTCTACTCGCCGAAGAGTCGGTTCGCCGGATGCATCGTTAGTTCTCTGTGCGCCGATAGGTGTTGTAATGCAGCTTATCGGGATCAAGCGAGGCTCAGGTTAGCAGAAGATTCCAAATCTGCAGTTTTGGCTCGCCGATAGGGCTTTCAGCTCTGGCATTAAAGCGTTATTGAGCTCTTCCTGCTTCTTGGACTTCCTTAGTAGCTCTGCCAGCATCTTTTTGACACCGCCATATTCCTCCGGGTTAGCCGTCGCGGTAGATCCGTTTAGAGCCATCTTGTTTCCGTTCTATCCGTTTGTTATAGTTCCACCGGTTTCTCCTGATCCACCCTTTTTTCTTAGTCCACCGAAAGCCATCTTCTCCTTATCGCCCTGTCTGGTTGCTCTGGATCTGTTCGGAGGCATCGCCTTTGGATCGGCGTTGCTGTCTGTGGCATTCCGTTGCGTTGTTTTGCTGGTACCAGTCATCTTCTCAAACTTGTTCATGGTTTCATTGTGTATGAAGCTTTGTTGTGCCCTCCTTCTAGTGCCAAATTGTGGGAGTTGGATTCCTACAATTAGAATTTGTTGGGGTTTGCGGTAGATCTGCAAAACTTCTAAGTTAGAAATCACAAGATTAGTTTGTGAAGAAAGAGTTTTGATTGATGTGTTGATGTAAAGAATACAAGAGTTTCTGCTAGAAAATTCGTGATCCCCCTTAATGAGGACTATACAATACTTTATATACTAGACTAACTTGGCTAGGGTTTTTGTGTGAGCTGCACTCCTGAAGTTGGCTAGCCCATTAACGGTTCAGCCCACCTGTGGCTCGGCTTGGCCCAATTGAATGGGCTATGCCGAATTGGGCCGGTTGAGCTGAAATCCACCTAGCTTTAAACCGGTTTGTCTGGTTGAGTTTGGTATTGCCGACAGTTCACGGGTCTCCCAACCGGCTGGTGCAACTAGATTTTGGTAGAGCTCTCCTTTGTCCACACTTAGCCATTTTATTCTGATGATCTTCAAGGGGTGGATTTTGACCCCTACATGAGTACGGTCATGGATTCTACTGAGGTGGATCTATGTAATGCTCTACTCTGGTGTATGAGTAAGGAATCAATTTCAATACCACTTAGGTGATGTTCATAACTGTGAAACCATGTCTTCCTTTTGTTGTCACATTTCAGGATGCTTGGATTCACATATTCATGTAAAAAGGGGGAGATTGCGAAGGCATTGGATTAAGCATGGTACAATATCAACAAAGCAGAAGAAAGTTAGAACTCTGTGGTATCACAGAGTAAGTCTCAGAAGTCTACACATCATAAAGTCAAGGTGTCGGTGAAGTCATGAGTGTGGTAAAGAAGGTGTTTGGCTCGAGGAAGTAGGTTGCATGCCGTTGAAAAGTCGTGACAAGTTGCAAGGGACAAAAGTGTTTTGAGAGCTTCCAGACGTAACGTGTAGCAAGTGGAGCAATAAAAAGCAAATGACAGGACAAAGTACAATGGACGGACCGCTAGGCTTCAGGGGAAGACTTCCTGTTTTAACCAGAGAGCTTACAGACGCATAAAAAGGGCGTGGAATGCTGAGGTTTTGGAGAAGCTCTTTTACATAAATTAAAAAGAAAAGAGTCAAAGGTTTTAAGGATTCTTGATGTATAAGCTTAGATTATGAAAGATGGAAGAATCTTGTGGTAACTGATTATGGATTTTGGGTTATTCTTAGGTTTCCGTTCAGACAAAGATTGTTGATTATCTTTTATCTGGTTTTGGGTAAATTAGAGTTGGGATTACTCATTGCGAGTGCATGATCTTGAGTGAAGTCAAGGTGGTGTAATACAGTGTGTAACAGTAAAGTGAATTGCATGTATGAGTGTTTACGGAAATAGAATTCGTGTATTCTACTGTGTATCTTCCTTCTTTACATCTTAATTTTATATTCTGAAGTCCAATATCCTTACATTGACATTGTAAGCTATCCTATTATATTCATTCTCATTCGATGTCAAACAAGAACATTTGACTTCTCTGTAAAGTTAACATTATTTTATTGACCTCCTTCGATTCTCTAGAAATCTCTTGTCAGTTGTCACACATTTTATCTGCTCAATTAAACTCATACTACATATTGAAACTTCTTAATGATGCAAATGAAAGTGGAAGAAGATAACAATCTATTATAACCATAAACTAGAACACTTTCATGGTAATTCTCTCGCAATAGTAAACCATAAGGATTTTCCTCTCGTATTAATTTTTTTTTTTTAGTTTCATTTTTTACATCTATGGCAAGAATGAATATATCCCCTATATATTATTAGAGAGGTGATTTGTGAAAAAATATATGACATGGCTCATAAACAATTGTGACATGGCAAAACTTACTATAATTAAGTTATATTCTTCCATAAAAAAATTCTAGTCATTATTTCTATTATTTTAATTATTTACTAATGAAATGTGTAAAGATTAATTTTTGTCATAATAACTTTTTTTGAACAGCTATATAAATGTCTTATCTCTAAAATTTATAATTAAACTTATTAACATTTTTAAAGAGATACTATTAATTTTTGTGACAAAAAAATATCAAAAATATAACATTTTTTTAAAAAAGTCGATTTATATATTAAAATTTCTAAAACTTAATAAAATAATAATTTTTAATAATTATTAAAAAATACATATCAAAAGCAAACATTTTTCGTTAGTCATTCATGCTCTATAATTAATGGTATTAAAATTGTCATTATTGCATAATATTTGGTTATGAAAAAATTCAGAAGATTGGAAATTGGTTTTTTTACAAAAATAAAATCAAAAGAAAAAGATAATGAAAATGTTCAAAACTTTTGGAGATGAACAATGATATATATCATTTTTTAATGTATAATAAACCAAGATTTGGGTATAATAGTTAAATACGGAAGGTATTTAAGAAAATATTCAATGAATATATTTTAAAAAGTAGATAAATAGAGAAATCCCCTAGGATGCCATCAATTTTTTAAAAGTTCCATAGATACCACTTATCCAATTGTTCCAAAAATACCACAAATACAAAAATTGATTTCCAATTGACTTATAGTTTAAATTTTTGGTTTTGGGTTAACTATTCCCAAATTAGGGTATAGTTTTAGGGGGTAGGCTTTAAATTTGGGGTTTAGGGTTTAGATTTGAATGTTAAAATTTCATTTTAATTTTGTGGTATTTTTGGAACAATTGAAAAAAGTGGTATCTATGGAACTTTTCAAAAATTGATGGCATTTTTAGTTTCAAATTTTTTTACCTCTGCATATAACGCGGGAAATCACCTAGTTGAGAAAGAATTGAATATGGGATTTGTTATTGAGGCTAATAACGTCACCAACTTATTTCCAATTTATTGTTTTGTCTCTCATTACTTAAGTTCCATGCCTTGTCAAATGCAGATTTATAAGTTTGTAGTACATGTGAAATAGATAGAATTGATCAAATTTTGTTTCGTAAGAGATCATGAGACTTGGAACTTGGAACTATGCTTTCTTATCGTCATAGTTCTCAAACATGGTGTCCTAGAGTTTCTTCTTTTTGTTTAAAGTTACAGTGCCACATATATAGGATTTAGTGGCTTGGAACCATGTTTTGGTACTTGTTCCAAAGTTGAATCATATAATATTGATGATTTTGTCCATATCCTCAGGTTTCCAACGACATTGATGTATGCATTTGTTTTTCACTACAAAAGCTTGCAATCTAGAATGGTCATGGAAATTATAATAACTCATACGTTTCTCAAATAAACCATAATTATCACCATGACAGAAGTATGTGAACAAATACATCGGAATGGTTCCAATTTACATGGGAAATTAACTTTTCAAAAGTCTTTTTGTGGTCCAAAAACTTTTCAAAAGGGTTATTAACATAATGCTATTGGCTGTTAGGGTTTTAACCAATCCTAGTGCTTTGATCTTAGTTAGATTAGTGATTACTTTGCTTTGTTCAGCCAGTTCACTTTTGGTACCTCTGGAGAGGGGATCTCTTGCCCTCAACTTCACTATCAATCAAGGATTAACACAACGTACTAACGACGTTTTCTTTGTGTTACAGGTTTGTAAGAAGACCTAGAAGGAGATCACAATACCAATAGAAGGAGATCACAATACCAAGCACACGCTTAGGAACACGAAGACTCGAACTCCGTTTCCTCTCTCTTGTGGAAGCCTCTTTCTCTCTCAACTTCTCTTTTGTTCTTCTGCCTCTCTTGTCCCTCTATTGCTACATCGTTTCTTCTTGGGATTATCTTTAGGGTTTATGTACGTCTTCTTTATATAGCCAATGATGCATCATCATATTTCCTTTTCCTTGAAGACTTTACTTTTTTTTGCCTATATGGATATAAAAAAATTATATTTGATATATCCGGAACCGATTGATACCGAACCAAAACCGAACCGTATATCTGATTGCCCAGGCCTACTCGGTATTGAGGCCGGTATTGGTGGTAGCCTAAGTTAGTATTTATCTCTACTGTAATTTTATTTTCGTCTGATTTTTGTTTTTTAATATAAAGATTTGATGTGAATACTAAACTACATAGAAAACTAAAGTACACAAACTCTGGAAAACTGCCAAAAGTTTTGAAGTTTTGTTTGTCATAACTCATAAGTAAAAGAACAGATGAGCACAATAACAAAAAAAAGTCGAATATTTGGAAATAACAGAAGTTTTAACAGAAAATAAAAAGTAGAGAACTTGTCTCAAATTTAGAAATCATCATCATCTTCCTCAGCCATGTATTTAGCTAGCTCCTCTTCTTGCTGTTTCTTCTCCCTCCTCTTCTCATCACTTTCTTTCTCCTTGTGGGTATTTGGCGGGAACCTCAGCGCTCTAACCGCTTCGTTATGCATGTTCAAACAGAAAGCAATCCTCGAGTTAAACGCAGATTGCGGTTCATTAGTTGAGTAAATGTCTCCTGTCTCCTTGGAGACCATAAAACCGTTCTTGTGGTCGATGGTCGCGTCAATCGCTCCATCTCTAATGGCTTTCGCCACAATGCTCTCTGCGTCTGCAACCGGGTTAGCTGAGTTTAGCCTTAGCTTTTGGGCGACGTCAGTTAGAGAGATTCTCGAGTAAGAGATGCTGATGTTGCGCAGTCCTGTTCTGATGACGTTGTGTCGGAGTCTCACTATGAGGTTATGAGTCCTGTCTTCAGAAAATGTTTTCGCAAACCGTTCTTGAACGTTCCTGAACAGCTCCAAGTCACCAATCCTCACCGCCTGACAAAATTCAAACGTATTATAACTTGTGTTTAATTCATGTTTAATATTCTCCTTTGCGAAGATGTACTTACATTGGTAAGCTCGAAGTATGGCCTAAGAGCTTTCTCCATTCCCTTCTGAGTGAAGATGGATCGTTCTGGAATTTCGCCCAAGAGTAGTCGGACTATAATAGCCCACTTGTTACATTGGATTCTGAAGCCTAGAGCTGCGATAGGTGCTTTTCTAGCAGCTTGGAGGAGGCTTTCTTTTGCATCGGTGTACTCGAGCTGGATAGTCCGGATCTTACCGAGGTAAAACAAGTACCTGCAGAACTGTTTAAGAAAATAACAGGTAAGCGAGTAACACACGAAAAAACACAAGCAACGCCTAGAAAAAGAGAGCCTCCTCCAAACTAGCCAACGTAAGCTATCAGAGAAACGATATAATAAACTGTATAATTTAGAAAGCCACAAGAACCAAGTATATTGGAGGAAGGTACCTGTTGGTTAGAATGCGCCTCAAATCGAGGTGCTTTGGATCTTAACTTCTCAGCTTGGTCATACAGGTTGTAGTGTAGGTAGTTGCGTAGCAACAGATTCAGAAGTGTCTCCTGCATTCACGAATCGTAATTTGAATAACCTAAACAAAGGTTTTAACTTTTATTAAGAACTAATGTTTGTATCATTTGTAAACAACAAACCTGACCCAACTCATCATGACGGAGTGTTGCAGAGTGGTGCAAGGCAAGCAGATTACTGGAAGCAGAAACAAAATCAGATAATTGACGGTTGAGCGAATACGATAAACTAAAAAAGAAAACCGCAAAGTCAGTGAAATACTACTCACCCACGTATCTCGGCAAGATCATCTGTTGCTTCATAACTTAAAGAATAGTAAAAGTACAATCTTGAAGCTATCACATCAATGGTTCTCCTGTTAACGCTCTTGAGGCGAGCAATACTCGCCGAAGAGCAAGCTTTCGCCTAAAAGAAACCACATATAAGAAGAACACAAGAAGATTATGTTAACGGAAACTTTAGAGAGAGAGAGAGAGAAGTAACCTCGTTGTACTTCTTCTGATCAATCAGAAAAAGAAGAACAAGGAAGTAACAGTAAATCTCAAGCTCAGCAGGTAAGTGCTTGATAGGAGCTTGTGAAGTTGATGATGCTGTATCAACTTCCATGTCATGTTCATCACTCTGAAAACATTATAACAGATTCAAAACTCAGTAATATCCTAAAGAAGCTTCAGGGGCATAACTCAAAGCTAAAAACTTTCCCAATTCTAAACATCAGAAAAAGGGTAATCACTACTAAATTCGCTACAGAACCTAAATCCAAAAATTTACCTTAGGAACAAAAGAAGAGAGACGAGTGTGAGCTTCAGATCCAGGAACCAAAGCGAAATCAAGGAAAGAAGAGATCACGGAACCGGTGAGTTTCCGTCTCAGCCCAACGGTGAGACGAACAGCACGAGCGATACGTCGGACTTCTTTGGTATACGATCCGGAATCGATGAGAGCTGCAATCTCCTTCAAATCTGGGGGAAACAAAAAAGGTATTCCAATTCGAGCGATGAAATCAATTTAAGAACCCTAGCATTGTGAAATCAAGCGAAATTGAGGGATAATAAGATCGAGATTTACGCTGAAGAGTGGAGGTAGTAGCAGAGACGATGGATTGAGTTGGGGTTTGATTATCTTTCATCTCAACGTCTTGAGTCATCTTTTCTTTTCTCCAGAAATCTCAGTGTTCTTCACAAAGAGAGAGATACAAATCGAGGAGAGTAAGGGCTTTTTGCAGAAACGAGGAAATATTAAGTATTTGATAATATCTTTTCTTTTCTTTTTCTTCAAGACAGAATCAATTTGTTTACATTATAAATACTTTAAGGTCTTTGTCATACCAACAAAGTCGTTGTAGTATAGTGGTAAGTATTCCCGCCTGTCACGCGGGTGACCCGGGTTCGATCCCCGGCAACGGCGCTTTTTTTTTTTGATATCAGTTTACAGCACACGACGTCGTTTTTTTTCTTTGTGGACTTTTTTTTCTTTTTCTTGTACAATATTCAATTTAGCCTTTCGTATTAGATCCCAAAATATTAACATGTAGTATAAGACCCAACAACAAGACATTGAAGAAATGTATTCGTGTGTAAATCAATGTATGATGCATCTTGTCACTTTTAACTCGCTCAAAAATAAACGAATGGTGGTACATGCGAAACCAAAGAATCAACTGTTCCATCAGATTAAAACTCATAAGTAAAAAGAGTTAATTTTGTTCAAACTCAAGTCTCACTCTCACCTAACACAAAACTACAAAACAATAAACGGAAGAGCTGATGAAATAAAAAGGATGCCTCAGTACTTCTTCTTCTCTAACAAAAACCCAAGACGAACCATAAAATAAATTGAACTACCCTAAATGCGACTTTAAAGAAAAAACAGCCACAAACTAAGAAAAAACTGTGAATCAATGAAAGAGAAAAAAAAGGTAAGAGATACACTTATGGCAAACATATCTTCTTTGATGGACAGAAGCAAACATAGAGAGAGAATCAAGGAGAAATAGGGAGAGAAAAAAAACGTCCAAAGACTTGGCTTTTTTTCTTCTTTTTATGTTTGTAAAACAGAATCCTCACTCTCAAACAGCTGCCTGAACCGGTGGTCCATCTGACCTGTTGTTGAATCCACCACCACGGCCTCCTCCTCTTCCACGACCTCCCCTTCCGCGTCCCCGTCCACGCCCTGCATCAAAACTCATGGTTACATTCACACAAATCCGGACTAAGAAGAAGAAAAAAACAGGAGTGGTTTGATTATTGTTACCACGACCCTGTGGAGGACCATCGTAACCTCCACGTCCCTGAGGACCATCATAACCACCACGGCCCTGTGGAGGACCCTCGTAACCACCACGGCCCTGTGAAGGACCATCGTAACCACCACGGCCCTGCTGAGGACCATCGTAACCACCACGGTCATCATATCCACGGTGCTCATGAGGAGCATCATAACCGTAACCTCCATCTTGTGGTGCATCATACTCATTTGGAGGAGGACCACCATTGTATCCTCCTCTTCCACGACCACGATTGATGCGTCCTCCTCTCCCACGTCCTCTTCCTCTACCATATGACTGGTTACGTTCCCAATCTCCATCTTCATACTCAACGTTCACATATTCATTTCCTGCCAAACAAAAACCGAAATAAAGCTCTTAACAAACTATTTAGGAAGCTTGGCGACATAAATAGAACATTCCTAAAGCAATCTTACCTCTGCCACCTCGTCCCCTTCCTCTCCCTCTTCCCAGTCCCCTTCCTCTTCCTCTTCCCCTACCTCTACCACCCGGTGAACCCTCTGCAAGAAAATATATAAAAAAGGAAACTTGTAAAGACCATATTGCCAGGTGGATTTTAAAAGGACACTGAAGGTGACCAGACATACCTCGTCCTTCAAAATCAGTGTCAACTAATGGCTTCACCAGCTCAATAGGGATCGGGACTTGGTACCTGCAACATCATATATAAATGAGAAATCTAAGACCATGCAGCATCATATATAAATGAGAAATCTAAGACCATGCATATAAGATCACTGATTCAATAAACAAGCTGGTATATAAAACATTCAAGGCAGCCTCTCCTAATAGACAACTGCTTGAGACATAATTTATGGATTTAAAGTAAAAAAACAATCAGAATTATCATAACAAGAAACACTAGAAACTTACCCAACAGAGGATGTATTAAGCTCTTTCTTAGATAGGGTAATGGTTATCATTGACACATGCCTTGTGGTCTCCAAACTTGAAGACAAAACAAAAAGGGAAAGAGATAAGCAACAGATTGTTACGGTGATAAATCAAAAGAATAAATGAAACTTCTAAACAATGAGATTTCTGCAACACAACAACTAAAAGTCTAAAACCAATAATACTATAAGTTTTGTGTCCCCTTACGGTAGAAGGCCTTCCTCAATAGGTTCCCATGTGTCTGTTATGTCTGTGGATCCAATAGATGTGTTTTGATGAAGATCAGGGATCCTTCTCTGCGTTTACATATCAAAAAGGAAAAGAAAAAAATTAGATAACCAATCATCTAATCCACGTTTTCGTGAATTGGACTATACAAATCTAAAAATTACCTTAATCAGTTCCACAATGGTCACAGTCTTGTTGATAGCTCTTCCCATTGCCTTGAATACAACTTCAGTCGCGCCTTTTTCCTATATAAACAAAACAAAGTCTAAATTAAATTCTTCAACTGAATCACAATCCCCCCAAAGGAAAAAAAGTTAAAATCATCGTCAACGCCACGCCACGACAAACGACATTACTAATTACTCAAACAATCTGACCATATCTATCTGCCACGTAATAAGATACCGCGAATCATTAATTTCCTCGATCATTATAATGCCGAAAATTTATCGTAGATCCTATACAAACAAAAACCAAAATCTTTGGAGCAGTTTATCTATATCCCTGAATAGACTGCATTCATTTCCCAGAAGAAACAAAATAAATGATGCATCAATATATTTAAATTCCACCTTAATGTAAAGAGCTTAAGTTGATCCTGGATTCAAATCTTCTTCACAACAATTCTCAAAAATCGTTCATAAACCCTAAACCAAATCTCCTAATACACCATCATAACAAGGTTACATAAACTACGAAATGGATTGAGACATTTCAGATTCATCAAAAGGAATCACAATATGCAGAATCAAAAGTGGAAAAACACAAAATACCTGAAGAAGAGCCATCGCATAGGTGATGTAGTTTCGTGCCCTACCCAAACTAGTGATACGAATCTCATTCTCATCAATCGGCGTCTCTGCCTTCGGCTTCTTCACTCGCTGATACTTATCCATCTGAACAAAATCCAAAAACCAGAAGAATCAATCAACAATGGAAAAATCTGCGAGAGAACTAGGGTTTTCGAATTTTGCGAACACAGCAACAGCGTCAAAAGGATTGAAATCGGGATTTATCTTCGAATCGTTATGCTTACCCTTGAGAAATTGCTCTTGTTTAGATCTTTGGAGAAAGTAGAAGATTGAGATGATACGAAAATGGTGGTTTTGTGCCCAGGAAGAGCCCTATGTGTACGGCTTCGTCTCTCTCCTTTAACGCCCTAAGAAGCAATTTTTGATGCTAAGCGAGTCTCTGATATATATCAGCCGCACCACTTCTCTCTTCCACACACACACACACGTTGCACTACCCTAACTGGTTTCGGTTCAAGATTTTCCCTCTAAACCAAAACGGAACCAAGATTAACCAAACTACAGTAAGGAGGAGGATACTCTTTACTTCTCAATTCAGATCCGGTTCTTAGGGTTTCGAACCGAATATAGAACCGGGATCGTTCTTAATTTCGGTTAAGTTGAGCCATATGCTTTTTTTTTTTTTTTGGTTTGAGAGAGTAAGCTCAAAAATTTGGTAATAATTTTAATAATATCTTCAAGAAGATTATCCAATTCCAGTTGCACAAAATGCGAAGGAAAAAGTCTAAATGGCTTTTTCGTTGAACAAATAATTTATTTGATTGGAAACAAATCTACACGTTATTAATAGAACAATATCTGGATTATCGGTACTAATAACGATTAATAAAATAATACTAAATTTTTTTTATTTCAATATATGAAGAACGTCACTGTCTGTGCTATTTTTGCAGATGGGTGTGTACACTCTATGCTTTTATGCGTACTTTTCAAATATTTAACAACTTTCATGTAAAAAACGAAAACATATCGTACCAGTATTTAATAAATGAAGATACTATTTGTCCTTTCATTTTTTTTTTTTTGGTGATGTAACTTTTGAAATTTTGATGATCAAAGCAAGAACTGTAAAAATTCAACAAGAATCTTGTGGAGATGTAATGTCGCTTTGAAACTTTAGTAAGAAAACATAATCTTAACTAAATTATAGTTGGGATTTTGTTCCACCAAACGTGAGTACCATTTATGTTTTTGTGGCACAAACCAAAATTCAACCATCTAATAGCAGAATTAATTATCTATTTAATAATGAAATGATGACACACTATAGTCATTCTTTCTTTAATTCTTTAATCGAACACAACGACTAATCCAACGAAGATGTAGTAGACTAGTCAATTAGTCATGATAATAATTAAGCTCTTTAATTATGATTAAAATATAGAGAAAATTCCATAAAAATACCCCAACTAAATTTCGTTAAGCTTTTTAATACCCTACTTTTTTGGCTACCCAGTTTAATACCCCAACTAATTATTTTGTCCATTTTAATTCATCAACTTTCAAACAATGCTCATTTACCTACCTCATCCGTTATCTTCTTATATTTTAAATAATTTAAAATTTGAAATTTATTTAAAAATAAAAGAAAAATCCAAAAAATTCTAAAAAGTCAAAAAATATTTTCAAAAAGTAAAACAACATAAATACTAAATTTTCTATGAAAAATATTTTATTATATTTTTAATTTCGAATTGAAATACAAAATTAAATTTCAAACAAAATCGAAAGTTTTAATTTTCAGAAATTTCAAACCAAAAAATTCATGAATTTACAATAACTTTTTCTGAAGTTCAAGATATACATATTTTTTATATATATTCAAAATCCGTGTCTAAGTCAATTTAGAATAAAATAGATAAATGACATATATAACACTATTTTGTACGAATTTTTTTGAGTTTTTTGTAAAATCCTAACTTTTTTTTTGAATTCAAAACTTTATTTTTTTATCTAAAATTCATAGCTTTATTTAATAATTTATGATTTTTAAAGTGTTTTTAAATTTTTGAAGATTATAAATTTGGAAATTTTAAAGTTAAATTTAGGTTTTTAAATTTAAAACCGAATGTATTATTAAAAAAATCATTTTAAAATTAATTATTATTTTTTTTAAGTTTCAGAATTTTTTCCCACAATTTTTTTCCAATTAAAAAGATTATTATGATTTTTATTATTATTTTCTGAATTATTTAAAAATTAAAAAGATAACGGATGTTATCTTTTTATTAAGTCAAGGTAGGTAAATAGACACCGTTTGAAAGTTGATAAATTAAAATGGAAAAAATAATTAGTTGATGTATTAAATTGGGTAACCAAAAAGTTAGGGTATAAAAAAGTTTAACGAAATTTAGTTCGGGTATTTTGATGGAATTTTCCCTAAAAAATAATAGAGAATCAATCTGTTTTGTATTAACGATCTGAGTCTCAGAGAAATGTATTTTGATGGAGTATTGGTTTGGTTCACTAGGCCACATTATAAGATAACCGGGCCGGTTAATTTTATATAAGGATCACTTTCCTTTAATCACAATGCCAACATACATTTTTCAACAAGTACATTATATACATTACAAATAGTCTCATGACACTTAACATCTTCAAAGGAAGGTAATGAAGTTATCTTGTGTTTCTTCTTGGTGTTGTTTGACCAGAGGATCAATGATTTTTCTCCATCCTCCAAAATCTCCGGGAGAGGCAGCATCAGAGAGTACGAAACCGTTCATGTAGAAGGTTGGTGTTCCATAAACCCCTCTTGACGCGCTATACTGCAACATATTACACCGCAAAAGCGAAATACGAACTTAGAAGTTACCAATGAGAATAGCCATAGGGTACTATCAACACAAATGGGTCACAATACTTGATAGGACAAGATTCCGGCCACTAAAACTCAGTATTCGTCTACTAAGTATATATATTGTGACCAAGTGTGTCGATAAGATGATGATTATAATCCATTTTAGTTATGGGACTAGTGAAAGGAGATACCTTAAAGGAAACCCTGGTTGAACGGTCTGATTTTGTGTCGTTGAAGCCGGATTTGAGGACATGTTCATACGAGTTTCCCAAAGTGACTGATCCGAGCTTCACTATTTTTTCCACAACTTCAGTTTTTGACAGTAGTCGTGTTTGCGCGTTGTAGAACATTGCCTGTCAAAAAAAAAGAAAAAAACAGTTTCAATGAAGTGAATGAACCATATAAAGATTACATATCAATACTCATTACCTGCACATAGATTCAAACATATATATACTTATTAGTAAGATCAATCCTTTTTTTTATTTATTTTTGTCACAATTCGTAAGATTAATCTAAAGTTTAGCTTTTATAAACTAACTTCTTTAGTATAAACTTTGAAACAAACCTGATGTTTGAAGAATCATTCCAACAAACTGAAAGTAGCATTTGCGTGTAAGGTATTCACAATGTGTAAAGCCCGAGATGTTACATATGCATTGTCATGGTAGCTGCAAAATCCAAAAGATAAACCAAAACAAAATTCATCACAAGAATGATTCTTTGACAAATCTTAAAGAAACCCATTCATATTTTCATGAAAAAATCAATAAACCAATAAGGAAACATGAAAAAAAAACAAAGGAACTTTCCTAATCCAATAAAAACAAGAATTAGTGTAATAACAATTTCCTTCCGATTTCAATTTAAGCTCAGAATTTGTTATTTCGGGAACCATAATAAGAAAACAGGAACTAGATTTTGACCCACGCCAAGCGTGGAAATATAAATTTCAGTTTATTGTAGAATAAAAATATATTGTTTTACATCATGCATACCAAAAAAATATTAGATAAATAATTATGTCCTTTAAAAAAATTATTCGATCGATTTTGGAATTTTGAGTGTCTTAATATGTGATAAGTTTTACATTTTAAGTATATACAAAATATAAAAATGAAAGAAATTGATTTACAATAACGAAACTAAAAAGCGAAACATTATCTTATAATGTATGACAAAGAATGTAATCGAGTGTATACATCTTATATTTAGAAAAACAAATGTTTTTCAATAACTCTATAAAATCTGTTTAAATCTATAAAATTTGTTTACTAATTGAATCGGTTTGAGTTTTTTGGTATGATAATGGATTTGGTAAGTATATATTTTTGTCATCAATGCCGCATATATATTAAAAATATTGTAATATATAGATATTTCCACCATGCCAAATTGAAATGTTTTGATTGGTTAATTTAATTAATGTGTTCCTTAAGATCCTCTTTAAATGACACCTAGGATTCATATGTTCCTTAAAACTCTCTTTGAATGACACCTAGGATTTTTAACTTTTAGTGTCTCCTCAATTAATATATATAGGATCGAAGGAGAAATTAGAGATTACTAACGGTAAAGGAAGGAGATGAAGGAGAAGAGCAACGCGAGATCCATAGTGTTCAAGAGGCATATACTTTACCTTTTATGTTATAGGAATCCCTTTCGTAACATATACTTTACCATTTATCTTAATTAATTAAGTTATGTAATTCGGTTCACTTTGTAAAACCGGTTATCGTTATTTCCTTTGGTTTACCAATTGCATTTGGTACAAACTTTCTATGTAAAAGAGGCACCTTTGCCGTCTGAGAACATAAACAAAGATATTTTCCAAAACCCTTTCTCCCTTTACAATCTCTGCTTATCTTCTTCATCGATCCAAACTTCTTCGAGCAGACTCTTCTGGTTAGTAGTCTCTTTCTAGAACTGTGATCACCTTACCTTCGGATCCTCGGTGGATTTCTAGGTTTGGGTTTATCAGATCCTAACACTTTGTTACATTGGTATCAGAGCTCTCGGCCCTCGGACTCATGACGATTGAAACACAACAGCAAACGATGGCAGAGCTTCAACAGGGGATTGAGGAGCTGCGTCGATCTCAAACGGAGCAAGCCAAAACCCTAACAGACCAGCTCACAAAGATTGAAGCGATGATGGTTAGCCATCTCTCTATGAAAGCTCCGATCCAGCATGAATCACCCATGGAAGCTAGCGCGTCACACTCGGAAGGTGTTACAGCCTTACATCAACCAACCCGACCACCATATCCACCCGATCTACATGGATTCAGCAGAAATCTGCAGAGATCCAGTCCCGAGTCACCTATCCAACTCTCCGGTGATGAACGACTCTTCTCTCATGGTATGACATCGAGGTTGACAAAGATCGGCTTCCCTAAGTTTGATGGAACAATGATGCGTGAGTGGATTTACAGATGTGAGCAATTCTTCTCTCTGGATAGCACTCCTCTTGAGATGAAGGTCAGGTTAACATCTATTCACTTGGAAGGAAAGGCTTTACAGTGGCATCACAACTTCATCTCGAAAAGGTATGGAATCTTTCCTTCTTGGCCTGAGTATGTGATGGCTGTCTCTGAAAGGTTTGCCGGGATCTACGATGACCCTCTCTCTGAGCTTGTCAGTCTAAAACAAGCTAACGATTCGGTTGATGTTTATCTGGAAAAGTTTGAAAGTGCTCTTACCAGGATTCCCTTACCTGCGGCTTACGCTCTAAGCATTTTTTTGACAAACATGAACCCACACTTGACCTATCAAGTCAGACAGTTTGACGTTAATACGGTTGCTGCTACCGCTAAGAAAGCTAAGCTTCAAGAGTCATCCTTGTTGCACTCACCCACCAAATCAGTGAGAGCTTCCTTCAGTCCTTACAAATCATATCCACAACCCTCACCACTACAGTCCTACTACAAAAACACCCATCATTCCTCATCCCCGACATTATCCTCTCCTAAATCCCCTGATGCTTCTAAAACGCCTTCACTGAAACCACATTTTGCCTCTAAACCTGGCACTACTTGTTTCTCTTATGAAGAAATGCAAAGTAGAAGAAATGAAGGTCTTTGTATGTTTTGTGAGGAACCTTTTTCTCCAGGACACCAATTGAAACACAAAAAGGCTCAGGTTTTCTTCATGGAAGGAGAAGATGAAGATATTTCTGAGAGTGATGATGGTTATGTGGAATTGGTAACACAGGAAATAAGTGACGACCAGACTGATAAACTTCCAACTATCTCCATTAATGCTCTGAGTGGCTCCACCAGTTACAATTGTATGAGACTAGTGGGCCAGTACGGAAAACAAAGTCTGTATTTGTTGGTTGACCAAGGTAGCACACATAACTTCCTTGATTATGATGTTGCCACAGAGTTGGGCTGCTTGCTGGAGCAGATCAAGCCAATGACAGTAGCTGATGCAAATGGAAACAATCTAACAACACGTTACAAGTGCTCGGACTTCTCATGGAAAATGCAGGGATACACCATGAGCACTGAAGTTAGAACCCTACCTCTGGACTGTTGCGATTTAGTTCTTGGAGTTCAATGGCTTGTTACTTTAGGTCCAATCTGGTGGGACTTTGCTAACCTCAGAATGGAGTTTACTCTCGGTGGAGTTAAGCATGTGTTGAGAGGAGTGACTAAATCAGGCTGCAAGGTAATTAACGGTAACAGTCTCAATAAGCTTCTTCTTCAAGAACCTCAAATAGCTATGCTTCAAATCAGAGAGGTGGATGTTGCTGATGACACTTTATCACTCTCACCTGAAACTTTATTCTCTCATATCTCTGCTAGGGCAACTGATCAGACCAACGAGGTATTACTTCAACCTTTGATGAATGCCTACTCTGATCTCTTTGCAAAACCTAATGAGCTACCACCATTCCGAGAGGGGTTTGATCATCAAATTCTACTAGAAGCTGGAGCTAACCCTGTAAACTTGAGGCCATACAGATATTCCACCTTGCAGAAAGATGTGATCAATAAATTAGTGAGAGATATGCTGAAACAAGGGATTATCCAGTACAGTTCAAGTCCTTATGCATCCCCAATAGTCTTGGTGAAAAAGAAGGATGGCTCATGGCGACTATGTGTAGATTATAGGGGGCTGAACAAGCAAACTGTGAAAGATAAGTATCCTATTCCCTTATTGGAAGACCTCTTGGATGAATTAGGCAGTTCAAGGTACTTCTCCAAATTGGATTTGAGGGCAGGCTTTCATCAACTAAGAATGTCCCCTCAAGATGTGTAAAAGACAGCTTTTAAAACCTATGCGGGTCACTATGAGTATTTTGTCATGCCTTTCGGCCTGACTAATGCTCCTTGTACATTTCAAAGCCTCATGAATCACGTTTTCCAGGATGTGGCTAGGAAATTCCTTCTCGTCTTCTTTGATGAGATCCTAGTATACAGTCCTACTTGGGAAACTCACTTACAATACCTGGAAGTTGTGTTTGTTATTCTGCGTCAATATAAGTTATTCCTTAAAGTTTCTAAGTGCACATTTGGTGCCACCTTGATTGAGTACCTTGGTCATTTTATCTCAGCTGAAGGCGTAAGCACTGATCCATCAAAGATTAAAGCTATTGAGAACTGGCTTGCTCCCTCTAATCAGAAGCAACTACGAAGCTTCCTTGGTCTTGCTAACTACTATAGAAGATTTATCAAGGGGTATAGTATCACTGCTAGACCACTTACTACCTTGCTGAAGAAGGATGGGTTTTCTTGGAATGCCTCCACTCAACAAGCTTTTCAGGAGTTGAAATCAGCGTTGATGACTACACCTGTCCTTGCTCTCCCTGATTTTGAGAAGATATTTGTGGTAGAAACTGATGCTTCAAACCTGGGTATTGTCGTTATTCTCATGCAAGATAATCATCCGATTGGCTATATTAGTAGAGCTCTGGGTCCAAGACAGCAAACATTATCGGTTTATGAGAAAGAACTTATGGTTGTGGTTCATGCGGTGCAAACATGGAATGCTTACCTTGCTCACAAGCCTTTCATCATCAAGACTGATCAAAAGAGTCTAAAATACCTAGTGGAACAAAAGGTTACAACTCCATTTCAGCACTTGTGGCTCTCAAAACTGATGGGCTACACTTTTGAGATCCACTACAAACAAGGAAAGGAGAATTATGTTGCCGATGCTTTATCTCGAATGACTGGTTCTCAACTCCTCCAAATCACTCTTTCTCAGGCACACACTGGTTTCTATGACTCTATCAAGCTGCTGTGGCAAACCGATCCTCATCTTAGTAAGATAATCTCTGACTTGGTTGTTGATCCTTATTTACACTCTTCCTTCACTTACGTCAATGATGAGCTGCGTAGGAAAGGAAAGTTGGTAATTGGTAATGATTCAACAGTGAAACAACATATCCTTAAATGGCTTCATGATTCTGCTGTGGGAGGACATTCTGGCCGAGATGCAACCTTGGACAGAATCAAGTCCCTCTTCTATTGGCCCCGTATGAGTTTGGAAGTTCAGAACTATGTGCGTAATTGCTCTATCTATCAGCGTAACAAGTATGATCTAGCTGCTAAACCGGGTCTCCTCCAACCACTACCTATCCCTAAGGGAATATGGGAGTCTATCAGCCTGGATTTCATTGAGGGCCTCCCCCCTTCTCATGGTAAACACTGTATCCTGGTAGTGGTTGACAGACTTAGCAAGAATGCCCATTTCTGTCTCACCCTTATACAGCTATAGATGTGGCTCAGCTGTACATGGATCAGGTTTTCAAGCTTCATGGGATGCCTCAAACCATTGTCAGTGACAGGGATCCTACATTTCTCAGTGAGGTTTGGATAGAGATTTTTAGAGTGCATGGTGTTGAACTGAATTTCTCCACGGCCTATCACCCTCAGACAGATGGTCAAACAAAGGTTATTAACAAGACTCTTGAGACATACCTTCGATGCATGACGGTTGATACACCTCACACTTGGAGTAAATGGTTACCTATGGCTGAATGGTGGTATAACACCACATTTCACACATCTTCCCGGAGCACTCCCTTTGAGATCGTGTATGGACAACCCCCTCCCTTACACCTCCCTTATCTCCCTGAGGAAAGCTCTTCGGTGGTTGTGGATAGAAGTTTGCTGAAACGAGAAGAAAAAACAGAATGAAATAGTATGCTGATCAGAAGCGGTCTGCTAGAGAGTTCAAGATTGGTGATTATGTCTACCTCAAACTCCAACCATACCGCCAACACTCCCTCAAAAACAAAAAGGTACCACATAAGCTCTCTCCCCGCTTTTATGGTCCCTTTATGGTCTCTGATCGTGTTGGTCCTGCTGCTTATGAATTGGTTTTACCTCCCACTGCTGCTATTCACAATGTCTTCCATGTGAGTCAACTAAAATTATGCCCCAATCCCCCTTCTACTACTCCGGTTTTGCCCCAATACCTCACTGATCTTGGCTCCCATAAAGAACCTGGAGCTATCCTTGAAACTAAGATGGTCAAGCGTCAAAACAAACCAGTCACTAAGGTTCTTGTGCAATGGAAATGCTTCTCTCCTGAGCAAGCTACATGGGAATTTTATCAGGACTTCATCAACAAGTTTCCTACATTTCATCCTTGAGGACAAGGATCTTCTCAAGCAGGGGGTATACTTTACCTTTTATCTTTATTAATTAAGTTATGTAATCTGGTTCACTTTGTAAAACCGGTTATCGTTATTTCCTTTGGTTTACCAATTGCATTTGGTACAAATTTTCTATGTAAAAGAGGCACCTTTGCCGTCTGAGAACATAAACAAAAATATTTTCTAAAACCCTTTCTCCCTTTACAATCTCTGCTTATCTTCTTCATCGATCCAGACTTCTTCGAGGAGACTCTTCTGGTTAGTAGTCTCTTTCTAGAACTGTGATCACCTTACCTTCGGATCTTCGGTGGATTTCTAGGTTTGGGTTTATCAGATCCTAACACTTTGTTACAAAGGAGATGAAAGAGAAGAGCAACGCGAGATCCATAGTGTTCAAGAGTTTGCTTCAATGGCGACCAAGCATCTCTACTAACCGGACAAACCGGGTCAAAAAACGCCTCGATCAGTATAGTATCCAGATCAACCCGACGACCGGGTGGGTAAACGAAACCATCTCGCTTCACCGGTGGTACTAGCTGCGACTGTACTCGCGTCCCGGCGACGACGAGGAAAAACAAAACCGTTCGAATCATTTTCACACTCTTTCTCTCTCCTTGGATCATCGGAAGGATTGTCTAAAACTAGAGACGATTAGTGTAAGCAACGGCTACGATTGCTCTGAAGCTTAGCAACGACACTCTCTTTCATTTATAGTCGTTGATTTCGTTTGTTATGACGTGGTGGATACTCTTTGGGTTCGAAAGTTCATAAATAATTTATTTGGCCTTCAAATTGTAAATATCGGTAAGTAAGAGCCCGTCCGAAATTAAATAAATAGAAATCACTGTTCCGAAATTTATTAATTACGAAATGATGACACATTGAATCAAGTAAAGTTTACATCTATTTTTGTATTAATGATCTGAGAAATGTGTTTTGAACGTTTGAATCTTGATGGAGTATTGGTTTAGTTCACTCTGTAAAAAGAAAGTAGGCTAGATTATAAGATAAGATAATCTCTCACATACCAAACAAACAAAATTCAAATTAAAAAAAAGATTATAAGATAACCTGCCCGGTTTAATTTTATTAGGATTAACTTTCCTTTTATTACAATGAACAACAGACAGATTTTTTAACAAGTACATTACATAGTCCAATGAGTCCATGACACAGCAAAAGCACTCAACACCATCAAAGGAAGGTAATGTAGTTATCTTGCCTCTCTACCTCGTTTGGTTTAACCAAAGGATCAATGATTTTTCTCCATCCTCCAAAATCTAATGGAGCACCAGCCAACACAAACCCGTTAACGTAGAAGGTTGGTGTGCCATAAACCCCTCTTGACGCGCTATACTGCAACACATTACGCCACAAAAGCGAAAAACGAACTTGAAAGTTACTATTGTTCGTTTTCAGGTAAGAATGGGAATATCCATGGGGTATTCTAGACACAAAATGAGTCACAAATACTTAATAGGACAAGATTCAAGCCACTAAAACTCAATTTTCTTCTACTAAGTATAAATTTGTGACCTAGTGTGTCAATAAGATGATGAATTGATGATTATGAAGCTAATGAAGCTTATCTTTTCATTTATAAGCCATTTTAGTTCCAGGACTACAAGAAGGTAAGTAACCGAGAGAAGAACGCAAGAAGGAAATACCTTGAAGGAAACCTTGGTTGCAAGGTCTGATTTTGTTTCGGTGAAGCCGGATTTGAGGACATGTTCATATGATTCTCCCAACGTGACTTTTCCGAGCTTGACGATTTCGTCGACAACTGCAGGTCTTGACAAAAGTTGTGTTTCCGCGTTAGAGAACAATGCCTGTAGTAAACAAAAAAGACAGTTTTAGTGGAACCATACAAACATTACATATCAATTCGCTTTGGATAGATACAAACAACAACCATAATCTGCATATAGATTCAAAACATATATTTATTTGTAGATTTGAAGCTAAGTTTTAGCCTTTTACAAACCAAGTTCTTACTATAGTATATACTTTTTCAGTGAACCATACAAACATTATTAATCCTCATTAGACAGATGCAAAAAAACAACCAGTAGCTGCATATGGACTTAAAACATAGATTATTTGTAAATTTGAAGCTAAGTTTTAGCCTTTTACAAACCAACTTCTTACTATAAAGCATAAACTTTGAAACGAACCTGATGTTTGAAGAACCCTTCCAATAAACTGAAAGTGGCATTTGCTTGCACAGTATTCACAATGTGTAAAGCTCGAGAAGCTACATACGCATTGTCATGGTAGCTACAAAATTCAAAAATCCAAGATAACCAAATTAAATTCATAACAAGACTGAATCTTTAACAAATCCCAAAGAAACCCATTTCACATTTTTTTGAAAACAATCATTAAAACAAATACACATAACATTTCCTAAATCCACTTATCGACTAATCACGATCGTTAAAAAAAAAGTCAACGAATCCAGAAATTAGGGTACTAACAATTTTCTATCAGAAAAAAAAGGAGAAATTAGAGTACTAACGGTAAAGGAAGAAGGTGAATAAGAAGAGAAACAGGAGATCCATAGTGTTCAAGAGTTTGCTTCAATGCAGGCCAAGCGTCTCTGGTATCTCCACATACCGGGTCGAAAAAGCCTTCAATCAGTACAGTATCCGGGTCAACCCGACGACCCGGTGGGTAAACGAAACCATCTCGTTTCGCCGGTGGAACTAGCTGAGACTGTACTCGAGTCCCTAAGACGACGACGAGGAAAAACAAAGTCGTTCGAATCATTTCTCACTGGTGGAACAAGCTGGATCTTCAAGGATTATTTAAAAACCAGAGATGGTGAGTGTAAGCAACGGCTACGATTGCTCTGAAGCTAAACGAAGACTCTCTTTTTCATTTCTAGCCGTTGGATTTCATTTTGTACTGACGTGGTAAAAGTCCTTTACAATTGGTGGTAATAAGGGTCATTTATTACAATTTATAGACGTTTTGTCTTTAAAATGTAAATATACGTAAGTAAGAGGCTTTCTCTACAATTAAACTAGAGATTGTGATTGTTATTTGTAAGCAACGGCTACGATTGCTCGGAAGCTAAGCGAGACACTCTCTTTCATTTCTAACCGTTGGATTTTATTTTGTGCTGACGTGGCGGAAAGTCTTTCGGTTCGTAAGTAATAAAGAATTTATTTGATCTTGAAACTGTAATTATCCGTACGTACAAGCCCGTCCTAAGGTAATTAAATAGGAATGAAGATATGGTCCAAACCACGTTCAAAGAGAAGAACATAAACTATAATTCTCTCTCTTTCTCGGCTCGAATCGAAGTATCGAACCGTTTCTTTAGGTACGTTGTCTTGTTGATCGGATCTTCTTTACGGATTCGATTCACTTTCACTGGATTTTTTCTTCATCTGAGTTTTTTTGTATGATTGGGATCGAAATCGCCATTGATTTTTGTTTCGGGCCGTGTCGTTTGATTTGATTTGATTTCAGGAGTGATTGATTTTGGTTTCGACTTTTTGAATCTGTGAAAATGGGAGCGAATGATATCGACGTGGAAGAAGGAACTCTTGAGATCGGAATGGGTAAGTCACCAAATCATTGAGTTAGAAAATCTCTAATGATCGTGTTAATTCAAATCTCGTTTTAAAAGGGATTTTGTTAGTATAAAACTGATTAAGCATGTTTTGAATTTGCAGAGTATAGAACTGTTTCTGGTGTTGCTGGACCATTGGTCATTCTTGATAAAGTGAAGGTAGGATTAAGATCATTATTAATTCAAGAAATGCTAATTTTACTTAGTGGAAAGGAAATTTTAGCTGACTTTTGATACTGTTTAATATAAATCAGGGTCCAAAGTACCAGGAAATTGTTAATATTCGGTTAGGAGATGGATCAACGAGACGTGGTCAGGTTTTAGAAGTCGACGGCGAGAAAGCCGTTGTGCAGGTTCAGGATTTTCTACTAACCATGTGAATCTAGATGTACAATGCGTTGGTCCGCTTCATCGGTGTAAGATTTTCAGGTTTTCGAAGGAACATCTGGAATTGACAACAAATTTACCACCGTGCAATTCACCGGAGAGGTTAATTTTCAGATTTGTATAATCCAACCTTATTTCGTTTGTAACCGGTGTGTATTTGTGTTCCAGGTTTTGAAAACACCTGTATCATTGGACATGCTCGGGCGTATATTTAACGGTTCAGGAAAACCGATCGATAACGGTCCTCCTATTTTACCCGAGGCATACCTTGATATTTCAGGTAAGCTACAAAGACAATGATTAGTGTAATTTTTGCATTTTTGTTTTGTTTTTTATTAAATGTGTTTAGTGCATTGTATTGATAGGAAGCTCAATAAACCCGAGTGAAAGAACGTATCCGGAAGAAATGATACAAACGGGGATTTCGACCATCGATGTGATGAATTCCATTGCTCGTGGACAAAAGATTCCTCTTTTCTCTGCTGCTGGTCTTCCTCATAACGAAATCGCTGCTCAGATTTGTCGTCAAGCTGGTCTTGTCAAGCGTTTGGAAAAAACCGCTAATCTACTTGAGGAGGTAATTATTTTTTCTCAGTACCAATCACAAATATTTCTATCATTTCTCTATAACCATGACAATTCATGATTTTTTTCCAGGATCATGGAGAGGACAATTTTGCGATTGTGTTTGCAGCTATGGGTGTGAACATGGAGACAGCACAGTTCTTCAAGCGAGATTTCGAAGAAAACGGATCAATGGAGAGAGTTACCCTTTTCTTGAACCTGGTAAATTTACTAATTTGTGTCTTAGCTTTCATTTTTGTTTAATCTTAAAATGGATTTTGACCGTCCATTATTCAAACAGGCTAATGACCCGACCATTGAGAGAATCATCACGCCTCGTATTGCTCTTACAACAGCAGAATATCTGGCTTATGAATGTGGGAAACATGTCCTCGTTATATTGACCGATATGAGTTCATACGCTGATGCTCTTCGTGAGGTAATACCGCGGAGTAGTCTCTTTTACTCCATACTGTGTTTTTTTTTTCAAATTTGATAATAGGATTGAGAAAATGTAGGTTTCCGCTGCCCGAGAAGAAGTTCCCGGAAGACGTGGATATCCAGGGTATATGTACACTGATCTCGCAACTATTTATGAACGTGCTGGGCGTATCGAAGGAAGAAAAGGTTCCATCACCCAAATCCCAATCCTTACTATGCCCAACGACGGTAAAAAAAAAAGAAAAAAACAATCCTTTAACTTCTGCTTTATCATTTGATTAACCTTAATACTTACTTTTGAATGAAAAATCAGACATTACACATCCAACTCCGGATCTTACTGGTTACATCACCGAAGGTCAGATTTATATCGATAGGCAACTTCATAACCGACAGGTAATAATCCTGAATCTAACTGGTTTCGCTTAAACTACGTATCGAGCTCTAAATTAATTTTTCCGTAAAACAGATATATCCACCAATCAACGTGCTTCCGTCTCTTTCTCGTCTTATGAAGGTCCGTTTTCGTTAAAACCGATCACATTCTCTTTCAGTATCTTATTAACTTATCGTTCATCGTTCTTTAGAGTGCTATTGGCGAGGGTATGACTCGTAAAGACCATTCGGATGTATCGAACCAGTTATACGCGAATTATGCAATCGGTAAAGATGTTCAAGCGATGAAAGCTGTTGTTGGAGAAGAAGCACTTTCTTCAGAAGATCTGCTTTATCTAGAGTTTTTGGATAAGTTTGAGAGGAAGTTTGTGATGCAAGGAGCTTACGACACGCGCAACATTTTCCAGTCGTTGGACTTAGCTTGGACATTGCTACGTATCTTCCCACGCGAGCTTCTTCATCGTATCCCTGCAAAGACACTTGACCAGTTCTATAGCCGCGACTCGACAACGATTTAAAATCAAGACTCCACTTGTTTTGTTTTCCTTGTCAGGCAAAAGGTAATGGAGTTATCATATCCAAACTCTTTGAGAGGAAGTGTGAATTTTGTGTGTATTGTTTTTGTGTTTATATAGAAAGCAAAAAGCTAAATATTATGTGAGAAATTTTTTTCCTTTTGTTTTGTAATTTGTTCAGAGTGAAAGTAATAAATGACAAAACAATGTCTTATATTCTCTTCATTTTTATTATTTCTACGCAAATTTCTTTTACATCCTATTGTCTATAACCATTTTGTTGATTACAAAAATGAAGTTCGTATTTCGATTAGAATATTGACTAATTGAGAAACACTCATAAACTTTTAAGAAAAATGATGTAAAAATAGTAATACAGTAAAAATTCTATAAATTAATAATGTTGGGACCACGATATTTTATTAATTTATAGAGTTATTAATTTACCGAAAATAGAAATTTTCTATAATTTTTAAAATTTTAATTTATATTATGCTATATTTTTATGAAATTAGTTTATTCTCTTTTTTTGTTTATACTATATCAAATAATGATAGAGTTATAAACAAATTTTAGTTTTAAGAAAAAAACAAACAACACTAAAATGATATATAAATATATTTTAGTCATGTTTATATAGCATATATTAATCTTCTTAAATTTAAATCCACAAATATCTTTCTCTTTTTGGTCATGTTTATATAGCATTCCCTTTCCCAATCAAACGCAATCTCCGTTACTAATCTTCTTAAATTTAAATCCACAAATATCTTTCTCTTTTTGGTCATAAATCCACAAGTATCTAACTCTTTGTTTTGCTAAAACCAAATAAAAATTTAAGTTTACGCGTTGATTACTTTTTTTTGTGAAGGAACAAGAGAACCTTATAGATACCCTCTCTAAGGGGACACATAGATGGGAAAATGATACCATAACCTTCTCAAAACGCAAAAGCAAAGAACCCCGAAAATACTGTATAATTAAAATTCTCAGTTTTCGTATTCATATTCACTTTATAAAAATCTTAGAATAATAAAAAACAAAAAAAAAACAAGATAACATACGGAATAAGACAGAAGACCATTCTACTTTAATCCCATGCTCAAAAAACCACATAAAAGCGAGACCACAACCATAAACCAAAGAAACAAAAACATTTGACCAAAACATTTCTTCAAGAACCACATAATGGGATTTTGCTTCTCCAAATCACACACTCATGAGATCCCAATCTCTTCTTCTTCCGATTCTAGCCCTCGTCATCACTACCAACCACTCCCCAAACCAACCAATCCTCAAGGACAAACCAGTAATTTCACACCAAAACCGGCTCCTCCTCCTCCTCGACCTCCACCTTCCTCCTCCGGTTCACAAATCGGTCCAATCCTAAACCGACCAATGATCGATCTCTCCGCTCTATATGACCTCCACAAAGAACTAGGCCGTGGCCAATTCGGAATCACTTACAAATGTACGGACAAATCCAACGGTCGAGAATACGCATGCAAATCAATCTCAAAACGTAAACTCTTACGTAAAAAAGACATCGAAGACGTGAGACGTGAAGTTATGATCTTGCAACACCTTACTGGTCAACCAAACATAGTCGAGTTTCGAGGCGCGTACGAAGACAAAGATAATCTTCATGTGGTTATGGAGCTTTGTTCTGGAGGCGAGCTTTTTGATCGTATTATCAAGAAAGGGAGTTATTCTGAGAAAGAAGCTGCTAATATCTTTAGACAGATTGTTAACGTTGTTCATGTTTGTCATTTTATGGGAGTTGTTCATCGAGACTTGAAGCCTGAGAATTTCTTGCTTGTTAGTACGGAGGACGATTCTCCGATCAAAGCAACCGATTTTGGACTCTCTGTTTTCATCGAAGAAGGTAAAATAATAAAAATTAAAAAAATCATCTTTTTGAATCTTGATTAATATTAATTTCCACGATTTTATTATTTAACGTATTAGTAGATTTTGAAGAACGAAATTAAGTCTTTTTCAAATATTTGTCTTTGTTATTACATGGAGTATTTAGTGTGTTTAGAACATTAAAACCATAACGTTTAACTTATGGTACAATTTAGAAAAGATAGTGACATTGTATCTCCGTGTGGGATCAATCTATTGTGACACCAAGTCAACTTTGAAAACGACTTGGGTCAATCCAAGTCAATTGATGTTTCCTACAAGATTTGTAAAATGAAAAAAATATTGATCCAAAAAAGTTAGTGTGAACAGAAATCAATTACGGAAAATTCTTCCTTCTTCAAGATTTTGATTCACACTAAAAACCAGAAGATTTGAAAGTGGGTATGTTTGAATGTATTAGCTCTAACTTTGATTCTTTATTTTGAAATCTTAACAAGTATCATATTTATATGATTAATTTTTTGTAGGTAACGTGTATAGAGATATAGTCGGTAGCGCATACTACGTTGCGCCTGAAGTATTACATAGAAACTACGGGAAAGAGATCGATGTATGGAGCGCCGGTATCATGCTTTACATTCTTCTCAGTGGTGTTCCTCCATTTTGGGGTGGTATGTCTAAAGTTTATTATCACATTCTCAGTTTAAACAATGTTGAGGCATGAGATATTGAAAAACCGGTACTATATGATGTTGTTTTAGAGACCGAGAAGACTATATTTGCGTCGATCTTGGAAGGAAAACTGGATCTTGAAAGTTCTCCATGGCCTACTATATCGGAAAGCGCAAAAGATTTGATAAGAAAGATGTTGACAAGAGATCCTAAAAGACGGATTACCGCAGCTGAAGCACTTGGTAATTTTTTTGCAATGTGTCTACATTTGTAACATATACTAACTAATCATTCTAATGTTGCGGTCTTCTATTCGAAAAAAAAAAACAGAGCATCCATGGTTGACAGACAGCAGAATTTCGGATAAACCAATTGATAGCGCTGTTCTTATTAGGATGAAGCAATTCCGCGCAATGAACAAACTCAAGAAACTTGCCTTGAAGGTAAAGTTAAATAATTCTTCACTTCCAATATGATTTCAAGATTCATCGGAAATAAAAATTCTTTGGAACTTTTTTTGGTTTAAGGTCATAGCGGAAAACTTATCGGAAGAAGAGATTAAGGGATTAAAGCAAATGTTCAAGAACATGGACACGGATGCAAGCGGAACCATTACTTTCGATGAACTTAGAACCGGTTTACATCGTCTTGGATCGAAGCTTACAGAATCTGAAATCAAACAACTCATGGAAGCTGTAAGGAAAAAAAGAAAAAGAAAAACAACTTAATTTTTATATAGTAACTAAACCTCTAAAAAAATTCATAAGCTAATTCATTTTTTATTTTGTTCATAGGCTGATGTAGACAAAAGTGGGACTATTGATTACATTGAGTTTATAACTGCCACAATGCATCGCCATAGATTGGAGAAAGAAGAGCATTTGATAGAAGCATTCAAATTCTTCGACAAAGATCGAAGCGGGTTTGTGAAATGTTTTGTTTAATTGTCACAACTATATGAATAAATCAGTTTTTCTTATTACATTTTTTGTTGTTGTTGTAAAATTAGATTCATCACAAGAGACGAGCTTAAACATTCCATGACTCAATATGGCATGGGGGATGATGCAACCATAGATGAAGTTATCAACGATGTTGATACCGACAACGTAAGAAAAACATTTTACGTTTAGTTGTTTTGTTTCGATGTCTATATGTATGAATGATTATGATGATTATTGTTACTGATGATGGTGATGAATAGGATGGGAGAATAAATTACGAGGAATTTGTGGCGATGATGACGAAGGGAACAACTATTGATTCCGATGCGAAGCTGATCAGATGATTATATTCAACTACATGAGACATATGCTTTGCCTCTTTTATAAATAAAGTAAACTATATAATAATGAAAAGCTAATTACAGTAAAAAAAAAAAAAAAAACATTGACCTTTTGGATGTGAAATAATACGTGGTCAATCCAATGTTAATGCTAGTAATTCAAATTGTTTTTTATCTTACGTTGTTGTTGACAAATATTTCATAAAGAGTATGAAATAACTCTTTATGGTAAAAAAAACAGAAAATAACAAAAAATCTTGATATTATGAATATAAATATAAATACTTAGTCAAATTATCTATACCTAGAATATGATGTTGACAAATTTGAAAGAACTATTGATGGTAACTAAAATATTGAGATTATTTGGAAAATAAAATATTATAATTTATGAATTCATTTCCAAAATCGAGCGATCTATAAATAAGACTAGCTCAAGTTCTAAAAAATTCCAGATCATTTTGTTTTCTTCAATAGATATTCTACTAAGAACCAAAAAAAAAATTGGATTTCACAAAAAAATTAATGACTTTTGTCCTTGTAGTCATATTAGTTGTTTCGATGTCTAACCAAAATATTTTGGGCTCAGGTATATATATATATATATTTTTTTTGTAGTTGTTTGGTACTATTAAGTATTAACTAGATTTTATCAAAAGTAGTATTAAACATGGATATAATTTATAAAATATTATATATATATATATATATATATACAAACATTGGTTTTAACATATGTTATTTCATATAGATATATAATGACTTTTAGATTAATATATGTGTTTATGCGCAGAGATAAAAAAATCAAATCCACACGCATGTTTTGACGTCCCATGTACGAGTAAATATACTTTTTTGAATGTAGTGAGGACTGTAGGTCATCCGATTACGTAGATGGGGAATGTATTTCTGGATATTGTTGTTGTGTAACCAAAAGATGATCTGTTTCTATATGTTTGCCTTATATCGTGAAAAAGAACATGTTGTCTTAAAAGTAATATGAAATAAAAGCTATAATAATAATCTATTTGCATCCTTTCATCCTATGATATATTTTTTTGTTGGGTTAATCTTAAAAACCACATTTGAGAATTAATTTGTATTTGCGTCCATGTGTTTTGTCGTACCTCAAAATTAATTTCTTATTGGTCAATATTCTATCCAAGTTGCAGTCTTTGATGAGATTAGCTTCTATGTTAATTGTTAAATTCTAATTTTATCATTTTTTGAAAACTCCTAAAATTCTTTGAGTAGTTGTCATTGTTGTTTCAAAATTTTGATTTGTACATTTTTGAGGTTTGAAATCTAAAAACACATAAAAATTATGGTTTGGAAAAAAAAAAAACGGAGAAAACCATTTGGGTCAAAGTTTTTTTTTGGGGTTTAGGTATATATACATTTTTACTTTAAACATGTAAAAAACATACCACTAACCAAATTTTCTTTACCTTTGCTTCTTCTCCTTAATCTAGTTCTCTTTTTTATCTATGGTCAATTATTTTGAGTTCCCCATAAATATATATATATATATATTCAACATTTGCATATATATAACGATAGAAACATGGTCGTTTCTATTTTTAATTATATAATTTGCTATTTTTCATTTTCCTAATTTTATTTTATGTTAAATTTCTCTTTATTAAAAATAATTTTTAAGGTTTTGTGCAATTTGTAAAATTACTTTATGTTTGTTGCTTTTTCCATTTTAACTTTTTCTTTTTTAGGTAATTAACAGTTTTGATATTGAAAAACTTACATATTTAAGTAATTGACATGTGTTAGAATCTAATCGACTACTTAACACGTGTCATGATCTTGTGATTTATAATTTTGCGCATCCTCTTTCATATAATAAGATGTATATATAAATTTTAAACTAATTAACTTTACAATAGTAACCTAGTAGGTCCGCCGTAGTTTGCAATTACAAACTAATTAATTAAGGATAGAACGAGTTGAATCCCGGTCCGCCGTAGTGGAAGTTGAAGATGCAGCTGCTGAAGCAGCAATCTGTAGCAGCACCAGATGGGAGTACTTCAGAAGAGGTGCGGGCCAGCTGGTGGGCTTGAAGCTTGATGGGCTTGTGGAGTGGATCAGTCCAAACAAGTAAGGACGTGACTTGCACTCAAGGAAGGCTGGAGGATATCTTTGGAGAAGATTTACTCAAGCTTGAAGATTTCCTTATTCTTAGGAGAAGATAAGGAAAGTGTACTTATCCATGAAGATTTATATCGAAGAGTAAATCTAGCATGGAGTGGAGGCCAAGGCTAGGTTGAGCCGCAGGCCATTGGGTATAAATAGGTGTGTTTGAGTCGTGTAAGAACTTGAACACAACTAGAGCAAATACTTAGCAAAGGGATAAGGGTTTCGGGTAAACAAAGAAATCTTGTATCAAGGGCTAAGGGGAAAAGGGTTCACGTATCGGGTTGATTCGTGAACAGGGTAGACTAGGATTAAGTGAAAAGCAATACGTGTAAGTATTCAAGTCATTAATCTAGTATCTTTTTGAGAAACCCCTTGTGTTGTGTTCCTGGTCAGAACTGTTAGTGTGATTGTTCTGAAGCAGTAGCTATTACATTTTCATTTGGTATCAGAGCGGCACTTGTTCGTATTACTACAGGTGAGATCTTGTGGAGAAAATGGATAGCTATGACGAATTGGTTAACAATTCTAAGGTGATACTTGATGGCGGAAACTACGGGTTCTGGAAGTCTAGGATGAAGTTCATAATTGTGGGAATCGATGTACTGGCCTGGAGATCTGTACTGGTACAGTGGGAAGCGCCTGTGATAGTGGATGATAATGGATTCAGGACTCCCAAACCAGAGTAGACATGGACGGAGGAAGAATTAAAGAAGGCCAAGTACAACGCCAAAGCCTTGTCTGCCATACATTCTTCTGTAACTAAGAAGACCTTCGAGCTGATTCAAGGATGTGAAACAGCAAAGGAAGCATGGGATCTGCTTCAGACTCACTTCGAAGGAACCTCTAAGGTTCAGAGTTCCAGAAGAGACATGATGGCCTCTCGATTTGAGAACATGAGGATGGAGGATCATGAATCTATATCAGACTTTGGTTCTAGGTTGAAGTCACTGGCGCAGGATTCTGCTACACTGGGAAAGAAGTACAAGGATAAAAAATTGGTAAAGAAGTTCCTAAGATGTCTTCCTGCTCGATTTATGGCTTATAAGTCAGCTCTGAACGTATCTCAAAATACCGAGGATCTTAGCTTTGGTGAAGTTGTAGGGATGCTACAAGCTCATGAGATGGAGCTGAACAATGCTGCAGACTACTCAAGGAAGAACAAGAACTTAGCCCTAACCTCATGTGAGACAACTAAAGAGACTATAGACAGAGATCCGATGAGGTTGTTGGTAAGAAGGTTCGATCGAGCTCTGAGAAGAATCGAACGAGGTCAAGGTCAAAAAAGTACAGGATGAGGTAGGTTCCAGTCCGAAGGAGAGAAGCAAGGTAAGAAGGCTGAGCTTCAGTGTTACGAATGCAAGGGATATGGTCACTTCAAGTCTGAATGTCCTTCAATCAAGAGAAGGGAAATGAAGTGCTCGGTTTGCAAAGGAATCGGACATACTCAGCAAGAGTGTGTTGATACTCTGAAGCAAAGAAGAGAGAGGTCGATGATGGTTGAAGAAGACTCTGAAGCTGACAGTGAGGATGAAGAAATCCTGAATAACTTGGTATCACTCGTGGGAATCCTGGAAGTAGAAGATGAACAGTCTGATTCTGAAGCTGATGATGATGAACTGGTTGAAAGTTACAAAGCGGTACGTGAGACTCTCATCAGATTGGGACAGGAGAATCTTGCACTAGTAAAGGAGAAGCAGTGACTTGAAGCTCAGGTTGAAGATCTACAAGGAAAACTTCAGGATGAATAGAAGTTGAGTCAGGACAGTGTATTATTACTGAAGGAAAAACTCAATCTGGCGGTTAAGGCAGTCAATCTGGAAAAGGAACTACAAGCTGAGAAGAAGATCTCTGCCGAACTTCAATCACAATTGGATCTGCAGTACAAGAAGATTCGCATGTTTGCTGGAACAGAACAATTAGATAGAATTCTGTCTTATGGAAGGACTGAAGCAGTTCACAGAGGACTAGGATATAATGGAAAGGGTGGATCAGAATCCAACAACATCAAGTTTGTGGCTGCCAGCAGTCAGTTACAACCTACTGTCAGAACTGGAGTTGCTGAAGTAAGAAGACTGGAAGTCAGTGCAAAACAAAAGAGTGGATGTTATTTCTGCGGTAAGTATGGGCACATACGAGCCTATTGTTACAAGTACTGGGAGAGAATCAGACGGCTTCGATATGAGGGAAGATTCACTTGGAATGGTAGTCGTAATCAGATCTGGGTAAAGAAGTCAGATTTAAGGGCTCCTGCTGCAAGACATGGATCTAAACGTACTTCACAGTTTGGGTTCCGATGTAACATGGCGGTTGTGTCAGAAGAACAAGAAGATATAGGCCCATGGTATTTTGATAGTGGTAGTTCTCGACACATGACGGGAACCTTGGGCATTCTGGACAACTTCAAGACAATTAAGAAAGGCAAAGTTACTTTCGGAGACGGAGGACATGGTCGTATTCAAGGAAAAGGGCAGACATGTGATACAGGATTACCCAAACTAATGAATGTATATTTGGTGCAGGGTCTGAAAGCAAATCTCATCAGTGTGAGTCAACTGTGTAACGAAGGGTTGACTGTATGCTTCACGAAACATGACTGCAAGGCAATAGACAACAAAGGGAAGACTGTGCTGATGGGAGTTAGAACTGGCAACAACTGCTACATGTGGAAGAAAGAGGCTATCAACTGCTTCAGTGCAGCAGATGATCTAAACCTATGGCATCAACGGTTGGGTCACATGAATGTTCGAAGCCTTACGTCTCTCACAAATCAGGAGATGGTCAGGGGAGTTCCTCAACTTAAGGGAGGAGAAACATTTGTGTGTGGACCTTGCAGCAAAGGTAAGAAGGTGAAAGTTCAACACAAGAAGGTGATGGATGTTCACTCTGAATCAGCACTTGATCTGGTTCACATGGATTTGATGGGGCCTACTCAAGTGGAGAGTGTCGCCGGGAAAAGGTATGTGTTTGTTCTCGTTGATGACTACACAAGATATACTTGGGTCAGATTTCTCCGTGAAAAATCTGAAGCAGCAGACAGCTTCAGAATCTAGGCTTTACAACTAATTAATGAACGAGGAGGAATCAAGAAGATACGCAGTGACCATGGTGGTGAATTCCAGAATGGGTACATGAAGGAATTCTGTGAAGACCATGGTATTGCGCATCAGTTTTCAGCCCCTTGGACGCCTCAGCAAAATGGTGTAGTTGAAAGGAAAAACAGAACGCTACAGGAAATGGCTAGAGCAATGATACATGGAAACAACATTGCTGAGAGATACTGGGCAGAAGCTGTAAGTACTTCATGCTATATTATCAACAAGGTCTATGTTCGAAAAGGATTGTCCAAGACACCGTATGAGTTGTGGAAAGGTAAGAAGCCAAATCTCAGCTACTTTCATGTGTTTGGGTGTAAGTGTTACATTCTGAATGACAAAGACTATCTGGGAAAGTTCGATTCAAGAAGAGATGATGGGATTTTTCTGGGCTATTCCGAGAGTAGTACAGCCTTCAGATGTCTGAATAAAAGAACAGGGGTGATCATTGAATCAGTCAATGTGGTTTTTGATGACTGTGCTGGTACAAGGTCATGCAGGGATAGGATTGTTCTTCATGAAAATGAGTCAGAAAAACCATCAGATGGAGGAAGAGGGCAGCAGTCTGGTACAGAGGTAGAGACGGACTCAGAACTCCGATCTGTCGCAGAGGAAGATTCAAAGACAGAGCAAGTTGTCACACCTCACGTGCCTCGGAATCATTCAGCATCTGATCTTATCAGTGATGTGAATGAAGGGAGGAAAACCCGAGGAGTTAAGAAGGATTATCGCGAAATGATGGGCCTGAAGAAGAAAAATCACGAAGTAGTTCAGTTTGCAGGCTGTGTGTCAGTGATTGAACCACGAAATCATGCACAAGCCCTTGAAGACGAATTGTGGATTATTGCAATGGAACAAGAGCTTGAGCAGTTTGAAAGAAATGATGTGTGGGAACTAGTTCCACGACCGGAAGGTGTCAATATCGTTGGAACAAAGTGGATTTTCAAGAATAAGATCGATGAAACTGGAGTGGTGGTTCGGAACAAAGCAAGGCTGGTGGCACAAGGTTACTCTCAGATTGAAGGAGTGGATTTTGAAGAGACCTTTGCCCCTGTAGCAAGACTTGAGTCTATTCGATTTTTCTTGGGCATGTCGTGCATTCTGAACTTTAAGGTATATCAAATGGATGTTAAGAGTGCCTTTTTGAATGGTTTTTTGCAGGAAGAGGTCCATGTTGAGCAACCGAAAGGATTTGAGGATCCAACCAATCCAGATCAAGTGTACAGGCTGAAGAAAGCTCTGTATGGGCTGAAGCAGGCACCACGGGCTTGGTATGAAAGGCTGACAAGCTTCTTGACGGGACAAGGATATGAAAGAGGCAGTGTGGACAAGACGTTGTTCATTCTCAATCAGGAGAGAGATATCATGATGGTCCAGATCTATGTAGATGATATCATCTTTGGAAGCACGTCACAACGGCTTATGGACAAGTTTGTCGAAAGCATGACTCATGAATTTGAGATGAGCATGGTGGGTGAGCTGAAGTATTTCCTGGGTCTCCAAATCACTCAATCCGAAGAAGGTGTGTTTATCTCTCAGAGTACCTATGCAAGGAATCTGGTAACAAGGTTCAAGATGGATCAATGCAAGGAGGCAAGGACACCGATGAGTACTACAGTCAAGATGACTCGTGATAGTGATGGGAACGATGTGGATGTTAAGCTGTACAGAGGGATGATCGGCAGCCTGTTGTATCTCACAGCAAGTAGACCGGATTTTTGTTTGAGTGTTAGGATTTGTGCTCGGTTTCAGGCCAAGCCAAAGCAGTCACATCTTGAAGCAGTAAAGAGAATCATCAGATATGTCAAAGGTACAATAACTTTGGGAATTTGGTTCTCCAAGGGGTCAAACAAGAATTTGGTTGGATACTGTGATGCTGACTGGGCTGGGAGTTTAGATGATCGGAAAAGTACCAGTGGCGGTTGTTTCTTTTTGGGAAATAACTTGATCTCTTAGATGAGCAAGAAGTAGAACTCTGTATCTCTGTCCACCGCTGAAGCAGAGTACATTGCCCTAGGAAGCTGTTGCACCCAACTTCTCTGGATGAAGCAAATGTCTGCTGACTATGGGATGGATTCTGGACCACTTCTGGTTCACTGTGACAACAAGAGTGCTATAAGCATCTCAAAGAACCCGGTGCAACACTCAAGAACAAAGCACATTGACATTCGACACCACTTCATTAGAGAACTTGTGGAGGAAAAATAGGTAGTGGTGGAACATATTGTTACTGATTTACAACTGGCTGATTTATTCACAAAACTGCTGGATTTTAATCATTTTATCACTTTAAGAAACTCAATTGGTGTTTGTGGAATTTGATCAATTGTGAAGTGTGCATAACTGATACAGGTACTGGTTCAAGGTGCATATAAGGCTTTGATTTTTTTTGGAGTCTGAAACATCAATGAGAAAGAGCTGCCTATCATGTCGTCTTGTCTTGACATCAGTACAGATTCCACGGTAAAGAAAGAATCAAAGCTGAAGAAAGAAAGTTCAGAAGACAGCTTCTGAGAAGTTAAGTGATGGAGCTGTCTCATTCAAAAGAAAAGAAAACAAAAAAAAAAACAAACAAAAAGAACCCAGAAAAGTGGGCAGGCGTGTGGAGGTGAAGAAAATCAAAAAGAAAAAAATAATTCACACGTCTTGAGTACATCAGCAACTTTCTCGAGTGGATAAAGGTTGAAAACTGGTTAAGACAAGATAAAGACATGGTGGTGTGAAAGCTACTCATTGGAGTAGAAGATGACCAGATGTTATGAATCAGGTCGAGCTGAGTGTGTGCTGCGAATTGGTCAAAGTTCAGTCTCTGAAACATCACTCGAAAAAAAGGTAAATTAATCTTGTGTCAAAAAGTTTTTCAAAAGCCAGTTTAGGTCTTTACATTAACCATCATTATATGTTTAATCCCCATTGTGCTATCAAGTGAATGTGGTTGTTGTTCTGTGTGTTATGAAAAATCTGGTGAGTGTAAAAAGCTGTTGCAGTGTTCTGAAGTTGGTACAGGATCCCCTGGTTCAGAATAATCCGAGAATTTGGGCTTCAGTTTTTGTATGGGCCTAGCAACAAAAGAACTTGGGCCTAAGAATGTTGGTAAAGTTCTTAGGGTTTTCCGAATCACAGCCCAGAAGAGATTATGTGTGTTTAAATGGTTCCTTTGTTTGGTCGCGAGAAGAAGTACAGAAACCAAGAGTTTTTACTTCAGAAACCCTAGAAACTCAAAGAAAGAGGAAGAAGAGTCCTTGAAGTCACCATACGAGGAGAAGGAAGTCGAGGTCTCTGATTCTGCATGGGATCTGGAAGAAAAGGAAGATGATGAGGAGCCATTGATTCGAAATTCGAAGGCACTAAAGATGAAGAAGGAGCTGCAAAAGAAGTTGGGGAAACAGATCAAGGAGCAAGAGAGCTCTGAAACTAGTGATTCAGACGATGCAGGAACAGGATCTGCTGCTGGAACAGGATCTGTGACTGGTGGAGTTTCCTTTGATTCTGACAAGTTCTGCTCAGCTGGAGCCTACCAAAGGTACATCGTATTCAAAAATCGAGGTATTATTGGTGAAAAATTGGTAGATTTAGAGAAACAGAACGAATTGGAGTATCCGTCTGTGATTGCTGAAGCTGGATTTACTCCCACAGTATCGATTAACTCAGGTCATGATAGGGAGGTTATCAATGAGTTTATGCAAATCTGGGAGACACTGTGATAAATGATGGGGGGAGTTATGGTTCTGGTCCGAGGTCGCATCATTAACTTAAGTCATGTCAAGATCAACACTTTTCTGAAGATGTTTGAATTGAGTGCCAAGGATTTGAAAACTGCAGCAGCAACTGACAAAACGGATCCAGACTATGTTGCTGCATTTTTGAAAGAAGATGGATCTCATGAAAGTATGATTCAGGTCATCAACAAGCGTCCCAAGAAGGTTCCAGCACTGTCTACAGTCCATCTCTCTCCAAAGATTGCTGTATTGGCCATTCTGGTTGGGCACAACTGGTACCCAACAACGCACCGTACACACATTTCTCAATTCATAGCTATGCTTCTGTACAAGTTGGCTCAGAAGGTGCGAGTGGATTTTGGAGAGATGGTGTTTCAGCAAGTCATGGCCATCAGTGAGATTGAAAGAGAAGACAACAAGCAGGCTGATTCAAGAAAGCTGGTGTTTCCTCATCTGATCTATGGGATGATTCAGGAACAGTGTGAAGGTGTTGTCAGTGAGGATGAGGTTTTGGTACTGCCTACTCACTATCAGATGGATGGTCGAACTGAGAAGAAGGACACAGGAGCAATCAAAGGGGCAACCAGGACGTCATTGCGTACAAGGACCAAGGCTGCTGCATGAGTCAAAAATGAACCAGCAACCAAGAAAAGAGCCCAGTCGTCTCCAAGTCAACCTGCACTGAAGAAGAAGACCAAAAGGGAGCCAGAACAGTCAAAGTCGTGTAGCTCAGCTCAGTTCGATGACTCAGGCTCAGCAATTGACGTTCAACTTGGCCACATCAGTGTGCCTCTGGGTCGCTCAAGCCGGAGGGTGGTCAACCAGGTCTTGTACCAGATCACCTCGGTGCTGCATCAACTAGCCGGGATAGTTCAGGACATCACACAGGAACGAGTTTGAGTCGTCAGGTGAATTAGACAAGCTACACGACATGGAGATTTGTTCAGCCATCGTACCATGTGACCCCTTGAGCTATACTTCAGAATATAAAGGTCATGTTGCTTTTCCCTATGTACTAACTATATTTGTTTTTAACTTGTGTGCTCACAAGCTGGGGGAGAAAAAGTATGACCGAATAAGATGTCTTGATTTATGGGGGAGTGAGTATGACCGAATAAGATGTCTTGATGTCTTGATTTATGGGGGAGTTTGACCATGTTATGATTGTTAGGTGTTATTGATCTTGTTAGAGATTCGGTCATTAGTGATAGGATTCGTGGGGGAGTTAGGAGATGAGGATATAATGTTGATTAATTGATCTTTAGAACTTTATAACTCTGTAGTTCCATATACAGTCTTGTTTAGAATCCTATTTGTGGCTGGCTACTTCTGTGTTATGTGTATGTGTTTCAGGTGCTTGTGCTTGTGAGACACACAAAGCTAAAAAGGGGGAGATTGAAGATGCAGCTGCTGAAGCAGCAATCTGTAGCAGCACCAGATGGGAGTACTTCCGAAGAGGTGCGGGCCAGCTGGTGGGCTTGAAGCTTGATGGGCTTGTGGAGTGGATCAGTCCAAACAAGTAAGGACGTGACTTGCACTCAAGGAAGGCTGGAGGATATCTTTGGAGAAGATTTACTCAAGCTTGAAGATTTCCTTATTCTTAGGAGAAGATAAGGAAAGTGTACTTATCCATGAAGATTTATATCGAAGAGTAAATCTAGCATGGAGTGGAGGCCAGGGCTAGGTTGAGCCGCAGGCCATTGGGTATAAATAGGTGTGTTTGAGTCGTGTAAGAACTTGAACACAACTAGAGCAAATACTTAGCAAAGGGATAAGGGTTTCGGGTAAACAAAGAAATCTTGTATCAAGAGCTAAGGGGAAAAGGGTTCACGTATCGGGTTGATTCGTGAACAGGGTAGACTAGGATTAAGTGAAAAGCAATACGTGTAAGTATTCAAGTCATTAATCTAGTATCTTGTGTTGTGTTCCTGGTCAGAACTGTTAGTGTGATTGTTCTGAAGCAGTAGCTATTACATTTTCAGAAGTGTGTCCCCCACACCTCGTTGTGAAACTTCACAGCATTGTAACAATTGTAGTTCTTCACTTGGAGTCCCATGTCTTAAACCGGGTGGAGGTAGTAGTGTTGTTCGCTGACCGTGATGTTGCACATTGCCGTAAGTGGCTTTGCCGAAGCCTTCCTCTGTGAAATGGCCCGGCCCCATTTGTGTGATCGTGTGTTGGCCGTAGTTGCGTGTGTTGACAACCTCACCACCCCACTACACTACTGTGGCCGCACTTTGGGCTAGATGAGTAAATAGCTTTGTGGGCCAATACCCGACGAGTGACTGGCCGATAGCTAGCCACCAATTGCCAAAGCCCGTATCCTACAATTCGCAAAAACCTAATAAATTTATTTTTATTTAATTTGAAAAAAAAGATTGACGTAAATTATTCTAATCCAAATTGGACAAATTATTTTATCACTTGATATATACTAGAATACGACTTTTGAAGGTTTAAAATATGTGTACTTTCTCCTTGCTTGGTTTATTAAAATTGAAACATTTAGATCTCAAATATTTTTAGTTTCTATATCATATATTCTATGTTTTTGAGTTGTAAAATTGACGATAGGCATTTTAAATTAATGTATGTATGGTTACCAATACTTTTCTTTTTGAGCATTTTGCAACTCTAATTAACTTACAATCTTATTAGTTGATGTGGGATGAAAATATTCATACAGAACAAAACATATAAATCATGTATTTTTTCTAATTTTGATATTAAAAGTTTCTTCTCATTTGAAAAATTTGAATAATTTATTTTGAAGCAAAATATAAATAAAATATAAGCAAAACAAAAAATAAATTAAAGCAACCAAAAATGCAACGACTCATACTTTGGTTTAATTGATCACGATTAAGTCGTATATTCAATACATATGCATCATTGCAAAAATTTAGGTATTGTGAAGTGAAAATAAAGATACGATCATGAGACTGAGAGATACGTCGATGGTTAAGGCACGGGAAGGCTTTGCATGACTTAAACTGATGAGAACAAGGGCGATTAGAAACGCCTCCATAATACGATATAGCCATTTGTAATTTTAAGAAGATAGTGAGTTGTAGTTAGAGCAGCTCCATCAGTATAGGAATTTAAAAGGGTATCTGACAAATTTAATATTAGTATTTTCAATATAATTTAATTATAAAATTAAAAAAATAAAACTATACTAATCAAATTAATACACGTATAAAGAAAGTTTCTGAACCTGTTTCTCACAACTCTCAAACGAGAACCTTCTCTTAATCTCTCTCATCCTTTTCTTATTTTTTAATTGTGTTTTAATCTTCAGAAACTCTCTTAAAACTCCTGATGGAGATGACCTTATATATAATTACGAGAAGGATGGCGTTTCTCTTATTCTTATTTGATGTTTTAGACTAAGGTATTCCTATACAGTATAATTTATTTCGTGGCATGCGTGTACAACTTTTAAGATTCTTTGCAATAAAATTAAAGAGAGATGTGAATTGAATTCACAGCTTAATTTAGGTTATGAAATTGACACGCAAGTTATATTATCGAGTGAGAGATGTTGACGTTTTTTTCTTCTTTTCTAAATCAACTTTCAGGTATGTATAGAAAGATTTTCCATCCACAATCCAACTAAAGATAAATTAGTCCTTCTCGTATATTTTGTAGCATAAGCAATGAAAGAGATCTTTGACCCAAAAAAAAAAAACCAATGAAAAAGATCATCTAATAGAGTCAAATGCGAGCTTCGGTTCGTATATTAAATTGACACAAAAATCAAAAATAAATACTTAAGTATGCGAGTAAAAAAAAAAGGAAATATGAATTACAAATTGGGAGAATTACAAACATTCCACCTTTGAATATATTTTTTTCAAATGTATCATTCTTAAAAATTTATTGAAAACATCTCACGTTTTATATAAAAAAACAAAATCATTAGCTTTTTTTTTTCTCTCTCTCAAAACTCAAACTCTAAACTCTATCCCAAAAACTATATCCTAAATATAAAATAGTTAACCTAAATCCAAAAAAAAATAGAAAATTTAAGTTAAAAAAAAAGATAGTATTTTTGCAAAAATTTTCAAACAATAACACAGGCCCGGTTCTGGCATTGTGCCACCAGTACAAGTGCACATGGCCCCATAGTGGGGCCCAATTTTTCAGCTGAATTTTTTTGCAAAAAAAGCCCTAAATTTTTAATTTACTTGTAAAAAAGACCCTAAATTTTATAAAACTTAAAGAAAAAGCCTTAAATTTTTGCAAAATTTTTTTTTTTGCACAAAGCCCATATTTAGTTTGAGCCGAGCCTACAATGACATAACTGTAAAATGGCATGCCAAGAATAGCATATGAAGAAAATTTTCTTAAAAATTTGTGTTACTACGATAAAATTGTTTTTTTGTTTGATTAGCTTCTAGTTAACAATTTGGGTCATCAAAATGTTTGGAATTTTCACTCATAATATCGTTTTTTAATCAAAAATATTGGAATCTTCCGTGTCTACCTTTCTGCTTTATACAGAGTATCACTACTTAATGTAAGTGTATAATAATTTTTTATCCATTTTTGGATGTTCCTAAAATGGAAACCTTTGACTAAAAGTAGCAACCACCTTCCACGTTATCTCTCTTTAATTATTGTCCATCTTTATTTGTTTGACGTATTAAAATTTAAAACTAGAGTAATACGCAGCAATAGGAGTACACTAAAAATTGTTGATGTGAAATTTGGAATCCATTTAGTTACTAAACTGCATGCTGCAGTAAAATAAATGATAATAGTAGAGACAATTTGCCCAAAGTTTATTTGGCAGTACTTTATAATTTTGCAGTTTAAGTTGGGAGAAAGAATCGCATTACTTTGATATCTATAAGTATAGTAGAGAATTTTTTTGCGGAGCATGGATGCATAAATTGTGAATGGATGATACGCAAAAGTGGAGTTAACGCCCCGACCGTCCCGACCGCCCCTCTCATGGGCTTTTCGTCCACGTTAGGCCCGTGGACCCACCATGTCTGACGGTTGATGCGTTAGTTCGGGAGGCTCGGAAATCTGTTTTACTGATACTGCAAATCACCACGCGATCTTTCTCCGTATTTTGTCCTCACTCACACGATACTAGAAATGACTTTCTAGTAGGTCACCCATCATGAGATTGCTCCAGCTCAAGCACACTTAACTCTGGAGTTCTCTCAAGACCTGTGACCGAAAAGATAAGTGCAGTTTGGTGATATAGGTAGCCAAATCAATTCTTTTAAACCTCTCCGCATATACCGCATATGCCATGAAATTGGGGTATCATAGTGGAACTTGCAAACTTAACGGAAAAAACTAAACTGTTTGATCTTTGTTTTGAAATTTTTGATTTTTAGGAATTATTGATGTATAACCTATGTATAATATATACATATATTTAATAAAATATAAAAAAGAGACTAGCTATATTAGTAAAAATCAAATAAAAATTGACATAAACTTATGTATTTTGTATATAGTATATGAGTTAATACAAATGTAAGGTAATATTTTTAGGAACATTAAACGTAACTTTATATATATGATCGTAAAATATATAATTACTACTATTAAATATATAAAAAAATAAACAATTTTGGAAAGTTGATAAAAGAATATTGGATAATGGGCTATGTGCATTTGACCCCAATGTTCTTTCTAATTGGGGTATGAACAAAGAAATACAATAATATATTCAAGAATTCGATTATATAAAGGTGACGTAATGTTTTTGATAATCAATGAATTTTAACTCAATAAACTTTAGTTATTCAAATCTTTACAATACATTAGTTAAATGCATAAAATAACAAAACTATTATTGTTGGATTGTTATTTAATTTTATTTAAGATACTGTAGTTAATGCAGTAGTTAATTTTAGTAATTAATTACATTTGACCAAAAAATAATAATTAATTAATTATATAAAAAAAATAGATAACACATGTCATTTTTTCATAGCTTTGACTTTGAATATTCAAGAATTCGATTATATAAAGGTGCGTAATTGTTTTTTGATAATCAAGAAATTTTAACTCAATAAAATTTAGTTATTCATATCTTTATAATACATTAGTTAAATACATAAAATAACAAAACTAGTATTGTTGGATTGTTATTTAATTTTATTTAAGATATTGTAGTTAATGCAGTAGTAGGATTCATTTTTGTAATAATTACATTTGACCAAAAAATAATAGCTAATTAATTATATAAGAAAATAGAAGACACATGTCATCTTCTCATAGATTTGGATTTGTGTAAACCTTAACATATTATATAGATTAGTTAAATACATAAAATAATAAAACTAGTATTGTTGGATTGTTATTTAATTTTATTTAAGATATTGTAGTTGATGCAATAGTAGTATTAATTTTAGTAATTAATTATATTTGACCAAAAAATAATAATTAATTAATTATATAAGAAAATAGATGACACATGTCATCTTCTCATAGTTTTGGCTTTGTGTAAACCTTAACATATTATATACTAGAAAAAGTCCACGCGTTGCGTGGAAATATTATTTATATAAATTTTAAAGTTATTTTACTGTATATAAGTGATATTTAAAAAATATTCTCACAAATTATATTTTTAAAAATCGAAATATAAAACTATATGGTAATATGTTTGAATATTTTATTAGATGTAAAGACAAACAATATATTTTGTCTTATAATTTATATTTGACAAAGAAAACCAATTTTGTAATTGACTTGAAACTAAATTAGTGAATTTTCTTATTTATATTGCATAAACATATAAAGGTAAAGTGATTTTAAACTATTTTAATATTGATATATTATAAATAAATTGATTCTTATCAAGGTAAAATGTTCAGATTTCCTAATTATCTTCAGTAATAAATTGATTAGATTTTGTAAGTTTATTGTAGTAAGTAAATGTGGACGTTAAATTTAGATGAGATCAATTTGATGTAAAATAATTAATAATTTGTTGAATTTAAATAATCCAAACGTTATATGGGCGTTTAAAAGTTAAATGTTGAATTATAATTGATAAATAAATGGGAAGATTAATTTTGGAAGTTTAGGAATTAATACTAATTACGAATGATCATTATTAGAGGTATATAATTTGTTTTTAATTAAATAGATTTCACATTACAAAAAAAATAAACATATTTGGCATTTCAATGTATTCCTTACTTTTGTGAATGACTTTTAGAAAAACTTTTAGTAGCGGGTTATATATGTTTCTATCCGTGATATATACAAGTATCTTTAGTAGTCTATTGGTTCTTCTCTACTTAAATTACTGAAGTTTGCTGGGTTCGAAACCTAGAAAAAACATTTTAAACTTTTTTTTTCTAAATAAAAATTTGTAAAGAAAGAGATGACACGTGTCGTCTTGTCAGAGCTTGTTGGCTTTTGTAAACCTTAAAATATTATAAAGATATATATATATATACTTTTTAATTGTTTGGTACTATAAAGTATTCAAAAGTAATATTAAACATCGAAATAATTTATAATATATATATATATATATATGAATATTGATTTTAAAATATGTTATTTCATATAGGTATATAATGACTTTTAGATTAATATGTGTGTTTTTATGTGTCACGACTGTGTCTTGGAGATTTAATTTTTTTGCGTGGAAGTCTTTATTGGATTGTTGTTGCAAATAGGCTAAAGAAAAAAGCCTTTAAACCAATTAATCCCAACAAAAACCCTAATCATGTTGTTGTGTCTATTTAAAGGGAAAGTATGTGAGACTTTGAGGACAAAGTTATTATTGCGGCGAAGCCCTGGCCGTTTCTCTCTTTATTGCGTGAACCCTAGCCGCCACTTTGAGAGACGTTTTTCAGAAGAACCGTCTGGCAATACTTGATGATGTACATATCAATGGAAAGGCCCGAGTCTCCGCTTTCCAGAATGCCCAATATCATCTAGACCCATGATCTGTACTAACATTGATGGGTGTTTTTATGAGACTGATTTGTGTCGAGCGAGTATGTGAGTAGCTGACTTTGCAGAGGCTTCCGAGCCACATCGGAAGGAACTAGAGTACCATCTGGATGTCGTTCGAAAGATCATATCCTCTAGTTTTGGAAACAGTTTTCCAATCTGGAATTCGAGGTGAGGTCCATTCGGAATTCAGTCACCAAGTTGATGAAAATTATTGTTGCTAAATGGAAAATTTTATTCCAGATCATATCACTGAACATGCGAGCTGTTTTCATGTCATTCTGTAAGGAACTAGATTTTGATCTGGATATCATTGGAAAGCCCTGAGTCTTGGCTCTCCAGAGACATTAAGTGCGTTTTGATCTGAGATACGCGTAGGAAGATTTAGCCGTTTTTTGTCTGACTAGTTTAGTCTGGCCAAACCGAATAAACGTTTCAAGAAGTTTAATAATGGAATGTTAAACATTATTTCTTAAACTCAGATTTGAGACGCTGTTTTCAACCATTAATTTCAAGGTGCAATTTTAGAGTCTCCAAATGCAGGCTAAGGTGAGGGTTGGGATTTGTGGATTCATGTTATGCGATGATATGATTTGGTGAGCATGTATGCTTTGTCTAAGAATAGTGATTGATGTGATGAATGAAATGTTAAGTTGAGATTATGTTATGTGAAACAACCAAACTTTTTTTTTTCCTTAGATATTTCTACTGCGGAACATAAACATTTAAACCAATAATAATCCAATAAATCCATACAAATAAATAAATCCTTTAACCAAATTAAATCAAATAACTATATTCAGGAATGATCTAAAACAATAACCTAGCAACCTAAAACGTTTGGTTCACTAGACTAAAACAGAACAACAACCTTATCATCCTCTTCCAACGGCCTCGATTCCACGATCACATTTTTCCTTTACATGCAACTCAAAAAGAAACCAGGAGTTGCGTGAGTATTATCATAAATACTCAGTAGAGCGGTCATCCCGCTAACAATTTACACAAACGACATTTAACGATAAATAACCAAGTTTAAACAGTTAAACCAATTCCTTTAAATATCCAGATTAACATTTAAACCGATGCCTTCAATTATCCCGATTAACAGTTAAACCAAACCCGGTTAACAATACTTTTCACAAACATTCGGCAAATAGATGTCGGGTGTCGATCGGCACGCCACCATGGTGTCGATCAACGCTCGACCAAAATGAGTATCGTCTTCTTCACATGGTGTTGATCGACACAGCCCCTAGGCGTCGATCGACACAGCCTCTAGGCGTCGATCGACACTCTATTCCAGAATCCAGAGACCGAGCCTGTCCTCACGCGACTCGTCTCGATTCGTCGCGAATCGATACAACAAACACACAAACTACGCAACACAACACGATTCACACATAAACAGAAACGAAAAAATCAATAACATGCCAAAACCTCAATCAATCCATTCATCATTCAATCCAAAATCAATTTCTAGCATTTCCTAAGCGATCACGCACTCACCTCGTGATTTAGGATCGAAACAATGATGATCACGAAGAACGCAGACCCTACAGGACTGGAAAGACTCTGACTCTACGTTGAAACCGCAGGGAACTCGCCACAAACCCACACCAAACTCGCCAAAAACTACCATCTTTCTTCTTTACGAACAACACCGACGCTACCCACGGTGAAGTACTCGGATGGATAAAACCCTTATCAGCCAAATCCTCCAACTGACTCATCAGCTCTGCCAACTCAGCTCGAGCCATCTTGTAAGGTGCCTTGGAGATAGGCTCTGTCCCGGGCTCTAACTCAATCGTAAACGGATCAGACCGAGACTGCGGTAATTCCTGCAACGACTAGAAAACATTCTCAAAATCCTGGACAACCTGAATCTCACTCACTGCAACCTTACCAACGGACACTGGCATAGAGATCGTCGCCAAATAAGCCTCGCATCCTCGCTCCAACATCTGCACTGCCTGAACCGCAGAAATCACGAGGCTCCCTGAAGTCGGTCTCACTCCCTGAAACGTCAACTTCTCTACCTCATGCTCGAAGGTCACTCTGCCTCGATAAAAATCCAGATGGACTCTATAATGAGACAACCAATCCATCCCTAGGATAACGTCATACAGCTCCACCGGACTGATCAACAAGTCAGCTGGCATTGACTGCCCTGCAATCTGAATATCTACTGCTCTAGCACGGCCCAAAGTAGCTAGAAAACTACATCTAGCCACTTTAACCAACCCTGAACGCTCACCAGCGCTGCTACGGATGCCACTGCTCTCGGCATGCTCCGGGGTAATAAAGCGGTTCCATGCTCCAGAATCGAAAAGCACATGGGACTCAAAACCTCCCACTAACAAGGTCCCTACACAATTCATATGCGTTGAAAACCCTACTAGACTATCACAAGTAAAATAACAGAAACAACAACAATTCACCATCTAAAAAATTTACGAAGTCTGAGTCTAAGATTTTACCTGTGATCGAATCGCCGCTATGCTGCCCCTGACCTACTTCAGGGGTATAGACTCGCAGAGCCGGTCCAATCTGACCCAACGGCTGCACCACCGCCAACTGCGCCACTCGCTGGACTGCAGCAACAGCCATCCGCTACGGTTTAGGACACATCGGCCTGATATGCCCGGGCTTTCTGCAGTTAAAACAAACCCTCGAGTCCGACCGCTGCGGCTGTTGCTATTGCTGCTCACCTTTCCTAGGGCAACTCGACAGACGATGCACGAAACTACCGCATCTGAAACATGCTCCGCCCCCCAACTCTGACTGGGTCTAGAAGCGCCATCCCATTTTCGTTTATGTCCCTGCGCAGGTTTGCCGTCCTTGCCGGAATCAAAACCGAAACCACCCCGCGGCTGCTGCTGCCTTGGCTGAACAGCTGGAAAAACTAACACTGGCACTACTGCGGCTCTCTGCCCTCTCAGATCCTCCTCGATTCCTGACGCAACCTCTACCAGCTTCACCCTCGAGGCGTACTCTGTCACTCTGCATCTGGTTTGTAAATCCAGCTGCAGTTCCCTCAGGAACCTCTAGACATGCGCTCACTGATCCTCCATGCCTTTATCCGCATAGACCAGCAGCTTACTGAACTCGGCGTTATACTCACGAACAGTACGATCACCCTGCACTAACTCCACAAACCTCATCCTGAGACGATCTAGAGCCTCCTGAGGAAAGTACTGAGCGTTGAACTCGGCCACAAACTTTCCCCAGGTCCATACTGCACCACGCGTCCTGGCCTCTAAAGCTCTCCACCACGAATAAGCATCACCACTCAGATAGTGGACTGCCAATTCTACCCTGTACTCCTCAGGGCAACGAACCGAGCGGAAATTGTGCTCTACCCGCAACCGCCACTCATCTGCCTCCTCGGGGCTAATACCACCCGAAAAGAAAGCAGTACTCATCTGCCGGAACCGCTGCCGGAAACCGCTCTAATAACTGTGCCATAAAGCCCTCCATACGCTCCCATCGATCCTGAGCTGAAACACCACCCGCACCTGGGCCCGTTCCTCTGCCAGCCATACCGGCGCCTCTCCCGATACCCTCAGCACTCACACTAGCACTACTGGCCTCGCCCACGGATCCCTCATGATGTGTAGGAGTCTCTGACGCATACGTAGCACTCGAAGACGACTCGACAACTGGGCCACGACCACGTCGGCCTCTGCCACGACCTCTACCATGTCCACGACTTCCAACCCTGGTATCCATCTCTCTGCACTCATACAGAATAGGACAATAAGCTACCAGAAGTCACACTCAATCACAAAACTTACCGTGGAATCATTTTAAAAGGCCGAAGAGGATGATACTAAGACTCTATTAAATTGACTAAACACACAGATATCAATTTAAACACATAGTCTCAGACATCCAAATCCCATTGTCCTAAAACCGTCTAACCTTTGATACCAATTTGAAACAACCAAACTTTTTTTTTTCTTAGACATTTCTACTGCGGAACATAAACATTTAAACCAATAATAATCCAATAAATCCATAAAAATAAATAAATCCTTTAACCAAATTAAATCAGATAACCATATTTAGGAATGATCTAAAACATGGTTCACTAGACTAAAACAGAACAACAACCCTATCATCCTCTTCCAACGGTCTCAATTCCACGATCACACTTTTCCTTTACCTGCAACTCAAAAAGAAACCGGGAGTTACGTGAGTATTTTTATAAATACTCAGTGGAGCGGTCATCCCGCTAATAATTTACACAAACAACATTTAACGATAAATATCCAAGTTTAAACAATTAAACCAATTCCTTTAAATATCTAGATTAACATTTAAACCGATGCCTTCAGTTATCCCGATTAACAGTTAAACCAAACCCGGTTAACAATACTTTTCACAAACATTCGGCAAATAGATGTCGGGTGTCGATTGACACGCCACCATGGTGTCGATCGACAGTCGACCAAAACGAGTATCGTCTTTGTCACAGCCTCTAGGCGTCGATCGACACTCTATTCTAGAATCCAGAGACCGAGCCTGTCCTCACATGACTCATCTCGATTCGTCGCGAATCGATACCGCAAACACACAAAACCACGCAACACAACACGATTCACACATAAACAGAGACGAAACACTCAATAACATGCCAAAACCTTAATCAATCCATTCACCATTCAATCCATAATCAATTTCTAGCATTTCCTAAGCGATCACGCACTCACCTCGTGATTTAGGATCGAAACGATGATGATCACGAAGAACGCAGACCCTACAGGACTGGAAAGACTCTGACTCTACGCTGAAACCGCAGGGAACTGGCCACAAACCCACACTGAACTACACGAACAAGGAACTTCTCGAGAAAATGAATGATTCACGGATAACTCTCGATTCTCACTCGAAACCCTTGATTTTCTCTGCGTTTTTCCTTTCTTTCACGCGGCCACCAATCCCTAGAACCTATAAATACGAAAGCCCTAAGGTTAAACCTTAAACCGCAGCTAAACCGAGCCAATAATCTAATTAACCCGAGTTCTGCAACTCTGGTGTCGATCGACACTACCCCAGGGTGTCGATCGACACCTCGACCAAACTGCACTAATCGGTTCTGGGATGTTACATTATGTTATAAGTTAAAATGTAATATATGATATATAATGTGTGAGGATGTGTGTAGCCGGACTAAGAGCGTGTGACATGGCGATCCTGCTGTAGCCCGCTAATGGCTGACGAGCCACAAAGGGCGGCGTACGACGTTTAGAGGTGACAACAAGCCCCAAGTTGTTTCATGGGTTTTGGTCAAGATATATGATATGTGTTTCAACATATAAAATGTGATATGTGTGATAATGACTCTGATGTATGCTATGTTGATATTTTGATAGATGTTAGGTTGAACGTTATTTGACTGTTTCTAGGCTTAGTTTATATGTTTTATTAAATTATATTGTTGTATAATATGGATCATGTGGGCAGACTTGATCTCCCTCACTGAATAATTCTCCCCGGAATTGCTCACCCCTTTTTCCTTTTTTCTAGGCTTAGTTTTAATGTACTGTGGACTGTAGGTCATTCGGTTATGTGGATGGAGAATGTATTTCTGGATATTGTTGTTGTGTAGTTAAATGATTTTTCTCTATGTTTGCCTTCGATTGTGAAAAAAAATAGGGAAAATTTTAGCAATGCCACGTTTGAATTACACTCTCTCAACAATACCACCCTGGCAACCACTATTGCAACACGTGCCAGCATTTATATACATAAATGACAAAATTACCCCTCTTAGAAAGACACGTTCTCTCTCTCCTTCCTTCTCTCTCTCTCTCTCTCTCTGCGATTACGATGAAACCCAGGCGATTACATATTTTGATCTAGATCAGCAATTCAATCTGAAAAAGGTATAGATTTCGTGTTTGATTATAGGAAATCTGAGTAAAAACTTTTATAGATTTGGCCGATTATGTGATTTTTTATTTCAAACTTGTAAATTCCTTTAGATTTAGTCGGATCTATGGTTTTCGATTTCAATCAGGATATTTTTTGTTCTAGATTACTTAGATTTTGTGATTTTTTATTTCAAAGTTTATAAATTGCTTTAGATTTCATCGATCTAGTGTTTTGATTCCAACAGTAGGTTATATTTTGTTCTAGATTCCTTCGATTCTGTGAAAATTGGTAAATAGATTTAGATTTCGTCGGTTTATAGTTGTCAATTTCATTGAGGGTATATTTTGTTCTAGATTCTAGTATTTTTGAACTCTGTTCATACCTTCATATGTCCTTAGTTGTTTTAACAAGTTTAAAGAAGATTATAAGGTTTATTTACTAGTGTTGTGAATCTCTGTTGTATTCACTAGTTTTTTTAACAAGTTTAAATAAGATTATAAGGTTTATTTACTAGTGTTGTGGATCTATGTTGTATTCACTAGTTGTTTTAACAAGTTTAAATAAGATTATAAGGTTTATTTACTAGTGTTGTGGATCTCTGTTGTATTCACTAGTTGTTTTAACAAGTTTAAAGAAGATTATAAGGTTTATTTACTAGAGTTGTGGATCTCTGTTGTATTCACTAGTTGTTTTAACAAGTTTAAAGAAGATTATAAGGTTTATTTACTAGAGTTGTGGATCTCTGTTGTATTCACTAGTTGTTTTAACAAGTTTAAAGAATATTATAAAGTTTATTTACTATTGTTGTGGATCTCTGTTGTATTCACTAGTTGTTTTAACAAGTTTAAAGAAGATTATGATGTTTTTAAATAGCATTATAAGGTTTGTTTAACAGTGTTTTCTGTCTTGTTAATAATTATAAACGATGAGTAAAGATATCCCTGACATATTGGTAATACCAGAACAGATACACAAGCATGAGTCCGAGCTAGATGATCCAGTGGTTATTCAACGACACTCAAACCTGCAAATGGTTCACACTGTAAAAAACATTCTAGGGAAGGAGTTATTCAGTAGGATTGAGAATAGTTTTCTCAATCCTATTCTAACACTTGCTAACCGTGAACTCAATTTTTCCGGTCAAATATTCCATTATCTGATGCAGAGGAGGCTGCTCACCAAAGGAAAAGAGATGTGGTTTAGGATTAATTGCCATCCATCTTGATTCTCCAAGAGAGAATTTTCTCTCACCACTGGTATAATCAAACTAAAAACCTTAATATAATCAACTTAAAACCTTATAATTTGTTTTGCAAAAGAATACAATTGGCTTATAATCTCCTTTAGACCTTACGCAGGTATTCACTGTGAAGAAATTGTGACAGAGAAACAGAAAAACACAAAAATATAGAAAAAGCCTTACCTCTGGATGGAAGACAACAAGTTTGTACATAGTGATCTTCTGAATAAGTTGGAAACACAAGATATGCCAGACGAAGAAAAACTTTGCCTTGGTGCAGTAGTGCTAGTGGAAGGCATTCTCGTTGCTGTCGGTCCAAAAGAAAAGATTCCTCACACAAGATTGTGTTTCGCTGCAGATTTCGATGTATATTGCTGTCAGCCTTGGGGGGAATTCGCTTACAATATTCTCTATGACACCATTACAAAGACTGGATCACATTCATGGGTGAACAATGAGCGGTACAATGTGAAAGGATTCGTCGAAGCAATTCATTTATGGGCGTTAATTGCCGTTTCAGTCTTTGGCGACATATTTGCACAGAAGATTCAAGGCTCAGAGAAACTGTTTCCTTCCTGTTTAAAATGGCAAAAAACCAGACAACCCAGATTGACAGAGATTGATACTCTTGCAAAAAAAAGAAAGGGTAAGTTCACAGTAATCTTCTTATAATCTGTTTTAAATTATTTTCAAAAATTATATCTTTTTTTTAAAGTTTATAATGTACTTTAAAAAGCTTATAATGTACTTCAAAAAGCTTATAATCTTATTTAAAAAGCTTATAATCTTCTATAAAAATTTTATAATGTACTTTTACAAGCTTATAATGTACTTTAAAAAGCTTATAATCTTCTTTAAAAAGTTTATGATGTACTTTAAAAGCTTATATAATGTACTTTAAAAAGCTTATGATGTATTTTTTAAAGATTATAATGTACTTAAATATCTTATAATCTTCTTTAAAAAAGCTTATTATGTACTTAAAATCTGACTTTCTCTATTCCAAATTGAGATTCAAACAATTGTTGGGACAAAAGACGTGAAAGAGGTTAATGTGTCAAACGCCTATCCAGAAGACTCTGATTTTTTTGGACGTTATAGGCTTTGTTATGCAAGGTTTTATAATGAATATGTATGCCTTGCAGATATTTGTGAAGGTATAGCAAATGTTCATAAGCCTCAAGCAAATCTAAAGGAGAACTGTTATGAACACGAGAAACTCGATTACATAATCACTATACTCGAAGGTTTGGTACGCAGGATAAGTGTTGTAGAGGCCATCTTGGGAATCACATATGTCAGAAACAACACCGAAACAAAGGTTTGTGAATAATACAAACACAAATATTTATTAAAAAAAAGTTCAATAATTGTTTCTCATGTTGTATCTCTTCATTTCTTAATAGAATAAGAGAGATGACAATCGATAAGAAGAGAAGCAAGAAGAGGAGGTAAAAGAAATAACTGATTAGTGAAAAACCAACCTGAAGTATATATTTTTCAAATGAGTTTGGCTTTTGCAGGTTGTTGAAGAAGAGATGGATAATGAAGAAGAAGATGTAAGATATTATATCGTAAAGTATAACCTGAATTTATAATTTGATATTAAACGATTCTTTGATACATGAACAAAATGACAACATCATTGAAGATTGTACATACAATGCTGAAGATAATGTGAAAAGCACATTAGAAAATTTTGTTCGTCCGACAAACACCCAAGAAACAAGTTATGCTGGTGATGATGAAAATGATACAAACAATGAAGATGATACAGAGCAATGTCCTCAAAAGAAGGTGCAAAATGATCTGCTCAAATGATATTACACACATTCATATAACACACTGAATAAATATACACTATGTTGCAGGATAAATCACCTACTCCAAGTTTCAATACTCCAAATTTTAACTTTTTCCTCAAGAGAGCCCATCTGAAAAGGTAAAAGAAGATGTCAATGAGAAAAACAACGACAAGGCTACACAAGAAAAGACACAAAAAGTTTACACCAAGACACGATCAGCGGATAGAGGTAAATAACAGGTAAGCCTCAACCTTATAATCTGATTTAAAATTACTTTAATTTGATTTACAACCTTAAATTCTGTTCCAAAATCTTATAATTTGCTTTTACTACCTTATAATGCAGAAAAAGAGAAAGAGGCGTAAGATTCATCCTGAAGTTGTAACAAGGAGGAGTACACGAGGAAAATTCCCACATCCAAAAACTCATCACCATTCACAGCAGAGAAAAAAAAGCACCCGAAGGTTTACCCCTTTTTGCCAGTAAATGCGGTCTGCCTTGACAAGTTGTCTGAGTGGACAAAGTTGGGGAAAACCATGTGAGTTTTTTCTCATTAAAATATTTCATTTCATCAATACGTTGCTTGACAATAATTGTAAACAAATTGTAAACTGTAGGGAAATTGAGGATATACATGTGAATGGAAAATGTTTTAGTGAGATGCAATCGCTAGGAAAAGCTTTTTCCACTCAGGTACTATATTGATCATTGTGTTGAAAATCTTTTAAAATTTAGGTTTTTAAAACAAGATTATGAGGTTTTAAATTAAATTATAAGGTTTGGTAAACGGTATGTCTATCTTTAAAAAGTATCTTTTTGTGATAGCATGTCGATGTAGCGCTGTTAATGCTCAAGAAGCGTCGTGATGTGTTTCCAAACCAGTTCCGTCAAGACTGTATAAACATTCGACCTTCTTTCTTCCACGATATAGATGAGAAATATTTTGACTTTCTTCATGACGACGAGTTTCAAATTCTCTTCATTTACATATCTTTTTTGGTGAAGGAAAGTATTGGGTGCTGCTCACTATCAACGTCGTGCAACAGAAAATCATTGTCACTGATTTTACTCGTACCCATCTTTGCGAGAAAGTATTAAAAATGAAACTTTCAGCTTTCGCAAAAATGCTCCTATTCTTCATCCAGTTCAATAGAGGAGAAAAGATAGATACCTCAGAATTTGAAATCTCATTTAACACAAAAGTGTCAACAGTAAGTTATAAGTTTTGATAGAGTTTTATTATGTCTTTGAATTCCAAAAGTGCCATATTTGATTATTGTTTCTCCTACCAGGTCACAAAAATACAGGATACATGAATATACATGGTCAAGGTAATGGAGTGCTATGCTTTAGGGGAGTTCAATAGAGGAGAAAAGATAGATACATCAGAATTCGAAATCTCATTTAACATAAAGTGCCAGCAGTAAGTTATAAGTTCTGATAGAGTTTTATTATGTCTTTGAATTCCAAAAGTGCTATATTTGATTATTGTTTCTCCTTCCAGGTCACAAAAATACAGGATACAGGAATATACATGGCCAAGGTAATGGAGTGCTATGCTTTAGGGGATCTATGCTGGAACAAGATGCAAGAAGATAACATTGAAGATCTGAGAAACAAGCTAGCAGCAGATTTCTTTGAAAAGTTTATCAACATTTAGAACTGTTTTTATAACAATTTTTATGACTTTTTAGATTATATTAGGCCGAACAAAATATGATCAACTGTTTATAACCGTTTTTATCGCAATAACAAGCAATTTATAACAACAATCATATTTTTTAAACCCATATAATGTGATTTAATAAACCTTAAAAAAGTTCATAATCTTCTTTAAAAGAGCTCATAACCATAATTGTAACATCCCAGAACCGATTAGTGCAGTTTGGTCGAGGTGTCGATCGACACCCTTGGGTAGTGTCGATCGACACCAGAGTTGCAGAACTCGGGTTAATTAGATTTTTGGCTCGGTTTAGCTGCGATTTGAGGTTTAACCTTAGGGCTTTCATATTTATATGTTCTAGGGATTGGTGGCCGCGCAAAAGAAAGGAGAAAACGCAGAGAAAATCGAGGGTTTCGAGTGAGAATCGAGAGTTATTCGTGAATCGTTCATTTTTTTGAGAAGTTCCTTGTTCGTGTAATTCGGTGTGGGTTTGTGGCGAGTTCCCTGCGGTTTCAACGTAGAGTCAAAGTCTTTCCAGTCCTGTAGGGTCTGCGTTCTTCGTGATCATCATTGTTTCGATCCTAAATCACGAGGTGAGTGCGTGATCGCTTTGGAAATGCTAGAAATTGATTATGGATTGAATGATGAATGTTATTGATTGTTTCGTCTCTATTTATGAGTGAATCGTGTTGTGTTGCGTGGTTTGTGTGTTTGCTGTATCGATTCGCGACGAATCGAGACGAGTCACGTGAGGACATGCTCGGTCTCTGGATTCTGGAACAGAGTGTCGATCGACGCCTAGAGGCTGTGTCGATCGACACCATGTGAGAAAGACGATACTCGTTTGGTCGAGTGTCGATCGACACCCGACATCTACTTGCCAAATGTTTGTGAAAAGTACTGTTAACCGGGTTTGGTTTAATTGTTTATCGGGGTAATTGAAGGCATCGGTTTAAATGTTAATCTGGATAGTTAAAGGAATTGGTTTAATTGTTTAAACTTGGTTATTTATCGTTAAATGATGTTTGTGTAAATTGTTAGCGGGATGACCGCTCCACTGAGTATTTATGATAATACTCACGCAACTCCCGGTTTCTTTTTGAGTTGCAGGTAAAGGAAAAGTGTGATCGTGAAATCGAGGCCACTAGAAGATGATGATAGGGTTGTTGTTCTGTTTTAGTCTAGTGAACCAAACGTTTTAGGTTGCTAGGTTATTGTTTTAGATCATTCCTGAATATGGTTATCTTATTTAATTTGGTTAAAGGATTTATTTATTTTTATGGATTTATTGGATTATTATTGGTTTAAATGTTTATGGTCCGCAATAGAAATGTCTAAGAAAAAAAAAAGTTTGGTTGTTTCAATAATCTTCTTCGAAAGAGCTCATATTGTTCTTTAAATTAGCTCATAATTAGATTATAATTTTCCTAATTTTATTTACAAAACTTATTATGTTCTTTAAAAAGTTCATAATCTTCTTTAATAAACCACAAATCTTATTTTAACCACCTAATCGGATTTAAAACCTTCTTTTAAGTTCTTTCCAATCATCATTATGTGTTTTAAAAAAATTTGTAATCTGATCAAACCTTAGAAAACCTTTAAAAACAGACAATATCTTACAAATAAAAAGAGTCACAAAAATACAGGATACAGGAATATACATGGTCAAGGTAATGGAGTGCTATGATCTAACAAGTTGCAAGAAGATAACATTGAAGAACGGAGAAACAAGCAGATATCTTTGAAGAGTTTATCAACATTTAGAACTGTTTTTATAACAATTTTTATGACTTTTTAGATTATATTAGGCTGAACAAACTATGATCAACTGTTTATAACAGTTTTTATCGCAATAACAAGCAGTTTATAACATGCACAATCATCTTTTTTAAACCCATACAATGTGATTTAAGAAACCTAAAAAAAGTTCATAATCTTCTTTAAAAGAGCTCATAACCATAATCTTCTTCGAAAGAGCTCATAATGTTCTTTAAATTAGCTCATAATTAGATTATAATTTGCCTAATTTTATTTACAGAGCTTATAATGTTCTTTAAAAAGTTCATAATCTTCTTTAATAAACCACAAATCTTATTTTAACCACCTAATCGGATTTAAAACCTTCTTTTGAATTCTTTCCAATCATCATTATGTGTTTTAAAAAACCTTGTAATTTGATCAAACCTTGGAAACCCTTAGAAAACAAACAAAATCTTACAAATAAAAAGAGGTTTTTAACAATCCAACAAAGCAACAAGAATTTCAACAAAAACATAAAACTAATAAAAAGTCTTGAAAGAAACAAACATTCCATTAAAGAAATTATTAAGGAGACCGACGAGCTCTCACGTTCCTAGAGTTACCAGCTTCATCTCTTTGACGAGTTCCCCTTCTGGTAGGATTCCTTGACCGCAAGGCTTAGGCTAACTTATTGGACGGGTTTCAGTTGCAGTCGCACTCACAATCGCACTGGGCTGACTTCCTGAACCCTGACCTTCATCTCTAGCACCGGTTGCAGCAGTAGGTCTTCTTCCAAGAGCAATTTGAACATGAACCCAGCGAGCCCGCAGTTGGTCAACTCGATCAGTGGAAGCAGCTATTTCTCGTGCTAAAAACGCCTCTTCTGCAAGAAATTCCGATGAATTGGCAGCCAGCACAAGATCCTGATTTTTTAAAAAAAAATCATTTTAAAACAATGTTTATAGAAACTATAAAATCATATTTAGACTAACACACATGCTGACCTATGAGATATTTGCTCTTGCGACATCCTCTCATTCAGGAGAAACCTCATGAACTTCCTGAAAGAAATCATACATTTGCCGTGCCGGCAACAAATTGTCCATGCCCTCTATTTTTTTAAAACACAAGAGATTTCTAAAACTAAGAAGAAATTGAAAACCTGAATAAAATAAATAACAGTGATGGTGTAAATACCTGATGGAATGAATGGGTCTTCAGTTGAAGAGTTCAGCGATGTTTCATTCACAATACGAGGGTAGAGCAAGAAAGTAGTATCCCTGAACTGCTCATCCAAATCAAACAGAGCTTCAAGAAATGTTTCATCCGGTACAACATCCTCTGGCACAAATCCTACATAGAGCAAAACTGTTCAATAAAGTTCATTTAAAATTTTTTTACAGTTTTATTTAAAAAGTTTCTATTAGGAACATACCTATTAGGGACCACTAGTGGCGTGTCACTCCAAGCCCTTGGTGAATGATGAAGAAGTAGTTATCTTCATCAGCGTTAGTATGCAACCATTGTGGAGGATCAACAGGAGAGCTTCCACCATCACGAAGCTCGAGATTTAATCTTCGAAGATTTCCTTCAACAGGGACAAGACGAAACGCATTAGCGATCATCGATCCCAATATCTGAAAGCCTATCAAATCTCCCAAGACTTGGAGAGCGTGAATGAGACCCCAGGACCGGAGAACCAATTGGCTCGAAGCTATGTTCATCCGAGTGCAGTAGTCAGTCATAATCCAAGAGATGTAGCGACGGAAGCCAACACCAATAACAGACTCGAAGACAGTAGTGAACATCGAGGATGGTGCAGCCGATGGTGTGGATTCATGATCGCGTTCAATCCTAACCTGCTTGTGCATTGTGGAATTGTTCTTGTATGCCAAGAACAAATCATTAGGTTGTTCACCAGCCATCACAAAAAACCTGTCAAAAGAAACAAATAATTAATAAAACACAACATTATGAGGTTTTTAAACAACAATATAAGTTTTCTTTTAATAACATAATGAGGTTTTTAAACAAGATTATGAGATTTTTAACAAGATTATGAGGTTTGTTAAAAAACAATATAAGGTTTTTTAAACAAAAATATAAGGTTTTTAAAAATAAGATAATGAGATTTTTAAACAACATTATGACATTTTAAACAAGATTATGAGGTTTTAATATGTGTGTTTACAGTTACAAATGCGGATGTTTTAAAAGCAAAAAAAAAAAAAAATCTTTCTCACAAAGCAAAAAAACACATACAACCAGGAGAGAGAGATTTTTTTATTTGATTTGATTTGTAAACACACAGACATGCAAACAAAAACAAACAAACCTTTTTCACATTTGCATATCGTACAAACCCATTTCCACAACTATTATCCACTAAAAAACAAAACGAAAAGCAGTGATACACTAAAACAGTACCAAAAATATTAACACAAAAAAAAAAAAAAATAATTCACACTAATTTTGCCTCCAAAACCCTATTTCGCTACTAATAAAAAAGCCATTCCCAACAAAAAAACCCACATTTCCCCAAAAATCGTTAGTCAGAATAAAAATTAGGATTTCAGATAGATCTGACAGTCTCATAGAAATATGTGAAAAAATTAGGGTTTTTCTAAAAAATTTCCAAAAAACAGATTTTTCTACACAACAAGACTCGAATCAAAGAGAAATAGATGTAGATTGTATAGATAGTGTAATATTTACAAGATTTTCAATGATGAAGAAGATGAAAAGGATTTTGGCTCTTTGTATTCCTCTGTTTTCTCTGATGAAAAGCAACTGATGTGAAAGGACGTGTTAGACAAAAGAGAGGAAACAGAGATTTTATAGTATTTAAGACGGTTACTTAAAGAAAATGGGCTTTTTTGGATTAAAAATAACCGTATATATTCCATATTTGGGCTTTTAATGGGTTTTTCGGGACCTTCGATATGAATGAAATGTTTTAATAACTATTGATTACCTTAAGTTAATAAACCTCATAATCAAATTTAACAAAAGTTCATAATATGATTTTAAAAAAGATTCAAAAACAGAAGTATATAGAGATTTAACTTGTAATTTGATTTAAAGATTTTTTAAATTAAATTATGAGATTTAAACTCACATTTTAAGTACATAAACCAATTGAAATTCACAGGTTTTTTCCCAGATTCCAGCAAATGGTTATTAAAAGAATATTATGAATATTTTTAAATAAGAGATAATAGGTATGACTTTTAAATAAGATTATAAGGTCTACTTGATTAAAAAATAAACAAAAAAGGCCCATAATATCTTTTAAACCGAACATAAACGGTTATGAATAAGGCCCACTATAATTTAACGGTTATGAATAAGGTCCACTATTATTTTCAATATAATAACCTTAAAAAGCAACAAATATGACAAAAAAAAACCACTTGCCTTCTTCTATTTCATCATCTTCTTCTCTGTGACTCTCGAAGAACACTGATACAGAGAATCAAATCTGCAAAATCGAAAGGTAAAATCAATTTGTTACCAACTTTACCCATTTTCATCACGATTAGTTTTAATTTGGGAAGTAGTTGTGATTTCCTGAATAACTGAAATTAGGGTTTCCATAAAGTATCTGGTTTTTAGTTATATGAAATTCTTTTGAAATATTTGTGAAATTGTTGTCAATATTTGGGTGAAATTACTTCGATTCTGTGATTTTTTATTTCAAACTTGATAAATTGCTTTAGATTCATTGTTCTGTGGATTTCCTCGATTCTATGGATTTTCGATTTCAATAAGAGTATATTTTGTTCTAGATTTCATCGATTCTAGTATTTTGGAACTCTGCATATACATTCACGAAGTTTTTTATCAAGTTTAAGGAAGATTATGAGGTTTTTTAAGAAGCATTATAAGATTTATCAAAATTTAGAGAAGATTATGAGGTTTTTTAAATAGCATTATAAAAATTACTTAACAGTATTTTGGATCTCTGTATTCACTAATTGTTTTGATTTCTTTTGCAGATTTACACAAAATGTCTGCAGATAAATTGATTTTGCCTCAAAAGGTGGAGAACAAAGAAGATATCGACGTAGCAATAAATCACCATTGTTTTAAGAAACATTCTATAAATAGGGTAAAGGCAGCAATGAGAGATAATTGCTTTAACATTCTACAAAAAACACCCTTCTGGCCCATCATTCAGTTTCTATTGCAAGATAAAGCCCCCTTCTCTAGAAGCATTGTCACTTTTATGATGGGACGAAGGTTAGAAACAAGCAATGAAGATGAGCTGTGGTTCGTTGTTGCACAACAACCAATGCGGTTCTCGCTTAAGGAGTTCTTGCTTATAACAGGTTTTCCCAATGAAGACACGACAGCAAACAGGATGGACGACATGGTTATCGATGCTTGGATGGAGAAGAAGCAAATCAATTTTCAAGGTTTGCTGAAGTATTTGGAAAAGAACAAAGATGTGTTGACTGATGAACAGAAGCTTCGGCAAGGTTTGTTTTAAATCCTCATTATAACTCCGTTTTGGAACCTTATAATCATGTTTAAAGATACCTATAATACTAAGCTTATAATCAATATTAGAAATTTATATTATCAGAGCTTGAAATATATGTAATTGTTTTTTTTTCATGCAGGTACTTTCATCATAGTGCAGGGCACAGTGCTAGTAATTAATCCCAATACAAAGCTGACAAACATTGAAATGGAAAAAGCAGGGTATTTCGACATGTTTTGCAGCTTCAACTGGGGAACTTTGGCCTACCAATCTTTGTTGGGTAGTTTGAAAGATATGACACTTAAGACTGACCTTCAACAACATACTCTTCTAGGGTTTGTTTTTGCATTATAGCTATGGGTTTTAACTTCGATCAAAGTTCTCGGAAGAGAGTTTGGTAGAAGAGAAGATCTTCATCGTCGATCACTGATTCTGCAGTGGAAAGAGACAAGATACCAAAGACTTCAACAATTAGTGAACATTGCATTATACGTTTACGTCTAATTTACATTATACGTTTTTTAAACGAAATTATAAGGATTTTTAAATCATATGATAAATTATAAAGTATTGTATGGTTTTAAACTTGATTATAAGGTTTTTAAAGGAAGTGGTTTGCTTTTTAAAGAAATGGTTTTAATCATGATTATATGGTTTTTTAAAGTATATGTTAAGGTTTTTAAGTTGATTATAAGTTTTTTGGAGTACATGGTAAGATTTCAGTTTAATATCAAACTTTTTTCTCAGCTCAAAGTGCAGACTGTCATTAGTGACCGTCAAGAGTACAGAGAGTTGTTCAATCCTTACTGTAGTGAAGAAGACAAGAATTTGTTCGATCTTGCCAAACTTGTTGTGGAAGAACATTACAGAGTAACAAAGGCTGACTGGAATCAAGGATGGATAGAAGTTTGTACTGTCCGTAAGGGGAAGCAACGTTGCGAGGGAAGCAAGAGATGGAAGTAATGTTTCAAAGAAAAGGAAAAAGAGTTTTGGAAGCACCGACGCTGGGAGTTCGAGGCGAAGATGGATTTGATAATCAATATCTGTCAAGAGTTGAATACTCGCTTGGATGTGATGAAACCACACGTGAAGAAGATGATGAATGAAACAGAGGAGCAGGTAAAACAAAAATGAAAAAATGTAAACATATTTTATTGTAAAATGTCCTTCCTATTTCTAATCATATTGTATAGTTGTTTTTGCAGGCTGAAGATCTTTCACACAAAGAACCAGAAACAAACAGAAATAAAAATACAGTATACTAATCTTATTTCGTTTTTGGACTACATACAATTTGAACTACTAATCTTCACAAATTTTTTTTTTTTTTTGCAGGCTAGTGAACCTCGAACCCAAGACGCTAACTCTGACGATTCGAGTGATTCTGCAGAAACTATTTATGATGAAGAAGAATTTGAGAAACAGAATGAGGTATATACATACACAAACTCTAAATTTTTGCCTTTTATAATGTTTTTTTGTTCGATTATAGGGATGATTATAAGGTTTTTAAAGTTGATTATGAGGTTGTTTAAAGTGCATTATGAGGTTTTTCAAGTGGATTATAGGGATGATTATAAGGTTTTTAAAATTGATTATGAGGTTGTTTGAAGTGGATTATAAGGTTTAGTTACAGTTGATTATAAGATTTTTTGGGACCATTTTCTTCTGCAGAATCAACAATAGGATGATGTTGAGGGTGCGAAGGATGCTGAGAGTGCGAAGGATGCAGAGGATGATACAACAACTTAAAACAACAAGGAAAACTTTGCAAATAAAGACACAACCATTCCTGTATGAAAATTGCTTTCACTAAAATAGTTAATTCTAATCTACCTTCTCATACATTTTGAAAATTCTTTACATTTTTTTACAATTAGATTATTGAAGAAGTAGAATCCGATGCTGAAGAAGAGAAAGAAGAAGAGAAAGAAACAGACGGACAAAATGATGAGCCAAACTATGTGGTTTTGTCCGATGATGAAATGGACCAAGAGCACTAGGGACCGGATGAATCGACCCAAGGACAGACCGATATCCCCCAGGCATCCTCAACGCCATTGCCCAGACAGGAATTAACTGCCAATGAAAAAGATGATATTGATGTCGATGTGAATAAATGGTTGACAGAGCAAATTAAAAAAAAAATCAACTTCCGTAATATGATGAGGAATCTACACAAGGTATGTTGTGGAAGCACTTTTTTAATAAATCCAAGTATCTTTCTCAGTTATACATATTTCAAAATGTTTTTTCAACGTTTCAGATCCTTTGGCGTTCCGCATTAGATAAATGGGTGGAATTCAGACCTCTTTGGGATAAAACTGAGTGGAGAGTTACAAAAATAGATGTGAAGAAGTTTGAGGGAAAGACGTTGCTCATTACTCACCCAGACAAAGTGGGTCACACTGATCCAAAAATCTGTTACAAGGCATTGAAACTTACCAAGGTTATCAATGTAAGTGATTATTGTTTTCTTTTGATAGACCAAAATAAAAAATATTTCTATTTCATCTGTCATAATTATTTCTTTCAGTGCCATTTTTCAGTCTGAATGGGTGAATTGGAAGGAGGAAATAGAAGAAGACTGAATGGAACAAGAACACAAGTTGTAACTTTGTTTATTTTATTTATCGTAGGACATATCTGACTTACCCGTTAGATTTTATTAAAACTTTATAACTTTGTTTCTGATATCTGAAATTCTATTTTAGATTCTGGCGTTTTGACATCTCATTTTGCATATTTGAAAATCCTCAAAATCTTCTTTAATAACCCTCATAATCTTCTTGAATAAATCTCATAATATTCTTTTAAATCCTCATAATCGTCTTTAATAACCCTCATATTCGTGTCCAAAAATAATCATCTTATTTTAGATTGTCACAATTCAAAAATTTGCTAACCTTGTACACTCAATCCCCCTCCCCCCCCCCCCCCCTCTCTATACCCTAAAGTATAATTATTAATCCAAATGGTCCATAAACTTAAGTACAAATCTTTTTTAAAATTGGCTAAATCATTTTTGAAAATTCTCATAATATTATTTAATAAACCTCTTAATCTTTAAAAAAATACAAAATCTTCTATTTATTCTCATAATCTTCTTCAATAACCTTTAAATAAGATTATATGAACAAACGGTTAAGACCCACTATCATTTAACGGTTTTAAATAAAGTCCCACTATCATTTAACGGTTTTGAATGAGACCACCATCTTTTAACGGTTATGACGTGAATAAAACCAAAAAGAAAAAGCCCAGAAGAAAATGGCCCACAAATGCAACAATAAGAAGCTTTAAAAAGCTACAAAAACGACAAAAAAAACCATTTCTTTTCTTCTTTTTTTTCTTCTTCTCGGAGACTGCGAAGAGACGCTCGAAGAACACTGTTACAAGAATCAAATCTGCAAATCGAAAAGGTAAAATCTCATTTTCTACTTTAGATTATACTGGGTTTCCTATTAACATTTGGAAGAAAATTTATTTTTTTCTCTACGGTAGATGCAAATTGGCTTCTAGCTTTCTGATTTTCTGGGTAAATTTATCAAATTTCCACATTTTTAACATGAATTGAGTAATTTTTGCAGAAGTTAACTGAAATGTTGTTTCTGAAGAACTGAAATTAGGGTTTCCGTACAGTATCTGGGTTTTTATTGTGTGAAATTGTTATGAAATATTTGTGAAATTGTTGTGAATGTTTAGGTTTCTGTGGTGTCAATTTGCATTAAGAATTGATTATAAGGTCTTTTAAAGTCGGTTATGACAGATGTGTTTTTGATTTTTTTTGCATATTTCCAAACAAATTGCTTCAATGAAGTTGATTTTGTCTAAAAAACGTTGATCCAAAATGCTGAAAGAGCACTGAATCTTTATGGTTTTAAGAAAAAAGCTATAAACATGATAAAGTTAGCAATGGGCGACAAATGCTTCGATCTTCTACAATGAACCGTTTTCTGGCCAATGGTCGAGCTTATGCTTCAAGACAAAGTCCCATTCTTGAAAGCAATATTGACTTTTATGATGAATCAAAAGCTGGAAACAAACAGAGAAGACGAATTGTGGTTTGTTGTTGGATTACAACCAATGAAGTTCTCGATTAGGGAGTTCATGTTGATGAAAGGTCTCGGAAACAAAGATACAGCAGCAAACAAGGTGTATGAAATGATTGTCGATGATTGGATGGAGATAAAACCAATCTCTTTGCATGGTTTGCTTCCTTATTTGGAGGACAATGATCTGAGTGATGTTCAGAAGCTTCCACTAGGTTTGTTCTAGAACCTCATAATCATATTTAAAAATCTCTATCATATTGTTTTATATTTTGTTTTTAATCATTTTAATAACCTCATAATCATATTTAAAAATATGTAGTGTACAATTTTAAAATTTTTTTCATGCAGGTACTTACATTACAGTGCAGGGGATTATTCTAGCAATTAATCCCAATCAAATCCTGTTGAAAGAAGAAATGGTAATAGCAGGCTCATTCGAAAAGCTATGCAGCTACAATTGGACAAAATTGGCCTGCGAGACAGTGTTGAAAAGTTTGAACAACATTAGCTTGAAGAGCATCAATCAATTCTCTTTAGAAGGGTTTATGATGGCATTTCAAGTGTGGGTTTTAACTTCAGTCAAAGAATTCGGTCAAGAGTTTAGAAGAAGAGAAAATCTTCATCGTGAACCGTTGATTTTGCAACAAAATGAAACAAAAGCACCAAGGCTTGTACAATTGATAAACATTGCAAACACCCCTAGGTAAAAACAACTTTTTCTTAGACTATTTTAAGATAATATGATTTTTAAAGACGATTATGTGCTCCTGTAAAGAAGATTATGAGGCCTAAAGAACATTATATTGCTTCAAATCTGATTATAAGGTTTGTAAGCTGACTGTTGCAAAAACATTTTGTTTTCAGCTCCATGTTCAGACTATCATTGGTGACCGTCATAAGCACAAAGACTTGTTCAATCCTTACTCTACTGATGAAGACAAGAATTTGTTTGAACTTGTCAAACTAATTACGCAAGGACATTACAAGCTAAAACAAGTTGACTGGAATCGAGGATGGATAGACATTGGCACTATCCGTAAGGGGAAAGCAGTGGCAGGAAGTGAAAGTAATGTTCCAAGGGAACCAGGAAGTGGAAGCAACGTTGCGAGGGCACCGAAGGAAGTAGGAGGTTCCTCGTTCGAAAATGTTGGAAGAAAAAGGAGAAGAAGTTTTGAAGACACCGAAACTATGAATTCAAGGCGCAGATGGATGTCTGTTGACGACAAACTTGACATGATAATCAATATGTGTAATGCGTTGAATGATCGCTTCGACATTATCGAACCATATGTAAGGCAGATGATGAATGCAACAGAAGAGCAGGTACAACACAAATAAAAAATGTAAACATATTCTTATTATAAAGTCTTTTATGTTACTCACATTGTATAATTGTTTTTGCAGGCCAAAGATCAGTCACGCAAAGAAACAGAAGCGAACAGAACAATATACTTAACAACTCCATTTTTGAAGTGCATACAATTTGAACGACTAACGTTCAAAAATTTATTTTTGTATTTTGCAGGGTACTGAATCTCGAACCCAACCCGCTAACTCTGACGATTCGAGTGATTCTGCAAAAGTTATTTTTGATGAAGAAGAATTTCAAAAACAGAATGAGGAATCTACATACACAAAACTCTCTTCAATAATGTTTTTAAAGTTGATTATAAGATTTATTTAAAGACTGTAGATTGTGAGACTTTTTAAAGTTGATTATAATGTTTTTAAACTAGATTATGAGATTGTTTAAAGTTGATTATAATGTTTTTTAATTAGATTGTGAGGTTGGTTATAGTTGATTATAAGATTTGTTTAAAGTATATTATAAGGTTTTTGGGACCATTTTCTTCTGCAGAATCAACAAGAGGATGATGCTGAGGGTGCAAAGGATACTGAGAGTGCAAAGGATGCTGAAGGTGCGAAGGATACTGAGGGTGCAAAGGATGCTACAAATGAAGACACAACCATTCCTGTATAAAAATTGCCTCCAATAAAATAGTTAATTCTAATCCACCTTCTTATACATCTTTGAAATTTTTTACATTTTTTTCTATAATTAGGTTGTTGAAGAAGTAGAATCCGATGCTGAAGAAGAGAAAGAAGACAAACAAGAAAACAAAGAAACACATGGATGCAACGTTGATCCTAACTGTCCAAAATATGTGTTTCTTTCTGAAGATGATGAGCAGGAGGCACCGAGTGAATCAACCCAAGAGCAGCCCAATGAATCAACCCAAGAGCAGCCCAATGAATCGATGAAAGAGTAGCTCGATGAATCGGACCAAGAGCACTCCGAAAGTCCCCAGAAGAAATGAAACCTTTCAACTTCCATAATATGACGAGGAATCTACACAAGGTATGTGGTGGAAGCACTTTTTTAATAAATCAAAGTATCTTTCTCAGTTATACATATTTCAAATGTTTTTTCCGATGATTCAGATCATGTGGCGTTCCACATTTGAAACATGGGTGAAATACATTCCTATTTGGGGTAAAACTGAGAAGAGAGTTACAGAAAAGGAGGTGAAGATGTTGAAGGAAAAGGCGTTGCTCCTTACCCACCCGGACAAAGTGGGTGATTCTGATACATAAATCAGCTACAAAGCATTGAAACTTACCAAGGTTATCAATGTAAGTGGTTATTGTTTTCTTTTGATAGACCAAAATAAAAAATATTTCTATTTCCTCTGTCATAATTATTTCTTTCAGTGCCATTTTTTCAGGCTGAATGGGTGAATTGGAAAGAGGAAATAGAAGAAGACTGAATGGAACAAGAACACAAGCTGTAACTTTGTTTATTTTATTTATCGTACGACATATCTGACTTACCCTTTAGATTTTATTCAAACTTTGTAACTTTGTTTCTGATATCTGAAATTCTATTTTAGATTCTAGTATTTTGAAATCTCATTTTGCATATTTGAAAATCCTCATAATCTTCTTTAATAAACCACATAATTCTCATAATCTTCGTAACTTTAATTACCCTCATAATCTTCTTTAACAACCCTCATAATTTTCATAATCTTCAAAAATTTTACTAACCCTCACAATCTTCATAATCGCCATTTAACAACCCTTATAATCTTCATAATGTTCAAAATTTTAATAATCCTCATAATCTTCATAATTTTAATAACTCTCATAATCTTCTTTAACAACCCTCATAATCTTTATAATCTTCTAAATTTTAATAACCCTCATAATCTTTATAATAGTCATTTAAAACCCCAACCCCAGTCCCCAAATCTATAATGATAAACCCAAATGGTCCACATAAACTTAAACAACATGTGCTTTTTTAAAAAATTTGCTAAGTCATATTTTTCTTTAACAATCCTCATAAACTTCTTTAACAATCCTCATAATCTTCTTTAAAACACACACAAAATCTCAGTTTCAATCCTAATAATCTTCGAACAATAATCTCCTTTAAAAATAATGTTAGGAATGTAGAAAGCCTCTTGAACGTTTCTGGAATCAACTGATTGGATTCACAGAATTTTTTTTGTTGTGTCCCTTCTGATAACACCTACTACATTTATATTGTTTGGTTTTATACCTGCCAAACTCTCAACTGCTTTTTATCCTTTTCGTCCTTCTTCTACCTAAAACAACCAAGCTTTTTTAAAAAAAAACTAAATAATTCTAATGCGAAAAACATAATCAAATAACCCAATATAATACTTCAATAAATCCATAAAATAAATAAAACCTTTAACCAGAATTAAATGCAAATATCAAGTTCAGGAATGATCAATAAATAATCTAGCAACCTAAACATCCGATTTACTAGACTAACAACAACAACATGAAGCCATATCATCCTCTCCCTAAGGCCTCGATTCCGCGATCACATTTTCTTTTACCTGCAACACATGGAAATAAGAGTTGTGTAAGTATTTCATAAATACTTAGTGAGTTGCTTATCCCGCCTACTGGCATAATAAGCAGGCTCAGATAAACGATCAAACAACAGAATCAACCAAACCAAAACAAGACAGCTCAAGAAACAACAATTCCCGAGACATATCAACTCATGTCGAGCGACACCAGTAAGGTATCGATCGACACGACAACAGCACTCGTGTCGCTCGACACCCTCCTGGTGTCGATCGACACGCCTCTGTATTGCACTGAAATCGTGAAAATCCTCATGTTACACGAATCCGGCGAACATGAGTCGCTTCCCTGCAGTATAAACACGACATATACGAGTATCCAATCCACAAACATCACAAAATCATCATCAAACAATCAACAATACCAATCAAATCACAAACACCGAATACCTCATTGCCTAGAAACTGCGGTCACAACTCACCTTGAATTATTAGGAATGGACGAAGGAACTACGCGATTCTGACCCTCTAGACTCAAAAACCGCACGATCACCCGATGAACACGAGAGAAACGGAACCTAACACCTCTAGACTTGAAAACCGCACGATCACCTGATGGTATCTAGAAGCGAAGTCGATCTTGGAGAACCAAGTACCACCCCTCAATTGGTCTAACAACTCATCAATCCTCAGGAGAGGGTACTTGTTCTTCACAGTGACTCGGTTAAGTCCCCGGTAATTGATACATAACCGAAAACTACCATCCTTCTTTTTCACAAACAACACCGGTGCTTCCCACGGTGAAGTACTCAGACGGATAAAGCCCTTACTAGCCAAATCCTCCAATTGACTCTTCAGCTCTGCAAACTCAGCTGGAGCCATCCTGTAAGGTGCCTTAGAGATAGGCTATGTCCCGGGCTCTAACTCAATCGTAAACGGATCAGATCGAGATGGCGGTAATCCCTCCAACGACTGAAAAACATCCTCGAAATCTCGAACAACCTGAATCTCACTCACAACAACCTTACCCACGGACTCTGGCATAGAAATCGTCGCCAAATAAGCCTCGCATCCTTGCTCAATCATCTGTACTGCCTGAACTGCAGAAATCACGAGACTCCCAAAAGTTGATCTCACTCCCTTAAACACCAACCTCCCTGCATCACGCTCGAAGACCACTCTGCCTTGGTAACAATCCAGATTAACTTTGTAGTAAGACAACCAATCCATCCCAAGGAAAACGTCATACAGCTCCACTAGACTGATCACCAAGTCCGCTGGCATTGACTGCCCAACAATCTGAACATCAACTACTCTAGCACAGCCCGAAATAGCCAAGAATCCTCCACCGGCCACCTTGACTAAACCCGAAAGTTTGAATACCACTGCTCTCGGCATGTTCCGGGGTAATAAAGCAGTCTGATGCACCATAATAAAAAAGCACATGGGATTCAAAACCTCCCACTAACAAGGTTCCTACACAATTCAAATGCGTTGAGAACCCTACTAGATCTACCACAAGCAAAATAAAAGAACCAAACAACAATTCAACCACTAAAGAATTTACAAAGTCTGAGTGTAAGATTTTACCTGTGATCACCGCGCCGCTGTGCTGCTCCTGATCCATCTTTCTCGGGGTATAGACTCGCGGTGCCGGCCCAATCTGTCCTAACGGCTGCACTGCCACCAACTGTGCCACGGGCTGGACTGCAGCAATAGCAATATGCTCGAGTTTAGGACACATCAGCCTGATATGCCCTGTCTCCTTGCAGTGGAAACAAATCCTCGAATCTGACTGCTACGGCTGCTGCTGCTGCTCACCCTTCCTAGGGCAACTCGACAGACGATGCTCAAAACTACCACATCAATTACACGCTCCGCCCCTCAAACTCTAACTGGGCCTGGAAGCGCCATCCCATTTCCGTTTTTGACCCTGCGCAGGCTTGCCGCCCTTGCCGGAACCAGAACCGGAACCACTCCGCGGTTGCTGCTGTCTCGGCTGAACAGCTAGAACAACTGTCACTGGAACTACCGCGGTTGTCTGCCCTCTCAGATCTTCCTCGATCCTTGCAGCATCCTTAACCAGCTTCGCCCTCGAGGCGTACTCTGTCACTCTGCATCTGGTCTGCAAATCCGGCTGTAGTCCCCTAATGAACCTTTGGACCTGCGTCCGCTGGTCGACCATGCCTCCACCCGCATAAGCCAGCAACCGACCAAACTCATCATCATACTCGCGCACTCAACGATCTTCCTGGACCAAATCCACAAATTTCGTCGCAAGACGATCCAAAGCCTCCTGCAAAAAATACTTGGCGTTAAACTCAAACACAAATTCCCCCAGGTCCACACTGCACCAGGCCTCATGGCCTCAACATCTCTCCACCAAACGTGTGCATCACCATACTGCCAACTCGACCCTGAACTCCTCAGGATAACGAACCGAGCAGAAATTAAGCTCTACCTGCAACCGCCACTCATCTGCCTCCTAGGGACTAACATCGCCCGCAAAGAAAGCAGTACTCTTCTGACGCATCTGACTCACCATCTCCAGGTAAGATGGTCGCACCTCTGCAACTGGAGGTACTACTGGAGCCTGAACCAGAACTGCTGCCGGAAACCGTTCTAACAACTGCGCCATAAAGCCCTTCATACACTCCCAGCGATCCTGAGCTAGAACAGCACCCACACCTAAGCCCGCTCCTCTGCAAGCCACACTGGCGCCCCTCCCGGCACCTACAGCACTCACACTAGCACTACCACTAGCCTCGCTCGGGGATCCCACCTGATGCGTAGGAGTCTCTGACGCATGCGTAGCACTCAAAGACGACTCAACAACTATTCTACGACCCCGTCGGCCTCTGCCACGACCTCTACCACGACAAAGACCTCTCGCTCCAGCGTCCATCTCTCTGCAACTCACATAGAACAGGACAATGAGCAAAAGAAGTCACACTCAACACAAACAACTTACCGCGAAATCATTTTGAAAGGCCAAAGAGAATGATACTAAGACTCTATTAAATTGACTAAACACAAAAATCAATTTAAACACATAGTCTCAGGCATCCAAATTTCATCGTCCTAAAACCGTCTAGGCTCTGATACCAAAATGAAACAACTAAACTTTTTTTTTAAGCTAAATAATTCTAATGCAGAAAACATAATCAAATAACCCAATATAATACTCCAATAAATCCATAAAATAAATAAAACCTTTAACTGCAATTAAATGCAAATATCAAGTTCAGGAATAATCAATAAATAATCTAGCAACCTAAACATCCGGTTTACTAGACTAACAACAACAACATGAAACCATATCATCCTCTCCCTTAGGCCTTGATTCCGCGATCACACTTTTCCTTTACCTGCAACACATGAAAATAAGAGTTGCGTAAGTATTTCATAAATACTTAGTGAGTTCCTTATCCCGCCTACCGGCATAATAAGCAGGCTCATATAAACGATCAAACAACAGAATCAACCAAAACCAAAACAAGACAGCTCAAGAAACAACAATTTCCGAGACAGATTAACTCGTGTCGAGCGACACCAGCAAGGTATCGATCGACACGACAACAACACTCGTGTCGCCCGACACCCTCCTGGTGTCGATCGACACGCCTCTGTGTTGCACCAGAATCGTGAAAACCCTCACGTTACACGAATCCGGTGAACATGAGTCGCTTCCTTGCAGTATAAACACGACATATACGAGTATCCAATCCATAAACATCACAAAATCATCATCAAATAATCCACAATACCAATCAAATTACAAACAACACTGAATATCCTCATTGCCTAGAAACTGCGGTCATAACTCACCTTAGCTTATTAGGAATGAAAGGATTCGGATTTGAAACGAAGGAACTACGCGATTCTGACCCTCTAGACTCAAAAACCGCACGATCACCCGATGAACACGAGAGAAACAGAACCTAATGCCTCTAACACGCTAAGGAGAGGTTTTAGATTAACTTCTTTGCAACAATCGAATCCAAATACCACAAACTCACAATTCTCCTCTCAAAGTCTCCTCTTTTTCTCTGTTTTCGACGGCTAGCAGGACAGCACGCAGCCCTAGGCACTTATATATGATAATCCAAGCCAAAACCGCGATTAAAAATCTAATTAACCCGGTTCAAAAATAATGAATGTGTCGAGCGACACCAAAACTGTGTCGATCGACACCAATAAAACCATCGTGTCGATCGACACACTCCTCGTGTCGCTCGACACGACCACCGAAACCCGACTTCTGGTTCGCGAATGTTACACTACCACTAGGGGCGCGTGTTGAAGGTGGCAAACATACAAATTGAGCAGCATGATCGGGAATGTTCCAAAATGCTTTATCGCCCACAGGATGAATACTCTCTGAATATGATTGCTTCCACCTGTAAAACAAATTTTAAACCATCTTTATATCGAATACAATTGCAAAACACAAAAAGTGTTCTCCATGAAGTTTCATAACAACACTTATACCTTTCAGTAGAATAAACATCGTGAACATAGCTGTTTTCAGAAACATTGGCCTTTTTGCAGCAATGATTGCATGAGCGCAAGGAAATTTTTTGATATCAAACATACGACATGAGCACACTCTTTTTCCCAAATGGACAACGTGTTTCTGTTTATCACCTTTCACTTCAAACTCAAATTCATCCACTTGATGAGTTTCAAACCAGCGTGAGTTCTGACTAAATAATCCTTTCATCCTGTTACCCACATTCTTTGTAACAGGATGCTTATGATGACCAGCCTCTTCACGTCGCTCACAAAACCATCTTGTAAGAACAAACCTAATCGTCTCAAGAAGACACACAATAGGATACTTTCGGGCCTTTTTGAGCAAGGAGTTCAAAGACTCAGCTAAGTTTGATGTCATAATGTTGTACCGATTGGCAGGGGCGTAAACACGTGCCCATTTTTTAAAATCTGCTTTTATCAGGTAATCCGCCATCTCTGGATATGCAAGCTCAAGTTTTATGAAAACCATATAATCCAATATAAAAGCCATATAATCCAGTTCAAAGACCTTATAATCCTATTATAGAACATTATAATCATCTTTAAAAAACCTTACAATCCTATATAAAAAACCTTATAATCCTATTTAAATTACCTGAACAGTTCTTCAAATTCTTGTATTGTGTAAGCATTAGCTGCTTGTATCGCAACAACTATAAGCGGAGAATTTCTGAATGTCGTCTCAAGATTTTTCTGGAAATGATATATGCAGATCCCATGATGAGCAGCTGGATAATTGATCGCTAAACCATTCGCAATACACATCGCATGATCGGACACAAAAACCATATATGGTTCAACGGGTATAATCGTCTTCAACTTCTTCAAAAACCAGTCCCAAGATTTGTCGTTCTCAGAATCTACTACACCGAAAGCAATAAGGTAACACTGAAAGTTTCCATCTTGCAACGATGCAGCGAGCAAAGTTCCTTTAAAATTTGCTTTCAAAAACGTACCATCCATAATAACTACTTTCCTCATCAATTTAAACCATGTAATTGATTGTCATCAAGCCAAGAATGCATACTTAAACTTCCCGTAGTTATTAACCTCAACCGCAATCACTGTACTGGGGTTCTTCTCCTACATCATATGCAACCACATGGGTAACATCTCATACCCATCAACCACTATCCCCCTAGCAATATTAGTTGCTTCTTCTTGAGTTCGCCACGCCTTTTGATACGAAATTTCAATTCCTTGATTATTTTTAACATAGTCAACAAGCTGCCTCAATCCAATATGTCCTCCTTCAAAATTCCTACTAACAACTGTCGCTAATGTCTTGGCAGTAGCTTGGCGATGATTTAGATTATTCAAGGAAGTATCGCAATTGTGTTTGCTAACATATTTGGTAATGTAAAATCCTTCCGTAGCATGAACCCTGATTGCTCGAATCCTCCAATTACATTTACGATCAATGCAATGAGAAATCACCCTACCACCATCTGATTTGTAAACCTTATATTCGAATCTCTCCTTCATTGCAACAGCCCTAAATAATTTTACCATTTCTAACTTGTTTCTGAATATCTTCCCTATAAACAATTCATCACCATTCGTATCAGTAGACAAAAACTGACCTCTGTAAGAAGATGAAACGCGTCCCCTATCCCGAGCACTACGATTAACAGAGGTCGATGAAGTTTCAGATTCAAATACACGCTACACAAAAAACACAAAAATATATGCAAGTTGGTCACTATTTTACATCAGATTATCAGGCTCTTTAAAACTGATTATAATGTTTTCACAAAAAGATTATTGATCAGACAAACCTCATTTGGCATAAAACAAGATTTTGGAACAGCTTTTGCAGATCGCTGATGTTTGGTGTTTTTGTCTTCCTCTGTCCTCCGTTTTGACTTACTTTGTCTCTGCAAAAATATATATTCGGATTATAAGGTTTTGTAAATCAGATTATAACCTTTATAGTATGGAATATAAATTTTTAAAACTTGATTATAAGGTTTTTTAAAGAAGATCATTATGTTAGATATGATAGTTATACACTTATAAAGATTGTTGCTTAGCAATACCTCAAAATCAGAGCTTGTAGATCGTTCATGTTCGTTGTTTTCGTTATCCTCAATCCTTCCTTTTGACTGACTTTGTTGATTCTACAGAAGAAGGCGAGTTGAATCATCACGAGCAGTGTTGCTATTCTCTGTCATTGCAATTGAGCTTGTTTGTCCCTGTTAGAGAAAAGATTTCATCACTTTATGAAAAGATAGAAACACCTTACCTAACAACCTATACACAAAACTGATTATTGATCAGACAAACCTCATTCGGCATAGAACGAGATTTTGGAGCAGCTTTTGCAGATCGTTGATGTTCGGTGTCTTCGTCTTCCTCTATCCTCCGTTTTGACTTACTTTGTCTCTGCAAAAATATATATTTGGATTATAAGGTTTTGTAAATCACATTATAACCTTTATAGTATGGAATATAATTTTTTAATTTGATTATAAGGTTTTTAAAGAAGAATATGTTCTTGTCAAAACCTCGATTGTAAAAAGGCAAGGTGGATCATCACGAGCAATGTTGTTATTATCTGTCATTGCGATTGATCTTGTTTGTACCTAAATAAGATTACAAAGTTTTTGAAAACAGATCATAATATTAGATATGATAGTTATCCACTTATAAAGATTGTTGCTTAGCAATACCTCAGAATCAGAGCTTGCAGATAGTTCATGTTCGTTGTTTTCATCATCCTCAATCCTTCCTTTTGATTGACTTTGTTGATTCTGCAGAAGAAGCCGAGCTGGATCATCACGAGCAGTGTTGCTATTCTCTGTCATTGTAATTGAGCTTGTTTGTCCCTGTTAGAGAAAAGATTTCATCACTTTATGAAAAGATAGAAACACCTTACATAACAACCTGTACACAAAAAAACACACAAAATGGAAACACGTACCTCATCGACTGACACATATAGCTGAAGAAGTCCACCACTGTTTACAAACTTTTGCATGAAAGCTTACAATTGCCTATCACTCCTAAGATAGATTGGGGGAAACTATGGTCTATCCGGTATTGCATAACTAATCTTCACTCCATATCCATTAATCTCATAGTCTTCACACAAATCCTTGACCAAATCAATCAAACTAATGTCTTCCTTAACAATGGTAACAGAAGCTCCCCTGTCGACATCAAACTTAAAATCCCAATGCTTATTATATGTCAAACTCCACACACCGTACAGAGAATATAGTTCTAGCATTACACCCTGATCAGACATAAAACAAGAAAACCTATCATCACCATAATCCGCTTTACAAAACCTCATAATCCACTTTAAAACCCTCATAATCCACTTAAAACCCCTCATTATTCACTTTAAAAAACCCTTACACCCAAGCTGAATCATAGTGAAACAAAAAGTTTACCACAGAAGACAGGGCCGTCTCAAACTTTATAGAGACCTTGTTCAAATATCAAAATTTGGCCCTAAATATTATTAATTTTAGACGTTAATTATGTAAAAAACAATTACCTATAACTTACCGTAATGAATAGTTTATAATGATCAATATTCTTTTTTTTTTTTTTTTTACAACAAATAAAATTTTACTACTTAAAATTGTTTCATTCATACAATTACAATAAAAAATATAAATATTTAAACAAAGTCTTTCTTCTTATCGATCAAAGAAGAATCACATCGAGTTTTTTTTTAGTTTGATTTTTAGCTTAAAGAATAAATATAATAAAATGAATATTTAGTATAGACATTATAAACAACTTATCACTAAGTAAATAAATAAAAAAATGAAAGTACTTTAAGATGTTGTCTTGAATGATTAAAGACGACAGATTGTGAAACTCGAATCAATTTTATTTATAGCTTTATTATGAAAGTGTTTGCAAAAACTTTTTTTTTTAGAGAATCTAAGAATTTGTTTGATTTTTTCAATATATATACCAAATATAATTAATAAAAATATCTAAATGTAGTCAAGTAAAAAACTTTACCTAATTAATATTCAAAAGCCCTTTTCCCTTAATATTAACACTTAATATTAACTCCTACATCATTTTCCTATGCTAATTATATATATCAAAGGTAAGTAATCCTTAATTTAGTTCTTTTTTACTTGGTTGTCTTTCTAAATCTTCAATGATTAACAAACTCAAACCTTTTTAATAACATATACATATATAAAAAAAAATATTTTTGGGCCCTTCTAAATTATGGGTCATGTTCGACCGCACTACTTGCACACATAAATAGACGCCCCTGACAGAAGAGCACAACGAGATGAAAAAGAGCATATCGTTAGAGACCAAAACCATAATGAATCAGAAAGATCAAATCAAAGCATATTTTCCTACAAACAAATCGAAAATGTAAACTCATCAAATCGATAAACAAAATCGAATTCTCTAAACATGATTCCAGGCTTAGCTCATCAAATCGATAAACAAAATCGAAAATGTAAACTCATCAAATCGATAAACAAAATCGAATTCTCTAAACATGATTCCAAGCTTAGTTCATCAAATCGATAAACAAAATCGAATTCTCTAATCAGACCGATTCGAACCAGATCTATTCGAATCTTATTCTGATTCATTTTCGAGATCCAAAACATTAATTTTCCTTGAAGCAGATCCTGAGATCGAACGAGATCTACAGTGAGGAAGACGGCGAGATCGAAGGTGACGACGACGACTGCGAGACTCGTGATTTGGTTCGTCGCCGGAGAAAGAGCAGAGATATTATTGAAAAATAGGTCAATTAGATCTGAGGGTATTTTCGGAAATGAACATTATAAACAGTGGCATGCCTTGCAAAATATTTTTGATGATGGCATTTATGAAAAGTGGCATGCCCAAAGTGACAGTTCTTAAAATTTCTCAAAAAAATATGTTATCTTAAAAGTAATATGAGATAAAAGCTATAATAATCTATTTGCATCATTCCATCCTACGATATGGGTTGTTTTTTAGTTAATCTTAAAACCCACATTTGAGAATTAATTTGTGTTTGCGTCCGTGTTATTAATGTTTTTTTACTAGATGACTCCATATTTTATGCAGTTAATTTATTTTAGAAATCAAAGAAATTTATATTTTGTGTCTAAAAGTTGATAATGATGTTCAATTTGGATTTCCGTTCAATTTGTTTTTGTGAAATAATATAATTTTTCTTTTTTCCGTTTGTTGGCATTAGTTCTTAATTCATTAATAACATTAGCAATAAATTCATGTACGATTCTATTTTTTTTTATTTTGTCAACATTCCTTTACAATTTAATTAACAAAAAACAATAAAGTTTGATCTTTAGATCCGATTTTATACCGTAATAATCAAGTAAGATTTTGTCTTTCTTAAAAATTTCTAGTTGTAGTTTGATGTTGTAGACTTGTAGTGTCAATCTTCCCGTTAACACTTTTCACCAAACTACTACTGCAATGGTGTGTGTAACCAGTGCAATGCCAAGACTTGTATAGGCCCGAGGCGAACTAAAAAACGGAGTCTTTTCAATAATTTTTTAACGCTAGTTTTAAACCGTAAAATTAATTAATTGAAAAACTGAAATAACCAAATTTTTTGGTTTTAATTCTAAACATTTCTACTGCGGAACTCATAATCAAATAAACCTATGAAATAAATAAACCATCTTTAATAAAATAAACGCAATATTCCATAAAAATAAACTCAATAACCAATCCATGAATAATCAGAGCTAGCAACCTAACACCACCGGTTCACTAGTCTAAACAACAAAAACATATATCCTATCATCCTTTTCCTACGCCTCGATTCCGCGATCACATTTTCTCTTTACCTGCAACACATGGAAATAAGAGTTGCGTAAGTATTTCATAAATACTTAGTGAGTTGGTCATTCCGCCTAACAGCATAACAAGCAGGCTCAGATAATCGATCAAACATAACAATCTCCAAAACCAGCAAGGTGTCGATCGACATGACATAAGTGCTCGTGTCGAGCGACACCCGAAGGCTGTCGATCGACACAACTATAGCACTAGTGTCGATCGACACTCTCCTGATGTCGATCGACACTCCTCAGTGTTGCATCAAAATCGTGTTCATCCTCTCTTATCACGATTCCGGGAAACATGAGTCGAAATCCCTGCAATAAAAACACGACAATAACAAGCATACAAGCCACATCAATCACAGCAATCATCATCACACGATTCTACAACACAATTCAACCACAAAACATAACCAAATTATCCTCATCGCCCTGAAACCACGGTCACAACTCACCTTGGTTTAATAGGAATGAAAGGATTCGGATTTAGAAAGAAGGAGACACACGAACAGGCCCTCTAGACTCGGAAACGAATGATCGGATCAATTCCCACGAGAAACGACTCTAACACGAAAACCACAAACCACGAATTCTCAAAACTCTCTCAATCTAGAAGTTCTCTGCATTTTTTTCCCTCCTAAATGCGGCCACGAACTGCTAAGGGACTTATAAACACAAGCCCTAGGGTTCGATTCTCTAAACCGAGCCAAACCGTGATTAAAATCTAATTAACCCGTTTTCTGCAACCCTGGTGTCGAGCGACACATACGCAGTGTCGATCGACACCCCACGATTCTTCGTGTCGATCGACATCCCACGACACCAAAATCTCGACATTTTGGTTCGCGGATGTTACAAAAATAATGATAAATAAAATCTAAAACCAACTACAAAATCTAAAATATTAAAAAATATATATATATATATATATATATATGTGGCAAAAATAAATTCTTTTTCTTTGAACTCTTTGATCAAAAAGGTCATAAACAAATTGTCGAACCAACTATTTTTTAATATATATGAAAGCCAAGTTATTCAATCCTTCTTATAAAATAGATTTAATCATTTAGAAAAATCAAAAGAAACATGAAACAATAAGTAATATTAATATAATGGGAACACTAAATAAGCAGTTGGTGTTTGTCATAAAGAGACATGAGTATATAAAAATCGATAGAAAAATTAGAAACAAAATCACACCACTAACATAATATAATTAATAGGAAAAATTTATTTGAAATAAAAAATACAAAAAGAATTGGAAGAAAAAAATACGTGAAATCAAAATCTGATGAAAACTAACATATAAAAGAAGAATATAGATCTTAGAGTTTTAATAAATAAACAATAATACCCGGAAAACACAAATAATAATACTGAAAGAAAAATTATAGGAATAAATTCAAGTTTCAAACTCAGGTGAGGATATTATGGTAGACTAATCAAATTTTGTATAACGACTATACTATGACTAATGTTTGGAAAATCAGGGTCCTAAAATTTCTAAATTATTTGGGGGCCCTAGGCGAATACCTTTTTCCTAAGCCTATAGGCACGGCTCTGTGTGTAACTTCTTGTATAGCTTGAAAAATTGGTAAATTCTGCTTCCAAATAGCTTATGAACTAATTCACATCATAAATACTTATCAAAGACATGAAGATCATATTTTTCAAGGTTTAGATATTTATAGTTGGAATTGAGGCCCCTGGAAAATAAAAATATTTCCTACGTTTGTAAGTATGCTCAATGGTGAATGTTTTATATTTTGTAGAAATTATTTATGTAGATTTAAATGATTCCCTACATTTACAACACAGCTTTGCGAAAAAACTAGAAATTTCAGATGGGCTAGCTTGCGCCCAAGTAGCCAACCCATGGCGGTCTCAAATTTTTTTAACCTACGTGAGCTTGTTTGTTGCGGATTGCGGTTTTCAAAAGTATGTCCAAGCCCAACTCGCATGAGTTACCCCGTTAACGTGCCAACCCGCGGGTCAGTTTATATAATATCGACTTAATATATGAAGGCTTTAACTAAATTAATACATCTTTGTTTTTGTTTGATTATCAGGAAAACAACGATATTCATGTGGCTTATGTATGTGTTTAGAAAATAAGTAACTTTAATACAAAAATATGACTTTGTATTTTCAAAGAACTCGACATGTATTATTAAATTTACAACAATGTGTGTGGTCGACCATCTATTGATTTGTCATAGTATTGTAACATTGTCTTCAATAGTATGTTTCATATACTATTTAATGTGAATCAAACCAAATACATTAATAACACATAAAAAAATAACAAACTTAAAATTATTTAGTCCAAACTAAATTATAGTCTTTAACTCGAAATTGAAAGTAGACAACCACAATCATTTCTTGAGATTCAAAATGATAATTTAAACATATATCCAAAGAGAATTAAGCAGAAATCAAACATGATTTTTCATGAACTCTCATCTCCGTAATCGCCTTCGTCGTCGTCAGCGACAATGGATTGGAAAAATGGTTTATTTACATTACTAACCATTCAAGTTATAAGTAGTCAAATCAAACTTTCTATATTAAGATTATTTAGTAAAATGAATAAAAATTATAAATTATTAGTAGTAAGATAGCAAAAAGATATAATGTGACGTTGAGAAAATTTTTATGATCTAACCGCATACCAGTCCGTGTCTAATTAGGCCAATCCGTAGTGGACCCAATTTTTTTCTAGTCTATTCAGGTTGACCCGTCGCAGGTTACGGTTTCTAAATGTATGTCCAAGCCCGCAGGCTTGGCTGTAACCCATTTTGACATCTCAATGAAAACCCTTCTTGGCCCATTTATAATGACGAAAAGTTTGTTACGGCCCAATGAAATCAATCGACTTATAGAAACTAGAAACCTCTAGCTGATTGGGAGGCTTTGTTTTAACCGGAGAAGCAAATCGGAATTTTGAAAGCCGACGATGCTCTCCATTTCTCAGGTGCCGAGTTTCTCGTTAACCTCCGTGAAATCCCTTCGCTCTCCTTCTTCTTCCTCCTCTCTCTCCTTCTTCTTCTTCATTTTCCCTAAGGTCTCGAGATTCGTCAGAGCAAGTTCTGGATTCTCCAATTTGGTCCTCTGTAATACGACGCCGGAAACCATCCCGAGAGTCAATAACGCCGGTCTCAAACTCGAAGAAACAGTCGAAGACGACGTGAAAGGGAAGATTCGTCTCGATTCATGGATCTCTTCTCGTGTTCATGGAGTTAGCAGAGTTCGTGTACAGTCCAGTATTCGTCTAGGTCTCGTTATCGTCAATGGCCGAGTCGTTGATAAGGTTTTTGAAACTTCGATTTTCAAATTTTCAATGTCTTCTTCTTATATACTCAATCTCGAATCTCAATCTCTCTTTCAGGTTTCGCATAATGTAAAATCTGGAGATGAGGTGAATTGTACAATCTCAGAACTTCAACCATTGAAAGCTGAACCTGAAGATATACCATTAGATATTGTTTATGAAGATAAGCACCTTCTTGTTGTTAACAAAGCAGCTCACATGGTAATCAATCAATCACATTGTCTCTCAATTCTAGGATTTTGAATTGGAATTGGTAGTGGTAAAGAATATCATCTCTTTGTGGTTAGGTTGTTCATCCTGCGCCTGGGAATCCGAACGGGACGCTTGTAAATGGAATACTTCACCATTGTAGCCTTCCTTGTGTTGCGTATTCGAACTCAGAAGATGATTCTGATGAAGAAACGTGTTCGGATGATGAAGAGATGACTTCTTCTAGATCTTATGCTGCTGCGTCTGTTCGTCCTGGTATTGTTCATAGGTTAGATAAAGGAACAAGTGGATTGCTCGTTGTAGCCAAGGTTAGGATTTAGCGGTTACGAGCTTCTTTTCTTGCTTCTTCGGAATTTAACGAAAAAGTGTGTAATGGGCAGGATGAACATTCTCATGCACATTTAGCAGAACAGTTCAAGCTACACACAATTGAGAGAGTATACATAAGTCTTACTTCCGGAGTTCCTTCTCCGACTCAGGGGTGTATTGAGGTACCAATTGGTCGTGATTCGAATAATCGGATCCGTATGGCTGCTATACCTGGATCATTAAGCCGTGGAAGGGCCCGTCATGCTGCTAGTAGGTGATGATGAGCAGTCTTTTTACATATGCATCAAGCACTAAAACCCTGCATATCTAGAAAATCTCTTATAACTGATATCACAATACAATGCTCTTTTATGTTCACTTAGGTATAAGGTAATTGAAACACTCGCTGGAGGCAGCTCTGCATTAGTTGAGTGGAGACTGGAAACCGGCCGTACCCATCAGGTATTTCAGTGTGAAACTCTCTCCATATGAAAGAAAACTCAAAATCTCTATAATTATACGTGTACTTGCTTTTAGTTACTGATACTAGTGCCTGAGTTTATCTATTTGATCCAGCTGCTTTTGAACTAGTGATGTCTAAATAGTCTCTTTGATTTGAGGTAGATACGTGCACATGCCAAGTATATGGGAGTTCCTCTACTGGGTGATGAAGTGTATGGTGGAACAAAAAGTGTGGCACTTTCTCTTCTGCAGAAAAGAGTCTCTCGTAGTGATCAAGAACAGATCGTAGAGCTGATTTCCGGAATGGATAGGCCTTGCCTTCATGCTATAGTTCTCGGGTGAGCGAAACTCAGAATCTCAATCTTATATTCTCCATTCAAAACTTAGGAGAAGAAGAAGATAAATAACTGCCTTTTTCTACTCTGATATAGCTTTAAACATCCGTGCACTGGAGAAGTCGTAAGGTTTTCATGTCCACCGCCTCCCGATCTTGCAGAGATAGTAGGCTTGCTTCGTAGAAGCGGAAAAGAAACGGTAACCGAAGCTCTCTGCTTTCTAAATTAACCTCGTGCGTTTGTATATACCAAAACCTAGTCTTGCTTTTCGCAGCTGAAGTAATCTCTAGACACTAGTTCTTAAACTTCCTCACAAGCCATATAGCCAAGCAACTGATTATGCGCAACACGAGATAAGATCATTTAAAGAAGGGAACTCGACTTTCACACTCTTTCAAGCAAGGAGGAATCAAACAAATAAGCGATTTTTCGATGTTGCAACAAGTTATTCTACAAATCAAAGCCATGTTTTATAGCTTTGTATAGGTGTATACAACAAACTCTGCAATGTATAAACATGAAACGGATAATGTCATAATCTAAAAATCTGTATGTCTTACTAGTGAATCATTCACAACACACAAAATATTCTTCATGTTGTAAATCGGTGCGAGAAGCTGAAAAGGAAGAATTTGAAAGAGAAGATCACTTTAACATTCTTCTTCTTCAGCTTCTCGCATCGATTTACATCAAGAACAATATATGAATGAATCCTTATCACGATTGATCATCGCCATGTCGTTTTTTCTCGATCATCGCTTTCTGCTTCTCCGCGACTTTATCTAACGCAGACGAAACCGCATCGCTACCACCGATAAGCAACCGCGTGATAACTTCCGGATCAGTCTCGAATCGCGCCGCTTCAAACTCTTTCCTTGCGTTTTCTCTCAACACGTCTTTCCACAACAATCCTTTCGAATCAGTCCACATGAAGAACCGAGTCGCTCGTAATATGTCTCTGTACAAACTCAGAGCTTCTCGGCGCGTGGTCGTCAAACGCCGCCTGTTCAGAAACTCGGCTTCGTCGTCGTTGATTAACGGTTTCTCTTTCTTCGCCGCGAGATGTCTATCGATTAGCTCTTCCACGGTATCTGGACCTTCGTGGATGAACCGCCTCGTTGATACAGCGATGGTTCGAGCCATCAGATCTAGACGATTCGATAGATTTCGCCATTTCTGAAGATTCGAAATCATCGTTTCTCGCTCACAACGCCAACCAACATTGAAAATTTCCGTCTCCGTGTATTGGGGCTTCTAAATGCTAATATTAATGGGCCTTATATAGGCCCATTTGTCGCCATTTTAAAACGACGTCGTTTAGAAAAAATTTATCCTCCTTTGTTTCCCGTGCTTCTCAATCACTTCTTGTCAAGAAAACACAGGGAAGGACCAAAGAACTATGTCAAATAGGTTATGTTTATAAGCTAATTAAGTTTTGAAGTTTTTCAAATGAGAAACCAAGTGCTTCTTTCACTTTCTTTGTAGCTTATGCTTAAACTGAAGGTTATGGAATGCTAGACTCTCAAAAAGGGTAACAACTTTGAGCTCGAGCTCTTTTTTGCGTATCTTCATTTGTATCTATCGACTGAGGCACGTGTTTTCGACGAGTTGATATCATCTCTGTATCTTCTTCTGCCTGAATCAATGACGCAGTTTGAAGAACTTTTTCCCTTCTTGACGTTCTTACCAACAATATCATTTCTATTGTTCTCGTTTCTCTTGCAACCCATTCATAAAGCTTCTCATGTGAGTACCTTTCTAAAGATAATCCAACAATAGAACTCAAATCGAAAGAGCTTCGTGGGTTTGCACGAATAAACTTTATGGATAGGTTGCATGAGAATGACTACTATACAAGTAAAAACGAGATCTTTAACAAGTAGGCACAAGTTTTGGTTTTTATAAGTTGCAGAGAGGTGATCAAAGATTAGAAGTTGCCGGGATTCAGAACCTGAGTTGCAGAGGTACTTGCAATCCCCAAAGATCTTAATCGAACCCGAGCCTGTTACGTGATCCAAGTAAGAAATGCACGCCTGGGAATTCGATTCTTGAACCAGAGTGTTTAGTACCAGCTAACCTCAATCTCCGGAGGATGAAGGCAGTTCCATGTCTACGATGAAGAGAAATGATCTGAAGGAGGAGTCATACCTGTTTTCCAGAGGTATATGTCGTCCACTTCTGAATCAGAGATCTTGTAAACGGTTCGGGAGGTACTGCAAAAGTAATTGACTGATAGGATTCCTACTACGAGAGAAGAAGAGTTATACCACGAACCATGAAGGTTATGCTTAGGTAGAAGGGCTTCTTTTACCTTCTTTCTAGGTTATGCTTAGATTGAAGGTTATGCAATACTAGGCTCTCCAAAAGGATAACAACTCCGTGCTCGAGCTCTTTTTCGCGTATCTTCTTTTATATCTATCCACTGAGATGCATATTTTCGACGAGCTGATACATTTTTCTACCTGTCTTCTGCCTTGAGACACAGTTTGAAGATCTCTTTCCTTCCCGACAATGTCATTTCTATTGTACTCATTTCTCTTGAAACCCATTCATAAAGCTTATCATGTGAGTGCCATTCTAAGATGATCCAGGTCAAGAAACAATGGACCTAAAACCGAAACAGCTTTCTCGGTTTGCACAAATAAACTTTATGGATGGGTTGCAAGAGAAGATGACTACAATAAGTCTCAAATTCAAGTCATTACTCACAAGAATTACAAATCAGATTATTTATTAGTGAAAGCTATTTGCTCCAATAGTAGCCAAAATGTTAAGCAAATGTTAATGGCCTTGCATATCCAACATCTCATCAAGTCCTTTAACTCTCTCTAAACCTTCACTAATCAAATATCGAATCTTTTGTTTATCGTTACAGTCTCTGTTCTTCTCCATCTCTTGCCTAATTGTCTGTTTTAATTCCCCTACGCAAAAATTAAACACACACACACTTATAACATCAACCAAAGGTTATCCTTCATGAATTTCATATAAAGTCCCAAACTTTATATGAAATTCAAAAATTTTAGCACTCTAAGCAAAACCTACCCAAAACCCAAGGTTTCAAAAGGTGATACTCTAGATTTCGTTTCAATTGGATCAATGGTGAATGTCCATTGATGATAAAAATCGTGTTGAGCAATTAGAAATGAAAAGACTAACCTCTAACATGAACAGGAGCTCGTTGAGCTATCTTCAATGCTTGTCGGTAAAGTTTAAGCACTTGAGCTCGGAGAATAAAGCTTTGAAAATCTAATTGAACCATAATCTAAGGACCGCAATTGTTGAAGTAAGAGTTAAAACTGGAAAAGTATCGATTCTGGAATCGAAATCGAAATCTAGGGCTTGTTCCTAAGAAGAACAATCAAACAAAGAAGAAGAAAGTCACGTGAGAAGCACACGATTCATTTTTTGGTTTTTCAGATCTATATTAATTGAATTCATGACAATTTCAAAAATGTAAATTATTTTTTACAAACCTACCACTATTAAAAATTATGTTTTACGAACATGCCACTTATAAAACATTTTAAAAACATTTTCTCTTAAAATCTCAATCTTAAAAAAGGTTTTGATCACTAACAAATCTTAAACCCTAAAAACTAAATCTTAATATAAAATAGTTAACCTAAACATAAATGGTATTAAAATTTTACACATAATTCTTTGGTCCATAGTAAAACTAAACATATTTTTGAAATATTTTGAAAAATAACATATCAAAAATGACATATTTTGAAAATTCTCAAAAATGACATATTTTTACGTATCTTCAATGGTGTTTGGTACGATTTTCTTTAATTTACCAACTATCTTTAATAAATTGAAGTTTTGAAACCAGCCATTCATCTTTTTTAAAGAGTATTTGTATCCAGTGACCATGAATGAAGTATACACAAATAAGGTAGATGACTATGGTACTGTGCATATTTTCATAAACCGAGTATAATCCTATAGATAGTCTATATAGAAACTGCGTGTATGTATTTTGTGTCAGAACAAAAATATTTTCTAGAATTTAGCCATATTGTAGACTAGAGTTATATTTAGATGGTTAGCTGATATTTTATTCATTATTATATTTGAATAATTGGCACTATTAATTGTTTTGTACTTTAAAATAACACTGAAATCTTTATTCTTCAAAAAATCGTAAACCAAAAATTGTTTTACAAGCGTTTTGTACTTTAAATTTTTGAATTTGGATTAACAATTACACAATTAGAGTATAGTTTTAGAAGGGGTTGAGGGTTTAGGGTTTAGTTAGAAAGTTAAAGATGAATTTAGTTTTTTGTTTATTATCATAAATTTGATTAATTTGCATTGTTAAATGTTTTGTACTTTAAAATACCAATGCAACTTTATTTCTCTAAAAATCGTAAATAAAAAAATTGATTTACAAACGTTTTGTACTTTAAATTGTTGAATTTGGGTCAACAATTACAAAATTAGGGTATAATTACATGATTACTTAGTAAATAATGTTTCCTATTTGTTTGTGGTATTAGCAATGTATATATTATCTGGTATATACACTTAGCTGGCATTTTTAGATTTATTAAGTCGAAAATGATTTTACCTACACTAATCTACTGATGCTAAGCTATACAATCTTTTATGCAGCCTACTAGATTTGGTTGCAGCTACTAAAAGGTGCGTGTGTGATAATCAAGGGTCATAGTTGGCAAGATCGTGCCAAATATCTATTGTTCCATATTGTTTCAGAATCTCATAGTCACTTACCTAATTTTCTGATTCTTGGTGAATATCTAAGTTAACTCTTTTTTTAATTTACCATCCATTCATTTTTTTGGATAATTCTCAAAAATACCACACTTTTAAGTTTTATTTCCAAAACTACCACCAACTATTAAAAGTTCAAAAAATACTACTTTTTCCAAAAATACCACAAAATTAAAATTAATTTCAAATATTCAAAACTAAACTCCAAACCCTAAAACTTACACCCTACCCCCTAAAACTATACCATAATTATACAACAGTTAACCCAAACCCAAAAATTTAAATTAGGTAGCTATTTAAACTAAACAAAATTAGGTAGCTATTTAAACTAAACAAAATTAGGTAGCTTGAGCATCGTGTTTGAATGAGATAATTTTTTTAATCCTCATTAATGGACAGCTCTGCTTTTTTTTTTTTTTGTCGTCGGACAGCTCTGCTTTTTCTCCATAGTCTTGGTATATTTTGTTTAATTTTATTTGTCACATTTTCAGCCTAATTAAAAATTGCTTACAAGTTGTTCATGCCTTGGTGGACTAAATACTAATCTTCGATTGTTATGTTTTTGGATCAAGAACTAATATTCTTCGATAATTAATCGCAAGAAAACTTAAACCATCTTAATTCTTTCAATAACTTCATACAGACACGACTATTAGAATTTGTCAACGTCCAAACTACTCGATAATTGCGTGATTAAGAATTGGTAAGTAATTTCATACAAAAGAAAGTATATCTTAATAAATTGGAATGCATAATCAAGACTTAAATTTCCAAACGAACAAGTAAAATTATTATCAAAACTTAAATTACGTGGGACATTTAGCTCCAACTACTTCAATGCATTGTTGATGAATTCTAATACTTCTACCCATTTTGCCATTTTATTTTATTTTTGCATGTATTGTAGGTCCCAACTAATCAACACCATTTCAACACTACCAAAAAAAAACACCATTTCAAAGTAACACTATTTAGACTTTTGATTATTAGTCAAATTAGTATAATCTACTAATCAATTTTTTTTTGCCTTTAAGCAAGTAAATAAAATTAAAAGAGGAAACTTGCAACAAACAAACATGCCTTCCGCATTTGATTTTTTGGTAAGTCGGCCGTATAAACACAGAAGTTCTACTTCTCCTTTCAGCTCTCACATTTGACCAAAACTCCCTCATTTCCAGGCATCATCGTTGACTTTTTCAAACTTGTTTCCTCTCTTTTTCTTTCTTCAACATTCATATACACGCAAACACACAATTTACAAAAAAACAAAAAAATAATAAGAATCCTCTCCTGTTTTTTTTTTGGTCGAAAGAATCCTCTCCTGTTCTTATTTTCTTTTTTTATCTTCAATGGACAATAAACACCAAACTAGTTCAACTTCAAAGCCTAAGAGCAAGAACAAGATCTTAAAAATGCTTCCGAAAGCGATGTCGTTTGGGCATCGTGTACCACCGTTTAGTCCCGGAAGAGATCTTCACCACCACAACAACCACAATTACAATACCACGTCGTCTTCAACATCAAACAAAGTGTTTTTCTCCGGTCCTATGGTTCCTTTGGTTCCTAACGCGGCTCGGGTTAGGAGAAACAAAAACGACACCGTTTGGGACGAGCCCACTTCACCTAAAGTCTCTTGTATCGGTCAGATCAAGCGCGTTAAATCATCAAAACGTTCAACTAATAAGAAAAACAGAGGAACTAAGTCGAAGATTCCTAAAATACCCAAAACGTCGTCGTCTTCTTTAACTAAAGAAGATGAAAAAAGTCGTGGTTTTTCCAAGCTCAAACGTCTCTTCTCTTTCTCTCCGGCGACGGGAAAATCTAATCCTTCCGCCGTGGCTGAACATCCTGTTACGGTTGTTTCCGCCGCGGCGGTGCCGTCGTTAGGTCAGATGAAGAAATTTGCGAGTAGTCGTGATGCTTTGGGAGGATTTGATTGGTCGGTTGAGATGAAACGAGATGAAGAATCTCCGGCTGATCATCACCGTGGTTATTATTCCGATGATGAGGTTAAAGGTAATTACTTGAGAGATGATGATGATGATGATGATGATGATGATGAGGAAGATGATATAATAATACCGTTTTCAGCTCCGTTGAGTTTGAAACCTAAGAAGGAAGTTAACTTGTGGAAGAGAAGAACCATGGAACCACCTAAACCACTTCATCTTCAAACTTCTTGATAGAATTTTTCTTTTTTCACTTTTTTCCTTCTTTCTTTCTATCTTATCATAAATTTACTGCAATTCACATTATATAATATGATCATCATCATACACACTGAATTTGTATTTTTTTTTTGGTTATGTGTTTATATGTTAGTCTTTGTGGATATCTTTATCGGTTCAATTTTGTTTTCTTTTGTTTTCTTTTGTTTCGACTTTGTTTCTAATTAGGTCTGATTTCATTATTTTTCTCTTTTAGGCGTAGTCTCCGGAGATTTAATGTTTGTTTACCGATTTAGTTTGTAGGAATAGGATTTCGGCTTTGTATTCCACTATGTCTAATAAAATATTTTGTATGACGAAAAATGAGTGACAATGTGTATGACAACAACCAATGTCTTTCCACCACCAAATTGTCCATATATTAAATGTAAATCACAATCAACCATTAATGGATATGCATTAGTATCACACACAAAATGATATTAATGGGTGTGTATATAGAATAATACTCCCTCCGTTTCATATTAAGTGTCGTTTTGATAAAATGTATCTGACATGTATCTGGATGTGTTTTTGAGTTAAATACATCCAAATACTAACCAGATACATTTTTCAAAACGACACTTAATATGAAACGGAGGGAGTAGTAGAATATCTTCATTGGGTAGGTACAAATCACTTACACATCTCATTCCCTTACCCAAAAATCCAATTTCCGTGCCTTCAAAGTTAAAACACACAAAAATCAAATCAAGAACCATACTCATTTTGCGTTTTTCACATGATGGTACAAACAAAACCCAAAAATCATTTTTTTTAATAATAAATCGAGTTCTGATACATATTACTAAGTAACACGAACACCAGAGTACCGGAGAATCTCTCCAATAAGTTCTCCTTTACCGGAACCAACATAACGACCACAAATCTCACCGGATCTAATGAACAAGAAAGTTGGTACTTCAATAACCTTCATGTCTTTCAGAAACTCCATACAACTATCGTTCTCGTCACCGTTCATTCTAGCGAACACGACCGTTTCTGACATCGACCGGGACAGTTTCAGCACGGTCGGATAGACTTTGACGCATGGTCCACAATGTTTTAGACCAACGTCGAGCACGATCAGCTTTCCTCCGGTTCGATTATCCTCAATCAGCTGTTCCACGTCAGCTCGACCATGCAGCTGCACCACTGCCGAGTGGTTGTCTCCGTAGTATAGCACGTCTCCCATTAACTGGTCCGGTTCAATACCTGTCATATAGTCAAAAATTTCTATTTATTTACGTCTTGGCGACTATATACGTTACTAGATTTTGTTATATAATCAGGCGAGTTTCTTATAAATCTCTATTTAAATCTATACGAAATTTGCTTATGTTGACATAGAATTTAATTTGATTTGTTATTAGAAAAAAAATATGTTGTGGGTTAGAATTAGGGAACTTAACACCAATGACCGTGTTAGATTGTTTAAGTATTACAATATCAACAATAGACTACTAACCACATAAATAATCATCGTACATCGTTACTAGTTAATGTAGAAAAGTGTGAGCAATCTGCTAAAATCTAGGTAGAATTTGATAGATTGTATTATTATTTTCCTTAATTTGAGAGATTGGTCTAAAATCATGGGGATTATCGATTGAATAAAGTCTAATTCCAAACAAAAATTTCTGATAGCTAGGACTAATTTCTCCATATTAGATCGATTCTATTTTTCTTAATAAGAGGGAAAATTCGAAATCACCTTCTTCCTCGTGTATTTTCTCCATGCTCTTATAAAAGCTAAAGTGAGGAACTTTCTCAATCTTCTCTCTCCGACAAAGCTCTCTTGTCTTGTCAGATTCATCACCCATAACAAGCAAGAAAACGACGTCGTTACAAGTCTTGCTTAGCTCCACCATAAACGGATATATCTTATTACTCTGATCACTCTCACTCGTAGCAAACTCAACAACCACAAGCTTACTCTTCGCGTTTTTAAGCGCCTCGTCGAATTCGTCTCCACTATGAATCTTTACCAATTTATCGTCTTTCGCCGCCGGTGATCCAACCTTCCCCGGAGACGCCGCTCCGGCCTTAACTTTCACGGTGGAGAATAATATTCTTCTTGGTGTGTTTTTTCTTCGGGTTAAAGAGTTGGGTTTGTGGTTGAAGAATACGAAGGAGGAGGTGGAGGCAACGGTGGAGGGTGGCCGTGAGATCACGGTGGCGATCGGTTTGGCTAAGAAGTTAGCGACGGTGGCCATTTTGGAAATGTCAAATGTTTGTGGATTGGTTTAGAGATTTTGTGATTGGTATAATGTGGATAAATGTTTTAAAAGGTGTCAAGATTTTGTGTCCACTTGTTTTATTTGTGTGGTTTGTGTTGGATTTTGATTAGATTTTTTATTTTGGGAATAAAGGAATATGTGATTTTCTAAAGGTTGTTGATTCTAAAAGCAGTTGAAGTTACTTTGTCTGCGTAAATACAAGTATTTTGGAAATTTCCATCGGCTTCCAGATAAATTGTAGATTTTTTTGTTTGTAGTTTCGAAACTGGCAAAATAAAAACAAAAATAATTGTATCAGCTTTGGACAATTTCTCAGCTTCGACCCAAAGGTCTGACTAATAAACATGTACATGATAATATTGTGGAAATAGCTATTTTCTGAAGAAAGCTAATTAGGAGCAGATAAATTTACGCAAGAAAAGAAGATACCTCGTACTTGTTTTGTTAGCAAGACAATCAAATCAACCAGATGTTCTTACAGCGAAAAATATAGATAATGTTAATTGAGAAAAGGAAGATTTGAGAGTCTTGAAATAAAAATAGGCCAATCCAACAAGTCGATAACCATAGCAATCAAATTTGTGTTATTATTCTCAAACTAGACATGCTAAACAAAGAGATCAATATCATACACTGTATTGCTCATAGTAGCAAACCAAGCTCAGCTTGTTGAGGGATAAACACTACCAAAAATGATGGGTCTTAAGCCCATTTCTTATCAGTAAACCTACTCTAGATTTAACCCAAACTTATTAAATTTTTAGTGAACACACAAAACCACTAGAATGAGTTGGCTACAACTACAAGTGAGTTTTTTTGGTCATGAAGAAAAAAAAAATCTTACTAAAAACATATTTTATTCTAAGGTAAAGCCGGAGTGCGTGCGACCACGCTTCACCCACTACCGCAATGAGACAAACCATTAAGTCATTAACCAATAATCATGAATCATTTTTTTAAACGAGCAAGCACAATAAAATATACATATTGGACGGCCCACAAATCCCACGAACACTCACTCACGAGTCACTACTATGATCTATCTAACACAATGTTGACTCCTAAGCACATCCAATATCTAACACAATGTTGACTCCTTAGCACATCCAATTAACCAAACTACCCCTTCATTCTAGAAGTAACAACTGTTTATCGCCGTGCATACTGATTTGATCTTGGGTTTAGAATGAAGACACTCTTCCACACCGAATAGTATATATTTTTGTTACTATTTAAACCGTTTCGCACATATTTTGTTTAGAACTGCACTGTAACCACTCAAAACCTTTCAAAATCTAAGGAATTGTGTTTGTATGTTTTCTTTAACAAAAAAAGTCTAGTTCTATAACTATATTTTTGGGTCGGAGATGTTTAAACTACTCACTTCTTCATCGCCGATATTCAAATTCGATTTTTTTTATTTGAATGGTCATGTGGTACATCGATAATCGATTGAGTTACCTATGTTAGTTTTGTAAACAAATTTTAACAAGACGGCTATAACTCCAATAGAATTACTTTTACAAACTATTACAAAAAACAAATTTAGTTCCTAGTTAATAGAAGAAATCATCAGCAATTAAAACAAATCAAATTGAAAATAAAATAAAAATAAGAACACCAAAGTGATATGAATACGAGACGACAAAGAGATTCTTAAAGAACAAAACACAAAATCGAAAGAAAAAAAAACAAGAAAAAGAAGAAGTTTCTCTCATCATCATCATTCAGGAGCTTTCTCTGCTGGTTTCCTACATAGAATCATATGCATAGGCGTAAAAATCCCACTCTCACCACCTCTAGTCAAATAATCAGCAGTCTTAAACAACATCTCATGAACATCAACTGTTCCTTTAGGTGCAATCCCAATAGCAGACAAAACCACAACCACAACATGGTTCCTCCAATAAGCAAGTCTACCCATCTTTAACCGGTTCCACCACGGTTTAGACGGCGGTTTAGCCAAGTCTTTCTCTTCCACAATCTCAAACCCTACTTTCTTGGCCGTCGCAGCTATGTCCGAATATCTCCTTAACCCCGGAAGTGCATCACCTCTCTCTATCCCTTGAATAACCTCCACGTGTTCTTCATTTTCATCTCTATATTTATCAGTAGTAACCCATTCGTAAGAAACGTATAAAGATCCGGGTTTCATCACTCTAAAGATCTCTGCGTAAACTTCTTCTAGCTTAGGAGCGTGACACGTAGCTTCGATAGAGTAAGCACCATCGAACGTGTTTTCTTTAAAAGGCATTTCTAAAAAGTTACCACAAACGACGTCGCATAATGAGTCTAACCCTGCTTTCTTGTTGTGTTGTGTTGCTCGCTTCACTTGGTACTCGTTGATGGTAATACCGACAACTTTGGCTTTCGAGTGAGCCGCGATGGCTCTCATTGGACCGCCAACACCACAACCTGCGTCGAGGATTTTTTGTCCTGGTTTGACTTTTATTAAGTCAACGGCCATTTCTTCGTGGATTCTTGTGGCGTCTTTGTGGGATTTTCCAGGGATGTGTGGAGAGAAGTGGAAAGATTGTCCCCATCCCCACTCGTAAATGTCGGTTACGAGGTTGTAGAACGTGTCGACGAAGTCAGGAACGTCCTTGGAGGTTTCGAGTTCTTTAGGTTTACGAAAGAAAGACCAGTATTGGTTGTAGTTTGTTTGGACGTTTTCGGCAGAGATTGAGCCACCGGAGAGATCTGAGGCACGTATGCCTTTTCGTTCGGCTGGTCCTAAGACGCAGATGAACCAGTAGAGGCCTCCAGCGATGAGACCGGCCGTGCAAAAGAGTGTCACCGAGTCCATTTTTTTTTGTAAGAGAAGAGAGAGCGAGAGGTTTGAGACTCTTTATTTCTTAGGGGGTTAGTGGTTTTTATGTGTATCGAAGCAATATACTTTTGATTAAATAATCCCGTTTTACTGACAAAAAAAATTACGGAAATCAATCTTATGGTCCATATACTAATAGCCTATAAAAAGAAAAAAGATTCCAACCCGTGATCAGTAGACAAACAAGTTCTATAGTTTAGTGATTTATGCTAGTATATTCGACTATAATCGGTATATTATAGACGTAACAAACACAACAAAAATTGAAGACAAAAGTGGATTAAACATATGAGAAATATAGACTAAACTTAAGTTTCAAAAAAAAATATAGACTAAAACTGTTTTTCATAGAATTGCGCTTCGACGTAGTTGTATAGCTACGTTATACAATTCTCCATGATTGATAACAGTATTCACATAAATCATTATCACATAATAAGTAAAATATAAATTTCATTTACTTTTTCATAATCACAAAAGTAAATGTTTACATTCATAATTTTTCTGTCGTTTACAATTTACACAAGCATAAGTATACCACATTTGATCTAAATTATGACATTACAGTCTTAACTATTTGGTTACAAACTTCAATTATTTAGAGATCCGTTTATTGGCACATCTGCATGACTTAATGTGAATATAAATGTAATTTCTCTCGATCTTAAATATACTTTTCAACATTTCTTACGCTTACATGTATTTCACTATTTCCACTTGCCACCACGTTGTAGGGTCAAGCCAGCTCCTTAACATTTCTCTTTTGTTTTTTTTTGACAATCAAGATTTTATATCAGGCTCTCTATTGAAATGTCTTGTAATCTTTCTCCCGCTCTCCGTACAGCTGATGAATTAGTTAATGAAACCATATATTAAAATATATATATATATCGGTTGACAAAAAGAAAAATCCAAAATGTCACTTCTTTTGAGTTGTTATTGATTGTCACACTTCAAATTTGATGACAAAAAAAAGTCACACTTCAAATTTTCTTAGATTTAATCAAAATGAATTAAAGAAAATGCATTAGTTAATGGTATAACTGAAAGAGTCTTTTGTTTTCACCAAAAAAAGATAAGAGTCTATTGTATTAATGACGATTGGTAACACAAAACATATAAAACATCAACAATACCGAAATAGGTAAAAAGGTAAGTATACGTGATGAAAATAACCAGGGCCGGCCCTGAGGTGAAGCACCAGAAGTAAATGCGTTAGGAATCACTTTTTTTCTTTTTTTTATGGACATCATATATAGAAATGTTATTTAGGTGTAGTGGTTCATACGGTTATCTTTCTTTTCCATGTGCAAGGTTGACACCCAGTAGTGTGTTTTAATAGTTTTTTTTTTTAAATAGCTAAAGTCCAAAGTAGAGAGCATCATTTTTTGGACTAGCGTTAGACATTATTCAATGTTGGGCCGGCCCTGAAAATGAGGGCATCACTTTTTGATACCGGTAATTCTTAACTTTTTAATAGCTTCGACTCACTTTTTGGATCCAAAATAACATCTGCCAAGCCTCCAATATAAAAACAAAAAACAAAAACTCAATCGTTAGAGCATGCACACTCATAAACTTTGATGGGTATCATAAGCATTTTTTATTATTAATTTATATATTTGTTTATTATTTGAGATTTTTTATGATACTTGTAAAAAATTTGTTCTAGTGGTGATAACGGTCTCGGTATCATTAAAAAAAAAATTTAATTATTTACAAAATGAAAAATAATCACATAATGGTGATGAAAAATGTTTCAAATCACCAAGAACATCTTCCATTAAAACAACAAATGCATAAACGGAAGTTAAACGTATCGGATCGGTTCCCATTCGCAATAAGTGATCATTCATCAAATTCAATATACTAACCACCACTTGTTACATAAGCCACAACAAGCTTGCACATGTCGGAGTTTAACTGACCTGGGAAATGGAGGCAGCAAGTGACAGGACTTATGGTCGCAGAGATGAGATAATTCAAGTCCCAAACTCTCCCGTTTATATGTATAAAATATACATGCAAGAAATTGGATATGACTAAGTAAACATGTTGATTAGAAAGCGCCCTTCCTTTCCATGGTTTCTGAAGTATCAAGAAGACGATGAATGACGGCACCACACAGCAGAAAAGAAAGAGAACAACAGGCGCTCTTGTCTGATTCAAGTAGCGGTACATAGAGTAAACTGACCATATCCTTAAAAAGTTCCCAATAAGATGGATTATCTGGAAAGGAGTATGCCTGCAAATAAAGAGAGCAAAACAAATGACTCCAAAAAAAACAAAAATTTGGTTTCAGATTACAAAAGAAGAGGCTCAATTCCATGCCAATGGCAAATCAAGTGTAGCCAAAAATGCTCAAAGCTATGAATATAATAGAGCAAATCAAAATCTATAAATTTCTGTACCTAACTACTTTCAATGACCATAACATACCGAATCCGATACTAATTAACTCGAAATCTTGAACTTCGGTATTACGAAAGAAACACAGCTTCTTCCGTTGTTCGATTCACTAGATTCCATAGTATTGAACACAAAGCAGTGAACTAAAAGCTTTAAATCAGTGCTTCCAAGTTTCAACCTAATTATACTGCTGCATTAACATTAGCAAAATCAAGGAAATGTGATTTCTAATTCATAGGGATAATAAACCCCAAAACAGTAAAATTGAAGCTACAGTACACATTTCATCGCAATTTGAATCAATTCCATCGCAGCAAGAAGAAGAAGCTTCCGTTTCGATTTTTTCTCCTTTCGTTTCTACACAATCAAATTAGCTCTCTAGTGAAATTCAATCCTCAATACATATGAAATCGATCAATTCGGAGAGATTCGATTACCTTGCAAGCAGTCACAATTCTCGGCCTCTTTACGAACAACATCGAGAACCGATTCGCCGACAACGATCAAGATAGAGAGGAGAAGACAATTGCCGACGAGAATCGCCGACGAGAATCGCCGGCGAGAATCAACAGAGAGAGGAGAGGAGAATCGTTGCCATTGAAGAAGAGAGAAAATGAAAAACAAATGAATTTTTTTTTTTTTGGTGTTTCGACGCAATAAAAAAATCGATCCAATGGGCTGTCGACACGTGGCACGGATGATACCGTCTCACAAATCTCAACCGGGTGATACGTCTCAGAGGAAAATCAAGCAAATAATTAAATTTTGAATTATTTTTAGTACTTTTTTAATTTTTGATACTGGGTTGGTATCATTGGTGAAGATGGTCTTATAGCTTGTACTTGGTTTATGATCCGTGATCTCCTTAAATTAATAACAAATTAGCTGGTATTTGGAGTATCCAATACTTGTTTTTCATTAAATTATGATTTTTTGTAGATAGGTCACATCACATGACTCATATGAATCCAGATCACATGGTGATGTATTCTGTAGCCACTCTGTATGTAAAAACCGAATCTTTGATCGCTCGATATTACAGCTTGAGAGTTTTTTTTACATCGCTCACGTGCTCTTTTTGCACACACACAACATGAGGACAAGTTCGTTGTAGCTTGGTCCAATAATAATGTATTCATTTCATTCCAACTGTAGAGTGTAGACCATTATACACATACGACATGGATCTCCAGCTATTATATTCGACTGGAAACTATCATTCAAGCTCATCGAAATCATGATATATACATTTTAACATTACATTTCTTTTTACAGTCGGAGTCATCCTAGACCGAAACCAAACTAATTCTCAACGTCTATAAAAATTTGTTAAGAGCATGATTATTGGGAGGTTCTTAGTGGGATTTTTACACTAAAAATTTTATAGAAATTAAGAAACTTAGGAGAGAAAAGAGAAAAAATTGTTAAAATTAAAATTTAAGAAACAAGTTTTTTTTTTTTGTCAACCAAACATATAAATCAGAAAATGTCTCCTGGATGAGTTGTCCAAATCGGAGGAGAAGAGTTTACAAATGAAAATTCAAGAGCATGAGAGCGCGCAGAGCGGGCTAGACAATCCGTCTGGAGATTGTCCGCACGCGCAATCTTTGATACAGTAAAGTTGGGTAGGTGAGTCGTCAAACTCTGAATTTTATGTGAGAGAAGCAAAAAGGCTGGCCACTCAATAATGTTTTCATCACGTGTTACTCTTTTTTATTATACTCGATTCATCAACGGAATTATTTTTTCCATCGCCCACAAGTTTCTGACATGAAACTCGTATATTTACGGATTTTTTGATGCAATTCTTTTGGTCACTCATAACTTATAGAAGCACCTTGTTAAAACAATTCCTATACTTTCCCCACACTAAAAAAAGACTTGACCATTAGGCAGGCCTAATCATAAATATAGGCCATAATGGGCCTCTAACGGAGTTAAATAAAATAAGAACCAATGAAGCAAACTATTAAACTAGTAGTAATTTTCGACAATAACATTATGTAATCTTGTCACAACTTCTATATATGGATTGTGATTAAGCTTCTAGTTGACGGTGACTTTCCCGACCATACCAGCACCTTGATGGGGGGCACAATAGAAACCATAAGAACCCGGAACATTCAAAGTAACCTCGTACTTTTCTCCTGCGCCATTAAGAAGCTCTTGCTCATCCATAGAGATCTTGCTCACGTCAACACCACTAGGGATCTCATCTTCGTCGAACACAACGTTATGTGGAAACCCTGCGTTGTTCTTGAACACAATCTTCTCTCCTTTAGCTACCGTGAATTCACTTGGTACGAAAACTAATCCACCGTCGTCGGATCCTAGAAGAATTTCTATAGCCATCGCATTTCCGACCAAAGCGATCGAGGCTGCTGTTGCTACGGCCATGACGCCGAAATTTTTAAGAGAGGATTTCACGGCGAGCTTAGGCGGTGTCACGGCGGAGGATGGGGTGGAGGATTTGATGGCGGTGGAAATCGACGTAGGTTTTGAGATGACGGCGAGTTTGAGACCCGTGAAAGATGGGATTGTGACGGTGGTTGATGTAACTGTGGCCATTTTGATGTTCTTATTGGTGTTTTGGTGAGTTTTAGATTTTAAAGATTACTAGGAAATAATTGGGAAATCTTGGTTTTGATAAGAGAAAGTTTGGAAATGTTTTCTTTTTCGAAAAAGGGGTTTTGTGAGGTTTATGTGGTGAGAGAATGCAAGAGTTATCTGCATGGAATTGTTGTGATTGGCTGTCTTAGATGTTTTGTTTGGTTACGTGGCATTGTTTGATAGTTTTGTCTAACATTGCATAAGTAGATAGATAAGCTTAGGAGACTTTGAAAATTCAGCGGATTTTGATACAAAAAATTAACTTTAAGTCGTCCTATAAAGTTTCTAGAAAATATAGAATATATATGTTTTTTAAGGAAAATCCATCTTAATAAAAATTGACACGATTCCTTGCAGTGAGAATTGAGACGAATTGTACAAGTTTAATAAAATGAATAAGATCACCACTGAATTGATTAGGCTTTAGAAAAATGAACACGAACACATGATTTCTTTTTTTTAATGTAAATTAGACAAAAGCGGTATAACATGTTTCCGGAGACAATCACAATATTGTTTTAACTTGATTTAATGTATGAAATTTGTTGAAAAGAAATAGAAAAAGGAACATCCAACTAAAAATCAGAAATATTCAAAGGACTTTTCAAGTTTTGAAAAGAACGACTAATCTTGCTAAGTCGATCTAGCTTACAAAATGAACCATGATGGGCCTAGTTTACCGAGAACAACTATTACAATAACGAAAAAGTTAGAAAGAAAGAAAAACGACATAAAGTCCGACGATCCTACAAGAGAAAACGACAACAACCCAAGAACCTTTTGCTGTTTTAAGCAAACCACCTAAAAAACCCTGCCGTTTGCCCCACCAGCATCCCTTGTCCCCAACCTCTCTCTGTACTCATTCAATTCCCTCTGATACCTCTCCTTATCCTTCACTCCAATGTTCTGATAAACCTACAAAAAAAACCCGAAAATTATCGGTTTAATTTCATCTCAAACAACCTGAACCGGTCCCGGTTAAGCAAGTAATTCGTTACCATTCGTTCTTCTGCTGAGAGATTGCTCCAAGATTCACCAATAATTTTAGTAAATTCTCTTTCTTTGTTGGGATAAAGAGACTTGAGACTGGAATGTTTCTCTGCAAAGAAGAAATTGTAACCGCTCCGGTTCGGTTTAGGGTAATTTGGATCTTCTCTGCGTCTGCTTCTTCTTCTTTTCCCTAAACGACGTCGTCTCCTTCCAGTTTCTCCATATGGTAAAACGGCACCGTTTAAATCAGCAATTGACGATGGTGGGCCGGGTTGGGCCGAATGGTAAAGCACGCCATTAAGAATCTCTGAGCCCAATTTAACTTTCACCAAATAACCACAATCGAATTTGCCTTCTATTGTACCAATGGCTGTGAAACTCGACGAACCTGTACCATGTAATATTAAATTTCATATGAATCACATAATTTTAAAATACATTATCTTATATGTGAAATCAAATTATATATCTTCCGGTTTGGTCGACGTCTATGGTTTATTATACAACAAAAGCCAAACAAAATTGCATCAAACATTATGAGAGTGGGGCCATTATAATCTTTAGACTACATATTTGAAAAGTAATGAGATAAACACAAAGATATTAAGATAAGTGCATAAAGCTAACTAGAAAACTAGACAATCATCACCTCAAATTAAATCGTGCCCCTAAATGTAAGTTACATATATTTTTTAATTATTGGTAAGTCTACTTAAATCATATTTGTGATAGATACTAATGAAATAAAAATAATGAGTTGATGATATAATACGAACCTTGAGATGGAGGGTGAGAATTACTGTATTTTATACTCGGAGGAGTATATTCGACGAGCGCCATTTCCTTGCTTGTTGAAGGATCCTTGACATGGAACGTAGCTGCGAATTTGATATCCATTAATAATTTAATATGTAACATAAATAATCTTAGCTAAATTTAACCAAAACAATGATACTATAAATTTAGTTCCTGATGTAATTACAAGAAGCGTAGGAATAAAAGTCGGGTAAACACATTTGTGGACTCCTACTTATGTAGTAAGAATGTGTCCCACGATTGAACCCATGACTTAATAATTCAAAATTTAATTTAAATTATTTCGATTTCAAGCTATTTTAGACTATTGTTAATGGGTAAACCAAAAGAAAATTGAACGTTCTAGTCTTAGAGCATTAAAGACAAAAATATCAGTAGCATCTTATGATTCATTGATTTAGCATTTACTTAAAAATTTGAATTAAAAGAAGTCTCATTGGAAATAAATCTATCTATGATGATGATATATAGCTATATAGTTATTTATCTAGAATATTATGGTATATATAAACCTGATGGACTAAGAAGAGGACCACGAGCAGTGAAGAGATGGACTTGTTCATAATGGAAGAGAAGATTGAGATAATGTTTCCTTAAAACGAAAGATGCACTTGTTGTTGTCGCAGAGAATCTAAACACTCCTCCAACTTCCCTCCATTTTTTCTCTGCAACTACCTTTTATTTCACATGCATTTTTCAACAACAACAAAATGTTCAAGTTTTGGGAGATAAAAAGTAACCATAAAGTATTTTTATTTTGTGTATTGAAAAAGAAACATAGTGTTGACCTTTTCGTAACCTCCCCTCCTCGTGACTTCCACATACAAAACATGCAAATCCAATTCTTTTCCTCCAATCACAGGAATCCTTGTTTATATAATTTTTAAAAAAGTATGAAAGAAAGTAATGATAAAAATAAATATACTACAAAGTAAGAAAAGAGGAAGAATAATGGTTACATGAATTTTGTAGCCATAATGGAGTGAAATCGCCTTAGAGTATCCCAAAAGCGAGAAGCATCTTTAACAACATCTTCATGTGAAGCTAATGGTTCTGGATACTCTTTCATCTTCGCCGGAGAAGTCACCGACGTTTCCATCGTCGCCTGAGACGGTGGCGACGGTGTCGATTCGTTTTCCGAAGACATGGTGAAAGAAAAGAGAGTACTATTTTTTTTTCTTTGGGAGAGGTTTGCTTTTTTATTTTTGTCTGGTCTCTCTTATTTGGGTTTTGGTTTAAGGAAATAAGAGAAAGATAACAATTCAAGATAAGATTTGTGATTATAAATCAGAAAGAAAGGGAAATAGATATATAAATTAAATTTTGTTGCTAAGAATTAAAAAGTAACGGACGTGAGGATTTGTCATTTTCTATCTTTTGTGTGTGTTTAATATATACCACAAATGATATAAGGAAAATTTTAAGATTTTTTTTATAGTTATTCGTTGTTGTGTGTATATGTATATAGAATTTGCTTTTCAAAATTGTTATTTTTATTTTGAATGATGTTGCTTAGGCCATCACCATTGGAGACATTTTACCAATGTCTCACAATATAAAAATATTAAAAACACATTCTCTCTTCTTTTTACTCAACTTTATACATTCTTTTTCATTTTTTTACTCAATTTTATATCTTCTCTTTCATCTTTTTACTCAACTTTTATTAATTTTATATTTAAACACACCCCAATTATCTCTCTCTTATGTCTTCCCCAAGACACAATCTCTCCAACTAAACCCATTATCTCCTCTCTTTACTCAACTTTTATTAATTTTATATTTCAATACACCACACTATTTCAACAAAAAACACTCTCTTTTTCCTTTTACTCAAATTTTAATAATTTTATATTATGAGACACATCCACATTGTCTCCAATGTACATGCTCTTAGTAATTTGTCTGATACCACTAATATGTATTAAATACTTTTTCACTGGTTATTAATTCTGATATTATTGCACGCCACCAACTTTAGTTTTTAAGCTTACGAACAGTCGAATTTAGTCACATCTAATTCTTTCGAACGTAATCAGTAATTAAAAAAAAAAAAGATCTCTAGTCATATTTACATGAAAACATCTGAAAGCTTATATAAAAATATATATCAAATTTAATCAAACCATACAAGTAGAAATGATACTTGAAATCCAAAGTTGTTTAGGTGAAGAATTATAAACTTTGTACCATCTATAAAAAATTAATGGCATTTAAAACGTCTGATTTTTTTTTGAAAAATTGTCGCTGTTTGAGTATTGACGACATGCATTGGTAAACGAAAGTTATAAAGTAGTACTTATTATTAGTGCAGACGAAGATAGGAGTCACACCCTAAAACTCATTGGGTCAATCGAAGTCTGACATTTTATTTTACCCTAAATAACAATTTTAAAAACAATTAAAAGATAAAAATATCAAAAGTAATGGGCCTTATCGTTCGGAGAAGGTGACGTGCGATTAGGGATTTTTTATGGTTCTGCTCATATGTAACGTCACGTCTCTGCCTGTAGATTCGGTTCCACGTTTCACACTCTCAAATTTTTATTTCCTTTATTCTCTTATTAACATTGTTCAAATAAAATTCTTATTCTTCAATGATGACATTGGGGTTTTAGAATGAATATAACAAAACAAATCCATTAGTATCTTCACCGTATAAGCATTTGTAAAAGTTACATGAATCATTAAACAACATTGTTGTAAAAATGCTCAAGAACACAAACAATGACGAAAATCGGAATGTTCAAACTGAACAGTCGAAAATCGGAATGTTCAAACTGAACAGTCGAAAATCGGAATGTTCAAACTAAACCCGATTATAGCTCATCATTTTACTTAGAAAGTAGGACTTGGCTCTGTTGTGGTTTTGGTTTCATCAGCATTCTTATAGACAAGAACTTGATTTGTGTTATGTCCATGGCTACCATAATTTAGGTCAGGATAGTTTCTATGGTTTAAAGAATGTAACCAAAGAGCCACCGATCCATATTTTCTTTCCGCAGAGCCGATATGAGAATATACATACTTCAATTTGAATGCTTCAGCTTCTTCTCTGTAAGCTTCGAGAGACACTTCCTCGTGAGTGTCTTCAAACTTTTCGTTATACGATGTAAAGAAGCATTCGTCGAGATAGAGTCCAACTTCTGGTGCCATTGGTACAGTTATATTCACATCCCTAGTTACATAAATTTCCAAAACTGAGAATCAAAACAAACATAAACATAGCAAAGCGTAAAACCGAACAAAGTAAACCAAGCTTACTCGCTGAAAGCGGTCTGGATTAGTGATTCAGGAGCACAATTTCTCATAATCGCAACAGCAAGACCCATCATTTTACGTATCTGATGAAGCATGAAGCTTTTCCCTAAGACTTCACACTTGATAAACTCAATCCCATCAAGATTAATCACAGTGTTTGCAGTGAAAGAGACGATGTATCGATTCGCAGCCGGATCATCTGCTTTCATTCTCGTAGTGAAGTTATGGAAATTATACGATCCAACGTAATAACTCAGTATTCTATTGAATCTTTCCTTTAACTCCTCGTCGTAACAAAACTTGTTCGATGAATTCGTATTCAATTTACAACCATCTTCTAGTATTCTAGCTACTTCAACATCTACTAAGCTCAAAGCATCACTCTTGATCACAGTTCTTAATGCACTAGAGGTGTTCGACGAAATGTCTGACTGAGCATTCAATGATTTCGTACCTTTGAAATTACCGACAACACTTGGGATCTTACGACCTCTCTCTGAGCATTCAAAACACTTAACATATTCCTGTCCAGATCTTAAACTAGCAATTACTGCTTCTCTATCACGATGAGAGATTGGATCAAGAGCAAAAACCGGAATCAGATACACATACCTTCTTCGATCGCAAAATTTCTTGGAGCTAAACGATTTCGTAACGCGTTTATACCCAAAAACTCGAATCTGATCAGGGAGATTTGAATTGAGACGATCAACGAATCCAGGCGGATCAACGTAGAATCTACCGGAAACTACTTGTCCTACAGCACTCACTCCTTTATCGGTCCGTGCAGATCGTGCGAAATCGTATAATTTCGGTTTGCCTCGCTCGGATTCCGGTACAGCTCCGGCGTGGAACAGAGCTTCTTCGAGCTCGCCTTCAATGGTTTTCGCGCCGGGATTCTTTTGCATCCCTTGGTATCCAACACCGCAAAACGCGAAAAATATTGCAACTTTTCTGCGTTTGTGACTCGCGATTCGAATCTCCGTTCCGTCTCCGCCGCCGGAAAAGTCTGTTTCCTCGTCGGAGCTGGTGGTCGACATTTTCTGGTCTCCTTCTCGATCAGTAACTTCGTACTGGAGCAATCTCTCGCAATTCTAAACCCCAGATTTCCTCTGCTACCACACGAAAGTCAAAACCCTAGACGATGACTGAGTTCAAATTCTCTACGACGCCGTTTTGTCTCAAATGGGCCTTTTAAGATATGGGCTTTTAATCTGAAGCTCAATAAAATCAACGAAATGCATTTGGCAAATCAAATTCTTGCAGGTGCATTTGGGAAGGAACGAGAGAAAGATAAAATATCTTTGTTTGCTCATTGATCTTTTAGTGAAATCTTACTCAGGTATATAATCTTATTTCTTAAGTTATCTAGTGATGTCAGAGTCAACGCGTCTTAGATTTTTCTTTGTCGGAACTAAGAAACTAAGAAAAATCTTAGTTTTTGGCGATTATAAAGCTTCGTTTATCGATGGAGTCCAAAAAGGGGAAAACTAAGAGATTTAAAGAGTGGGAAAAAATTCTCTCTTCTCCACTCAAGTTATCTTTGTGGGGTTTCTACTATTTCTGAAGAGAAGGTATTGTATTCTACAATTGGCTCATTTTTTAATTTTGTGGAATCGAATCGTTACTTTTGGTTTCATGGGTAATACTCCAATTTGCACCGTCTCCTTTTGAAAAAGTTCTTTCTTTTGCGGCTGAAATTTGTTTTGACATTTGATTCTGATTCGAATTGGGATCATAAAGTTGTTCACGTTCCCTCTTTAGCTCTATATATGCAGGTTTGTTTGTTAAGGGATTTGGTATAACATAGCACGAAGACACAGTAGCTTCTTCTCTTTTTTGGTACTTGATTTTCTTTTATTGTGTTCTTCAAAACTAAAGATTTTGCTTAATGTTTTTTAGCATTGTGGGTTTTGGTTAATGGTACTGTGTTTCTTCACTCAGTTTTTTTGTGCGTCTCTGATATGGTATCATTGTGGATGCAGGTAATTGTTAAATTCAACTCGTTATTTCGTCGATCAGTTTTTGAGGTTTTTTCGTTTGGTTGAGATCCTTGTCGAAACAATGGGATACTATAACAATGTAAGTGCCTTTTCTTTTTACTTATTTGGAAATTTGTTATTCCATACTTCTTTGTTCTAAAGCATGATACTATTATTGCAGGTCTTTGATGGATGCAATGACCAAACTGATATCGGTATGCTCATAACCGTAATCACAAACGATTTAAATACAAGATTAAGCCCTTGTTCATGAGTTTTCACTTTCTTTGTTCTAAAGTTGTAAGTATTAAAGTATATTTCTTCTCTGTATCAGGTGGAGTAATACGCGATGGAAGGGAAGTCATTCTCCAGGTAAAATCATCTTCTTTTGAGGTTTTTCTTAAAGTAATATATTGGTTTGAGCCTAGTTTTAATAGACTATTAAGAGAAATTTGCATTTATATTTCAGGCTTATAACTGGGAATCTCATAAGCATGATTGGTGGAGAAACTTGGATGGAAAAGTTCCCGACATTGCAAAATCGGGCTTTACTTCTGCGTGGTTGCCACCGCCATCTCAGTCTCTTGCACCAGAAGGTGTGATGAAATCGATATCGAGACAAATGATACATTTGGGTTTTAAAATTCAATACTAACTTAAATTGTTATTATTGTAATTGCAGGTTACCTTCCGCAGGATCTTTATTCGCTCAACTCGGCATATGGCTCTGAGCATCTATTGAAATCCTTGCTTCGTAAGATGAAGCAGTACAAAGTTAGAGCTATGGCTGATATAGTCATTAATCATCGTGTTGGGACAACGAAAGGACACGGTGGAATGTATAACCGGTATGATGGACTTTCATTACCGTGGGATGAACATGCTGTTACTTCTTGTACCGGAGGACTGGTGAGTCATGATTAATTAAATGTTTGACATATCATTTTATGTTTTGAAAGCTAAAAGAAAGGTTTTTTTACGATAGGGTAATCGAAGTACCGGGGATAATTTCAATGGAGTTCCAAATGTTGATCACACGCAACATTTTGTTAGGAAAGATATAATTGGATGGCTTCGTTGGCTGCGCAACACCGTCGGGTTTCAGGATTTCCGTTTTGACTTTGCTAGGGGGTATGGTATCGATTCGCTGATTTGATTTGTTTCTTACTTGGTAGAGTTGTTAATCTGTGAAATTTGAATGTTATTGGTGCAGTTATTCAGCACAATATGTGAAGGAATACATAGGAGCAGCGAAACCGTTATTTTCAGTTGGAGAATGTTGGGATTCTTGCAAGTACAATGGTCATGGTCTAGACTATAATCAAGGTTTCGTACCGTTTCTTCTTCTTGTACCGTTTGAAATGTTTTGGCAAGTGAAGTGGTTACACTCTAAATCTTTTTTTTCTCCGTTATATAGATAGCCATAGACAGCGTATAATCAATTGGATCGATGCCACGGGACAACTTTCAGCTGCATTTGATTTTACAACTAAAGGAATTCTGCAGGTACATACATAGTTTCTTAGATACAATACATAGTTTCTGAGAGTTTTGCTTAAAGTCATTTGATGATGATTATACTGTAGGAAGCTGTGAAAGGTCAGTATTGGCGTTTATGCGATGCTCAAGGTAAGCCACCGGGCGTAATGGGTTGGTGGCCTTCAAGAGCTGTAACATTCCTTGATAACCATGACACTGGCTCTACTCAGGTTACTTTCTTCACTTAAGGAAAAAAACAGAGTTCACATGTTTTGTTTGCTAATAATGGATGTTTTGTTGCTCTCATAGGCTCATTGGCCGTTTCCTTCACAACACATTATGGAGGTAAATAAGTTTTTAAAACAAAATACAACCCGTTTCGTTGTATTTGAAGTCTCTCCTTAATCAAAGAGGTTTTGTGTCTTTGTAGGGCTATGCATATATACTAACACATCCCGGGATTCCCTCTGTGTTCTACGATCACTTCTACGACTGGGGAAGCTCAATTCATGACCAGATTGTCAAATTGGTATTTTTGTAACACGTTAATCTCTCTGGTTATCACACTTAAAACTCGGTTAAACCTCTATGTTTGTTTATTTTCATTGACAGATTGACATTAGGAGACGACAAGATATCCATAGTAGGTCAACGGTCCGGGTATTGGAAGCGCAGTCTAACTTATACGCTGCCATTGTTGGTGAGAAATTGTGTATGAAGCTCGGAGACGGTTCCTGGTGCCCTTCTGGTAGAGAATGGAAACTAGCAACAAGTGGTCATCGATACGCCGTATGGCACAAGTAATCTGTTTGTGTGTCTAAAGTCTAAAACTCAATATAATTCTATGTATGTGTTGTTTACCTTTACTTTTATAACAAAGGTACTTCAAAAAACGTTTTCGTTATTGGATTTTTGATTTTTGATACATTGATTAGTATTCTAGTGTTGTTTTGTGCTCTCAGTAATTACATATGAATATAATTTTAGTTATCACAAACGTATATATATCTTTCAACGATGCAGAAAGCATGCAGGTTTTTGAAAAGATTTCTCAAACTTGCGAAACACCATCCAAAAGCCGTAGAACAATAAGGTTAGTGTCAATTTTGCACACATAAAGACCAAGAAGACTACAAAGTAAACAGAGAGATCCAAAAATATTGTAAACAAGTGTATAAATTATTAGGAAAACAAAAAAAAACCACAATTGTAACCATAACTTTTAAGGCAATGACAATTCAATAAAACCAATTCATACGTTTTGAAATTTACAATTTATCAATCATTATTTCATAAAAAAAAAATCATAGAAAATATAATAAATCAACCTTTACTATAAGTTTCTCAAAGTAATCGATACCTTGCGTCTGAAGATCTCCTCTCTCTCTCTCCTTCGCCTCTGATACCTTGCGATGGTGCCTAACACGGCGGTGGTGTGGTGGGATCTCCACAGCACTCCGGTTCCAAGTGGTTATGACTCTCGTTGTGTTCGTACGAGTATAGAATCCGCTTTGAAAAAGTTCTTCGGTTCTGATCAAGTCACCATATATGCCATGGGAAACCTAAATCGCATCCCTTATAGCGATCAAATAGCGTTTACTTCCTCTGGAATATCTCTTAGACATGTCGACTTCGGCTTAGAAGATATTATTAGTGATATGCGTACCTGGGCTCTGGATAATCCACCTCCCGCGGCTACTATGATGTTCATATGCGATGCATCTGTGCGGGTTGAGGATGATTTCGAAGCCCTTGGTCACAAATTTATTCGTCCTGGCTTTTGGACCCGGAAAGCCTTACTGAAAGGTGTGGTGTTTTTCATCTCTTACATTAATTTAACCTGTTACGGAACTTCGTTAACAAGTTTTTTTTGTTTTTTTCCCCCTCAGAGTCTCTTGTGGAGACAAAGAGCGAGGAGATTCGTAGCGAATCTCTCTGGTCTTGCTTTCGATGCAAATTTCATTGCCGCAGCTATGACGATATGGCTACTCATCTTAGTGGTCCTGATCATGCCAATCGAGTAAGCACAAATCTCAACCATAGTAAACTCCTTCTCCTTGCCTATATCAAAGTTTTACCTCATGTTTTCCTTTTGTCTAGGCATGTGTGACACGTGGTATACGCTGGCCGTTTCCTAAGGCGACAGATCCTTGCAGGAATAAGGTGGTGTGGTGGGACATTAACAGGTGTCCGGTTCCCAATAGCTATGACCCTCGCTGTGTCCGACCGAGTTTAGAATTGGCGCTAAAGAAGTTCTGTTCTTGTGCAACCACCATTTTTGCCATGGGGGACATCACACGCATCCCTAGTAGCGACTTGGAAGCCCTCTCTTCCTCTGGAATAATTGTTAAACACACCGAATGTGGTAAATCTCTTTCTACAATGATTTTTGTTTTTGTTTTTTCAAAACAAAGATTAGAGTTTGGACTCACCTGGACGTTTCTTCCAGGCTTACGATATATGATTAATGATATGGAAGGCTGGGTAAAGAATCATCCACCTCCGGCTACTATGATGCTCATATCCGATCTAGGGGTGCCATTTCATCTGCTTCTTCACAGGTTTGAAGAGATGGGATACACTTTCATTCGCGCATATCCAATTCCAGGCCGTTCTTCTCAAAAGTGGCTCTGGAAAACCTTACTGAAAGGTGGTTTTTTTCTTCCGTCTCTCACATTGATTTAACAGAGACTAGTTAGATAAGTTTTCCTGAACTAGTTTTTCTATTTTCCCACAGAGACTCTTGTGGAGACAAGGAGCAATATACTTGAGGAGAAGATCAAAGAAACCGGTGAATCTCCCTGGTCATGCACAGATTGCAAATTTTATGCCGTTAACCATGTGGATTTAGCCAGGCATCTGGACAGTGACGAACATGCAAATCCGGTTAGTAATCTGTCTTCCTTGCCTCGTGTCAGAATAATAACTAATGTTTTGACCCCATGTTTTTTCTTTTGTTAGCCGTTGCGGCTACCGGTTCGTAAAACCACTGTGCCTAACACTACGGTGGTGTGGTTGGACATTGACACCTGTCTAGTTCCCCATGGTATTGACCCTCTTTGTGTTGGTCCGAGTATATAGAATCCGCATCAAAGAAATCCATTGGTTCTGGTCCACTAACTGTCTATGCGATGGGAAACATAAGAAGGATCCCTTGTCGCGTTAGGAAAGCGATTTCTTCCTGGGGAATCCTTATGAGGCACAATTACTTGGGTTAGTCATCTTTATCTCTTTCTTTTCCCTTTGTTTTTAAGTGTTTTGTTTATGGTTTTATTTTCCTGGACTCATCAACTAGCTGTTTTCCTTCAGGATTGAATGACATTTTTGATGCGTTGTATGAGTGGACAAAGAGAAACCCACCTCCTGCTAATATGGTTCTCATATCCGATGATGAGGATGTTGAAGGGATGTTTGAGGATTATCTTTTAGATTTTGAAGCATGTGGATACAAGGTTATCAGAGGATTTCCTTGTAATTATTCTTCTGAAGATTGGCAGTGGAAGAACTTACTGAAAGGTAATGTGTTGTTGTCAATGGTTTCGTTTTTTTATGTTCGCATAGTAAGTTTCCATTTCTGAACCGTTAGGTTTTTTTTTCCCCTCAGAGACTCACCTGGAGACAAACAGTGAGGAGAAGTTCAATGAAACGGGGGAACCTCCCTGGTTTTGCAGAGTTTGTGAATTTCCTAGCTATAGCTATGGAGATCTCACCGAACATCTCAAAGGTTCAGATCATAAAGGTAACATGAGGTCGTTTGGGGTACTAGACCAGATGAACAAGAAGAAGAAAAAGATGATGAAAATGATGAAGAGGAGGAAGATGATGATGTAGAAGAACAAGAGTGTATGGCCTTTAATATGGTGAATGGTTTATTCTATCTAGCTAGAATTGTTGGGTTAACTTAATACTACTACTGCTTATTTCAAAGTCTCGTGTTTAGAAAACAAAATTCTAGTATTGTATTGCTTGCAAAAAGTCTGTATCGATCCGCGTATTGGAAGCACAATCTAACTTCTACACAGCCATTGTTGGTGAGAAATGGTGTATGAAGCTTAGAGACGGTTCTTGGTGCCCTTCTGGTAGAGACTGGACTCCAGCAAAAAGTGGTCATCACTATGCCGTATGGCACTAGTAATTTGATTAATTTGTATGTGTGGTCTTAACTTAGCTTCTTATCAAACTTTCCTATTGATCTAATGATCTCAACGGTTCTGGTTTTTGGTTCTTCATAGTCTAGAGATAAACCGGGTTTTACTGTAACAAATAATGTCCTAACACTTACGTCTTTATGACGTAAGAATTTACAAGTTTCATATTATATGCATGCGTATAATTTATAAAGCTAGCATCTTGTGTGTGGTTTTTTGTCGTGGACATATAATAAAAAAATGGATGACTAGGGAGAAAGAGTAAAGGAGACTACAGCAAAACAGGATTTTTGCTTTACTATGAGAAGTAAGTTGACTTGTGCTGTGTTGCAAAAGTTTTGCATCCAAGATTGCAAGATAAAACTATATAAGAATTTTAAAAATTTGTACAAAGCACATGAATATGGAATGTGTTTTAAGCATGGTCTATGTAATGGTATTCAAAATCATATATGTGTATATATTATCATAATGGTATAAAAGGAAATTTTAAATAAGAAAACGAGTTGTTGGTGGACACTAGACTAGGACTAGGAGCAGAGAGAGAGAGAGATCTTTAAAAGCACATGATGCGTATATTATATAGTCATAAGACTTCATGATTCTTGTTTTGAATTTTAACAAGAAAAGCCCAATATTCTTTTTTCTTACGACAGCTTGAGGTTCGACCCAACACCAACACTGTCTTTTCAATCTTAAATTTTTAACTATATATTGATTAGTTTTGTATTGTAACTTTGTATATTGTTTTAATCCTTGTATACAAATATTTTGGGAACTGCATAAAGAACAAAATCGAATCAATCATGAACACCTTCTGGCTTTCACGTGACATGCTGTGCCAAAAAGATCTTCTGTTCATAGAAGCTCTCCTAGATCTTTCCATATTTTTTTAATTTATACTAAAATGTTTCTTCTGATTTATGTAAATAATCATGGATGGATTAAGAGCTACAATACGCATTGCTAGTTTTTTCCACCTTTATTTATGTGCTTTCAAAAGAAACCCACGGAGAAACTATCCAAATAAAGAGAGAGAGAAACTGCAAGTATATGAAACTGAAGATAAAACTAAAAAGGGAGTTCTCAAAATTTTAATTATGATTTCATTTTTGACCCAAAAATAAAAATAATTGTGATTTCATGAGGAATTTTATACAGCTAATCCGGAGAAAATGATGGTGATGGTGATGGTGAGCATAAGAGAGAAACTATCTCGCATGCATAAGAAAAAAAAGTGAAAAGAAAATGAATAAAAAGTAAATTAGCTATATGATTGTGTATGGATCAGTTGAATGAATAAATATATTCAATTTTCACTACTCTATCTAAACGTATGAACACAAATATTTACTTTGGCATTAATTGGTAACCTAGTGCAATTAATTGGCTCTACTGTGTAGCCCTGGGCACGAAGCAAATAATAGAAAAAATGCTGGTATTCGTGATCCGATCCGTTTTAAATGGATATTTGATTTTCTGATCCGATCCGATCCGTGAATTTTCGAGTATCCGAAAATTCGGATATCTGATTCGATCCGTGAAAAATCAAATATCCGAATTTTTTTAAGATATATGTAACTATCCGATCCGATCCGTTAATATTTTTAATATTATTTAAATATTATTTGGTTTTTTGTAATTTAATCATCATAAAAATTAAATATTTAGTAAAAATAAATGGATCAACAAAGAAAACTTATTATACACGTTAGACATACTTGTTACTTTATATAAATGATAAATGTATTTGCGTATATATACGGATCGGATCGGATAATGGTCTTTTTGAAAATACTATTTGTGATTTGCTTTGTTTTTTACGGATCGCTTATTTTAGTATTTGTTTTGCTTCAAAACTTTACGGATATTTGAATTTGTCGGTTCGGATCACAACGAATCGCGAATCGAATCGGTTTTAACGGATTTTTTGCCCAGCCCTACTACTGTGCTTTAAACTGAGTTTTTTGGTTTTCTAGTAAATAAGTCACGTTGTATTATAATTTTATCAACCGTCTAGTCTTAGTTCCGCGAATCACATGGATTTCGATATTGTATATCAAATAAATAAAAACGTGTAAAATACTAAATTATGTAAAGATATATATAAGCAAACAAACTTTCAGCCATGAATTCGAAATGGTCGCCGGCATGGCAACATCTCAACACCGTCACAACAACTCATCAGACACATCGAAAAAGCAATTTGCAACCGTTTCAGTTATATCTGATTGTTAGGAAACTTCCGATACGAGTCGAGAAAACTTTCAATTATGGTTTTTCTCGAAAATTTTAAATTAATAGGTTCATATTGTTCATTTTCGAACTGGCTTTCAAAAGTTATGTAACAATTTGATGTATTTTTTTAAATATAATTTAACATTCTTAAAGAAAAGAAATTATAAAGATGTATGTGTAACTAAAGAATTCTCACGAAGAAGAACTTATAACCAACAACAAAAGTTATATAGCTGGGAGGAATAATTATTTCTGAAAAAAACTGATACGACATTAACAGCTTTAATTTCTCCCAAAAAAAACCAAAGTAAGCATGTGTTTGTATGTGTATGTTGGCTCCTCTTTCTCTATATAAAAGTCACTACTCGTAATTATAGTTTACCAACTATCTCTGCATTTCTTTTACCTTTCATTGCCTTTTTGGTAACCTCTGCATAGTTTAATTAGAGAAATTAAAATTCAAAGTACATGATTTTTCTTGTTAAATAATGAAAATCGTATTTACTGAACGAAATACGAGATCAGTTTAGGCAATCATGCGGTGGGGTAAAAAGCAATTTTCCATGCATCGAGCTCTGCGTTAAACAAATGATCCTTATTAATGTACCACAAAAAAATTCACCTCTACACATAAATTTATTCAATTATCAACATATAGTACCTCATAAGTATATGTAATGCAGATAGCGACGTAAAGTCTACATATTGACAAATACAAAAACGTCTACATACATTAAATAACCTCTTAGTTTGATTTATATGGTATGCCCTCTCTTTCGGTTTATAAATTTTGCTAAGCTAAAAATATACGAAATTTACTGAAAATTATAGGGAATTTAAGAAGCTACATTGACAAATAACATTGCAAAATTTTATTGAATACACTTCAGTGTCGGCGACGTAGAGGGTATTTTTTAAATCAAATTGAGGAAGAAGTGTGTAAGCTCCGAAGTATTCAAATAGATGAGAAAGACATGACTCTTTGGAGAGACTCTAAAGGAAATCTCAAGAAATGATTCCCTGCTCACACGTTGGTGGTTAGGGCTGGGCACGGGGCGGGTACCCGGTTTTTTCGGCCGCCTTGATACCCGCCTTGTTACTTGCGGGTAATTGAAATTTCGCCTTGATACTTGCCTTGCTCCGAACGGGTACCCGCCTAAACAAGTACCCACTTTTTTGAGCCGCCTTGGTACTTGGCTTGTACTTGCGGGTAATAGCGGGTAATAGCGGGTAATTTGCGGGTACTTGCGGGTAATTTGCGAGTAACGGGTACGGGGCGGGTAACGGGGCGGGTAGCGGAAAAAAATTTCCGCCTTGTACTTGGCTTGATACTTGCGGGTAATGAGTCGGACCGGCTTGATACTTGGCTTGAATGGGGCGGGTACTTGGTCGAACGGGGCGGGTACGAGGCGGGTAGCGGGTACTCGGCGGGTAACGGGTACCAGTGCCCAGGCCTATTGGTGGTCGAGTGGTAGTGGTGGGCCAGGTGCAATGGGTGAGACTCCCAAGCACCCGAGTTCAATTCCTTCATGTGGTGTGAACACCAATTTGTGGGAACTCTATCAGTTGGGCCCCGACCCAATTGGTTTACCTGGTAGTCAGCAATGTAGGCGGCATGACTACCCCCTGGTACTTAGTCGGAAGACATTAACTCGGATCAGGCAGTGTGGTAGGCCTTCAGATCCCTCGTAGTCCACTTTGTAGCACTTAGGTGCGTTTCTCCCGGGGGTGTCCGGATAGCCGATAGGATAAAAAAAAAGAAAAAAAAAGAGATTCTCTTCTAAAGAAACTTGGATTCAGATTCATAAGGTTTCTCCGCCCATCACATGGTCAAAGGGTATTTGGTTTAATTATGCAACACCAAAATTCTCTTTTCTTCTTTGGATAGCAGCTCTTAACCGTCTCTCCACAGCTGATCGTATGGCTACATGGAACATTAATTCTTCGACGGGATGTGTTCTATGTTTACAAGCATATGAAGATCGAAATCATTTGTTCTTTGATTGCGCATACACGTCTGAAATATAGATAAATCTTGCCAAAAACTTGTTTGGAATCCACTATACAACTAGTTGGATACATATGCTTCAACTTACCACGTCTCAAGTCCTGGACAAACCCAATCTCTTCATGTTACGATACCTTTTCCAACTTACGATCTACCATGTTTGGAGAGAGCGTAATTGTCGACGCCACGGAGAAATACCGAGAGCATCCACTTCTCTTATCAGGAGTATCGACAAAGATATGTGAAACCGCTTAAGCACCATTAAGATCGCGGGAGACCATACTTATGACGAAAGTCTTAGTTTGTGGTTTTCGCTTTGTTAGACTCAACCGTATTGGATACATTTAGCTACTATATGTTCTATTAATTTCAAAACAAAAATGCATTTTTATGTAAACAATGGGTTTTTATTGTGTGAATAAACATTCATTTCAAAAAAAAAAGTATATATATATTTTATTGATAACCAATATTGCTTATTACACGGCTACAAGTACGTATACTTTGGTTTCATATATTATAAACATAATTCAATATACAATTTCAATGCAAAAGACATTGCATAATACATAGATCGTACAAGTCCAATAAAATATAAATTTAAATGTTTGCACAGAAACTTTCTTTTGTTTTGATTAATCTATTTTGGTTTTAATATGTGTAATGATTATTTTAACACATTAAACTTTCATTCAGTTCAAGCAATATAGTCATCATATTAAGTTAGTCAACTATATATAATGACAGTCTTACTTAAACCAAAAGCGTATGATAGTATTAGTAGTATTCGGTGACTGCCCTCATTGCTCTTGTTCTTTGGCTCGGTTAAGACATCAAAAGTTTATGTGAAAAGTTGGTAGTTTCGATGTGGTTTTGTGGTTCGACGATCGTTTCAGGTTTTTGGTTATCTTGCCTAAAGTTATGGTGTATCTTTTGTTTATGTTTTTGATGTATTTTGTTAGGGTGTATTGTAACGATTTACCGCTTAGTTTTTGTAATTCTGTCTATGTTTTAAATTTTTAATACAACTAGATGACAAAAAAAAAACCTAAATTAAAAATACACTGTTTTAACGAACAAATAATAACACAAAATCAAGAGAATGTCCGGAAGATGGAGTGCAAAATAAAAAGCCTTTCTAAAAGTGAGTCAAAAGTGTTGACCTTTTCTACATTCGAGTTCTCATTTTCATGCCTTAAATCTGAAAACAAAATAACGTTTCATCGATCATAAAAAGTGGCGTGAATATCATTAAAGAAAATTGTTTAGCATGGATGTACGTACGTGTATATAGGTGCATTACAAAATACCGTATTAGATTGATATTACGTCGGAAAAGAAAATTCTTAAAGCTAGTTATATATGTATGTATATATCCGTTTGTCTTAAAATTAGACATAACAAAACATGTGTAATTAATCTATAGCATGGTGATTGGTGATGTTCTGGACAGTAAAATTTGAAGCCATTTCTTAAATAATTCAATCATACCACTGACATTTTCACTATCCGACAAACCCAATATTTCTATTTTTCTTTTCTATTATTCCTTATTGTCAATTAACAATAAATTCGATTTAGACGATAGATGAATACACACCCCAGCAATTTCGTATTTTACCGATAAATACAAAAGTAAACTAGAAAACAATAAATACGAAACTTAATTTGTCAACCGGTTCATATCTTCTTCAACAAAACTGTATTTTGCTCCGTATGTTTTAAGTTTTAACTATAGAATTGGGGAAAAGAGATAATTCTGTACGATTTATAAAAAAAAATTATATACTTCTGTATCTCTGAATTCAATGTGTTACTTTTTGTTTATGGTATGATTATTCGTTAGAGTTAATAATGGAGATTAAAACTGAAAATTTGAGATTAATTGTGTGAGAATTCAATGGAGAGAAAGGTAGATGGAAGTGGTAGATTTTGAAGCAATAAATAGTGGGGAGAATTATGAGTTGTTGCAATTAATACAAGCAAGGCATGCATTTGTTTTCTCATAATAAGTCCATTTTTTTATTGGAGTTTGCTCCGTTTGTAAAAAAATACTACTACCACTGAATAAAATACAACACACAGAAAAATAAGATTTCAAAACAAATGTCACAAAGAATAAATGAGACTTTGCAGGTTGTGGGAGTGATGAGTGCGACATATCAGTCGACAGAAAGGAAATATGATTTTATTATATATTATAAAAATGATGTCACTTTAATTGTATTTTTCGTCATTTCAAGTAAAGAAAACAGAAAGGGATTTTGACCTTCTTCCTAAATATTCGTGGATTTTTCTTTTATCATGGTTAATTCACTAGGTCAAAAGATTGAAATTATCTTTATTAATTTTTGTTAGTTATACTTAGAACATCACCATTGATAACATTAGGAGTCTAATGTGATTTTTAAATTATTAAAACACACATTCTCTCTTCCTTTTACTCAACTTTATACATTCTCTTTCATCCTTTTACTTAATTTTTATTAATTTTATATTTAAACACTCTCTTTTTCTTTTACTCATACTCTCCAAAGTGTCCAATATATGACACTCTCTATTCCTTTTTAGACATTCTATCTTCCTTTTACTCAACTTCTCTTCCTTTTACTCAACTTTTATTAATTTTATATTTCAATATAACCCACAAAAACATTCTCTCTCTTCCTTTTACTCAAATATTAATAATTTTATATACACTTAACACCCCCAAGTGTCACCAATGGTGATGCTCATGAGCCTAGGATTCTGCAATCCACTCCATGGTGGAGTAGTAAGTGGACCCATCAATTGGAAGTTGCCGCACACGAACAGAAGTCAGAAATTGTTAATTTTACACGATTCATAACAATAGAAGGGAGTACTACTTTTCAAACAAATATATCCCTTGTTATATATATACATGTTTAAAAATAAAATAAATCTGTATATTTTTGACAATGTTTTAAAAATCACACAAGCAAACAAACTCCCTTTATATCTCTTCGTTTATTTCTACTAGTTTTCCAATTTAGATGTGTCGTAATATGTCCAAGACATATCGAAGTTTGCAGTTGGAAACAAAGATAGTACTATTCAGCTTGTAACGTCGGACAATTTATCGATTCAAACGAGTTCTATCTTCGAACGTGTGATCAAAATATAATAAACGATTGTTATAGGTGCCAAAACCATATTAATATCGAGACTTATAGTGAGTCAAAACATTATGAAAAAGACTAGTATTTTCTAGATACAACATTTTACCGTATAAGTTTGTATAATCTTGAAAAATGAGTTTTTGTTGAACAAAACAATAATATCCTCATTTTTTAAAATGGTGCGTTTAACTTGTGGTCCGGAAAAAAAGTATGAAAAGGAAAAAATAGAACGGTAGGTCGTAAGCCGTAAAAGAAACCACGTTGAATTTCTTTTGACATTTGCTTAAGAGAAACCACCAGAAGAAAAAGGAAAAAAACCCTCAAATGATAGTAATTTATTGGGTTTCGCTTATATCATTAGGACTTCCAACTCTTGAAACGAATAGAATTATCGAGAGATTTTCCGTAATGATATTATTAATTCCTTTTTGTTGCTGTTTTTACTCATTTTCCCGAGAAAACCCTTGAGTTTCTGTTTTTAATTGTTCTTTCCTGTTTTTTTTCCCCATTCTCTCTTCTTCACTGTTTATCTGTTCATAGTTGTTAGATCTTATGTCTTATCAAATCCAAAATCTTAAAACTTGATATCTCCCTCTCCTTTGATTAAACCCATCCAGAAAAAAATTCATTCTTTCGAGACGATTATTGTTCGATCTTCTCCGTAGCTTTGTGACAACAGAATCTAGGGTTTCGTTTTTTTTTAAATGTTTTTTTTTTGCTTATAAATATTACTGGTTCATAAATTTCCTGCTACAACAACTGTACATCACCATCATTAAGAGAAACCCATCTGCCTCTTTCTCAATCTCATAAATATATACCCCTTCACATCTCTCTCGCTTCTCTCGTCTAAATGTTCTCTCTGTAGTTTCTTGCTCTTTTCTTTAAGCCCTTTTTGTTCCTTCATATGTACAATGGAAAGAGAGTAAAAAGTTTGGATCTTTAACCTTTTTTTGCTTTCTTTGATCATGAGGGTTTGACAAAAGAGTTTCTTACAGAGATCTTTGGCATTCTGTCCACCTCCTCTTTATGTATATAAGTGTTGTGTTTTTTGAGGGGAGGTGGGCATAATTCCAATAGAGATCTGTTAGGGTTTCTTTGTAAAACCCTTCATGATTCGATGTATTCAAGATCATACAATGGCTCACGATGATTAGGATCACTTTGATGAGCATTAAGATCTAATCTTGAAGAAAAATGGGTATTATCTCAACTCTATTCAAACTCTTAATTTGTGATCATTACTTGTTCTTGTAAATCTCACTTGACATTTTGGTGGTTACTTTGATTTGATATATCACTTAAAGTTTGATGTTTTCCTTGGTTTATCTCTTTAACCTGATTTTAGCTAGTTTTCTTGAAATGATCACATTTACATTTGATTGTAAAACGCATGTTTTGAATTTGCAAACGACGTTGACTAGAGTTAGGTTTGAGAATAGTGGTTGCGTTTGAGACGTTTACATCATCTAGGAAAGGTAAAATTATTCATAAAGAAAAAAGGACCCATTACTTCCTAAAAAGTACAGGTAGATTGAAATCATAGGAGAATATGGTAATGGAAAAAGAGAATTTATTCTTCCTTTTTATGTTTTTGAAGCCCACACAATGTTATAATGATGACTTTGTTTTCTTGAAGTTGAAATCTATGTATGCAGAAAGTGGTTACTTGTGTTTATGTGTAAAATTGCATGTTTCTTTAGCATGTGATGGTATGTGTTTAAATTGGATAATATATGGTTGGACTTGGAGAAAAATCAAGGTTACTTTTAAAATGGGTAATTAATTTCTTAGTTATGATTGTGTTTCTTTTAATGAATCTAGAATTTATATATGTTTAAAGTAGCAGGTTTTTAATTATGTGATAATGTGCGTTCTAACTGTCTGTGCAAATATATGTGCTCATGGAGATTTTGTATATTAATCATGTTTTCTAAACATAATTCAAAATATAATAATTTCGATATAGATTTAATGTTAAGCATCAATATCATTATACTTCATTTTTTCCTTCTTAGACCATCTCCAATGTATTTTCTTATTTCTATTTCTAAAATAGAGAAAATTATAACATTTCTCTATTTCTTCTCCAATGTATCTCTATAATAGAGTAATTGCTAGTTTTTCCCCTGGAAAATAGCAATTCTGCACTTTTGCCTCTATTTATAGAAGATTGCTATAATTTTTTTTATTTTAGAAATAGAAATAGAGATGGGATGGAGTAAAATTTACTCTAAAATAGAGTTTAGGGAAAAAAATAGAGATGGGTTGGAGATGTTTACATTTCTAGTAATGAAGATCTCTCTTTAAATCAGCAAGCTTGAATGTGTGTATATATGTGTAAATTGAATTTCTAGTTATAAAACGCTGAATGAGATTTGATTCCGACAATGTTGTTTTCTTTATGTCGATATTTTGATTGATTGGTTTTAGATTTTGCAATACGAAATGTTTTGCAATGTTTCTTGCATTATTTATGGCGGATATCCAAACGCAAAATCAAGTTCAATTTGATAAAATGGTTAGAGTTTATACCTGTACATGTTTTTTTAAAAATTTGGAGCTTAATATAGTTACGACTTACAATTACTGGGTTTTAACGTAGACAATAGTAACTGTTGGATGTAATACGACCTTCCGTGACTGAGTAGATTTGTTTAATGCTCTACGTCTTTGATGTGCCTACGGTTCTACGAATTATTAGTGTATATAGATTTACACATTTTCCATTTAAGTTTTAAAAAACTGAACAAGTATAAATATAACTACAATTTAATTTCAACTTTCCCTAGTAGCCTCATCATTGGAAATGTGTCAGTAGCATATAAAATTATCCTTTCAAGGCAATCTCCAACTTTATCTACGCGATGTTTATATGCGCGTGAATCTCTCAATTCCCCCGTTGTTTACTCCGTTTTACCGTTCCCGTTATGTAGGTCAAAGTTCCCTTTATTTGTTCTGTTTGGTCAATTAACAAAAACTATACTAAATTAATTACTTTATTATAATGGAGTCTATGGTGTAGCTTATGATTAATCTTCTGCAAACTGCGTAATAGACTTCAAAGAAAAACAAATGCATTAGTCCAAACAAAATCTACTTTTAGGAAGGAGAAGAAGAAGTTATTTTCCTAGCTTACTACTAAACGTTGAGAAGCCTTTTTCACTAATGTGTACATTTTAGGAAAACTTTGACTCTTGATAACACGAGAGTTGGTAGGCTTTTTAAAGTAAATAAAATGGGCTGAAAGTTTATAAGAGTAAGGTCCAAAGGCTTAAAATATAGTACAACATTGGGTATGTATCATTTTCACAAACAATAATCGTTATCATGTCAAAGGACCAAATCTTGTGATATATATATTTTTTAACACTTGCATAGAACACCATTGAAACGAAAGTGAGAGACAAGAGTATGAAATCCAGAAATTGGGAGGATGAAACAGAACCATAAACATCAACTCCGAGGAAATAAAGCCAACAGACATTTTAATCTTCACTCTAGCTACCAGTTTGCGTCTTAGCTTGATCATCGAGATTGGATAGGCATTAAGGAGGAGACGACAGGTTAGGGCCTAGCTCGCTTCTGCCATAATCAAGTGATCCAGCCACAGGGGCCCCTCTCGAGATATATAGGACTGTCTCCTATCTTCAGAGATCACGCTACGAGTTATGCAATGGGCCACTTGGTTGCATCGTAATGGAGAGTATGATAGCTTCCATCTTTCAAAACTCTGCAACTTATTAGAGATGCGAGATGTTAAGTGACCATACTTTGGTGTCACTGAAGGATTAAGCAGAGTATCTCTAGCTAGAGTAAAATGAGATTCAAAGGTTATCCTTCTTATATGTAGATCCGCCGCCGCTTCGATTGTCCAGATTAGGCCCCATAGTTCCGTTTCCAATTGAGAAGATAAGTTGGCGTATGAACGACGGCTATGGAACAAGGGTTTCCCGGTGGAGTCTCTGGTAATCCAAGACACACCTCCTGATTTATTCTCCTGACACCATACTGCCCCGATATTATATTTAATTGTGTGCATTTCAGGCTTTGACCACCTCCGTTGAATAGAATGACGAGTGTCTCTTCGATTTTGATTGATGTCTTGGTTTGTACTCGGAGTATTCACATCCCACCATACTTTGGCATTTTCCGCAACAGTTACTCTTAGGTGTGTTTTTAGTATTAAAAATTATTAAAATTTGATTAAAAAAAAGAAAGAGAGTGTAAAATTTGAGTAAAAGGAAGAAATAGAGTCTTTTTGGTAATAGAAAATTAATAAATTTTGAATAAAGAGAGGAGATAGTTTTGGAGAGTGTTCTTATTTTGAAATTTTTGGGAGTGTTCTTATGAGATAGTGTGGTGTATTAAAATATAAAATTAATAAAAGTTGAGTAAAAAGATGAAAGAGAAAGTATAAAGTTGAGTAAAAGGATGAGAGAGTGTGTGTTTTAATAATTTTTAATACGAAGTACACACGTAAGAGCACCGTTGCGGTTGCTCTTACGACATTTCCACAAATTCCAAAGGATCCAGGGGAAGCTATCGGGAGCGGGAAACTTGCCTTATTATTCATCCTCATCAGGTGATGGAGGTTCAGGAAAACCGAATTGGGCGACAAACCTGAGGGAGGCATGGGAATATTTGAACGATCCCACGTTTCCTTGGCTATAGGACACGTGAATAAGACATGGCAAATGGTTTCCCTGGCATTGGAGGAACATGAGCGGCACTCAGCTTCTACTTGTAGACCCCGAGATCGTAGACGATCTTTCACCGCCAACGCACCTGATAAGGTTTTCTAGAGGAAGTGTTTGAGTTTCGTAGAGGTTTTCACTTTCCAAATCTTGTTCCAAAGTGCTTTTTCAATTGGTGGTATCTCATGTATTACGCCAGCATTGATGTTTTGACTCGCCTCCAAGAACTTATAGCCGCTTTTCAAAGAATACACTCTCTCCTTAGAAAAACTCCACGCTAGCAAATCCTCTTTTGCCAAATTGATTTTAGTTTGAAAAACGCGAGGAACATCTTCTGCTGTAAATATGGAATGAATTTTACCAAGGTCCCAAGAACCGGATTGCCGATCAATCAGATCTCCTACTTTTAGAGTTAAGTCGACATGAGCATTCTGATTGTATAGCAGGGTTCTCGGAATTTGATCGAAAATCCAATTATCTATCCAAACCCGTGTGTTTTTTCCATCACCAATTTCATGGATTAAACCCTGTTTCAAAAGGTCCCTACCATGGATAATGCTTTTCCAAGCATAGGAAGCTTGTTTACCGAGAAGGGATTGGTTGAACATCGCAATGTCCCGGAAACCCAAACCACCCCTATCTTTTGGTGTACACATCTTCTGCCAAGCGACCTACGAGATTTTCTTTTTCTTTTCTGCACCACTACTCCACCAGAATTCAACCATGGCGCTAGTCAATTTCTTACACACATCTTTCGGCAATTTGAAACATGACATAGCATATACCGGGAGAGTAACCGCTATAGACTTTAGGAGCACTTCTTTCCTTCCTTGAGATAGAGATTTTGCGAACCAGCCATTTAAACGACCATGTAATTTCTCTCGTAGAAAACTCAGGAGATTGCGCTTGGATCCGTTGAAACATTCGGGGAAGCCAAGATAGGATCCTTCCCTCCCAACTTCTCTATGCCTAATGCCATTTTAACTTTCTCTTGGTTAAGAATAGTCACTTTCTTCCCAAAGATGTTTGAAGATTTGGCTTTATTGACCTCTTGGCCAGAAGCTAGACCGTAAAGTCTCAAACAATTGGACAGCTCTAACGCTTCTTCCTCTGTGGCCTTGCACATTAATAGATTATCATCCGCGAAGAGTAAGTGGTGTACCGAGGGACCTGAAGATGAGAGCCGAATGCTGGAGATTTTTCCTTCACCTTCTGCCTTGTTTAGACAATGAACCAACGCTTCTGCGCAAAGTATGAATATAAATGATGAAAGAGGGTCTCCCTGACGAATCCCCCGTTCTGGTTTAATAAAACCGTGTGATTTGCGATTGAAAAGGACCGAGTAAGAGATGGTGCTAATACAAGATATAACCCAACTTATCCATCTTTTATCAAAACCTAACTTTCCCATCAAAGACTCAAGAAAATTCCATTCTATGCGATCAAATGCCTTAGACATATCCCTTTTTACCGCCATAAACTCTTCCGCAACGGTGGTGTTAGACATTAAACCATGGACCATTTCATGTGCGATGAGGATATTATCCGATATCAACATGCCTGAGACAAAAGCTCCTTGAGTTTCTGAGACAATGGAGGGAAGAAAAGGTTTTAACCGGTCACACATAATTTTAGAAATGATCTTATACGGCACCGGACATAAGCTTATTGGTCTCATATCTTTCATTTGAGAGGGGTTCACAATTTTTGGCAAAAGGAAAAGTTGCGTATGATTCCATCCAACCGGTAATATTGCCGTTTGAAAAAACCTTTGAATCTCCGACGAGATCAATGGCCCCACTATTGTCCAGTATTTTTGGTAAAAAACCCCCGTTAGACCATCTTCCCCCAGGGCGCTACTTTCTTTGACCGCAAACGCTGCTCACTTAATTTCATCCAAAGAAACCGGGGCTGTAAGAGCTGTGTTAATATCGGATGAAACACGACCCTCTAAACCCTCCAATAAAGACTCCACGTCTACAAGATTAGAGCTTGAGAAGAGTTCCTTAATGTATTCAACCGCGATTTTGCCTTTTGATCCTTTCGAGAAATGTTCGTTGTTCACGCTGTCTAGAAGCATAAGGGCTTGATTTTGAATGTGTTTACCTTTGACACAATTGTGAAAATAATTGGTATTCAAATCCCCTGCCTTTTAACCATTTTTCTCTACTCTTTTGTCGCTAGAAAATCTCCTCCTCTTTGTAAGCTTTTGCAAGATCTTGTTTGAGATTACGAATGCACTGCCTATTGGGACGATACTTGGTAAGTTTTTGTTCCAGACATGAGTGAAGCTTTATTATCGTGTCTATGGAATTTAAATTTGCAGTACGTTTCCATCTAGCAATTTCTCTGTGACACTTGATGATACGTTCCATCACCGTAGTATTTTCAGAGCCGTCTCCTGACCAGCCTCGTTTAACCACCTCCTCAAAACCTTCTTTCTTAGTGAGCCGCTTGTCAAAATAAAACCTTCCTCTGCCTTATTCTTCTCCTTCGTGAGCAAAACTTGTTCTAATGGGCCTATGATCTGAGGCCCATAGGTTCATATACTCCACATTTGTTCTTGGGAATAGGTGAAACCATTCCTCGTTTCCAAAACTACGGTATAACCTACATTGGATCCAACCTTCTTCTCTCCAAGCCATTCAAGAAAACGTATTCCCACAGCTTCTAATTACTCGAAGTTTACAATTTTGGACCATGTTTTTAAAACCCCAAAAGGTAGCTTCACTCCGAATATTGCCTCTCAACTTTTCTTCATTCGATAGGATCTTGTTAAAATCCCCTGATAGTAGCCACGACTCATCTCTAGTGAGACCAATTGTTGCAAGTTGATCCCATACCACCTGCCTTTTCGACCGGACTAGATCGCCGTACACATAGGATATGAAGAATTTCAAGGAACCCATTTGAATCTTTGTGTCAGTGATTCTCCTATTTTTTGAGACAATCTCTGCGTCAAAGCTTTTCTTCCACATTAGACCTCCACTTAGCTCCACCGGCTCCACCATCACTACCTTATCGTAACCCAAACTTTTCGTTAACTTAGAAATGTAACCACTCTTTTGTTTAGTCTCCATCAAGAACAAGAAATCCAGAAAATATTTGCGACGTATTTCCCAGATCCTTTGAACTGTCTCAGTGCTTCCTGCACCTTGACAGTTCCAGCTCAAAATACTCATTGGAATTGCAGCGGCTTCAAAGCAGAAGCTACCGTGTTTTTTAAAGTTTTGGGAGATTTGACGATGAGGCAGGGAGCTTTTCTCTAGCCTTGCGCTTGGGATTGTTCTTGGGACTTGTGGGCGTAGCCACTATCAGAGCCGGTGAAACCGTAGCTCCCTCTTGCCGTCCTAGTTTCCTTTTCCAAGCCAGAGGACGACGACGTTTCTTTCTTCCAGCATAAGAGTTTCCGGTGAGAGGTTCTCTTGAAGAGATACCAATACGAAAATTCGTTGGACTCCTATTAGCCTTCCTGGAAGAAAAGCTATGGAATGACGAGACATCATTGTCATGCAAACTCTCCTGAGCAGGTGTTGGTTCAGAGAGAGTTGCCTTAGCTGTAGACTGGGCTGCTTCAAACTCGAACACATGCCCTTTGCCTTTGCTCAGATTTGTGGTTATCCTCCGGAGATTAGGCATAGACTCAACTAAATCTTCGGCTACGGATTTCTGAACTCTGAGGATTCTTGCTTGTCTTTCTGTAGGATCCGAGTGAGATACATATTGAAGGGCAGCGTTACTCATATCCTGAGTGAAACTTGGAAGTATACGAGGGAAACCAGGCGGTCCCGGAAAGGTAAGATGTCTTGCAGCGTTCGTTGAGCCCTCTGGTCTAGCATTGTTTGATCTTTCCTCTCGTTGCGGTAATTCTTTAATCTCACTTTGGTTAGAGATTCTGGTTCTTGGATTTGAAAGTTGAAGCATAGGACATCTTGGTTGCTCGTGCGTGAGACGTAAACAATGAAAGCATCGCTTCTTAAGCTTCTCATACTCGAATTCAATTGTCACCGAGCCTCCACCTCTTGGAAGATTTAACACTTTTGTTTTCCTTGACGGATTATTAATGTTTAGCTTTACCAATACACGAACGTAATCCGTCTTGTGAGAAGCTTTGGGGTCACATGCTATCTCTTCAACCTTACCAATCTTCGCTCCTAGCCTGTCCATAGTTTCCAGACAGTAAGGGTTGGCTGGTATGTTACAGATCCGTACCCACACATCCAAAGTTGAGATAAAATCCGGGGGGAGGGGTTCAGGGATCCAACGCTCCATCACCATAGACCAGTGATTAAAGGACAATGGCCGCTCATTGAGAATGGTTATAAGATCCTCTTCATTCTTGAAGATGAATTGAAATCTCTCTCGAGATAAGGCGATACCCCGAACTTTACTATACAACTGCCACACCCTAGGCATAGCTTCAATCATCGATGGGATCGGTTGACAGTCGGGATTGAGCAAACGTCCCAAGATGCTCAAAGAGTTTTTGTCATAAACTCTGAATCTTGGGCTGTCCGGTAGAGTGAGCGGTTCATCATCTTCAAGGGACATGCCTTTGATAGCCTTATGGAGGATGTCTGCCATGAGTTTGAAGATAATTTGTGATCGGAATCCAATTTTCCGGTGAAAGAGTAGGAGATGTGGTAGAAGATCAATCAAAACTCTGGTGAATCCCCCTTTAATTTCGCAATATTCCGAACGGATTTTTTGTGATATCATGGGAGAGATTAGCGGGATTGATACTTCACCAAGAAAAGGAAATTGAGATGGTCAAAAAAGAAATATTCTCTGGAAAATCTAGATTTTGTGTGACAAAGAAAGAGAAGACACACTCAACTCTTTCTTAAAATACCGTAGCAGTAAAGCCGGGATTGAAAACCCACTGAAAATTCAGGGTGCAAATTATTTGAAAGAGAAAAGAAAATCTTCTATTCCAACCCAAAGGGCCTAAGCGGAAAAAAGAGTCAACCACTTTTTTTACTCATTGCTATCATCTTGTGATATATGGTACTAGTAACGTCGCGTGACCATCTTGATAAACGGTTTAGACAAAAAAAAATTGTGATTGTATGTATGTATATACTCTTTACATGTGCATTCTGTTGAATTTAGATGGGTATGTGAGTAAAAGAGGAAGGTCGGAAATCTGGTTTATAAAGATGAAGTCGGAATTACAAAGGGTTGATATCTAGGAAAATAAAGTACAAAAGTTTTTAAGTGAATGAACAATTAATGCCGATCAAGAGAGGTCATGATCGAGTTTGGTCGAAGACAACGTCGCAGTTGCTCAATTGTCCACTTGTCCAAAGAGTATCTTTTCCCACATCATAAGAAAATGAGACTCCTATTTATAGCACTGAATTCCAAGGGTTTCGGCTTAACCATATGTTTGATAAAGTAACCACACTTTGGCTAGGCTTCATTCCTTATGAGTTGGGCTTCTCAAGCTCTCTCTCTTCCGGTGGGCCTTTTTCACTTCAGTCCTCTTGCTGGATTATATTTCTAAGTATTTGGGGAAGCTCACCATCACTTTTATATTCATTTTTGGTCAAATTCTATCTCTGATTCATAATAATTTGTATCGTTTTGTATTTTCAATATGTATTTATTGTTAATTTTTACGCTTTAATCCCTATCTTTGATCCTATTAATTACTTATTTCAAACAAAACAATACATTAATTAGGGGTAAAACAGAAAATGTAATTATTTTTTTAATTTGTGTGAAAATCCCTAGAATAACAACTAATTTGAAATAGAGGGAGTATTTCTTAAGGTTATGCGCAGAATTCTATAATTTCTCATACTCTAGGTTAGAACATGTAATATTAATTTTGTACCAAGCGTTACTCGGTCTTCTGACTTCTTAGTTTTACCTATTGATATTTTTTCATCTATTTATTTTAATAGCTTTATTAAGGTAATTCTTTAGATTATGGATTTTTTCCCCTTAAACCAAGTTACTAATGTATTGACAAAAAAATATTTAAGAGTTCGAAAAGACTTTCCTAGCTGATCCACAAATGAAACGTGAAATACACGGTGAATTTCCGATTGGATCAAATTCTCAACACACACAAAAATGTTCGTTTTCCCAATTAAATTACACTTTCCAAGACAGTCAGTATAAATAGTAGTACTATAATATATTTTGAAAAAGATTATTTAAAAACTTTTGATTAAATTTTTGGTACCATATCCATAAACACTGATAGAACCACGAAACCGAGAAGGTGAAGAAGAATGCTCAGAGCGTTTGCACATAACGCTCCTTCTCACATTTTCGCGTTTGTTACCGTCCCAACAATCCGTTTCACCAAAACGCGACGCCTCCGTATAAATACCTTACGCCAATCTTCTCCATCTCCTCTTCTCCGAATCGAAAATATCTCCAATCGACCCAAGTCTGGTGCTCGTCGTTATTCTTCTTCTACGATTATGGGATCTTCTTCGGTATTAGGCGAGCGATTACAGTATCCGACTTCCCGGCGCGATGATTCCGTCGTCGAGGATTTTCACGGCGTCAAAATCGAAGATCCGTACCGTTGGTAAGTCTTCGTTTCCACTTTCCAGCTGCAATCTATCTCGCTCTCTTAGGTTTTTGTGGTCGCTCTTGGCCTGATCGTTATTTCCGATGAATAATGGAGTCGGAGAAGGGAGGGATCTTACCGGATTTTGAATTTTATTAGCTAATCTCTGTGAAGTAATAGTAGACATTGGAATTTGACTTGGAGATTGACTTTAAGATCAACTTGTGATTTTGCTTGGATTGCTTATGATTTATAATTTTCGATATGACTTCTGCTTCGTATCCTATTGAAATTTCTCGTTCTGGATTGGTTTTGCTAGGTTAGAGGATCCTGATGCAGAAGAAGTGAAGGAATTTGTTGAGAACCAAGTGAAATTGACAGATTCTGTGCTTGAAAAGTGTGAAACGAAGGAAAAGCTTCGTCAGAATATAACTAAACTTATTGATCATCCTCGTTACGATTCGCCGTTTAGGCAAGGGGATAAGTACTTTTACTTCCATAACACTGGTTTACAAGCCCAAAGTGTGATGTATATGCAGGTATTTTTTCAGAGAAATGGATTTTGTATCAGTACATAGGTATAATCTTTATTTTCTCATTGCCATGATTGCTATGGGTTCAGGATGATTTGGATGCTGAGCCAGAGGTCTTGCTTGATCCGAACACTCTTAGTGATGATGGAACTGTGTCGTTAAACACATTTTCTGTCAGTGAGGATGCTAAGTACTTAGGCTACGGTCTTAGTTCAAGTGGTAGCGACTGGGTGACGATTAAAGTGATGAAGATCGAGGATAAGAAAGTTGAGCCTGATACATTATCATGGGTATGGTCTTTAAGCCAGTACTGATTAGGGGTATCGAATTATAAAATTCTACCACCAAGATTGGTGATATATTCATGATTCTTTTGTGGAACAGGTTAAGTTTACCGGGATTACATGGACACACGACAGTAAAGGGTTTTTCTATGGTCGCTACCCGGCTCCCAAGTAAGTAATAGATAATGCTTGTTATTTGGGTTAGTAGGCGTACAAGAATTATTGAAAGAGGCGTTTAAAATTTGTTTAGAATGTTTGGCTAGAACCTGAATAATTTCTTTGAAAGCTTGGATTATCTCCCATTTTTATCTTGGTTTCTTTTGTAGGGAGGGAGAGGATATCGATGCTGGTACTGAGACTAATTCTAACCTTTACCATGAGCTATACTACCATTTCCTTGGAACGGATCAGTCTCAGGATATCTTATGCTGGAGAGATCATGAGAATCCCAAGTATATGTTCGGAGCTGAAATCACCGACGATGGGAAGGTAACACAACCAGTTCTTATCTCGGGTTCTTTAACTTCAATTAATATTTTGATCCTATTCCTTTTTGTTGATAATGTCCATGGCTTCAAACTGTGATTCTTTATCTGGAACTTCATTTCTTAATTTGGGTTCTAATCTAAATTTCATCATGTTTTTACTCATGCAGTACCTAGTCATGAGCATTGGAGAGGGTTGTGACCCTGTCAACAAATTATACTACTACGATCTGTCTTCACTTTCAGGAGGTCTTGAGAGTTTCAGAGGAAGCAGCAGTTTTCTTCCATTCGTTAAGTTTATTGACACATTTGACGCGCAATATGGTGTTATCGCAAATGATGAGACTCTGTTTACTTTCATGACAAACAAAGATGCCCCAAAGTACAAATTAGTCCGGGTTGATCTGAAGGAACCAAACAGTTGGACTGATGTTGTTGAACAACATGAGAAGGATGTCCTAGCATCAGCTTGTGCAGTCAATGGGAATCAACTGGTTGCATGTTACATGAGTGATGTAAAGCACATTCTGCAAATTAGGGACTTAAAATCTGGTTCCTTGCTTCACCAATTACCTGTAGATATTGGTTCATTATCTGATGTTTCTGCTCGGCGCAAGGACAACACGTTTTTCTTTAGCTTTACTAGCTTCCTCACTCCTGGTGTGATTTACAAATGTGACTTAGCCAATGAATCTCCAGAAGTTAAGGTATTCCGGGAGGTCGCTGTACCCGGATTTGACAGGGAAGCATTTCAAGCCACTCAGGTAACACTCTCTCTTGTAGCATCGTCCTATTTCTTTCATAATTGTTTTGCTTTGAGTAAGTTAAAGTTGCTTTTGCTCCTTTTTGTAGGTTTTCTATCCCAGCAAGGACGGAACAAAGATACCAATGTTTATTGTAGCGAAAAAGGATATTAAGCTAGATGGATCACACCCATGTTTGCTTTATGCATATGGTGGGTTTAACATAAGCATTACACCGTCTTTCAGTGCCAGCCGCATTGTGCTTAGCAAACATCTCGGTGTTGTTTTCTGCTTCGCAAATCTTCGGGGTGGTGGGGAGTATGGTGAGGAATGGCACAAAGCGGGTGCGCTTGCCAAAAAGCAGAACTGTTTCGATGACTTCATTTCTGGGGCAGAGTATCTTGTGTCTGCTGGTTATACGCAACCGAGCAAGCTGTGTATCGAAGGTGGCAGTAATGGTGGACTCCTGGTCGGTGCTTGCATAAATCAGGTAAGCCTATATAGATGCATATAAAGCTTATAATTTGCAAGCTTATTTTCATGAAGTTGGCACACTTAGACATAAAGATTTTAATTCTGTGCAGAGACCTGACCTTTATGGGTGTGCTCTGGCTCACGTGGGAGTCATGGACATGCTACGATTTCACAAGTTTACCATAGGTGAGTTCAGTTATCTCCATTCTCTCTTTTTTGCTCCTTTAATGTATTTACTTCTCAAGAGATGTTATGTATGCGATAGGCCATGCCTGGACTTCTGAATATGGTTGCTCCGAGAATGAAGAGGAGTTTCATTGGCTGATAAAGTAAGTCTGTTACTATATGATATCTGACGTTATTGTTGATTTGTTTCCCAATGCTTTTCAAAGTTACAATTTGGGTGTGATTGTAAAAAGGTACTCTCCTCTGCACAATGTGAAGAGACCATGGGAGCAACAAACTGATAATTTCGTTCAGTACCCATCAACCATGTTACTGACTGCTGACCACGATGATAGAGTTGTGCCACTTCACTCTTTGAAGTTGCTTGCGGTACGTTGCCACACTTTTTTTTTTATGTGTATTTAATTTTGACTCTTCTCTTAAGGATCCGCAGTGCGTATTGTTAAACTTGTATACATTTGCAGACGATGCAACACGTGTTGTGCACAAGCTTAGAGAATAGTCCGCAGACAAACCCCATAATTGGTCGTATCGAAGTTAAGGCTGGCCATGGAGCTGGTCGCCCAACCCAAAAGATGGTAAAGACAAATTTCTCATTGCTTAGGGCTTACATTATATATAATAGACATTTTTTCCATAGCTGACTGAATTGAGAGTTCAACAGATTGACGAAGCGGCTGATCGGTATTCGTTCATGGCAAAGATGGTGAATGCTTCATGGAACGAGTAAACAAAAACAAAAATCCCTTACTTACAGGCATCAGATATCTTTTCCCAGCTTGAGTGTGAGTTACCATACAAAAGGTTTGACACATTTTTCAGCTTTTAATTCACGCTTTATGATTCAGCCCAAAATTAGGGTCTGTGAAGTCGGTAATGATTATTGGTTTTATGATTCAGTTCAATGATTATTGCAATCCAAAGATTTGACTGGAATCAAAAGGCAAAACATATATCACAGTTTCTTTATTTCAACTTCGTGTTGGTTTAATATGCTACAGCATTTTCTTCAGACTAAACACATTTGCATACTACTACAACATATACGATACCAACATCAAGAGTAAAAAAAAGATTATTTATGACGGTTTACAACAAGCAAACATGAAGAGTTTTCTATAACGTAATGTTTGTTGCCTTCGCAACATTATGATAGCCCTTATATGGAAAATTTAAGGTCATAATAACTCTAAAGAGACGAAGATAAACCGCGAATATTAACGTAACCAGATAACACGGCTTTGTTCCTCTCCTTCACTTTTGTCTGATATATAACCCTGTGCATACATGAAAGCTAAAGTTAAGGCTTTGTTCCTCTGCTTGTAACAGTCCCTATGGATATTATGTGTGATATGTTGCCAATGAACAATAATACAAGGGAGCAAATTCTACCTCAAGCCTTCAAGCCACATTTCGGTTATTAGAGTTTCGCCAGGAAACACAGTCGTGAGGAATCGTCCAGATATGGTTTTGACAGCAGTTGGGTCACCCTTGCAAACACACTTAATGACTGCCTTGATTGCAAACCCGAGTGTGCATAGTCCATGCAATATAGGGCGTGGGAAGCTTCACCGCAAGTTCACGAAACAATTATCAGTCGTGGCAGTATGAATTGCTCATATTTAAGATGGAATTTAAGATTCATTTCTTCCAGGGAAAATGTAGCAAACGTGGAAAGTGTGAGCAGCTATATAAGTGGTTTACTAACCCGGCAAGTTTTGCAACTTTTGGATCTGAATGCAGAGGATTATAATCACCAGAGAGCCTATAAAGCAACGCCTGCCAAGAAATATAAACCCAATGGTCACAACTTCAGAAGTTAGCTAGGTACACCTCAATGAAAAATTAGAATTTGTTTTCCCAAATCCAGTAATAATTGACAAAACAAACCAACCTGTGATGGTTGGGTGCGCTTTTCGCACACTACCGCAGGTTGTGTGTTGGGGATTTTCACAGCTAAGCCCTGGTTACTTGGATAATTTTTGTAAGAAAACGGTTTAGATGAATTTGAGAAACCACCAGCTCCTCGTAAAAATGCAGTCGTCCTGCAGAGCAAGTCCCAAATTAGTTCGAGGAGTTTCAAAGCAAAAAAAAACTCCCTGATCAAGGACTGCTGCCAGAGACATTTTTACCTGTTCATGCATAAGGGTTCCTTTGAACCTTGCTCGTAAGTTGTGGTTTCTATTTCAAGGATAGCTGCTTTACCTAAAAGATGGCCATGAGGAAGAATAAAAAGATCAATCTAAAATTGTCAATGCTGGATGCATAACACAGAAGATACCACATTAGTCAATGTTTTATTAAGTTAGGGCTAGTTAAGGTGTCAGTGTCACACAAAACAAAACGGTAGTGACAAGTACCTTTATCCTGCAACCCAGCCAGGCTTACTTTGTTAATTAACTGTGTCAACACAAACAACACCAATTCAGAAAATTAAAACAAATACCACTTTCGATATAGACGCAAAAGCCAGAAAGTTCTAGATTCACTAATTTCCCACGAACCCCCTAAAACTAATGTTACAATTTCTAGAGCAAATCCTACTACTGCCAAAATCCTGAAGTGGGAGAAATATCTTTTAGAAAATGTATGTTATATAGGTGATTATATACTTACAGAAGCCTTGGAAGGTAATGGCCTGTATATTTCTATGTATTGCTGTCCATGCAACAAGAGACTAGGATCATAACTGCAGACAAGATACAAACAAACATCATTATGTCTGTTTCATCCTTTTTTTCACAAAAACCTCAATAAAGTTATAAGACAGAATACTGTTCTTACGTAAAACCAGGCAAATCCAGTCCTTTTGTCAGAGATCCAAGGCTTAATAGTGAAGCAAAAGTTGGTAGAACCTGTAAATTGAAAGCAAACAACATGGATTTTTACTCAACAAAATCATAGAGACATGGAATTTTAATCCAGATCAATTATAGTATAAGATACCTGGATAAATTCCTGTCCATTTTCATGATACACATATTTCAGCTCATCAGAATCAACAGCATCTTGTCCACAAGCACCGATTCCCAAAGCATAGATTGCTACATCTCTATTTAAACAAAATCAAATTCTTCATTCATAGATCTTTTCCTAAATTTCTCCAATCTCCCTTGATTTTCTAATTCTAAATTTCTCCATTATCCATCGCCAATTTCTCAAATTCGATTAACACGCAAACACATGAGTAGCGAAAAACACACACAGAGAGAAGATTCAAACCTTTCGTTGTACGTGTATTGCGTCTGTGGGAAAAAAAAAAAACCGGCGATCAAAAGAAGGTGAGACTACAGAAAAAGTTTCGCCTCGATCGGAAGAAGAAGAAGAAGAAATCAAACCTCGGGAAACTTGTGAGCGAGAAGTAGATCACGATTGAATCCAGAATCGCTAGTCGCCATCTCCGATCAGCTTCCGTATCCTTGCTCTGATTTTATCACTCTTCCGTGTTTTGTTGTTTAGATAAGTCGTTTTCTTAAAAACATCAAAACGGTGTCGCTTTACTCAATCATTGAAAATTCAAATCCCAATGCATAATTCAGAGTGTGTCATCAACTTCAAAGATATGATTATCGCTTTGTGTGCAACAGGTCCAGTGTTCGATTCTCAAAATAAGCCCTTTTAGTGATCAAAGTTAGTTTAGTACTCCCTCCAATTTTATTTGATTGATGTTTTAGAAAAATATTTGTTTCTAAAAGTTTGATTTTCTCTATTTTCTATTATTTTTTATGAAACAATAATGACAAATTGTAATTTTCAAGACATATTAATTGGTTTTATTGAAATACCATTGGCTTAGAGTTATAAAAAATTGTTTAGTGTAAAAAATAAGACATTTATAACTATTTGTTTTCTTAATATAAGTGAAAATTCTAGAACATCGAACAATAAAAAAACGGAAACGGAAGGAGTAATAAATTACTAGAACATAGTTTTGGCTGACCAAGAAGTGTGCTTTTGAATTGTTAGCTGATCAAAGAAATGAAACTATATAATTATATCGAATAAAGTTTCTCCAAAGATTTGATTTGTGAAAAATAAAAAGAATAAGAATTGAGACCTCGAGCTGAGATCGTTTACAAACTGATATACCAATTTAACCATATAACTCTTTTTCATTCATTTGGAAAATGAATAATGAATCAAACAAGTAACTTCCGGTCGAGTTAACCGTTCTCTCGTCTCTCTCTTTCTCTATCTAACCGGCCGCTTAAAGCGGTCTGGTGCTGCGACCACTGGCTCTACCGCAGAGAAGAGCATTCTTCGGGATCGGGTATTCATCTCTTAGAGAGGTCGAGGGTGTGTAGACACGTAAATAGAACTGTTGTCCTAAGTATTGCCTTGCCCAGAACTCGGATCTCAGGTTCCACATCCCTACGTTGTCCAGTGCAATGTATATCGCACTCCATGAGCTCGGGTACACCTGTAGATGAATATTAATCCAACGGTTTGCGTTTGAGGAAAAACATGCTAAGACTATGGCTTTCGCTATGGTTTACCTGAACGGTGCTGCGTGCGACTGCATCGCGTAGATTGTATCCGTTCCTACTGTCAGGACTCCATTGCCCACCGTCCATTCTGTATCAGAATGATTATATAGCGATCAAGATCAAGAAACGATTCAAAATCATTAATGTTTGAGGTAAATAAAAGAAAGAGACTTACCCAACAACCCAGAAAGAGTAACCATCAAGATGCCAGCTCTGGACAATATCTTCGGTGTTTTCGAAAACGATCTCTATAAAGGTTCTGTAGTCGACTTGCATAACAGATGTGTCAAGGTATATTCCTCCACCGGTGGGTTGGCTCTGTATGCTTCCAACCCTGAAAACACCGTCGATCTTGAAGTAATCCGCAAGTTTCAGAGGAGTGTCTGGTGGGTTATATGATACACTGTTCACAGCGTATCTTTGCTTCCCGTTGACCTGACCAGCAGAGCTAGCAAGTCTGATTGTTCGTGTGGTGTTTATCATACCGTAGTGGTATGATCCTTGTGGATTTGGCCTTGGTCCGCTTGCCGTAAGGTTAGTCCTAACATAACAAAATCATATAAAAGCCAAGAATCAGACTTCTACTCAAGAAAGTAGCCACAACAAACAAAGTATTACCTGATGGCTCGAGCCTGGTTCAAGGACCAGTCTATTTGTACAGTGGGACCACCTGGAATAGGTCCAGAAACACCACCAGCAGAATTAATGTAACGGAGAACACCCGTCGTCGTGAGAACAGCCGAGGTAAACCGAGAAGAGACCACAATGTAATAATCCTGAGCAGGCTGGTCAGCAGTCACAAGAACCGAGTAAGATTGACCAACATGAACATCGAGGGACGAGAACGTAGTCTGAAGAGTATGCGTCCCTTCGACTTCGATCACCTTCATCTTGTGGTTTTGAATCCGAAAGTTAAGAGAGTCTTGTAACCCTACATTGGATATTCTCAGCCTGTATGTCTTACCTATGGAAGAAGAAAGAGCTCAAATCGTAAGTTAATCGGAAAACTCTCGAGTAATCACTTAAACACAACTATCAGAAATCAAGAAGAGACCTTGTTCAACATTGAGAGTAGCACCACTTCCACGGCCATTGATGAGAATACCATCTGGTAAAGGAAGCTTCCTACCACTATCAAGCTGTGCTCTCAAATCCTACACAAATCAAATTTGCACACAAAATTGAAAAAACCCAAAAACAACAAAATTCATCGAATCGTCCGAAATCCAAAACACAATCAAAGCATCAAAATCAATGAATCCTTCATTTCTACAGCTACGAAGACCATGGAGATCGATGAGGACGAAGAGAATCGATTTACCGTGTGGTTGGATTTGTACCAGTCGCCGATGAGAACGGTGTAATCTCCGGCGGGATCTGGGAACGGAACGGGGATTCTAGGGCGACTGAGAATACGGATTCCTCCGAATCCACCGGCGGCTTTGTGGAAAGCGAGAGAAGGGAAGTAGTAGAAACTTCCGATCTGATCTTTGACCTGAAGAATGTAAGTGTAATTTCCTCCCGGCGGGATTGGGCACGTCGTACCGGACACTCCGTCGACGAAGGAGTTTCTCCTTTGTTGAATCCCATTCCTTCCATTATTTCTCAAAATATTAGCTTTTTACCCCAAAAGTTTATAAATTGTCAGTTTTACCCCATGAAAAGGATTCACCCGCGAAAAATCAAAATTAAATCAAATGGAGGATAGAGCTCATTTGGTAAAGTTGACCACGCATGTTAATGTTTAAAATTACATTATGTAGACACTGTTCGTTAATTACCATGCATAGTACAAGCAAAAATCATAGACTATTTAAAATGGTAAATAACTTATTATTGTGGACTGAGTCCGACATGGGTTAGTCCAAAACAACGTCCTTACGTACTTCATTGTGTTTTTTATAAAGCACGTTTTTATTTTTACATCACTATTTATAAGAAAATACTATTCACGAGAAAATAAAAAATAACTACTACACCTAGCCACTACTATCCATCTACAACGACAAAATTCAATGTAAGTACTGTATCATAATACTGAAAATAAACTAAAAATTGTAATTCATTTTTTGAAAATATTTACCATGAAAGAAGAAAAGGTTCGTCGAGGCTATTGTAAACGTTAATGATGAGATTATCATTAGTAACGGAGTGAATGTCCGGTCCCGGAAACTGTCCGTTGATCAGAATACCCTAAACCGGAAAACGGTAAGATCCTTTCAGCTTTTAGAAAACCGGATCTATAAACCAAACCGGAAATAAATTAACGAGGGTTTGATACCTGTTGACGAACACCAAGTGGGTAGATATCACCGTAAGTAATGTTCCATTCAAAGAATCTGTACGGATCTTCCGCCGTGACGGCGAGGATAAGAGAAATTCCGATGAATAATGCGGCGGCGAATGAGGCATTGGCCGCCATTTTCTTTTGTCGGCAAAAAACCGGTTAATAAAGAAAAGTATTTTTGGTCTCTCTCTTACATACAGATGTGAGTCTCCAGAGTTTTATGGAGAGAAGACACGGCACGTATTTAAATTACAGTATAGGGAGAAAGTGAGAGAGAGAGTAACTGAGAGAGAGGAAAAAACGAATAAAAGGGAGAAGGAAACAAAGGTCAGTGTCGGTGGCTGGACCCACGAGCGACTCTGTGTTACTTTGAAATCTGGATTTGTCTACTACGATCCACATGGCTAAGCAACTTGGTAGCCATTTTTATATGTTTTTGTGTCTCAAGAACAATCAATATTATGTTTTTTTTTTGGATAGAAAGAACAATATTATGTTAAAACAAGAAGAACAAGTATATTTTCGTGGTAAACTTTGGGTGATAATTAAACAATTGGATTTTTGTTCTTTTTAATCGTTAGTATTAATTAATTTATGGCTGTTTTAGAGGTGGAAATCCGTGGTGATCTCTCTAATAAGACTTTAGACTCTCTTTTTTTTATTAGATTGTCTCATGTTTTTTTAAGAACCAAGATAAGGTATTCCAAATGTGGATCTAGAGACAGAAAAAACATATCCTAGTGCAATGATTTATCAATCAAGATCACTTTGCTATATAACCAAAAAAAATTATGAACTAGCCAATTAACCTAAATTTAATGATTGTGATTTTGCCACATATGGTATGATTGGATAGTTTCTCAATTTATATATATTTTGGGTTATAGCTAGGGCCAATTAACCCTATCAATTATACACACAAAAAAAACTTGTAGATAACCCAATAAACCGCCCTATAAATGAAAAGAACATTTGAAAACTTCGAAACGAAGATAACACAAAATAAAGGCCATCGAAAGTAATTTATATGCATCATTTATTCGAATATGGAATAATATTGTTTTGTCCTTCTTTTTTTTTTGTATGCCCTTTATAGCTGCTTGAAGATAAAGAAGGGCCCATTTTCTTGTTTGCAAGATCAAATTTTGTTTTGGAAGCTCGATATATAATATCTTTGGATTTACGTAGGTTATTCCATTTTTTTTTATCTAACTTCATTTTAGACTTTCACTTCAGTGGTTATTCTCAATTTTTGGCTTTGAGTGAATCTAAAACTCAGATGGTGAAAACGAAAATTGAACAAGAGTCCAAAAGTATAATCGGAGGGAAAAAAAACCTTACGTGTAGTTTTCAAAAAGTTGAACATAAACCTTACATGCGTTTACATTTGCGGATTTATCGCCACTAACTACTCAATACTTTTATTTGTTCTCTGTAATTAGCACCTTTTGTAAAACTAACTCTCCAAAAATTAAGGTTAAGTGATTGGAAAAAGAACATTTAATTTCTAAATAGAGATTTGGTACAAGAAAGTTATCATTGGGTGAACAAGCGACGCGTCAGATCAAATTGAAAGAGCAATGGGGTCCATTGGCAATTTGGTGTGTTAATTAATAGTGATAGTTTTGGAATAAAGATTGATATAGATAGGCCTTTGTATAAATGACAACACTTCAAAAAGATCACAATAATTCCAAACAAGATAATAATGATACCAAAAGGATACTACAAAACGCGTTAATTTCTCTGAATAGGCAGAATAGCGACTGTAAATGTAACAAGGAACATGGATTAGGTGTTCCATGTGTGGTCCAACGTTTTCGATTCTATCATAATATTAGAACCATATAGTCGACTCTGAATTTTAAATGATGACAAAATAAAGAGAGAAAAAAATAATTGTTTTTACACGTTTTTATTTTTAAAATATACTGTTTTTTAGAAGGAAGTTTTTATATTTGATCCGTTTGAGTTTAGGACCGACCCTATAACAAAACCTGAACAAAAGTTAACTTTCGTACATGCAGTTTACGCAGTACTAAATATTTGCTTCACACGATAATAGTAATTCTACTACGTGCGTTTTGGCACATTTACCATTAAAATATTTTTCATCATGCAGAGTTAGTTTTGCCTTTTTGTTAGAGTGAGAGTGATATTTGCGGAATTAGTTGGTTAAGAAACAAACAAAACTAGTCTATATCTCATGACATTGAAGGTGAAGAGTAATCTAGTTTGTCTCTTTGTTGAAAATAATAATCAAACAAGAAGATTTAGGTGAAACATATGTTGCGCAATTGTCAACTATAATAACTCCTTAAAACCAGGTTGAATTGATTAGAGTTAAGGTGATCAGCTAGTAGTTGAGAGCCTCATTAATGGATGAACACAACTGGTTAAAGAATCACTAATCAGGATTAAAGGATCAACCAGAAAACCAGCTGCATAAACCTTGTCTCATTGAGACATTTCGTCGAACACATTAACTGCATATTAAACTAAGGCACCAACAACGATATAACATTTTAGTTTTTATGAAAATCTAAACCAACCACTTTTCACTGACCCATCGTCGCTGAAAAGTAGTCGGAGACGAGAAGCAAACACGCCGGTGGAATCGATCGTCGCTTGATGAAGAAGACTGCTTTTGATATGCTTCATACGATCCGTCAAAGAGTCACGCTCTTCCTTAAGAGCAGCCGTGTCTTCTTCAAGATTGTGGATCCGATACTTCTGACTAATCGATCGGAAGCTCAGTAGCAAGATCCCGGACATGGCGATGAACTGAATATAGCTGTGCTTGTTTCTCTTTGCATTCTCTACGAACCCGGACGCTATAGAACACAACGCCTTGGCCGGGTCTTTCCCGGAGCTCGCCATTGCGCGTTAAAATGAGAGATTCCTAAGAATTATTCCCACAAACTGCTCGACGAAAGTCCTAAACCAGAAAGGGTAATTTAAATTACCTCGGAGTGAATCATACCACAAAGGGTAGAAATTTCATGCTCTATTTAATTTATATTTAAAGACTATTTTAATCGATTAAATGTTCGATTTAGAATAGTTTGCTTTATTATTTGATACTAGATGAAATTCCGCGCATAGGCACGAGTTAGTTTTCTTAATTTGGGTAGTCTAGTTCTCGTTGATCTTTAACTCTATGATTTGAGTACTCAGTCTCTTTGGTTTTCTGTTGTTTTTTGTGTGGATATATATGTACACTAGTAAAAAAATTGGCTATACCCACGAAAAACCACGGAAATATTTCGTGGGTATAGCGTCGTGGGTAGAGAATTTAGTGGGTGTTCGTGGGTAAAGCTACCCACGAAAAGCCACGAAATTTTCCGTGGCAAATACCCACGAATACCCACGAAAGATTTCGTGGGTACTGTTACCCACGACTTGCCACGATAGTATTCGTGGGTAGTTACCCACTAATACCCACGAATTTATTCGTGGCAAACTACCCACGATTTGCCACGAAAATTTTCGTGGGAAGCCTTTTACCCACGAAATCCCACTAAAACTTTCGTGGGTACGTAGTATGTTTTTTGGAAAAAAACATTTTTTATTTTGAAATTTGTTATTAAAATTATTAATTAAATTAAATACTAAACTAATAATTCGAATAGAAATAAAATATTTTACATAAAATTAAATTGTTCTAAATTAAAAGTTTTCAAATAAAAAAAAAAGCAGAAACATAAAATAAACGACTACGAACCACCAGAGTTTTCGGGCTGAGTCGTCCCGCTTGAACCGCTGCGTCCTTCTAGCTTCCTCAAAATGACATCTATCTTACTCCCCATGCTAGTCATCTCACCCCTCATTTTATCGAGCTCAGTTCGGAGATCCGGTTGTGTTTCCGACGGATGCTGGACGGAAGGGTGATAGAACTGCGTCCTCGCACTACCGACGCCGAAGGCATGCCCGTATCTTGGTTGCACCCTCTGCATTTTTAAACAATAAGAGAATTAAAGTCTAAATATACAATAAATAAAAAATTATAATATGAAAAAATTTACCTGAAAATATAATTGGTTAATGAATTCCCGAGGAGAACCACTTGTGGAAAAAGCTGTGCCGGTCGAATCTTGGTGCTGAGAAGCCTCCTCTTCAACCTCCCTCACGAGTCCCTCAATCACCGGATCAACGTAAGTGCCATCCGCGCGTGTATGCGTCTCCTTCACCAAATCCAGAATGGATAGTTCCTCGGATCCCTGCCCCTTCTGCTTCTGCATTATCAAAATTTTTTTTTAACACAATGTAGTGATCATTAACATTACTAACGATATTTAATAGATTTGTAAATTAATATATGGATCAAACTTACCAATTCATAGTCGATCTTTGAGAAGGATTGGGGCCCGGCACTGTGTTTGTGCATTCCTTTGCCGTTGATCGGCGTTTTACGGCTTTCAGCAGCAGTCTTACTCTTGCTAATGGCTTTCTCAGTCTGCCATTGTTCCAAAAGAATTGCCCAGTCATCCTCGCTGATATAGACGGGCTGCACTCCCTGCCGATGTTTCCTACTAATCTCTTCGCCGATTCCTAACTTCGTCTTTTCCTTCCATTCATAAAAGACGATGTCCTCGAACTCGGGATCCCAATAATAGTTTTGCTACAACTCGCAACAACCATTGTTAATATACAATGTTAATAATGGAAAATTACTAAATGTTTAAATATCCGAATTTTCTAACTTACCACAAATGTTCCCCACCAACTCAGAATTTTTTCTGGAGCGAATTTTTTCACATCGGTCCAGTTCTTCCAAGGACCCCAAAAATTACCCTGCCAGGTCCGTTTAATAAAACTGGTGACCGAATCATCGATCCCAATCCTTTAAAAAATATTTAAAAAGTTAGAAATCAATTAGTAAACACATAGACCTTAAACTTGTTAAATATTTAAGATGTTTACCATAGTCCTCCGTTTTCCTTAAACGGATGGAGGACAGGCTGTGATCTCCTAGTAGGCGCTTCGTATACCGCCTGTAAACGGTAACGATACTCTGCAGAAGCACCTATGGCAGATTTTGGGAGATGGAAACGGGGTCTGCTTCGAACTGAGCCGGTCCCGGTAGACGAAGACATAACTACATGCAAAAAATAATACATCTAATATTTCTTACACTAATAATATTTTCTGATTTTTTGTTAAAAAAAATTAGAGCCATTAATATGTTTTATATTTTAAATTTTCAAGTCTTTATTTTGTCATATATTTTTGTAGAGCCATTAACATTTAATTTTATAACTTATTTTCTCATATATGTTTTTCAAGAATTTAGGATTTGAAGGCATTAATATGTTTTCAAAATTTGTTAACAAGTGACACTTTTATATATAAGTGTTGTACAAGTTGTATTAGATATGTTTTTCCAATTATATAACATTGGTATTAGTTATCTAATTTTTTCCCGATTTTATATATTTTTTTCACTAATTTATAATACTAATATTATATATAATATTTGTATGTAAAAATCCACAAAATTAATATAAAATACCTAAACAATTTTAAAATTTTCTTTTAATTATTAATAAACACTAACTACTCAACAATTTTTTCTACAAACCTTTTAACTTATGTTTTTCAAACAAAAAATTATTTGGAAAATTAAAAAACCCTACACAATACAAGTTGTATTAGATTTATTTTTTCAATTATATAATTTTGGTATTTGTTATCTAATTTTTTCAGGTTTTATATTATTTTTCAAACTAAATTATAATACTAAATTTATAAAATATGCAATTTGTATGTAAAAATCCACAAAATTAATTTTAAATACCTAAACATATTTAAAATTTTCTTTTAATTATTAGTAAACACTAACTACTCAACAATTTTTTCTACAAACCTTTTAATTTAAGTTTTTCAAACAAAACATTATTTGGAAAATTAAAAAAACCCTAAAGTATACACTAACCCTAAATTTTTAACAATCTAAGCAAATTTTTAACAATCTAAGTAAATCAATCCAAATTTCCTTCTCATAAACTACACAAAGCTATTACAATCAAGAGGCAATCCAATTTTGATGATTTACCCAAAACAAAATTGAAGAAAAACAAAGGATTAAAGAGAAGAAAGGAATTTACCTTAGGAGATGCAAAATTGGTGGTGGTGGGTGTCGAAATCGCCGTGTACTCGTCGCTGGTGGGCTCGTCGGCGGTGTCTGCGTCGAAATCGCCGGAGGAGATGGAAAATTCGGTGGTTTTGTCGAATGGAGGAGAAGGATCTGTTCGATGAAAATAATGACAGTACCCACGAAAACCCACGATTTTTTTTGTGGGTATTTAAAAAAAACCCACGAAAACCCACGATTATTTTCGTGGGTATTTCAAAAAAGTCACGTAAACCCACGATTATTTTCGTGGGTATTTCAAAAAAGCCACGTTTACCCACGTTTTTTTTCGTGGGTAAATTCTTTAATTTTTAAAAATATTTTCCACAACAACTTATTCGAATACGGGTTTGAATTTTTATTAAAGAAAGTTTAAGTAACCATCAAATTATGGTGTTGACGAATCTTATAGATCATCAACATTTAATAGTATTTAAACATAATTATTTTAAATATTCCCTTTTGCAAAGTTAAAAGATAATTTGATTATGCAACTCCAACAAAATATTACATTTAATGAAACATAAAATTTGAAACAACTATTAAACTGGTAGATAAAAGACTGGGAAATATTAAACATACAATGGTTATGGTACACGTACATATTAGGCACTAAATTTTGATTGCATTTGTCTCTTTTCCACTCCAAAGTTACCAGAAACTTTTCTTTCCTTTCTGTTTCTTTGGTGGAGAATTTAAAAATCCGTCACACCATTCCCTTTTGATTGCATCAACATCTAGATTTAAGTTTGGGCTTTCTGGTCTTTGGGCAAACTCAAAATCATAGTATTGATCCTTGTTTTCATACGAGGAGCTTCCACCGTAGGTATGTGAAAATCCGTCACAACATTCCCTTTTGATTGCATCAACATCTAGATTTAAGTTTGGGCTTTCTGGCCTTTGTGCAAACTCCAAATCACTTGCAGGACTTCCACCGTAAGTATCTGACTTTTCAATCAATAGAGATGGTTGTACGTCTTCGATTTGCCTATACAAAACATCATCGACAACCCGCTTCTGGTCATGACCTTCTGGATGCTTATCATCGACAATCAAATGAGTTCCAGTTTCCCCCAAGTATTTTGGATTGTGGTGGATTTTTTCCAAGAACTGGCTGTCCGGTACTATCGTTGATGTAGAACCATCAGTTGCATAGATTGGTGATTGCGTATCATATTCCCACGAGTAAGTAGGTATCTCTTGAGTGAATTCATCGCAAAGAGTTTCGGTTTCCCAAGATAATTTTGGAAGAGGGTAAAAATTTGACACGTTTTTTGATTGAGAGTCTTCATCACTTGAGCTAGAAGACATTATTTTGTTATTGATGGGTGTAAAAGATACACTCCATATTTATTTATAGTAGATGTACTGTCTTGTCAAATCACGTTGGTCTGTAACGATTGTATCCCCATGTTTCGTATCAAACGATCTTGGCCACAATTTTGCTGAATACTTTTGCAGAGTTGATCTTGGCCGTTGAAATGGGTGTGTAAGACATTAAATATTTTGATTCCTCAGAGACAATTACAGTGTCTTGTCAAATCAGTTTCGTATCAAACGATCTTGGCCACAATTTTGCTGAATACTTTTGCAGAGTTGATCTTGGCCGTTGAAATGGGTGTGTAAGACATTAAATATTTTGATTCCTCAGAGACAATTACAGTGTCTTGTCAAATCAGTTTCGTATCAAACGATCTTGGCCACAATTTTGCTGAATACTTTTGCAGAGTTGATCTTGGCCGTTGAAATGGGTGTGTAAGACATTAAATATTTTGATTCCTCAGAGACAATTACAGTGTCTTGTCAAATCAGTTTCGTATCAAACGATCTTGGCCACAATTTTGCTGAATACTTTTGCAGAGTTGATCTTGGCCGTTGAAATGGGTGTGTAAGACATTAAATATTTTGATTCCTCAGAGACAATTACAGTGTCTTGTCAAATCTGTTTCGTATCAAACGATCTTGGCCACAATTTTGCTGAATACTTTTGCAGAGTTGATCTTGGCCGTTGAAAATGGTGTGTGAGACATTAAATATTTTGATTCTTCAAAGACAATTACAGTGTCTTGTCAAATCAGTTTTGTATCTACCTTTACCTGCATAATGCACAACTTATACCATCCATAGTATTATAAATACTTGCCTTATGTGTTCCAAATTTGTTACACCAAACCCATCTAATTCCAAATCTTTTAAGAATCAATACGTATATTTGTTATGTCTTCCTCAAACCATCCAAGAAGATGGATGGATCTCCGAATTGATCCGTCAACAAATACTATTACCGAAGTATTTACTAATGGGATTAATGTGTTTATCACATTTGCTTGTCAACAACCATCATATCAGGCAACTGGATTACTCCTTTGTCCATGCGCACGGTGCAAGAATGAAAAGCCACCAACAAAACCTAGGACGGTGGTGCGTCATCTTTACACAGTTGGATTCAAAGGCAATTACTATGTTTGGAGTAATCATGGAGAATCTTTCATGATTACGGGAGAATCATCTACTGCAACACAATTTCATGGAAGTGCCAACCAAGAGCGTTATCATCACCCTCATGTTGCTGTACAAGAAACATTTCATGAAGGATTCGTAGATGTTGCTGATATTTCAGAGATGCAAGATCAACAATATATGGAAGAAGTCGAAGTTCCGGCGTTCGTGGACAAGTCGTATGAGGCCTTCATGGAAGCTAATCAACCTTTATACGAAGGGTGCAATGCAGAGAATACCAAATTATATTTGGCATCATGTATTTTACGTTGGAAGACGGAGCACAATATAGCAGTGGGTGCTGTAGACGACATCGCTAGTACTATCAAAAGGATTCTACCAGGCCCGAATACTGCTCCGGAGTCGTACTACGAAACCAAAAAGATTACGAAGACTCTTGGCTTACCCGTTCATAAAATTGATGTATGCGAGAACAATTGTATGCTATTTTGGCGAGGAGAAGATGCCACGCTCGAGAAATGTCGCTTCTGTCAAACAGACCGATATCATCCGTGGAATGGGCAAGGTAAAAAGATTCCAAAACAACGAATGTTTTATCTTCCCATTACTGATCGTTTGAAAAGACTATACCAATGTCAATCAACTGCGGGACATATGCGTTGGCATGCCGAGCATATGAATGTTGAAGGCGAAATGAATCATCCATCAGACGGGGCCGCTTGGAAACATTTCCAGAGCGTTTATCCGGGGTTTGCTTCTGAACCAAGAAACATCTACCTTGGATTATCAACAGATGGTTTTAATCCACTAGGCATGAGTGGCGAGGCACACTCAATCTGGCCGGTGATAGTCACACCATACAATCTACCTCCTGGTATGTGTATGAACCGAGAATTTTTATTCCTCTCGATTTTGGTTCCTGGTCCAACACACCCGAAGAAAAGTTTGGATGTGTACCTTCAACCTTTAATCGACGAACTACAACAACTATGGACACATGGCGCTGATGTATATGATATATCAACACACAATTCTTTTAAGATGAAAGCGGCGCTTATGTGGACGATTAGTGACTTCCCAGCTTATGGGATGTTATCGGGGTGGATGACTCACGGACGCCTCGCATGTCCAAACTGTATGGATTCAACCAATTCATTTTGGTTGACGAATGGACGAAAACAGTGTTGGTTTGACTGTCACCGAAAATTTTTGAAGAGCGACCACCCATATAGGCGGAATGTAGTTGCCTTCACTAAGTCTAAAGATGTCCATGATGAAGCACCGGTATGGCGTACTGGAAGAACAATATTGGACTCCATCAACAGTATAGACGGACTGCAAATGAGTGCCGAGTGTGGTGGCAACGGACACAACGATCCATCTAAAACGGTACATGGTTATGGTCAATATCATAATTGGTACAAAAAATCTATTTTTTGGTCTTTGCCTTATTGGGAGAATCTATTGCTTAGACACAACCTAGATTTTATGCATATAGAGAAAAACTTTTTTGATAATATTATCAAAACTATCTTGAACGTGCCGGGGAAAACAAAAGATAACTTAAAATCTAGGCTAGATATAGCGATAATATGCAACCGTAGAGCGTTGGAGCTTACATATCCAAATATTGCTCCAGTTCCAATATTTCGATTGTCAAAGGAAGCGAAAAAGAAATTTCTAAGTTGGTTGAAGAAAGAAATTCGTTTTCCAGACGGGTATGCTTCCAACTTTGGTAGATGTGTCAATGAAATTAATGCGACTCTTTCTGGTCTCAAAAGCCATGATTGTCATGTCATTATGGAAAGGCTTCTACCTTTTGCTTTGATGGAACTACTCCCCAAGTCTGTACACGTAGCGATTTCAGGTATTAAAATTTTAATTTTTTTGATACACAAATATGACTGACTAATTTAGGTTGTTACTTTTATTACACAGAAATCGCATTGTTTTTCCGAGACATTGGTGCCCCATCATTAAAAGAACAAGATGTTATAACAATGAAGGAAAATATAGCAGTAAAATTATGCAACTTGGAGAAGATATTTCCTCCTTCGTTTTTTGATGTCATGGAGCATCTACCGGTACACCTTCCGGACGAGGCCATCTTAGGTGGACCGGTACAATATAGGTGGATGTATCCATTTGAGCGGTACATGTACCACTTAAAAAAAAAGGTTATGAACAAGGCACAAATCGGAGGGTCTATCGTCGAGCACTGTGTACAAGAAGAAATATCAGCGCTAGCTACCCATTGGCTTGGAAAACCGATCGCTGCAGGTAATGAAGGATGGCATGGTGAAAACATATACTTCTACGCATTCGACGATGTCCCAACAAATTTCAAACAGAAAGGAAGGTTCATTGGTAAACATTCAAAGGGATGGATAACAGACGAAGAGTACAACGTTTTGCAAACGTTTCTCATGAATAACTGTCCCGAGTTAGCACCATATGAAAGGTATGAGTAACCGTCGCAAAACATTATATTCAATAGTTAAATACTTTTTAATTACATAATTTGTATACATAGGATGTTTGAAGATTTCATGCGAACTACATATCCGGCATTGTCTACCACTGACCTACAATCATTGAAAGACAATAACTTTGCACGCTGGTGCAAAGATTATGTAAGTATTTTTGTACTGGGCCGTTTTTAATATAATGTTCAACTTATGTATTTATTTTACTACAGGTTAATAATCAAAGGATGGTATCAACAGTGCCACAATGGCTCATTGATTTTGTACAAGGTCCACGTCGTGCTTACACATCCTGGCCCTCGTATGCAACAAGAGGGTTCTTATTCCGAACATTGAGTAGGAGTGCAAACAAAAAGACACAAAATTTCGGTGTTTGCGTGAGGGGAACTACTGATACGGAATATTATGGCGTTGTGGAAGACATCAGATTGGTTGAGTACGACGGCGGTGTCGGGTTGAAGGTGGTTATCTTCAAATGCTTTTGGTACGACATCACTAGTGGAAGTGGAATGCGTAGAAGTCGTTCAAGACTGGTGGATGTTGCTGCAAACAAGCAGTATCGACAATATGATCCGTTTATTACTCCTGAACAGTGTGATCAAGTTTGTTACATACCATACCCAAAGGTGAGTAGGAGGCATGGGACGGAATGGTTAGCATGTGTAAAAGTGGTACCTAGAGGTGTTCAAAATGTTACAGATGCTTTACAACATGCCTTTCAAGAGGATTCTAGGAATACTATTGTTGCACCTTCAGGGCTCCTAAGGGTCGAGGCACTCAATGTTGAAGACATGGACAATTATGATGATTTACCCGACCAACATACAAACGACATGTACACATCCGAGCATGAGCTAAGTGATGACGAATGTTCTCAAGCTGATTCCAATGATGAAGATGAATGAAAATTGTGCATCAACGCGATCCTTAAGTTTTAGTATTTTATGTAATATTTTTTTCGCCTGTGTTAAGTTTTTAACGTCTTATAAAAGTAGTGGATTATTATCCGTCGAGTGGTTTGTAATAAAATATGTTGTGGATTCATGTATAATATTATGTGGAATATAATTTGTATCTTTCTAAACAGTTATAACAGCTAGCCCTATTTACAACACCCGTGATTGTTTACATGAGTAGAATACTTACACGCCATTCATTTAATTGTCGAAATGTCAATTCACCATCTAGTGGCCGACAGTGTCATTCACAATGTTATTTATGATTCAGTGGCAGACAATGTCATTCACGGACTTGATGTCTTTATTGCACACTGATATGTAATGTCAAATAATGTTTTCATACTTTCTTTTATCCACATATACATCGACACGTTAAGCCTAAAAAATCACTCTGTTTTGCCTATATAAGTCCGAGTAATTCAACACAAAATCGTAACACACAAAAAAATTTTCAAATGGCAAACAGAGATCTATGGAATTACTATATGCAAAACCGAGCCTCCGTCCAAAACCCTCGAGAAACAACTCGTGTTCCTTCAAGCCCTCCATACGATAACTTATATGTTATTGATGCTCAACAGACAGTTTCACTCTAACCAACACAACGATCTGAAATCCAAACGCCGGTAATTTCGGGACCTGCCCAACTCATACAGCGAGGAATGTTTCGCAAGAGGGCTCACGATAGGAAGGTGTTGAGAGGTGAAAGTTCTCAAACACGCCCAACACAAGATTTCATTCGTGAGGTCATGAATGAGCCACAACAGGCGACCAAGATTTTAATAGTCCTCGCTGGACTTCTACTATCGATTACATAATCCGCGAAGGTATAGACATATAATGTACTCATTTACCATTACAATAATGATTGTACATGACAAATACTAACTCTGTAATTCATAAATATAGGTACTTATAACAATAGGACCACACCATTCTGGACCCAGGTTGTAGAAATACAATGCCCGCATTCACAGTTTGTGAAAGTGAAAAAGGTTTACGTTGTCGACCAATATTATTTAATTTTACATATACAATGTATCTAACAAGTTAATTTTATCTTATTCTCAGCTTGTCGCTATGTTATCCAGTGCGACCCCCAACGGCCAGGGAGACCTTCTAGTAACCTTAAAGGATCCGTCTGGAATCATCGAGGGAACCATGCACCGTAACATCTTCAACAATGACGAGAACAGAGTCAACACTGGCGTAGGTGCGGTTGTCATTCTACAGAATGTGACCGTAGGCCGTTTTAACCGGAACTCTAAGTACCTCAACATCACTGAGCGGAACATTGTTAAGGTAGATTTTCCATAAGTTTGTAAATATTACTGATAATTATAAACTAAAATCTTTTTTCAAACAGATAATTGGGGCTAATTCGACGATTGCTGAATACGAACCAACCGTACCATTTACTATCAATGAGGAAGCTGAAGGAAGTACTGGCTACAAAAATGAAATAGTCCCTGACTCTGATGGTGAATAAACATCCGACCCGTCCATGTTTACGAATAAGCTGGTTAAACACCAGACTTTTTATGTTGCTTTAATGTTTACTATTTTCCTACCATCTATTGTACGCGTTTATAATAATGTTGTTGTGTAATGTAATATTTTAATATGTTTAATGAAATAAACCAATATTATATAACAAATGTTTTGTTTTTTTATTGAGCTTCCATTTGAATTAACAAAAATCTAATTAATAAGTTTTTAAACGATTATAAGGTTAATATATTTGTCAATGTTAAAAACAAATCGGAACCGTATAGTTCTAACATTTTGTAAGCACCACCCACGGAAACATTCGTGGTATTTCGTGGGTATTACAAAACCCACGAATTTTTTCGTGGGTATTAGTGGGTATTGGATTTGCCACGGAAAAAATCGTGGGTAATCGTGGCAAAATTACCCACGAAAACCCACTACCATTTCGTGGGTACAAATTTACCCACTAATACCCACGAAAAGCCACGAATACCCACGAAAAACCCACGAATTTTTTCGTGGGTAAGCATATACTGTTCATAGTGGGTTTTCGTGGGTATTCGTGGCTTTTTTGCTTTACCCACGAAAAAATTCGTGGGTTTTTCGTGGGTATTAGCTTTTTTTTTACTAGTGGTAGTTGATTGATAATATAATTTCATATGATTTCAAAAGTTGGGAATTGCTGTTGAGAGTTGGTCTCCGTGAGATTAACAGAAAACTAACATATAAGTCAATGACATCCAATGTCTCTCTATTGTATTATTATATGCTTGCTCTCGATAGATTTTACGGTAGACCTAGCTTTTGTTTGCTTCTTATGATCACCATTTACGCGGCCTCCTCGAGATCTTCCAATGCCCATCTTAGGCAATCCACGGTTCAATCCTTCCAACAAAACACAAGCTTTGCACCATTTCTGCATCATTTGGTAAAGATAATCCATTCAAATAAGGCAAGCACATAATGATACCAACTCTAATGCATATTTTATTTACGCCTCGTTAGAGAAGTAGTCCAGCTTCTTGAAATAAGCAAACCAAACAAAAGAAATAGAAAATATTTACAATTGAGGTTTAGGAATAGCAAGGAACCAAGGATATATGACAATCTCTTTCTTATTTGAAAAGTTTACATCTTGGACTTGGACCATCTTCTCCCGTTGTGCCTTGTGATTGAAATGAACCGACGTATAATATAAAGTAGTCAAGTTACGAATCAATAAATGAGCGACATGGGACGTATATTAGCAAACAAGTATTTTATTCATTTTAAGCTCTTTCAAAGCCACAGGTGAAATACAAAAGAAATCATAGATGCTGCTGTCAAATACATCAAGGTAACAAAATGAGTAACAATAAAACACATCGATAAAACACATCGATAAACCCCACAATCTTTACATGTGTAAAACCATGTTTTTGGATCTGTTTTTTTCTCACAAATATCACACCAATATTGACCATAAGCATCTTTTTCACCAAAACATAAAGAGAGAAAATGATCGTCGACTCTATGCCTTACCTTATATATATAATTGAAGTTAGGCGATACATTGGTTTAGAAAAGCATTTGAGTGAAATTGAAAGTGTAGAGACTTAAGCAACTTATATCATATATCACTCATCTCTTAACAAGGACTAGAACATATCGCAAACCACAAACACAGTGATAACAAAGGGAAATCAAGCATGAAGTAACCGAGCTAAAATTTCCAATTGGCTTGAGGGGTAGAGTATAGAAGCCGAGATGATGGTGAAATCCTAGGCATCGATTCTAACTCCTTTTGGCACTCTTCAATATTACAATTTACTTTGAGGGAGATCTCCACTGTCTTTAAACATTTTGAGTTGGCGAGAATGTATGTCAGTACTTGTTTCTCACCTTCGTTTCCTTCATAGTTTTTACACCTAAGAATCTCTAGATGAGACGATAAGCATTGGGGAATAGTGTTCGGTTGGTTCCAGTTCCAGGAAGATGGGGGATCCGCCTGATACCATTACATTTAATTTATTATTTACATTCATGAAAAGACTAGATGTGCATATTTTAAGGGATGAGGCCACTTACCATGGTGATGATCACTAGAGTTTTCAGCGTAGGAGAATTTTTAAGGAAACAAATAAGTGATTCCAACCAATTTTCTCCATCTTGTATAACAAAGAATAGATCTATGAGCCGAGAGAACTTAACGACGTTATAAAACGTAACCTACAATAAAAAAAACAAAAAAAAGATTAGTTGACCAAGCAAGGAACAATTTACAAGGGAGATCGAATATGTAATCGCTACCATTGATTCGAATACAGACAAGAGTAGATGTCTGGCCGAAGAAAGACATGGTAGAAACTTTGCATCATGGTTAGGAACATAGCCGATTAAAACCTTATCAAGGCACGGCATATTCTCTAACAAACTACAATAGCCTCCGCAAAAATCTGATATTCTTAAATCTGTTAATGCAGGGGAATCTATCACCAACGACCCACCGCGAAAGTCGCCTCCCTCGCGCCATTGGTTCCTGTAACTTAAAAATTTTAATGAGGCATTTTCATGTCGTCGAACCACCAGTTTCTCGAGAATAGGGGAACTTGATAAAAGCCTAGCAAGAGAGTCTTCGTCTTTGTACATGACGTTGAAAAGACCTAGATATAAGAGAAATGGTAAGCTAGCCGGGAAAGAAACATCAACGAGAACTTTTTCGGATAGAGTTAAAGATTTGAGCGTGCCGCATGTGTAAAGACTCTTATAAAAGCTTGTGGGCTTTGATGTCCAGAGAAGTTTGAAATCTAACTTTCTCACACCGTAAATAACTGCTTTCTCAACCCACTTTCTGACATCTAAGTCAACATGACGACGACATTGTGGACCGAGTTCGACAACCAGGCTTAGTAGTTTCGGTGCTTTGTGGAGTTGCAAATATTCGTCAATAAACAACCCAAGGCTCTCGTTGCCTTGGTCGTCTTTGAAGATGAGTTCAGGCAGCATCTTCGGGACATGTCGCCATCGTTTAGACAAGATCGCAGTGGCCAGTGCATCTTTTGTCGGGACGAGGAGCAAGATCTGCAATAGCAAATCGTCGGGCAAATCACATATTGTCTGACAACCTGGATCAATCCTTAACAAACCCATAGTGCCAATACAACAAAGCCCTATTCTCTCCTAAAAAAAACTCTAATTTACGGGACTGTCACGGAGGTGATAAAATCCCTAACTAGAAGCTTACCCCAAGTTCGAAGAAAGGGTAAATCAGAGACTAGATCGTTAGAGGATCTTCATCCATAGATCCACATTTTTGAGTCTTAAAAATATATTTAATATTATAAATGGTTGATGATGAAAACTAAAGACTTTTAATAAGTAAATTTAATTTTGTTGCTTCCATTGGTGGATCTTAAAATTAGAAGATCTTTGAAAAAAAAATTATGTTTTTTTATCATAAACGGGATAAAAAATTATGTTTTTTTGTTTCTTTAATTTTTGATTTTTTTTTCCAATAAAACCACCAGATATCGACACATATCCAATGTCTAATACCAAGATCCAAAATCTTAAGTGTCCCGGATCCAGATCTTGGGTTAAAGCCTATTTTGATTTAATTGTTTTCCACATAAGCAATATTTTTAAGTAAGATCCATCTAGGACTCATGGATGGTGATACTCTTATAATCTTTTTCTATTAGGTTTTCTTGTTTTTATTGTTGTTTTTGTTTCACTTTGTTTCCATTACGGCTTTGAATGGTTACCTCGTTTGGACGTATGTCCGTTTGCAACCGCCCCAATTATCAAACGGGCGTTTGTATATTTTTTTTTAAATAATTTTTTTTACTTTTTATTTCTGAAAAATATAGGTATATACTTCACTTTAATATAAATATATAAAAATCATACTAAAATTTTTAAATTATTATTTCTATTTTAAATAATATATAATATTTTCTATCAAAAATTATTTACTATTTAACCGCTCTATTTAAACGGAGTGACCAATCTGACTCTACATTTATTAGTTTCACTAATTTATGAATGATTCATACGTTAAAAAAAAAAGTAATTTAAAAGAAAAAAGGTTAAAAGGAAAAATAACAAATTCCATAAATTAAGTTAAAGAAATAAAATTAAAAATGAAAAACGAATTTCCAAAAATAATCATCAACTAATAATAACTAACCAAATAAAAAGAAAAAACATGATCAATAATGTCAAACAGAAAAAGATGGTAGAAATGTCGTCACCGGCAGAATTCGAACCTGCGCGGGCAGAGCCCCACATGAATTCTAGTCATGCACGATAATAGGGATGGGCAAAAATAACCGGAACCGAAAAACCGAACCGAAACCGACCAGTAATTATCCAAACCGAAACTGAATTGAACTTCAAAGAATACCCGATGGATATTTTTTGTTAGAACAAAAAGAACCGGAACCGAACCGATACCGAACCGAAAACCGAATGGGTATCCAAAATATCCGAAACATAAATTAATCCACAAATATATATATGCATAGTTTGAGTATATTTTACAATTTTTCTTTGTTATGTTTACAATTAATTCGGTTAGTTCAAATATTGTTATCTATTAGTAGGTAGTTCGGATAAAAATAGCTAATATAAGTTTATTGTTTTATTTTTTATTAAAAACAAATACTATTTTTTGGATAATTTAGTGTATTTTGGATAAAAAATACTCGGAACCAAACCGAAACCGAAATTAGTGCTTTAAGATTTGTTTCATTACAACGTCTGTCACTCTCTTAAGACTTTGATGTTTCACAACTTGTTTCGTTATTTTCGTATTTTGAAGGTTTGAGTTGAAACTTATAAAGTTTATCACTTTGAATAGGTTTAAACTCTTTAATTTTGTTTATTTAATATCATTGTCTTGTAAACTCTAAAATCTTGTGTTATTTTATAGAAAGGGAATATCTCTCTAGATTACTCAAATATTGTGTCATTTTCTACTGTTTTTTGTATAATGCTTTGCTTAGGATTTCAACTTTTAAGTTCGGTACTTTGTTTCAAAACAATAAGTAATTCGAATTGTACTCTTTTTCCTTCAATGTGATTTTCATATTAAGGTTTTTTAATGAGGCAAGGAGAATTACCTATTTTAGGATTTCAACTTTTAATTTTGTTATTTTGTTTCAAAACTATTAAGTTGCTTTTGGATTTTTATTATGAACTTGTTTTAGTATTGTCGTAATATTATGTTTGGTGGCACTTTGGGTATAACCGAGACCGACCCGGAACCGCTAGATACCGAACCGAAACCGAACCGTAATTCAATGGGTACCTATATGGGTATAAAATATCTAAACTCAATATACCCGGAACCGATTGGTACCGACCCGAAACCGAACCGAATATCTGGTTGCCCAGGCCTACACGATAACCAAACACGTCTACTTTTGCTGAATCTTCCAAGTCTTAACACTAAATACGATACATTGATCAGTTTTTCCGGCTTGGTATAACGTTGACACTGTTCATTTCACGAGTCCGATGTTCTCGATCAGGAATAGAGAAAAAGAAGCACAGTGCGTTAAGGTTCCTTGCTTCTCTGCTGAAGTTAATACTCTATGTTCATGGAGATTGGTAATGGTAGATTTCAAAGGGTTTCATGTAACAATAAAAAAAAAAATTAAGTATGGAAAAAGACAAAGTCGAAGAGACCATTGAAAAATAAAAAGAATCTAAAAGTTTTGTTGTAAAACTGTACTAGTTTGATCAAATTACTTGTTATCCTCTATATATTAAAAAAAAAGCATTAGAGATCACTTTTACTTGTGTGTCACTCATACATTTTTTTTTAGCATTATTATTTATTTATTTAATTATTCTATACTCATTTGGATTACTCTAAATCCAATTACCAAACACATCTAAATACTTTTTTTTTTTTTTATCGGAGGAGGGGCCTAAACCCCTCGAATTTATTGAAACAAAAAGTAAAAAACTACAAACGGATCTGACGTGGAAGTGTAACTCTCGCAGTATCCTCTACAAAGATAGAACGAACAATGTCGGGAACAACGTGAAAAGAATGTAAACCTAACGGAAGAGTGAACGCATAGTTAGCTAACCCGTCAGCTAGACGGTTAGCCTCTCTATACACATGAGAAATACGGACCATCCAGTCCCTTGATAAGAAGTCATAGCACAAACGCACCAGGAATGACAGAGGGTTTGACTCACAAATCCCTGTCCGCAGAAAACACATCTAAATACTTATAAACTTTCTATAAACAATTATTTCGAAAATTTTAATATTGACCATTAAATCTAAATTTAATTCTTCTATATTTATTACTAGACACAGTTATTTTCAAATATTTTGATTACTATCAATTCAATTACCAAGCACATTTGAATATTCCTAAACTTACCAAAAATATATATCTATACATATTCACTATCATTGATTTTAGGTTTATTAGGTGTATAATAGTTTGGAGGGCTTTAATTAGGTGTAAAACATGCGCTAATTGGAAATTTGGGGTCTAACACTCACTAAAGAAAATATGACTAAAATACCCGAGCTATTTAATAAAAATTAGTTAAAATTACTAAGAATTTGTATTAGTTATGTAAAAAAAAATTTCTTTATTAAAGTAAATGTGAAAAACAATACCCAAAAATATTATATTTCTATATATCTGGAAAATTACTTTTAAAGCATCATGCTCTGCAAAGAAAATAAAATTGGGTCAGAAAAAACATTGTTGACTATTTCGAAACACATATTTTGTTGTCTCAAAGGATAGTTAACTATCTCACATATTTTGTAACTATCTAAAATATAGTTAACTATCTAAAACATAGTTGACTATTTCAGAACTACATATTTTGTTGTCTCAAAGGATAGTTAACTATCTCACACTATTTTGTAACTATCTAAATCATAGTTAGCTATTTTTTAGAAAATAGTTACTAATTTAAATGTTAACAATATATTTAACCATTTCCAAAACATAGATATCTACTCTAGACATAGTTGGCTACATGAAAATTTTGTTGTTATAGTTACTTATTTAAACAAATATAGTTAACAACGTTCATAATTATAATACTTACATATAGTTAACTATATTCATAGCTATAATAGTTACACATACATAGTTAACTATTATGATAAAAATAGTTATCTATTTTAATTAATAAAATAACATATATAGTCAAATAACATATATATATATATATATATATATTTGATGAAAATAATTTAAATACATAATTACCTAATATCATAAACATAGTTACCTATTTTTATTTTCGAACATAGTTAACTATGTCGATCTCCATTGAACGTCTTCTTAATTCATGATTGGAGATTACGATTTATGGCTACGAGTTAATAACAAAGTAAATCCACAATTGGAGATTTAATCCATGACAACTAGTTGAGATTGTGTGATTGCGAAATTGAATTTAGAAAAGAAGTATAAAAGAGAGTAATTAAGAAGAAGAAGAAGATAATTAAGAAGAACATCGACAATTAAGAGAAAGAAGAAGAGAAGAAAAAGAAAATTGTAACTACGGAGAAGAAGAACCAAAAAAAAAAGGTCGGCTATGAGAGGAGAAAGATTTGAGATTAGGGTAAATATTAACTGTAGTATCTATATATACTGATTATTTTTTTAATACAAAAAGTTGTATAATTACACAAAGACTATTATACATGCTAATTACATTTTTAATGTCTTTCAAACATAAAATGTATCTTTCCAAGATTATGATATGAACCTACCTATATCGAGTCAAAAAAGTACCAGTGACGGTGACTTTCTAGGTTTATGGATTAAGTCAGCGAAAGTCCTCAATATCAACAAGATGTCGTGACCGGTGTAGCTAGCTAAGTTTCAAAAGGTGAACAACGCCCTTTATAGTCGTAAAATGCTTCTCTGAAAAGTAAGGAAGGAGGCAAGCAAATGAAGGGAGGCATTACGGGCCGACTACAAGAAGGAAAGCTTCGTAGACTCGACAAACGGCTTCTATAATGCCGACTACTAAGTGAATTTCTGTGAATTGCGTTGGGGGAAATCTACCAAAGCTAGGCAGATAGATAGACTCAATGATAAGATAATAATTTTGTTAAAACTCATATGTATAATATGGTCCCAATAATAGTATAAATTAATAATCATGAATTATATATAAATGTGCAATTAAAAGATATGGATTTTGGCATAAGGGTGAGTTTATGGTCATGGATGTTTTGGTTGTGAAAATGTAGTGGTGGTGGGTCTAGAACGCATTTCAAATCTAATGTAAAATCACAAGCCGAACAATGATAAAAGACTTGATGATCAACAATTTTTTTCCCACACAAACGACAAATCCCATCCGTATAAGAAGGTAGTGGTTCACCGTACAAGAGTTTTAGAGGGGTGTAAGGAGTGGGAAGGATGGTTTACCTCAGCCGTATATTTTTTACAATGCGCATGGAATGCCAAATGACATTTGTAGGGATATCCATCTCCATCTTTTTCACAAGCAACGCAGGAGAAGCAGCTTTCCACCATCTCTAGCATGAGTTTATGGTCATGGTTTTGGGGAACTTGAATGACTTCCGGTGGTGGGCACTTGCCACAATCCAAATGGATCTTTTGACGACATTCATCACAATAGTAAATTGTGATACTGATACCCTCCATGATCTTTACTCCACATAAACCACATCTTAAATTTTTCTTTTTGAAAACTATTGGTTACAAGATTAAACATGCCGTAGTCCTTGTGAGATGGGTAGTCGATCTCTTTAAGGGCGTTGCTGCATGTCTTGTGCAACAAATGTGATTTGTTTTTCCACAAGACATGTAGCTGAGGCATTTAGACCAAAAAAAAACAAGTAGGTGAGAGCATGATTATTGGAGACACTCCTCGAGTGTCTTAAAACTTTTTAGAATTAAATTATTAAATTTTAGGATTCTTGAGTGTCTAAAACCAGTGTCTCCAATAATCATGCTTGGGAGTTATTAAAATCCTGATATGTTATGACTAATTGAATATTTTCAGTGATCCCAAGTTCACCTAAAGAACTAAATTAAACCAAAGGGACAAAACTATGGGGAAGACCAGTTGAGTTGTTGAACCAGAGAAAGTGAAACAATTTTTTTTTTTTGGTTTAAAAAAAAAAATGTGAAACAAAAGGTACATTCGGTCATATATCCAATCAGAAGACCAGTTACAAGCACAATCCTAGGATACAAAATCCCAAGCTTCATCATAGGACTGTATTTTTGACACAAAAAGAAAAAAAAAAACCCATAGGACTGTATTCTTTCCCCTTAGGAATGCACCCTTGTTGGCTTCTACCTCAAAGCAAGGGCAAAACCAAAAATCCTTTTGTAGGATAAGTTCTACAACAACGGGAGTTTCTATACAGAACCGGTTTCGTGATTGTTTACGGCATCAACGGCAGCCTCAAAGCTTTGTTTTGCTCTTAATTTAGAAATCTAGAGATCCACATTGCTTGCTCTCTATAGATTTAACAGTAGGTCTAGCTTTTGTTTCCTTCTTATGATCACCATTTACGCCTCCTCCTCGAGATCTTCCAATGCCCATCTTAGGCAAACCACGGTTCAATCCTTCCAACAAAACACAAGCTTTGCACCATTTCTGCATCATTCACTCTCATTGTCTAAGATATTTTATTCAAGAAGACAAATAACAAGCACCAATGCATATCTTATTTACGCCTCGGGTAAAATGACTTGATGTGATAAATAAAAGTCTCACCTGGCTAGAAATATAACCGCATCGCTCACATGTTCCTTGCTCAGGCATTTTGGTGGTTGTCGCAATTCTGAAATCTTCACCGGATTTTATAATATCCAGAATAGCCCTGGGCCTGCAGTATATATAGTATTAGTTTGGAAATTTACTTCGATTATTTGGTAACACCGGATAAAAAAACAACAAAAATGAACAAGAACCTTAGTCTTTCCAAATCTTTGATGAACTCACGGGCAAACCCACGATACGCATTAGGAGAGTATATGCCTGCAATCACAATAAATCAACTCTAATATATTTGACTGAATATGTATTACCTCTTAGAGCGAGTGATTAGCCCGAACATTCATTAGAGCTCTATCAAAGTGAAACTTAAGAACCAAAAGAAAAAATCCGAAAAACTTACATTCGGTTGAGAAGTAGTCCAGCTTCTTGAAATAAGCATACGTATTAGCTAGGTTAAGGTCTCACAATATATTCTGTTTACAGTTAACAACAATATAAATTCATTGAGGTTTAAGTATATCAAAAGGATATATGACAATCTCTTTCTCGTATGTATATTTGAAAGGTTTACATCTCGGAATTGGACCATCTTCGCCCGTAGTGATTGATGTGCACCGACTTAATCTACAGTAGTCAAGTTATGAATCAATTAATTATGCAACATGAGACTTATTTTAGCCAAGAAACCAGAAACAAATATATTTTTACCTAGCAATATCCCCACGCAGTATGTTTAAGAGAACGGTTTCCGCTATATCATCTGCATTATGTCCAGTGACCAGCTTATCTACTTTCAATAACGCAGCTCCTCGATCAAGTGCCTTTAAGAAATCAATCAGACATGAAATCATAATAACAAAAAGCAACAACTAAAAAAATTGTGTGATCAAAAGAGAGAACGCTATGAAGAAATTCGTTCCCTCGCCTGTCTACGGAATACACCACAAAAGGTGCAATTGTTCTTCAGACCAATCATCTTCACTATCTCGTCCATCGTCCATCCATACAGATCTTTGTATGAAACAATCTGAAGAGGCAACCCATACTGGAAAAAAAGAAAGGACAAATCATTCTTCTATTCCCCGTTACGATCCAATTTAGCATGGTTTTGGACGCATAAATTCAATAGCTTACTTGGACTTCATTCCTTTTAACAGTCTCTAGAGAATCATCACGATAACCCGTTATTCCTTCATCAATGGACAAAAGAAAAAGGTCCAACCCGTAATTGTGACGTCTGTTTAGCTCTGATAATACATACGCCAGAACTGTCGAATCTGCAACACCACCACCATCAGCTTTTTGAGTTATCGGGTAAAACAAAGCAAATCTCTACACCTTACTCCTATTAACTCAAATGTCAGCCAACGGGCGATATATAATGCGTGATGTTCGGAACAATGATAGAGCGAAAGATCAAACTAAAACCGAGGAATTCGTAAAATATTCAAATGAAACCATTGGAGGTACAAAAATGTACCTTTTCCACCAGAGGCACCTATAGCAACTCGCTCACCGGACTTAAATAACCGATTCATCACAATCACTTGATGAATCTCCTCCTCAAAAACCTCATAGAAGCACTCTCTGCATATCTTTAAAACAAAATATACAGAAAAAGGGTCACATTAGCAACTAGCAAGAGATTGAAAAACTAAAAGAGACAATCTTGGCTTTACATAATCAAATATCAACACACTCCAATCCGATTCCAAATTCAGAACTTAATCGAAACAAAAGGATTTAGAAACTCTAATCAATGGCGGAATTCATAAACAAGAGTAGTGAGATTCAACAATATTACCTGTTCAAGGGTTTTGGGTCGTTTGAGAACTGGTCGTCTCAGGTTACAGATGCAGCAGAGACGAGACACTCCTGCTTTCTTGCTCTTCGCTTCGCTTGACTCCATTATCGCCGGTCAATGAAACTCTGAGTCGGCGGTGAGATGCTCGAACCGGGAAACAACCTAACTCTGAGTCATATGTTTAAACGACGTCGTTTTGGGTTTATTGTTAATGAATCTTTAGTAAGTAATTGGGCCTATTGGGTTTTAACCCATATAAAACCAAATCATAAAATTTTACAAGAATAGAAAAACAATTTATGTCCTAATACCATGCTCCACCACTTCATGAGTAATTATGTAAAGGCAAGATCAAAGACGAAAAGAGAAGAAGAATAATTATGTTTAGTGAATGTGAAACAATATCTTAAGTACTAAATCCGTCCTAATTAATCCGTGGTGGATAGATCCGCGGAATAGTTCTATGTCAGCACAATTTTAATCCGTTTAAAATCGTTGTAAGTAATAATAATCTAACCCGCAAAACCCTTTGTTTCTAAATTACATTGATGTAAACCGCTTTGTTTATGGGTTTTTGCTGGATTGATCCGCAAAGTAGCTCACTATCCGTATGAATTTAGTCCGTTTTACATCGTTCTACTTAATAATCTATCCGCGATACCATTTTTGTTTATGAAATTTATATATAGGTAAACCGCGGAATTTTGGTTCTAGGCATCTCTAATGAGCATTAAGTGAGGATGTGGTTTACCAATTGATGGGGATCTCATTCGGTCTTGCCATTTGTAAGTTGTTTATCATAAAAAAATATCTCAGTTCAATCATTGTTATATGTTTTTGTGTAACAATGCCAAATCAACCACTACGATCGTGACGAATCATATTTCTTCTGTACCAACGCATTTAATTTCATAAATACGACCTTGGATTATAGGAAATTCACTAGTCATGATGGGGTTACGTGTACGGATAAGAGCAATAATTGAGAAATTGTAAATATGGAAATGAATATCATTGTTGTAATGGGGACTCTCGTATTCAATATCACTAAATGGAAAAAGCTAAGGATCATTAATCAACAAAAAATATAATCACATCTCCAAATCTTAAATTGAAAAGAATATTCAAATCATTAAAATACCTTGAAATCATTATATATAGTAAAAAAACCATATATAAACATAACAAAGAGAGAACAATAAGAAAACAGTAATCAACAAAAGAAAAAAAGCCAACAAACTTACACATCACAAAAGCAAAAGATGATTCATAATTCATCACAATGAAAAAAACAAAGCAAATCTCACATCACCATAATTATTTTTCATCATCTTTTTTGTTTTTTTTTGCTTTCTTAACCAGATTCTTTTTCCTTCTTCTCTTCCTCTACAATCTTGGGATGATACCCTGGAAGCTTCTCCTTAATCTTCTCCAAAATACCCTTCTTCTCCGCCGGATGCGCCTCTTCCATCGGAGGTGCAACCACCGGAGCTGCGGCGACGGGTGAACCGTCCTCGGGTTTCTTTCCGTGTCCAGGAAGTTTCTCCTTCAACTTATCCATAAACCCTTTTTTCTCTTCCTCTGATTTCACTTCTCCTTCAGTAGTAACAGGGATCTTCTTCTTGTCCTTCTTCTTCTTCCTCTTCTCACCATCTTCACCTTCTTCCTCGCTCGACTATATAAAAATTCAAATCCATAATCAGGCTATATATATACATATTTTATTTTATTTTGTTATAAACCGTAGGAGTACTGGATTTTTGGCCTATTAACTTTTTAGGTAACTAGAGTCAGACTTCAAAAATTCCGATTTAAAGAACAACTTCCCGTCCCAATTGAGATTGAATCGGGGCATACGGTTATATATTTTGAATATAACACAATATATATACTTATATATTAATATTTTGTTTAACTGATCGGATCTAAAACTTACTGAGCTAGAAGAACTGTCGCTTCGGTGAAGTTTCTCAAGAAGACTAGGCTTCTTCTCTTCTTCTACATGCTCGTGTTTAACCTCCGGGACTGGCTCCGAGATATGAACCTTTTGCTCGAACTCCGAATCGATAGTTTCCTCTGGTTTTGTTTCATCTTTCTTCTTTCCCAAGAAATCGAACAATCCACGATCTGTGACTTCTGTCGTGGTCTTTGGTTCCTCGGTCACGACCTTGTTACTGTCATCAGAAGACATAGTGATCGGAAAAAGGTTTGCTTGGTTTATGAGAATATGAAATGATCAAAGTAAATATATGAGATTTTAAAGCAAATGAGAATTTTTAAGAAACGATGAGAACTGAGAGATGAGAGAAAGCGCGTTTTATAGTGGCAGGACTTCAAGGAGGGGTCCGATCCAACGCGGATTTCACGCTCTATGTTCAATTTTTTTTTTTTTTAAGAGCTATAATAAACTATAGATAAATTGCAAAATGGACCGACTATTTTTTTCCTTTTTATGGCATCTTCTCTTCGTCACCACGTAATTAACATTCGCTTTTTTTGTTCATTAGATAAGATTATATAAAATGTATAAGAAGTTTTTTAATAAAATACTCAAAAGCTTGCTTACGTGATCGGTGGCCATTATATGTTAAAAAAAATTAGTGGATAGTTCTTGATTAAGATAAGATGTTCAAAAAGGATAAGAATGGTAACGAGATAGAGTTGCCAAAATTAAATACTAAATTGAGAACTAAACTGTTTGGGCGGTTTCTAAGTTGATTGAAAAAAAAACGATACAACGAATTTGGTTTTTCCTATTTTTAAAAAAAATTATAACCTTTGTTTCAATCAAATATATGATATACCGAATTTTTAAATTTTCGAGCAATTGAGAAATTCGGAAAATGTTAAATAAAGTTTAACCCCTGAAATTTTTTTATTCAAATTGCAAGTTCTGATTTTCAATATCAGTATATCGATATTTTCTCGATGGTAGATTATTAAATTAAATAGTATTAAATCAAATTTGGACAGTTTAAACATGTAAAAATCCATGAAACTGAGAAGAAAATGAAGGAGATATTCCATAATTAATGTATACGAACTTTTGGGGTTTCTTTATCGATAATTAAAACTATAGGGATGAAACTGCAAACTAACAGTCAAAGGAGAGAGCAGAGTCGTTACTAAATTTAACTCACCATAGATAAGAAGCCACGTGTTAGCCATTAGTGTTAATCGGACGACGGAGGTGACTGGTGAGTAACGGCAAACTAATAGTCAGAAAACGGAAAGACGGATCTAGACAAAGAAAAGGAGACAGAGAGTTAAATAATACCAAGCAATGAACAGCTGACATGTGTCAATATAACGTGAGAGTTTGTCCTATAGTGGGACCCAGGATGTGTATTGATTGGCATAAAAGACGTGAGATGTCGGTTATGTGGGTCCACTTGACTTATTGACTTTTGCCACGCTGGAAGAAAGCTTGTTTGAGAAGAAATGATGAAGATGAACTATAACTCTGAGAAAAAATTATAACGCTCCTTTTATTAGGTTTTCCTTGCAAGCGTTACAAACAAATAATAGCTTGGTTTTAAAATGTCCTTAAATGTTTGACCAAAAAATAAAACTTGATTCTTAATTTAACTATTTTGGTTAATTGATTGATTAAAATTTACTAGCTTAGTGAAATCTGGTGAAGAAAATCTTAGATATTTTTAAGCTCACTTTCTCACCTGAAGCGACGCAAAACGTCTCAAGAACCTTCCGTATAACCCGAATATGCGTAATGGATGCTTCCGCAAACAAAATCAAGTCATCCGCAAAGTATATATGCGATAATTTGGGCCCTCCCTGTGACAAGCTTATTGCTTTCCATTCCTTCTCTATGATCGATCGATCAATAAGATGACAAAGTCTTTCCATACACAAGACAAACATATAAGGCGACAACGGATCCCCTTGTCTAAGACCCCGTAGAGGTTTAAACGACTCCGTCTTCTCACCGTTCCACAACACATTCATTGACGACCCAACCACGCACTGCATGATCCAGCCTTTCCACTTATCCGATAAACCCGCGGTATTCAAAGTATCCTCCAGGAAATCCCATCGAATTCTATCATACGCTTTTTCCAAATCCAGCTTCAAAAGCATCCATCCTTTCCTTCCTTTTTTCCTTCTCATAGAATGCACCGCCTCTTGCACAATCACGATATTATCCGTCCTTAGACGTCCTGGGATAAAACTCGCCTGAGCATGACCTACCAATTTATCAATAACCGTCTTTAATCTCTCCACCATCATCTTTGTGGTCGTTTTAAATAGCACGTTGCAAAGACATATCGGCCTAAACTGCGTTATCAGCTCCGGTTTTCCCACTTTCGGGATAAGAACAACCAAAGCATCATTAGTGTCCTCCGGTAACAAAGACTTGTTTTATTTTTTGCCATACTTCGGGCATATAAAGTACACCTCTTATATGTGAAAAGTGGGCACTCAAACCGAGAATTCAAATTAAGATCTCCTCTTCACCTTTCTTCACCACCTACCACCGTACCCACCTTCTTCTCTGTTCATCTACCACCACCGTACCCACCTTCTTCTCCGTTTGTCTCAAAACCTTCTCCGATGAGTTTTTACAGATTCTTCTCAAGCTTCTAAACCAACATCTTCACCTTCTTCTCCTCCTTACAGTAGAGATCTCCCTAGCCATGTGCAATGTTGTTAGCTATGTCTTCATCCTCGCCGTGATAAGTAAATCACATCCTTTCTAGTCTTTGTGCTAAGATTTATATCTATACCCATGCCCGAGCATAGATTTGCAACAAAATCGTCCCCGTGGACTAAAGATTCAAACCCAAAAGCAGAGAGATTTGAGGATTGAGCTAAAGTTCAACAATCGACACGAGCCAACAAAATTTTCTACAGCGATAAATCAACAGTTAGAGGAAGCACAACAAAGGTTTTCAATCCGTGTTTCCATCTCTTCTTCTAGCAACATGCTATGACCCAAATCCAAGACTCCTTTTGTGTCATTGAAACTTTCCCGAAGTGTCATTTCTCCTCTACATTTAACGATCTCCTCGGCAAGCCAACAACAAACTCAAGATCTCTCTTCGGGGAGAGGTTCATCGGTTTCCTTTGAACTTTTCTCACGGGATCTCTGGTTTTAGATAATAATCCCCAACCAAACCGCCTCTCTGATTTTGCTTACTCCACAAAGCTCCACCGACGGGATCTCTGGCTCACTATCTCTCTGGATCGGCGGCGACTCAACAAAAAGTTCATGGTTACATATCCTTTCCTCTGTGGCTCATATTATCTTCAGCCTTAGCGAGATTGATCGAATAGACCCTCCATTACCGGATCCGCCTGCCGATCGAGTTCTAGCCTTGTGCTAAGTATTGTTTTTCGATCGAGTTCTCGTTTTCCATAGTTTTGTATTGTTGGAGCTGCTCTCACGCGACTAACAACCGAACCAGATCTGTGGTTGACGATGGTTTCCCCAATGATCTGATCAGTACGAATCGTCAAAGAGAAGGAGTGGATTTGTCAATGAATTAAAAAACCGAAGAGCTTATCCTTCTAGCTTTTTGCTATTGGATGAGTATAAATGAACATTTTGGTTTATTTTAGATATTATACCAATTTCAACATAAGTCTTCAATCTACTCCACCATACTGTCTTACGGCCTCCTCTAAAAGCAAACGACGAACTCAAGATCTCTCTTCGGGGAGAGGTTCATCGGTTTCCTTTGAGTTTTTTGAACGTGACGGTCATCCAAGAACCTTGAAAATTTACAAAACCGAAAGGCCACTTCTAGCTTCATGCTATGTTCTTCGTTTAAAAGTGATTACATCCTATTGCTAACTATGTTCGAAGCTTCAAAATTCTAGCTGAATGCTAAGCTATCTCAGATTTTAGTTTTGATTATCAAGTATCAAGATTCAAGTTCATTCTCCCTGCCTCGTATCTTTAATTCTTCTTCTTAAAAAAAAGAAGTTGTACCATAATTACGATGAGTCGAGAGACAATTTTATAATATATTTCCTAATTAGGGTGGTTGGTTTTCGAGGAGCATAAGCTTAAGATTGACGAAAAATGCATCAGAAAATGAAGCCGCTGTTGAATCACCAGAAATGTCAATAATTTAAACTATTAATGCGTTGGTTGTGGATAAATTGTGGTTGAAACACTATAAAATATGAACATTCTTGCGTGGAATTGTCAAGGCGCGGGCGCCGACTTGACGAAAGATCATCTTCGAGAACTTCATCAGTATTTTCTTCCTAGTTTCTTATTTTTATCAGAAACAATAAACAATAGATATCTTCTGCAAGACTTGCAAGTTGAATTCGGTTATGATCAAGTTTTTACCGTTGAGCCGCGTGGCAAAAGCGGTAGACTTGCCCTCTTCTATATGAATGATCCTTTGGTTATTATTTTATATTCGGATAACCGAATGATAGATGTGGAATCTACTTTCGAAGGACATAAAATTTTAATGACATTTGTGTATGGTGATCCGGTAGTTGAATACTGAGAACGGGTGTAGGAACGCCTCACGAAACTGAGTATAATTCGGCAAAATGCTTGGCTCACGATAGGCGATTTCAATGAGATCACCGGAAATCATGAAAAATGAGGCGGACGAAGTCGACTGGAGTCCTCATTTATACCATTTCGAACTATGTTAGATAACTGTGGGATGATGGATTTCCCACACACAGGGAACCCACTCTCGTGGGTTGGACAACATAAAATTGGTAATATAAAAACGAAGGTAAAATGTCGCCTAGACCAAACCATAGGTAATGAAGAATGGCATACTCTCTTTTACCACACTTTGGTGCAGTATCAAAAACTTTGGGGTTCTGACCATAGACCAGTGGTAGCAAGAGTCCAATCCACAATTCAACACAAGCGAAAAAAACTTCCGTCTTGATAAAAGTTGGATTGGAAAACCCGGATTTAAAGAAACTGTGAGTACAAGATGGGGCATCTCAAGTGGAATCCCACATAGGGATTTACACCAGAGGTTATCCTCATGCCGGTCACACATTTCGAAATAGAGGAAATCGACGGTCACTAATTCAACCAAACTAATTGAGGAGCTTAAAGATCAATTAGACCGAGCTAACGATGATGACGACTCCATCTTAGAGGACGTAAAAGAAATCCGAAGAAAACTCCTCTATGCTTTTCGCGAAGAAGAACTATATTGGCACTTAAAGAGTAGAGTTACTTGGCACTGCTATAGAGATAGAAATACAAGCTTTTTCTTTGCTACAACTAAACAAAGAAGAGCACAAAACCGTATAATCTGCTTAAAGGATAAGCACGGGCATTGGGTGGAGAATAAAAAAAAGGCATTTTAAAAGTTGTTACTAATTATTTTGACATGCTCTTTACCACTTCAGAACCTCAAGACTTGGATGATGCACTCCGGTATGTTGCCGAGAAGGTTTCAGAGACTGATAATGAACAACTCATTATCGATCCAACGGAAGCCGAGATCAAGGAAGCTTTGTTCAACATAAATCCAGATAAGACCCCAGGTCCTGACGGTATGACAAGTCAATTTTATCAGAGATTCTGGCATGTGGTGGCCCAAGACATAATAAAACTAGTGAAAGACTTCTTCAACACTGGTTCCTTTGATCCACGACTGAATTAAACAAAGTTCTGTCTTATTCCAAAAATAAACAGACCGCGGGCGATGACTGAATTTAAGCCAATCAGTTTTTGTAATGTCAGCTACAAGATCATATCAAAGATTCTGTGTAACCGGCTAAAAAAGATACTCCCGGACCTAATTTTGGAGACACAATCGGCCTTTATGGCTAGACGTCAAATAACAGATAATATTTTACTTGCTCAAGAGAACTTTCATGCCCTACGAACCAACAAAAGTTGTAGACACACTTTCATGGCTATGAAGACTGACATGAGTAAAGCCTACTATCGGGTAGAATGGAGTTTCCTGGAAGCCGTTATGCTAAAACTGGGATTTTTTAAAAAATGGGTCAAATGGCTTATGTTTTGTATATCATCAGTCTCGTACCAAATTTTGATAAATGGAGTCCCGAAAGGAAGAATTAAACCGTCTCGGGGAATTAGACAAAGAGATCCTCTATCTTCTTTTCTATTCATACTATGCACGGAAGCTCACATATCCCTGCTTAAAGGAGCAGAGGAAGAATCCCGCATCACAGGATTACGAATCGCTTGAGCAAGCCCGAGAGTCTCCCATCTCCTCTTTGCTGACGATAGTCTCTTTTTCTGTAAAGTAGACGTCCTGCAATGTGCAGAGATCTTAAAAATTATCAAAACCTATGGCGAAGCATCTGGTCAACAACTAAATCCCAACAAATCCTCTTAATTCTTTGGGAATAGAGTTGATCACCGAATCAAAAGAGAAATCAAGAGGGCCATCGGCATAACATGCGAAGGAGGTATGGGCATGTACTTAGGACTACCAGAACAAATATGTGGCTCTAAGAAAAAAGTATTTGTATATGTTCAACATCGCCTTAACAACCGTATCAGCACTTGGTCTGCAAAATTCCTTTCCAAAGGAGGGAAAGAGGTTATAGTAAAATCAGTGGCACAAGCCCTTCCAACATATGTTATGTCGTGTTTTCTACTCCCTCAGGGTATCACAGATAAACTCAGGAGCGCTATATCCAACTTTTGGTGGAGTTCCCGATAAAATAGTGGAGGATTACATTGGATTGCCCGGGATAAGATTTGTACTTCTCGAGACTCAGGGGGTCTAGGTTTCAGAGATCTTCACGAGTTCAACCTAGCCCTCCTTGCAAAATAATTGTGGAGGTTGATCCACTTTCCAACATATATCCTTGCTAGAGTATTACGTGGACGTTACTACCGCCAATCATCCCCGAGGGTAGATCGTAAGGCCAGATCCCCCTCGTACGATTGGACTAGCATTATGGCGGCTAAACCCCTGCTGAGATTAGGCCATCAGAAGACTATATGCTTTGGATATAATACCAAGACTTGGAGTGAACCTTGGATTCCAGACAAACCAGCTCGTTTACCAAGATGCCTAGATAGACATATCTGACGAGACCCCCATCTGCTGGTTAAAGACCTCATGCTACACAACTCATCGGAGTAGAATCACTCAAGAATCTGGGAATTATTTCATCCTGAGGATGTCGCCCTAATTCTGGGGTTGAAACCTAGCAGAACTTTCAAAATCAGGATTGTATACGGTTAAATCAGGATACGAGTTACTACACGACACAAACAAAAGAAGACTACAACTCCAATAGATATCTGAGCCGAGCATTACAACTATGCTTAGACAAGTTTAGAAAATCAAGACCCCCGGAAAACTTCAATACTTTATGTGGTAAGCCTTAACGGGGTGTATAACTATTTGCCAACGACTGATTTACCGACACCGGGGAAACGACAAGAGTTGTCCCAGATGTGGTGCACCAGAGGAAACAATTAACCATATGATTTTGAGTGCCCTCCAGCTTTGCAGGTGTGGGCCTTATCGGACTATCCGTCCCTTCCGGGTTATTTCCTGAGTACATCCTTATGCCAAAATATGGATTTCCTATTTGGGAGGGCAAAAGAAAAGGGTCTCCCAATCCACAAAGGGATAAATTCTCGTGGATCATTTGGTTCATTTGGAAGGCTAGAAACGACAAGCTCTTCAATGGAAAAAAGTGTATCGGCCGCGATTACGCTCCAAGTAGCATAATTAGAGGAAGAAAGTTGGCGTTGCGCAAACTTGACTAGAGAAGAAGACGAAGGGGAGACAAGAGATACTACCGAGAATGGAGATATCATCCAACCCGAGCATCCACACATCCCGATCTGCCAAGTGGACACATCTTGGGCAAATCAAGGGCCCACTAGCGGACTCGGATGGTGTCTCACTGATACATCACGTCAGATACACACCGGCAAGCATGGATGCCGAAGAAGCCTCTCACCCTTACATGCAGAGTTCGAGGGACTCATCTGGGCGATGGATTGTTTTATTCAGAAACGTATCCTTAGGGCCCGATTTGAGACGGATTGCTCAAACCTTTTGACGATGACCAACGATCCGATAGATTGACCAGCTTTCCAGTCTGAGTTAGATCACTTCGCAGAACTTAGAAAACATTTTATTTCCTTTGAGCTAGTTTATATTACTCGCTCTTGTAATGATCGTGCTGATACCCTTGCAAAAGCGGCACGAGCACGTAATCATTTATTTTCCCATGTAGATCTCGATGAGTCGGTAGAAAGTATCCGATTTTGGGATATTTTTACCGACCAAATGTGATTTAATATATGGAGTATGTTGACAAAAAAAAATATATGTGAAAAGTTTGTGTATATGATTTTTTTTTTCAACGTACATGGATATGTTTAAATGCATATTTTAAAGATACACTTAGATGTAGATAATGAAAAGCAAGAGGAAACAAATGAGCAAACGATTTATCAAAAACTTTACCAACACTATTACACTAATCTTTATTTATGCAGCTTTATCTCAAATCTTTGTACATGGATATGTTTAAATGCATATTTTAAAGATACACTTAGATGTAGATAATGAAAAGCAAGAGGAAACAAATGAGCAAACGATTTATCAAAAGCTTTACCAACACTATTACACTAATCTTTATTTATGCAGGTTTATCTCAAATCTTTATCTATACAGCTTTCTACTATGCTATAAAGCTTACCGCTCCAGCTTACAGCTCCAGATTTTTAAAAAAGCTAGGTTACCAATCGGACCTAATGAAATATGTTTATATGTGGAATGTTTTTTCGACCTATTTTCAAAACAAAAATAAATTTATTCAAAAAAGACAGATGGTAATCGAGAATGCATCATCTCTTAAATTCGTCTAAGATAACAATTGTTCCATTAAAGGATTGAACACGACGTGCCACATCATTCGTAGTTTCTCGACTCGAATTTTCATCAAAGACGTTTCACGAACCGTGACATACCAACACACATATCAAACAAACCAGATTGTTTTCAATTCTATACTTGGTCATCTTTTCTTCTTTTTTGGGTTCTTGTCATATATAACATCGAAGTTTTAACTTATTCTTTGAATTATTATGTCTTCGGGTGCTAGCGAACCAACAACTTGAAGACATTCTCTCCTTATACTATTACATAATTATCTGGTAAGATAAATAGTTAAACACAGAATTAACGTGAATTGGAGATGAAAAATACTATAATTCCGAAGTTCCGAATAAAACAAAAAAGTGCTTAATTGCATCATTCGTTTGTTCTAATCTGTCTATTTCTACTTTTCACCGCCCGTTTTGAGTTTTCTGGACGTGATATTTGCCTTATGGTGGTCAAATCAGGAATATTCAACGATACTTATCACTCCTTTTAGTTGGTGGAAATCGTGGGACACGATAATTATGCATTGCTATATTTTTTTCCTTCTTTCACTTCAATGAATTGTTGCAATTAGTAAAATCATGGAAAAATGATTCATAGCTACACAAAGTATTGACTAATATGTTGAAAACCATCTCAAGTATAGAAATGTCTTCTAAACTACACAAACTATTATGTAATACATAGTGACATATATCAAGTATATGTAAATATGTTAGAAACTACAAATTAGTGTTCTTTTATAAATATTATTAGTTTGAGATTAATATGCAATTATTTTAAATAAAATCTTATAAAAAAAATCCAAAAGCAAGTTAAGAACATACAAAGTTTAAGAAATCAAAAGCAAATCCATAAAATCCCAAAATTTCTAAAATTACATTAACTTCGAATAAAAATTAAATTTTATTCACATTGTAAAACTTATAAAACTTATAAAATTACATTGCAATTCGTTGTTTAATGTTGGGATAGGAGTAAAAAAAACTAGTTATAATTTTTTATACAAAGAGTACAATTTTTTTGTTGTCAAAAAAAAATAAAAACCAGTCTATTTTATTTTTTTAAGGATTAGGCTAACGGGTCTTTTATTTGTGACCCAATGTTACAAAAACAATTCTCATACAAAAGTGTAATATATGTCATTTATGTGTTTTATTCTAAACTATTGAAATTTTTTCAACTAATTTTAAATATATTTGTCGACAAACATTTAAAAAAATTTTATTTGATAAAATAAATTGGTTTTAAAATACATATATTTAGATTCCTATATACCTTACATTTTCAATTACTTTTTAGAAACTAAGAACTTTTTGAAGTTACAAATTTTTAATAATTTTTGAATTTAACAAAAATAATTTAGTATATTTTAAAAATGAAACTATAATTTAGTTTTTAATCGAATATTTTCATTATTATTTTTTCTTAAATTTTTGTAATTGTATTTGGTGTTTCAATTTATCTCAATTTATATTTTTTAAATTTTCTATTTTTAAGTATTTATTTTGTATGAAATTAATTACAGATTGATCCCTAAATTGATAATATTTTTCAAAAAACACCAATTTGTGGTTTTTAGCATGTTTACATATACTTGGTGCATGTCACCATGTGTTACATAATAGTTTGTGTAGCTTAAAATACATTTCTATACTTTGGATGGTTTGCAACATATTAGCCAATACTTCGTGTAGCTAAGAATCATTTTTCCTAAAATCATTCATTTTTAATCATAAATTCGACCGTCAAGAAAAAAAAAATCATATTATATTGGATTAATCCGCCTTATAACCAAAAATTTAATATTAACCTACGCAAATCTCTACTATCAGTGTTTTGAAAACCGGACAGTCTCTTAAAAAATCATCTATCTAACCGAATTTTAATTGAATCAAAATTTAGATTCAGTTCAACCGAAAAAACCGACCAAAACCAATTAATCGGCGATCCAGGCTGATACCAAAACCCGGTTCAAAGATTGATACAAGAGTAGTGGTAAAAGGCCCAACACCCATACTATGGGCTTGTGAGTCCGAATCGGATCTATAAACCGACCCGACTGTTGACCCGGAGAGATAGAGAGTCCACGCCAACGATCGCCGAATCCCCAGCGAATCGAACATCGTTTCGTCGCTGTAAAATTTCAACGCGAAAATTCTCCATCTCGGAGATTTTTTTTTTTTTTTTTTTTGCAGTTGTTGAAATTTGAAATTCTGTATTCGTGTTATTATATGTGAATGACGGATTCTCACTGCATCTCGTGTTTCTCCGACGCTTCGTGAGCTTTTCCGTTGATCGGAGAGTGACTGGGATCGAGATTTGGAGAGGAAAAGCGATGATAACGAGATCGAATTTAGCAGAACAGCTCAGGGAATATCAGATTAGATCAAAGCATGATTGGGCCTCCGTTTCTTTCTTCTCTTCCACTGCCAATTTCTCTTCTTCAAGGTATCATCACTATTTCATCAGGATTTTGAGATCTGTGGCTTTTGCTCTTTTCTTTTTGCTTTCTGTGATCCTGAGCTTCGTGCAGAGAGTTGTGTTCGTATTAGTGCATTTAGGGCTTTGAATATGGTTTGTGATTTAAATCTCTTTGAAAATTTAGAATTCGTGATATTCAATGTCATTTTGGAATCGTAGATTTCTCACTAGGTCATATCCAACACTATCAAGGGTTTAGATGCAATACATGATTATGCATTTATATATCTAAACTAGCTTCAGATATGATCTAGTATCCATGTCGTTCTTTGTTCTTCTTGGCATAAATTCAAAGTCGAGATAATTGAGTCTTCTGGATTTTATTGTTGTAGCTTGGCAATGAAGATGAAATGAACATTTAATTTCTGGTACTTACACTTTTTTTTTGGCTTTGATCCAGGTTCGATGTCGTAGTCTTTGTCATATGGGAACTAGTGATTTTTGCATTCCTGGTGTTTTCAGCAGTATCACTGTACTTAAGGCGGTTAGAGCTCGCGTTCATCCTGCTTTGTGTCTCCTTACTATTACTCATCTGTATGAAAATCACAAAGCAAGTCAGATTAGCAAGGAAGAAGAAGCGAAGAATGCTTCTTCCTCTCTCTATGTAAGGACCGAAAACCATTTGCAAAGCTTTGATCTTTTTACGCTAACTATTCCCTACCATGGACGCTGTGTCCATATGCATCGATGAAGATAACAGTTAAGCTCAGACTGATTCTACGACGTGTCGCTTCTGGTCCTTAGAAGAATAGACCTCACCTGAGGTAGACAACCAGGAAGTTCCAGGGCTTGTCCTAGACAAAATGATCTCTGGTTAAGCATTTTCACTGTGCAGTCTACGTTACTCGGAACAAAAGATGTCTATAAGGTTCTTTGCTTGTATAAATTGGTTCTGAAATCAGACATGTTTATGGGTTAAACGAAGGGAAAATAGTATGGAGGTTGCATTGTTTTTTCTTTACACGATTACAGAAGATTTTTGTTTATCTGACCATTTTCGATTTGTTGGCTGTAAATGTTTTAAAGAACGGATTGCAGAATTTTCATGTGAGTAGAAAAAAAGAAAAGAAAGAACAATCATGAAAGTTAAAGAGAGAACTAAAAGAAAAAAATGTAGCAAGCAACTTGCTCAAAACCCTCACATGTTTCTATCATCACCACAACTACATCTCTCCTTTGCATTCTGCAACCACTAGAGTATTAATATTTTGCAAAAAATTGTTGATAATAGCTTCTATTAGATGCATTATTATGGTCTGTTAATACACTAGTTTTAGCTATATTTGGTTCACTCAGATTACCAGATAATCAGACATATGTCTACAAAGTTCATTAATGACAAATAAAAAAAATGTTAACAAGATGTATAAAAAAGTTCAAGACAAGTTTATTAGTAACCAATAACCATGTTTAGTCGTTGCTCGTGTTTTAAAACGGAAATAAAGTCTAAAAAGGAGCTAAATCTCTAGATACTTGTAGAAAGGTCAGTACATAAAATTGTGGACAATTTGTTTCTTAACACATGACCACTCTTTTCCCTCCACACATATCAAAGTCCACTTTTTTTTTTAGATTGGTTATATATATAAAGGCATTACTTATGGTTGCACACATATACATAGACACAAGGACAAAACCAGAGCCAAAGTAACACAAACAACAAAAATATATATGAAGAAACTACATTCTAAGGGGATTAGACTCTCAGAGTTGATGGAGAAATGGAGAAAAAGAAAGAAAGGGCATTTCGCGGTGTACACTAAAGAAGGGAAGAGATACATATTGCCACTGAATTATCTCAACCATCCAATGTTACAAGTGTTATTAGAGATGGCTGAAGATGAGTTTGGGACTACCATTGATGGTCCTTTAAAGGTTCCTTGCGATAGAAGTTTATTGGAACATATTATCATGCTTGTGAGAAAGAGTATGTTCCATAATCATGATGATGATTTGGAGAAGTCAAAGGTTTCTTCCACAAGCACGACCTGCAAGGGAGCTTCAATTTCTTCGCTCATTCGTGGACAAAACAAGCTTCAGTCTCTAGTTTCATAGCAATTTGGAGTTGTGAATTTAAAGAAATAGTGTTATGGACATATCGCTTTTTTCGAATTAATATAGTTGTTTTTTGTCTATAGAAACATTGATATTGTAATGAGTCCCTTGGAGTTTTTGTTTTTTTAATAATCCTAACATTCGGGACAAAAAAAAAATGTTAACAAGGTGGATAAAAACGTTGAAGACAAGTTTATTAGTAACCAATAACCATGTTTAGTCGTTGCTCGTGTTTTAAAACGGGAATAAAGTTTGAAAAGGAGCTAGATCTCTAGATATTTGTTGAAAGATCATTACATTTTTTTTTTTTCGAGATTTTTTTTTTTTTTTTCGTTCAGAGACTTTATTAGTATCTTTCTCTGATACATAATTAGATATAATAGTTCAGGTCTCTCAGACTTGGCCCATAACAACAAAACATAATTATTACAAACAAATTGATGGAAATGGAAGCTTGATGGAAAAAAAATCTAACATATTGATTAATCTTTAGGCTGTTTGTAAGAAGTTGTTGAATGCAACTTTTGTTAAAACACCACTTTTTCTCATTATCTTCAAGATGTATGTGTTCTTCTAGCTTCTTTGTCCAACTTTAAGATGTTTATCTCTTTCTTCTAGCTTCTTTCTTCATTAGAAATGTGAGCTGCTTTGTCAAAGAAGTTTCCTATGGTGGTGAAATTAGTGAAATCAGACAGCTCGAATCCTCCTCAAACACGTCTAGCGTATCCTCTGTAGGCTCCTCAATGATTTCAGATCATCATTCAAGGTCTCCGTACTTCGAATATAAGCATTCTCAGAGAAGATGTTTTTGTTACATCCACGATAAAAACCAGTTTGGTAACTTCCTCCTTGATCCATACATAAAATTGTGGACAATTTTTTTCTTAACACATGAACAGTCTTTTTTTTCCACACATACCAAACTCGATTCTTTTTTAGATTAGCACTTATGGTTGCATAAATATACATAGACACAAGGACAAAACCAGAGCCAAAGTAAGACAAACAACAAAAACATATATGAAGAAATTACATTCTAAGGGGGATAAGACTCTCAGAGTTGATGGACAAATGGAGAAAAAGAAAGAAAGTTCATTTTGTGTACACAAAAGACAGGAAGAGATAAGTTTTGCCCAGGCCCGGCCCAGAGGACAAGCGAGTGAAGTCACCGCTTAGAGCCATAAATTTAGAGGGCCTTTTTTAGTTAAATTTTTGTTATAGTTATAATTAAAAAAAATATAAACTTTTTCTACAATGATAATATTCGTAAGATTGTGTTTTTCAAATGCTTTTTAATGTTTATGGTCTTCTCTTAGCAAACATGTTAATTACTCATTTAAAAAAAAATTAATTTGAGACTGAAGTTGATAACAAAATTATTTGCAATCTACCATGTGATAAGAGAGATTGAATGGGTTAGCTTTGTCATTCATTGAAACATAGATGGCTGAAAAACTCGACAACGTGAGTTTAATTAATGATTTTGCAAGCAAAAATACAAGGAGAGCAATATTTCAAAAATAAATTCTATTTTGTTAGTTTTTCTTTTATTTCTTACTAACTATTTGGAATTATAAACGGTTTAATGGAATTTTAATGTATTTTTTATTTAGATCACTACTTTTACGGTATAAAAAAGTACGAAAATTATATTTTTTTACATATATGCATAGGACATCCAAAATGATTGGACCGGTACTGGTTTTGCCATTGGATTATCTCAACCATCCAATGTTACAAGTGTTATTAAAGATGGCTGAAGATGAGTTTGGGACTAGCATTGATGGTCCTTTAAAGATTCCTTGCGATATAAGTTTATTGGAACACATTATCATGCTTGTGAGGAAGAGTATGTTCCATGATCATGATGATGTTATGGCTGGCTCTTTGTTGTGTTTAGATATATATTCTGATGAAGTAGGTTTAACAAAGGTTGGGGTTTGACTTTTTGCAGGAGGTAGACCAGATTGAAAGGCTTTGCAAGGATAAACCATTTGATCAGACGGTAATAATAATTCATCATGCAGTGGCTATGATTAGAAATACGTTGGCAATAATAATTCAGCTGCCTTGTGGTTTTAATGAAGGTTCTTGGGGGAATCGGAGAGTGATGAGAGTGGTGGATCATGCGGAGGATCAAGCCGTGGATCAGTCGGTGGATCCATCGACGATCGTCGTGATGAGAGAGCGATTAGTTTAGAGATTAACAAGAAACGGAACTACGAGCGACAGCCCGTTACTGTCCGCTTACTCGAACATGATGATGAGGATAAGAATTAAAAATGTTCAGGTTTTCATAAGAACGGGTTGTTTGTGGTTATCGGTTTCTCGGGGTGGGATTGAGTAAATAATAACGTAGTAGTGTCAATTTTATGGATTTTCTCAGTTTTTGTCAAACCCTACTTCATTATGTGAAACTAGTTCTCTGTGTTGAGGACTTGATAATTATGCATTGCTATGTTTTTTTTCCTTTTTTCACTTCAATGAATTATTTCAATTAGTAAAATGATTCATTTTTAGATCATAAATTCGACCGTCAGAAAAAGAAATTTTTTTTATATTATATTGGATTAGTTTGCCTTATAACCAAAAAATTAATAATTCATCAACTACTAGTCAGTTACCCTAAATTTAGTGATTAGGATTGTAGCAAATTATCCCTATTATATTTGTGTGGATATGAGGTTAATGTGCCTAATTGATGAACCTACGCAAATCTCTACTATATCAATGTTTATAAAACCGGATGGTCTAATTAAAAATCATATCTAATCGAAATTTGATTGAATCAAAATTTAGATTTAAGTTCAACCGAAACAACCAACCAAAACCAAATTAATCGAGCCTATTAAGTAAGGGTGTCAAAATGGGTTATTATCCATGGGTTACCCGAACCCACCCGCAGTTTTAGTGGGTAAGGGTTATATTTTTTTACCCATATAAATAAATGTGTTTCGTTGGGTTACCCTATTGGGTTCATGAGTTTAATGGGTAAACCCATTAGGGTTATGGGTTACCCACAGGTTAAACACAAAATATAAAATAATATATATATATATATATATATATATATATATTCTTTTAATAGATTTATATAAATTAGCCTAGGGTTTTCCGGTTTTCTTACGTAAACAAAAATTAGGGTTTTCTAATACTTATATAAATAGGAGCCGTTCTCTACCTCTATTCCTATCTAATTCTCAGAGCCTTATATAGTCTACATTCTTATCATCTAAGTCTGATCATAACCCCCTAGCATGTCGTTTCCTTCGTCCAACACTGGTTTGTATTGCTTTTCATTGTTATTTGGTTTTCCAAGTGATGAAAAAGGTAAATCATTTATATTTACTATATTAATACTAGTTGCTAAATTATCTAAGTTAGTAATATACTTTTCTTATTATTTGTAGACATTGAAAGTGATGATGAAAACAATGAACCAGATGGATCTAAGGAAGGAGAGGAACCGAAAAAGATTGAAGTGCTTTTTAAAAATAGTTTTATTGATTTTATGGTTTTTCTGTTTTATTGGTTTTATGATTTTACTAGTTTATTTTAAGATACATTGGTTTTATGGTTTTTCTATATTATTGGTTTTATGGTTTCTTTCTTGTTTAAGTTAAAAAATCTTGTTGGATTTATAATAATTTATTAGTTATATGTTGGGTTTTTATAAGTTTATTGTGTGATTCGATATATATATGAGTACCCATTTAACCTATTAAGCCAACAGGTTTCATATAAATGGGTTTAGGTATGAAAATTCTACCCATATAATAAATGAGTTGGATTAAACCCGCCCACGAAAATCTCGAACCCATGCGATTTTGGGTTGGGTAGGGTTGGGTCGGATTACCCATTTTGACACCCCTTCTGTTAAGTTGTGAATTAGTGAAACTTCTGAACTTTATTGTATTTGTTTGGGCCTAGGCCTATTAAGTTGAGGCCTTATCGAAAAAGTCACACAACTCACTCAGATGCTTGAAACGAATCTCAGGTGAGAGAGATTGTCAAACTCAAATCGTCTGAAATCTAGGGTTTGGAGAAAATGGGAGGAGGACACGGCGGAGGTATAACTTACAAAGGAGTCACCGTGCAGACTCCCAAGACGTGGCACTCCGTCACCGGAAAAGGCCTGTGCGCCGTTATGTGGTACTACATTTTCTCTTCCTCAATCATCGATTTTGATTTTTTTTTTGGGACTTTCTCTTTTTCAAATCTCGATTCAAAGCTAGATCTATCAGAAAGGTTAATTGATTATCTGTATCGAAGATCCGTTTGTGATTGAAATGAAAAATTGGAAAAAGGGATATATCGAATTTAGGATCAAAGGCAATCATATTTTTAAAATTTGGATTACTTTGATTGCTAAAATGTTTAATTTCATATGTAAGAAGAAGTAAGAACATTCACATCTTAAGCTCAATTTTTGTTTTTGGTTTGTTTAGGTTCTGGATTTTGTACAGGGCAAAGAAAGATGGTCCAGTAGTAATGGTAAGACTCTCTTAACTTTTTTTTATCTTTGCTTCATTCTTTGTATAGTTTTAAAGTTTTTTATTTTTGATTGTTTCATTTCTACTTCTTCAATGGTGGTTAAATGTGATATTTGTATTGGCAAATGTTAGGGATGGAGGCACCCGTGGGATGGCCATGACGATCACGGTCATGGTCACGGTGATCATCACTAGGTAATGTATGTATTAGCAATGTTGATCGAATCATCAAAGTTCTCATTTTTACGCAAATTATTATTGGTGATGGTACATTGCTTACTAAGTGATTAGGCAGCAGTTCCTCAGTGAAAGTTAATGCCTATGCATAAAGTTGATTAGGAATACTAATTTGTCATTTGCTAGCAAGATCTCTTTGATGTGACGTGTAGTTAGATTTGAAGAAAGATCGTAGCTTTAGTCCGGAGTTAGTTCATACAAATGGTGAAGTTTTAGACGATCTTTAACTTCTCTTTTTGCTATCCTTGATTTGTATTTTGTATAATGAATTATTAAGTTAAGTGAATGACAATTATCTTGAAAGTTTGGTAATAGTTTAGTGGCACATTTTGAGATTTCTATGCTCTATAATGAATTATTAACCTTCTTGGAGGTTTAAGTGAATGACAATTGACTAATTATCTTGAAACTTAGTTAATAGTTTAGTCACATGTTCTGAGTTTTCTGTGTTGAGGCATGTCATTGATTTGTAGTTAGCGAAACAATGGTCGTGCTATATAATCCTCGAGTTCACCATGCAACGTTATAAGCATTTGCTCAGATCACTTGAGAGTCTGAGACTAAATCTGGTTTTGGGTTTGTTGCTAGGTCTCATCAAACCTTTGAAGATCATGACGAAAAAATGGGCCGTCTCTTGTTTATTTTCAGCTTCATATGTCTAAATAAAGAGAACAGTGAAGAAGACATAAATTGTTTTTGTTCACAACATTGTAAGACTTCATGTTTCTGTTTTAAGCTGCTACTTGGGTTGTTCTTGCTGATGGGAGTGTTGTTTTGCTGTCTATTGTCTACAAATGAATTTGATTGCCAGTTGGATCCAAGTATACAAAGTGACTTATGATCTATATTTATTAAATAAAATGGAAATAATCATGTGTTAGTATGACTATTAAATTTGTAAGGATGTTTCTGATTTCAATCTCCAGTTTTTAACATTTGTCTAAGCAAATTTCCTCTTTTTTGTTTAACAGGTATTGTATCTTTTTGAATATTCAAGAAATTAGAACAATTTTTTTGAATATTCAAGAAATTAGAACAATTTGCTAATTTAAAACTGATTGTCACAAATAATCTGATTATTTTAACATACCAAAAAAATGATGCGTATGGATAATGTTTAGAAATCAACCTAACGTGAATCTATCGCCGGACACAAACATAATCTAGCTGGTAAGAATATTAAGAAGTGAAACTCGTGTGTGAATCAGTCGTCGGAAAATAGACTCCAATTCTATCTCAAGCTCTTCAACAGCAATCTCCGCGGCTTCCAACCTCGTAGTCGCGCTTTGCACCGCGGTCTCATCCCATACATCATCTAACCAATACGAAGATCGAATCATAAAAATCGAAGACAAAGAACCTTTACTCGATCTCTTCTCTAACCAAGGAATACAACCAAGTGAGAACAGAGATTCAACCATCATCACAACGACTCTTCTCACTTCTTTCAAAACTTCTGATACAAACAGAAGGCTATGTTCTATTGGCATTGCTTCTCTTCCTCCTCCTTCACTTCTTCCTTTCATGTTCTTCAAACAGTTTAAGCATTTTAGTGTCTCTTTCTTGAGTTTGTTCTTGTACCGATTATACGCAGCGATCTTCTCGTTGACATCTGATGATTCGTTGCCTCGTAGAGTTAGTTGTAGATCTTGCAAGCTGCGTATCACGAGCGTCATGACATCTTTTGATACGTTGCAAATGTCTAACATCCTCAATGAAGCTTCTGATACTTGTTCCATCCATTTCTCCTGTCCTTGTTGAGACAGAGATTCTCTTGTTTTCGGGCAGTGATCGAGGAGATAGTTTGCGCACTCGTGTAGCTCTCTCAATCCCTCGAAGTTAATCTGAGCCATATAGACCTTTAGTATTTTCAATATCCTTAGCTAGGAACCTAACCAAAAAAAGAACTGAAATGGTAGTTTTTTTTATCTAAAACACAATTGGTATTGGTTTTTAGGGTATTTGAGAGTGTAATACTGAAGATTAGAGATATAGATGTAATGAGTAAGAGGGAGATTATATATAGATGTGAGTGATCAAGAATTATGGAGGTAAAGGAAAGTACAAAGAAGGATCCTAAATTTGGGTTTATTGTACGGACGTGGACATCTGTGGAACAGCTCAAATTTGGAGGTATTATCAAATTAATGATTTAAAAGATAAAACTATTGAAAATATGTCTCAAGGAACCTTCGTTTGTACGTAGGAGACACTCGTGGATTAGGGTACAATAGTGGATTTGTTTAGATATTTCTGTTTATAATAAATAGTTTAAAAGTATATACATACCATGCATGCACGAGTGACGGTGCCAGGCTGTGTCGATAAATTGCAACAATTTTTGTAATTTGAAGGGACGAACATTAAATGAGATGATTGATGTTCTTTTTTTTTTGCTAAAGAGATGATTGATGTTTCAATTTTAGATCAGAGTTTAAATATTGTGTTACGTGTTTATTAGGATGTTTATGTATCAAAGATAAATATAAGATCATTAAGATCTAACATTATATATTTTTTACTACATTCTAGTGAAAAATGTAGATTTTTTTTACTTTCGATTCGTATATATATATATACGGGAATCGATCTAAGGCAATATATGCGATTCAGTGTAAACCTCCTACCAATAATATGTTTCTAAACCAAGCAAACTACATTCACACATAAAACAAAAATTACATTTCACGAAATCAAATACACATAATTTCAGATTTCTCTCTAGCTATAGTACCTTGACGGCTCGACCTACATTAATGGTACTGCTATATTAGATTTTGTGATTAAAATCTTCATATCTTAGGTTAGTTTCAACAAATTTAAATCACAAAAATATATAATTAGATTCATATCCCTCCAAATGCATTCATTTTATTCTGTTTGTTAGAGAAGCAATCTTATTATTCGATTTGGTATAGCTACACGACTATAACGATTCAATCAATCATGCATTGCAATCGCATTATATACTTTTGTTGTCAGCATCATGTATTATTGTATAGAGTATATACATTATTACATAATTTGACTAATTTCTTAGCAATTATTGTAACTAATTAGCTCTCTTTTTTTCAAGACACCTCTACAAAAATAAACTTAGGCCCATTAAACCCAATCTAATAAGCCCATTATCTCAAATTCACTGCTGCTCTGTTTTTGCAAAAACTTTGGATGAGAAAACCAAGTGATGTGCTCACTATTGTGAATCTGTGATTGTTTAATCTACTGTAATATTCACAAAAACTGAATAATTGATCAAAATTACATTAATCAATCTCAAATATTAAGCATATTTAGAAGAGAAACTCTTGTCTTCAACATTTTTTTATACACACACTCCAACTCTTTCTCTGTTTCTTCAATCTTTTGCTCTGTATCTCTCAACTTCTTAAGCTCCTTAAAATACTTTGTAATGTGTTGATCTTATTCACTTTGCTATGACATGTATTTATACACTTTGCTATTTCCTATTCTATGATATCATGATAACCTCAAATCTAGGATTTATATGTATCCTTTCCTATTACCCCCCCCCCCCCCCCCCCCCCCCCCCCCCCCCCCCCCTCAAGTTGGTGGTGAGAAATTGCGAACACCAAACTTGGACAAAAGTTTATCAAAAGATGGTTTCGGTAATGCTTTGGTGAGAATATCCGCCACTTGTTCTTTGGTAGAGATGTGTTCCGTCGTGATAAGCCGATCTTGAACCGCATCACGAACTTGATGACAATCCTTTTCAATGTGCTTGGTCCTTTCATGGAAAACCGGATTTTTCGCAATGTGAATTGCAGATTGGCTGTCACAGTAGAGCTTCATGGGAGCCGAATGATCGAATCCAAACTGGAGAAGTAAGTCCTTAAGCCATTTGAGTTCTCGAAGTGTAAAGGCCATACTTCTATACTCGGCTTCAACAGAGGAGTTAGACACGGTTTCTTGCTTCTTCGTCTTCCAAGCAATAGGTGAGGAGCCCAAAAACACTACAAACGCACTGAGTGAACGACGAGTGAGTGGACAGGAAGCCCAATCCGAGTCGCAATAAGCTGTGATAGAGAGATCACAGTCTGAACGAAGAAGAATACCCTGCGCAGGACAACCTTTGAGATAACGAACGACCCGTAAAGCTGCTTCCCAATAAGCAACAAGAGGCGCTTGCATAAATTGAGACAACAGATTGACAATGTAGCTTAACTCGGGTCTTGTAATGCTGAGGTAGATTAAACGTCCGACTAAACGACGATATAGGTGCGGGTTTTTCAACTCGGGACCAGTTTGAGAAGCCAATTTATGATTCAATTCGACGGGAGTGCCAACTGGTTGAGCGCGCAAAAGACCGACTTTAGAAATAATGTCTAGTGCATACTTTCTTTGAGAAAGACAAATTCCATCTGGTCCACGGGAGACCTCGATACCCAAAAAATATTTGAGACGACTAAGATCCTTCATGTGAAAACATGATCGCATATAACTCTTGAATCACTCTACTTCCAATAGGCTATTTCCCGCAATGATTAAGTCATCGACATAGACCAAAACATGAAGAACAACACCATTTTGAACAAAGGAGAATAAGGAGTAGTCAGGATAGCTTTGCTTGAACCCAAATTGACGCAAGGCTGTTGTTAACTTAGCAAACCAACACCTCGGTGCTTGGCGAAGACCGGATAAGGACTTGCGAAGACGACAAACTTTGGTGGAGTCAGAAGCTTCAAAACCCGGTGGGAGCTTCATATACACCTCCTCCTCTAAATTACCATGAAGAAATGCATTATGGACGTCCATTTGATGAACCTCCCAGTTTTTAGCAGTAGCCACAGCAAGAAGAAATTGAACCGTAGTTAGCTTAACAACCGGAGCAAATGTCTCGGTAAAATCGGTCCCTTCCTGTTGAAGATTTCCCAACGCAACCAACCGAGCTTTATGACGCTCCAAGGTACCATCATAATGATATTTAAGTTTGTAAACCCATTTGCTACCAATCGCCTTCTTTCCCGGAGGCAAAGAAACAATCTCCCAAGTATCATTGTTTTCAAGAGCAGTAATCTCGAATCCCATGGCTTCACGCCATTCTTTGATTAAAACAGCCTCTTTATAATTCTTAGGTTCAATACCAGCAGTAATGGCAGCCATAAAAATCTTGTGAATCTCGGAGAAACGTTCATCAGAGACATATTTAGTTATAGGATAACGAGTCTTACCTTCCGTTTTAGAGGAACGAGAATCAGTGAGACCAGGTGAAGACGTAGAGGGGGGGTGTAGCTTGTGCATTGCTGATGATAAAGTCCTTAAGTAAAACAGATTGTTTCTTGTTACGTTGCCCTTTACCGAGGAGTTATGGGAGTCCCGGGGAAGGAGGAGATTCAACAGGTGGAGAAACAGTAGTAGGAGGAGATTCAACAGGTGGAGAACCAGTAGTAGTAGGACTAGAGGACGCATGAGAATCATCACCAGAAGAAATCTCGGTCACTGGTGGTGACGATGCAACGGTCACTGGTGGAGAAGAAGTCTTGTTCACCGGTGAAACAGTCGGACAAGAGGAGTCTTCTAGTGGAGGAAGAATCCAATCATCACCAAGAAGATCCATGGATTGATTGTGTACAGTGGACTGAAGCGATGATGAAGTTGCAAAGGGAAAGACATCTTCTTGGAAGACAACGTCTCGACTCACAAAAAAATTTTCGGTTTCAAGGTCATAAAGACGCCATCCCTTTTTACCGTATGGGTAACCAATAAAGATGCAACGGCGGCTGCGAGTTCCAAATTTGTCTTTGTCACGAGAGCGATGATGAGCGTAACAAAGGCAGCCAAACGTTCGAAGCATAGCGTAAGATGGTCGTTTGCCAAAAAGTATTTCATATGGAGATTTTCCTTGTAGAACCGATGAAGGTGTTCGGTTAATTAAGTGAGTTGCAACAAGTATACTTTCTCCCCAAAATTTCACCGGTAATTGTCCTTGAAAGAGACATGCGCGCGCAACATTCAGGATATGTCGATGTTTCCGTTCCACCCGACCATTCTGTTGCGGTGTATCCACACACGATGTCTGATGCATAATGCCGTGTTCTTGAAAGTATGTTGTTAAGCATATGAACTCAGTGCCATTGTCACTGCAAAAATCTTTAACCGATTTCCCAAATTGTCTCTCACTCATGGCACAAAAATTCTTAATAAGCTGAGAAACTTCTGATTTTTCGGACATTAGAAACGTCCAAACAGAGCGGGAGAAATCATCAACCAAAGTGAGAAAGTAAACCGATCCACAGGTGGAAGGTTGGCGGTATGGACCCCAAACGTCGCAGTGAACTAAAGAAAAACATTCCGTTGTTTTATTAATACTAGTAGGAAAAACATCACGTGTTTGTTTAGAACGAAAACAAATATCACAATTCTTAATCGCCTCTAAATCCATATGAGAACGATCACATTCAGGTAAAGAAAGCAAAACACCAGTAGAAGGATGTCCTAAGCGACGATGCAACAAAGCTCCAGATGTAGAATCATGCGTGGCTTTATTGACACGAGCAGCACAGACACCCGTAAAGTAGTACACCCCCTCACGGTCTTCACCCGCACCAATCAAAGTTCTCGTAAAACGGTCCTGTAAGAAACACAAAGTATCCGTGAATACCGCAATGCAACCAGTATGCTTGAGAAGTTTAGAGACAGAGATAAGAGTGCAATCAAAGTCAGGAACATAGAGCACATTAGGAAGTGCATAATCAGAATTTAACACCAAAGTTCCTCGCTTTGTTGCTCGGGAACCGGTTCCATCCGGAAATATTACCGGAGAGGGAGTGATGGATTCAACATTAGTCAAAAGAGATTCATCACCAGTCATATGATGTGAAGCTCCAGTATCAATAATAACATCATTGAGATTAGTTTTACCAGACAGTTTTTCGGAAGATTGATCGGGACGTTGAGATTGGAGCAACGAAATTAGTTGAGCAATTTGATCTGTTCCACCCGAGAGTTGTGTTGAGACTTGAGCATTGTTGGCTCTGCCACGACCACGACTACTAGTAGGAGGAGGTCTACCGCCACGATTGTTACCGCGACCACGAGCAGAGCCACCACGTCCAGAAGAAACCGTAGTGTCTTGGCGATTTTGTTCAAAAAACCAGTCAGGATATCCATGTAAGACGAAGCACTCACTCACATCGTGTCCTTTGCGATTGCAATGAGTGCAAAGGAGAGAAGAACGATCACGAACCCGAGGTAAAGAAACTGCAGCAGCTTGAGTTGAGGATGGAGTTTGGACCGAGAATCCAATCGCCTCTGTTTTCACAACTTCTTTGGACCGTGAGGAGTTGAGATTTTGTTCTTCTCGAACCACACGTGAGTAGACTTGATAGAGATCGGGCAGTGGATCTTCTTCGGTAATAGACGAACGTATGGTTCGAAAACGCTCATCTAGACCAAAGAGGAATTGATGAACACGATCATCCTCTCGTTCTTTTGCGATGTCAGGAGCTGCTTCACATCGACAAGCTCGGCTAGTTTTGTAGTTCTGGAGTTCTTCCCAAAGCTTGGTCAATCTTCCATAGTAAGTAAGGACAGGCTGTCCGTCTTGCTTACAAGCTGAGATTTCGTCCCGTAGAAGCTGCTTGCGTACACCGTTGCCAACAGAGAAACGTTCACTACAAGAAAACAAGACATTTTCTGACGGCCGTCGGAAAATCCGTCGGAATTTTATGACGGATGTATGACGGATTTATGACGGATTTAGTTTTTTTTTTCTTCAATTTAAATTAAAAAAGGCAATCCGTCATAAATCCGTCAGAAATTTACGACGGATTTATGACGGATATCGTATACCGTATACCGGATATGAGGTATACGGATACGGTATCCGTCATAAAATTCTGACGGATTTATGACGGAATGCCTTTTTTATTTAAATTAAAAAAAAAGAATCCGTCATAAATCCGTCATAAAATTCCGACGGATTTATGACGGAATGCCTTTTTTTATTTAAATTAAAAAAAAAAGAATCCGTCATAAATCCGTCAGAATTTTCTGACGGATTTATGACGGATATATTTTTTTAATTTAATATTATAGTTTTCTCGGTATAAAATTAGGGTAAAATCCGTCAGAAATCGCATTTTAACAAGTACATCGCATGACATGAACTCTCAAATTAAAATGTCAAATTCTAAACAAAACAAAAACACACATTATTCTACCTCAAAAAACAAGCTTCATTTACACATTCTCTTACAAAAGTTATAATGAAACCAAGTTATTACGTTTTCAGAAGCAATTTAATATAGGTGTATGAACAAGAATTAAGATAATTATATGTAATTAACCTATTGAAATATCCAGAAGCAAATTAACCACTCTTCAAAATAAATATTTCAATTTCCAATGAAAAAGTTATCTTTTTTTATTTTATTTTATACCGAGAAAAATAAAATATTATATATAAAAAATAAATTTGATGTTTTTGTGTATTCTTCTCCAATGGTAAACTTCAAATGAAACTTCAAAATATTATGTGTTTTTACATTATAGTCATAAACATTACATATAATTATTTAAAGTTATAAAACTTTTATTTATAAGTAACTATAACACATATATTATACAAAACTTATATTAATTTATGACGGATTTATGACGGATTGAGTTTTTTTTTCTTCAATTTAAATAAAAAAGGCATTCCGTCATAAATCCGTCGGAAAGTTATGACGGATTTATGACGGATTTCCGTATTCCCACCCATTTTAATTAAGCCGATGTGTAGGCGGTAAAAATTAGGGTAAATCCGTCGGAATTCCGACGGATTTACCCTAATTTTATACCCAACCACACATTCTCTTATTTGAGGAGGAGGAGGAGAAGAAGAAGGAGGAGGAGGAGGAGAAGGAGGAGGAGGAGGAGGAGGAGGAGGAGGAGGAGGAGGAGAAGGAGGAGGAGGAGGAGGAGGAGGAGGAGGAGGAGGAGAAGAAGAAGAAGAAGAAGAAGAAGAAGAAGAAAGAAGAAGAAGAAGAAAATAAACTAACCGGCGGAAATTCTCCGGCGGAAAACTCGCTGCCGGAAAATTCACCGGTGGAGAATTTTTTTTTAAAAAAAAATTGAAATTTTCCGACGGATTTCCGACGGATACGGTATCCGTACACGGGGATATCCGGTATACGGTATACGGTTACAGAATCCGTCATAAATCCGTCGGAAACAAATTTCCGACGGATTTTCGACGGTGTTTTTTTTTTAATCCGTCATAAATCCGTCATAAATTTCTGACGGATTTATGACGGAACTCAATTTCCGACGAGATAGAACCGACCGTGGAATACCGTCGGAATACCGTCGGAAAAGCCCCTTTTCCGACGGAATTCCGACGGTTTTGGCCGTCAGAAATCACCCTGTTTTCTTGTAGTGGTTTGCGAAGGCTTTCCCAAAGTTCAGAAGCTTGGGAAACAAAAGAGATTGTGGATCGTATAGAAGGTTCGATGGATGTGCGTATCCAACCAATTATCATCGAGTTTGCAGCTAACCAAGCGGCTAACTCAGGATTCGATTGTGGCTTTGGAATAGAGCCATCAATAAAACCGAGCTTTTGCTTTGCTTGAAGAGAGTTTCGCAGCTCGGTTGACCACTCGGGGTAATTGTTTTCTTTGAGAATCACAGAGGATATCAAAGCTCCTGGGTTGTCGGAGGCATTGAGAAGGTACGGAGATGGGGTCGACGTTGTGTTGGTGAGGGGTGGAGTCATCGAGGAGGTGGAGCTTGATTCGGTCATAGTGAATTGCAGAGAAGATAGATGTGGTGGTTTTGAAAAACGGCGGCGGCGGCGGCTGTGCTAGGGCAACAACGGCGGCGGCGGCTTTAGAAGTAGAATTAGAAGAAAAAATTAGGTCTTAGGATCTTATGCTCTGATACCATAAAATACTTTGTAATGTGTTGATCTTATTCACTTTGCTATGACATTTATTTATACACTTTGCTATTTCCTATTCTATGATATTTCCATATATCATGATAACCTCAAATCTAGGATTTATATGTATCCTTTCCTATTACTCCTCTACGTCAACTTCTTGATTCTTCTTACTAAACATCCTCGAAAAAATTGTTCGTGCTCCGCTTCTCGATCTTTGCGTAGAATCGCACACTACTTCGACCAATAAAGAAACCAGAACGTTAAAACTCGCTTCTTCGACTTTCTTCATCACATTAATCTCATCTCCATAATCTCTCTTTTTCTTATTCTTCATATTATCCTCTCTTTTCTTCAATTCTTTGAGGATCTTTTTGCTAAGGGCTCTTCTCTTAAACACATACGCGTCGATCTCACGATTCAAGAAAGCTTCTTGATCTTCTCTTAATTTGGTTTTGACCAAATTCCTTCTCAAGCTTGATTCAAGTTCTCTAACTTGTTCTTTGATCTGCATCAAAACGTCTCTGATCGTGCAACAGATATCAAGAACCTCGAGAAACCCATCGAAATCGGGGAAAGCTTTTCGGGTTTTCGTTGTTTGAAAACGGAGGAAATCTTCGACAACCTCGTACAAGTTCTTTAAAACTCCGAGTTTGTAACAAGAAGAAGAGTTTGGTTTTTGTGTTAGTATCAGAAGATGATCTTCGATGGATCGAGACAGAGGATTGAGATCTTGAGGCCAGCTTGTTGAACGCACGTGTGCACTAGATAATGATGAAGTAGAAGCCATGGATGGATGATGATTCACTCTATAGAGAAAGTAATATATAGTCAAGAAAAGCTATCAATTTTCTCATAAATACTCTCACCAATATATTTGTGTGCACGTAGGTAAGTCAATAAACGAATATAGATACAGACTGGAATTAGCTGTTTTGATTGAGTTTCTTCCGACAATCAAATCCATACTTTTAGTTATATATATATATATATACATTCACTCTTCTTCCTAATTATTTTTGTTATCAACCATAATTTTTTCTCACTTTTGGTGTATATTTTTTCTTTTAATTTCTAATTAGATTTATGAAGTTTTCTTAGTTTTGTTTCGTTGTTGATATAATGTAAATATAATTAGAAATGAAATTGTGAGGTATGACAAGATCAAAAACAAGGTTTACATACTACTCAATCCGAAGGAGCATTAGAGCTTTCTATGGAGTTGATCACTTCCATGTCGATATATAACTTGCGAAAGTATCAGCTTTTGGTTGTGGAGGACATTGTTCCTCTGTTTCCATATATGGAAACTGTAGCTTGAGCTGCAACCTTTCCTGATCCGAGCCATCGTCCAAGTTTTCCTAGTTCCTACAATATTTTGTTGCATTCCCTTGATTAGTTGATTTAAAAGATCATGAGCATTATATCCTTAGTGCTCTATATAATACTTCAAACTTTAAACAACATAAAAAAACAAATCTTGAACAAAATAATTATAACAAATCTTAAAATGGATTAGTTTGCAAATTTCATTTTAATGGTTACTAGACATTCTTTTTCTTTTTTGAGAAAATGGTTACTAGACCTCTTAATTGCATGTGCAGCAAATTTGAATGGGCTACGAATAAATGAAATGAAACCAACAAGACACCACAACTGTTGGATGCGACGTCGTTTTCCAATCCCAGCAACCTTTATTATAATAATGCATAGAGATTTCATATAACAAGAAATGTCCAAGTATACCATTTGCATATTATATATTATACGCATTCATGCAGTATAATTATATTTGCCCAATTTGCACGAACGGAGAAGACTTATATTAATCAAAACCATCGACAGAGTTGATCTTTGTGACAACCTGATATATATATGTTTAAACGTTATCATATACTCCCTTCGTTTGTTTTTAAGTGATGTTTTTGGAGTTATTTTTTTTCACAAATAAGTGATGTTTTCACTTACCAATACACAATTAATTGACTTTTTAGTGTTTTTAACTCTTTAAATTCTGTAGATTAAATTTTTATTGGTTAAAATGTCTTGAACAAATAACAAGATAAATTTAATGATTTCTTAATAAAAATGTAGAAACCTTAAATATCATATAAAAACATACGGAAGGAGTATATCAGATTATTATGTCTAACTTTATATCAAATAATATTTCTCGTATGGTTCTAATATATATATATATATATATATATATATATATATATATATATATATATATATATATATTCACATAGGCAATCACTTATGAAAACAAAAAAGAATAGCATTATTTCCCACTGCCCATACAAAATTTTAGCCAATTTGACCTACCAGTTCTAGTTAGTCCCATTCAGGGCCGGCTTATTAGGGGACATGTGGTGCGATCGTCTCCGGCTCTATCACATGTCCTAAGAATTAAGGGGCTAAAAAATTTTAAATTTTATTTTTGAAAATAATTTAGATAAAACTTAATTATAAATAAAATAAAAAAACTCATAAATATTTTTATAATGTATTTAATTGTTTATTTAACTAAACCTATAAAAAGATATTTTAAAATTTTAGTAGTTAGCAAAAAAAAGTTTTTTAAAAAAGTTAAATTCAAAGGGTTTAAAAAAAATTTCGCCCTAGAGCCCATAATAATTTTGAGCCGGCACTGGTCCCATTGACATTACACTCATTATCCACAAATCAAATTCTTACGATAAGCCTACTTGGCATTGAGACCTAACTTACCACAGATTCAACACAACTTCTCAATTTCTCATACTCATGTAAAGTTGCTTAGACATCGAGTATGCCACTGCCCGAACCTGCCTAGACATCGAGTAGTTTAAGAAAAAGAAATCTTTCACTACGATGGAGACTACACATATGATAGCTGATATTCTGAATGATACCATGAATTCATTAAGCAACTCTCCAAAAAACCATTTAAATATAATATAGACCAAATTGTTTGACAATTCTCAAAATTCATGATTGTAAATTAATTAATGAATGGGGTACCTCATATGTGAAATGATTAGAGTTAAACCATTTGATGTCTCGCGTTGTGTATGCATGTGTAAATATTGATAAAAATTAGTTCAAAAAGTGTGTTTCATAACAATTAAAAAAATAATAAAAAAAAACTTTAAATATGTTTTGTTTTCAAAATGTTAATCAATGATAACAAAAATAGGTAAAAGAGTACTTAGATACAAAATAATGGATTTGATTTGACTAAACAAGATTAATGTAAAACAAAAGGAATATAGTGAGGGGTGAATTGCAAAAATAACCAAGAAAACAATAATAATTAGGAATGTAACCAAAATTAACCTACGTAGCATAATTATATTCATATGATTTAGGTTAATTGGTTAGGTTTTGAATTATAGTTTTTTTCTAGGTTATTCAGCCCAATTTCTCTATAGTGAGATACACCATAGAGATATGTTCATTGATTTTCTCCTGAACTTAAAACAACAATTCCTCTTTTGATTATAAAAAGGAACCCGATTACACGACTCATAAGCTCTTGTTTAACAAATCGCTATGGGGCTATAAATGGGCCTATGTATAAATATGGAATGGCCCATTCGTTAGGGTTCATAAAATGCGCACATTATTGATATCATTGTGGGAACTGCATGTTGTTTTGAAATATTAAACATGGGTGACATATTTGTGAAGCATGAAATGAGCCGTTAATTTTTAATCAAAAAATATACTCCCTCCGTTTTATTATATAGAATTTTTAAGAAAACTTTTTTAGTTTCATTTTATAAGATGTTTTACTAGTTTCTATGCAGATTTTAATGTGATTTGATAATTTTGTCATTTTAAATTCCGTAGTCTTATATATGATTGGTTGAATTATAGTTTTAATTAATTTTAAAATGAGATTTTGTTTGTATTTATTGTTTTCTTAATTATCGCGAAATAAATCAAAACATCTTATAAAATGAAACGGAGGGAGTATATATATATACGTATATTTGTGAATTATAAAACCAAAATTTTGTGTCACACATGATTTGAGCCGGCGACACAATAATAATAAGCTACACCGTTTTTCTTTTTGGCATTTTCGTCACGAAGTAAAATGCTATGGCCATGTTTTTCTGAAGAGAAATAGAGAATAGATCTAACTGTAACTAAATTCCATTTAGAATTTGTATAAATTACAACGACTATCAAACAATGAACACATTACTAAATTATGAACTTGTGACGTAACAAAAAAACATTCAATTATAAAATCATTCGTCACTTGATCTAAAGGATAAAACCTAACGTCTAAACTAAAACAACTATATACGTGTTGACAAAAATAACCAACTATACATAATTGATGTATAACAAATAGCTAGTAGTGACCAATAATTGGGTAAGATATTAGAAGCCCTTAATTATTAGGAACATATAAAGTTCATGTTTTAATTATTATCTCTTCTCTAAAGGCATGTTCAATGGTGACATTTTGGGATCTTATGGGGTGTTCTTATAATATAAAATTATTAAAATGGTTGTAAAAGGAAGAAAGAGAGTGTTTTTATGGGGTATATTGAGTGTGTGTTTAAATATAAAATTAATAAAAATTGAGTAAAAGGAAGAGAGAGTATTTAAAAGGGAGAAAGAGGAATCTAATATTGGATCTTTTGGAGAATGTGTTTAAAAGGAAAAAAGAGTGTTTAAATATAAAATTAATAAAAGTTGAGTAAAAGGATGAAAGAGAAGATATAAAGTTGATTAAAAGGAAGAGAGAGTGTGTGTTTTAATAATTTTATATTATAAAAACACCACATAAAATTCCGTGAAATCTGCATTGAACATGACCTAAATGGTATTAACTTTTAATTGGGTCCTAAATTAATCAACGTCTAATCATTCATTGATGACCAATATCCCTTTTCCATCTGTGTTATCTTCTTTGTTGGGAGTTGGCTTGAAGTCATGACCCAATCCAAGTTGTCAGTTTATGCATCGTTGTAATATAAGTTATGCATTTATCAAAAGAAAAATAATTCATGCAACTTGCATTTTAAAGCAACCAACCCAATTATAGCTCAACGGTTAACCGGAATTAGTATCGTATGTGATTAGTCCGGTTATTAAATTCACAAGTCGAACCGTTCATAACCAATTAGCAAGAGCAAATAATTAGCCAATTTAAAATTGTTAGATTAATGGAACTAGACTATATACGGTTTGTTTCCAGCAAACCCCACGTTTAATACGGTGTTAGTCAAATAATTAAGTCCTAATCCGAATCAGATCAAGATGATAATTGAAAAGCATCCCTAATAAACCATGTGGTGGCTTTCTTGGTTATTATTACTCATTAAACCTTAATAGAGGCCACAAAATATAGAAACGAATCCATCGACGTGAAAACCTTACATTTATGTCTTCTTATGTCCTTTGATTTCTTTATTTCTCAATTATTTCCGGCAAATATGTGTCAAGTGAACTTATTCAGGCAAGCTGCTTGTGTACTAATGTTTGATGTTTTTTTGTCTGCCAAATAAATCATAATGCATGGCCATGGGATGGCTTGTGAAATTAGGTGGCCATTGGTTCTCAACGCGTACCAATTGTATCAATCATCAGGTTTCTTAGAACCAATTAAATCAAAGATTAAATATGAAGTGTTCATAACATTTTTTTTATAACGAAAGCGACGGTAAATATTTGGTAATACCGTAAGAAATCACTATTAATTTATAATTTGGTTTGGCTATATTTTAGGTTCACTTGTATTTAGGCATCCAAAATATTTCTCAAATATTTTTCTTTTGAATCGAAAATATTTCTCAAATATTTCTGCCACATATTTTTGTTTCTAGCCAAACGTTTTGCTGATTTGTGAAGAAATCACTATTCAAACCGTAAACAACTCATTACTCATCCGACCAAAAAAAAAAAAAACAACTCATTACTCATGTAATAGAATGGTGATTTTATTTAAGATTTATAGATAGATCATAGATCGATACAAGGAACGTAAAGTATATTTTTATTTATTTGTTTCCTTTTTCTATTTTCTTCCATGTAGTTAACTCATACAAAATAATAATAAAATCGGACCAAAAAAAACGCAAAATAAACAGAAAATTACGAAGTAAAAAAAGAATATGAAAGAGTGATAATTATGTTAATGTGTTAAGGCATTAAGCAAAGAGACCCGAGTGGAAATCAAACCCCTAAACACTTTCTCACTTCCACATTCAATTTCACAAATCGAAGTCTCAAAATCCATCATTTTCTTCATCAAACTCTTAACTTCTTCGTTTTTCTTCTTACTTAGTCCAGCCAAACTCTTCTCCTCAACTTCCTTCATCTCCACAATACCTTCATCAACTCTCTCCTTTTTCTCCGGCCTCTTCAAAAACCCAATAAACGTCGTCGTTTTACTCGACCTTAGAGAAAAATAAACTCCGTTAAAAAGCGCAACGGAAACAAGAACAGTAACTCCAATGACGTCACCTATAACTGACGCCAGCTCAGCATCACCGTAAGTTCCGTGATCCACGTGGCAATGATGTTGCTTCGTCTTCGGCTCTCGGATCGATGACGTCAGCTTCGCCACGTCACGAGCGAGAGTCCGGCGAGATTTTACGTAAGAAGCGATTTTCACGTCGTCTTTTTTACGTAAAGCGACTTGAGCGGCGGATTGGTGTTCACGGAGGGAGAGTAACGATGAACGGAATATTCCGTAAGCGTCAACGAATCTTAAAAGGTCTTCTAGAAGATTCTCGAAGAAAACAGGACGGTTACGTAGAGATTCTTGATATTGTGGGAGGTGGAGAATATCGGCTAGGGTTTCGTGTACGTCTTTGAGGAGGTTTAGTCCGTCGGTGATCCATGCGGTGGTGTTGCGGCGGTGAGTTTCATCTCCGGCGAAGGAGGACCATGATTTGATGGTTGAGATCTCGTAGTTGATGTGGGAGATTAATGGATGTGATCTGCATGGGAGGCTTATGGATCTGGTGTGGTGAGAGACGCGTGGCTTTGATGGTGGTGATGGTTTGTTCGGGAAAGAGAGAGATCGCCGGAAAACTCCAACCATTGTTTGGAGAGGAGAGAGATAAGAGAGAGAGAGAGTTTGAAATGGTGAAAGAGGAAGTAGAAGGATGGTTTATATATTACAAGTGCGTGGGGTTTGGGTAATAAATTTGAAATGATGTGCACGTGGAAGAGTTCGCTATAAAATTTGAGAATAATTGCTTCGTTTATTTCCCAACTATAATTTTTTTTTTATAGTTCGGTTGAGATAGATATATAGTTGTATACGTATTCTATTTACTATTTTGTACATGATACACTTTGTAGTTTTACACAATTATACACATTCTGTTTTTGGAGAAAACACAAGTTACACAACTATACACATAGTACAACATATTAGACGTGTTAATTACCAGAAAATTAATTAGACTAACATCCCATGACTAACTTATAATTTCTGTTTAACTATGTGGGTTTTGATCATCTGGTTATTGAATGTGGTCAATGTCACTAATTGGGATGAGTAATATTACTAATATACGTCATAAATTGGTATTACTAATACATGCTTCTTCTTTTTTTATCACATACTACTATATTACCTCATAATATTATCTGTATATAAATTGTGAAATTTATAAACTGTGATCTCAAAATTTCACAGTTTATACTTTCCTCAGTTATATATATAAAATTTTACAGTTTATACCTTCCACAGTTTATATACATAGCCATTTGGAGAATACTGGGGAGATCCTAACTCCCAGTCTAGGATGACAAGTACCAAAATTTGGGCAACATATTTCTTAATCATCTTCACCCGATCTTCATCGCGACTTCAACATAGCCAAGGAGCAAAATCCTAATCCTGAGAAGGACAAGGAACACAAAAGTCCGAACAAAACGTCGGAAGGTAGGATCCGTCTGAGCGGAAATTTGAATCCGATAAACGGAACGAAAATCCGAACTAGTCGGAAAATTTATCAATCGACATGTATTCTGATAATGGGTTTGTATTTGGGCTTTTCAAAATTCCTAATGAAATAAAATGCTTTGACGACAAAAAAAAAATATACATAGCCATTTGAACTCAATATTTTATCGATAAAAACCATATATTCACCTCGCATAAATTGATAGGATAATAAATTTCCTTCCACCTAAAATGAGAAGAAGTTGGAAGTTTCGAATTCGAACACCACATCATCATTAACCTATCTATTGTCATTGGCCCATTTAAACTAAGTCTTTGGTCCGAACTTTCTCGATTAAAAATAAATCAACCATTCGAAACGCAATAGCCTTGAACAAATCAGGATAGAATTAGTACGCTTCGAAGAGATCCGGCTTAAGTTCGATCGTTTGTATAATATAGTTAACAATAGCATCATATAAAATTATTAAAGGTAAATAATGAATTAATTAATCAGATTTATTGAGTTTAAAGACATAACATATGTTCCATTTCAAGCGGAGAGGGAACACACGTGGTTTGGCCACCCTAGCTAAGACCTCCGATCCAAAACTCCTCTCACTTCCAAACTAAATTTGAGTGACTTGCACTCGCTATTGATATATTATAATCACATCTATATAGTTTTTATTTAAATAAAATAAACTTGATCAGTCTTTCACTAACTATATAATTTGGTAGAGGTCTAGACGCGTTAAGACATTTTTTTCTTACATGGTTACGGATGATCATTAAAACAAACTCAATTATTAATCAAATATGTTTAACACATTCGGCGAAGTATATAGCTCGTTCAAATCCATTTTTGTATCAATTAAACGTAGATTTACACAGGGAAAATTTCTTGTAAACAATAATAGAATGTATTCATCATATACTAGAATTTTATTTATTACAATGTACATATATGATAATATCAAATATTTGTTCTTCTATTAAAATCAAATGTTAAACTAAAGATTATGTGTCTAGTAATTAACAAAGCACGAGGAGTGAGCTGGTACGTGTCAGAGAAGGGCAACTCCAACTATGCACCAAAGGATAAAAAATCACGGTTTTCTTGTTCACGACATTTCACTTATTTCTTCCACGATTACGAAAAATAAATATATAATTGCTAGTATAATCTAAACTAGCCCTTAAACCGAGATTTTACTTAAACTAAGCATTAGATAATTAGGTAGTGCAAGCGTGTGGACTTTTAAAACGAGTGTTTCGGCGTAGATCAAGAGGGGCCTTACTTAACGCTAACAGAATTAGATCTTCTTAAGTATAAAGCATGTGACTTGATTTCTGGGTTTAATTGCAACTCGCTTGAAAAAAAACGTGAGGAGCCACACAGACTCTCTGTGATAGGATTTTAGAGATATTTCTCAATTCAAGAGTTTCAGATCGATGGATACATACGATTTCTCCAACTAAATATGTCATTATTTGGGGGAAAAGATATTCCATTTATATATCTCAATATACCTTGACAAACTGGATGTTGAGAGCTTCAACGGCGATTTATATTTTGTGCAAAAAGTATGTATACCATTCTTGATTTGTGACAATGGTACAAGAGAAAAAGTGTTTAGTTGAGTTATTTTCTAAACATAATCTTATAAATTCTTTTAGTGTACGATTCGAGTAACGGGAGATCATCGCTTTGACGGAGGAATAGAAGCATAGTTCGCATTTCACATCAAGATACTTTAGTTTTTTTATGTAAAAGTTTGATGTTTTTTAAAAAAAAATGAATCCAGTAGAGTATTTTATTTAGAATAATTTTGATATTCAATTCATTTTTTTGTGTGGAAAATTTCGAAGTTCGGACTGAAACTCTAATCTCCGTAGGCACGGAATCAATCTTTAGTATATTTTCTTTGCAAATACCCTTTCTTCCAAGTAGATCTTGGTCTTATAGTTTACTCATTTCTAAAAGTGAGAAGAAGTCCTTAGTTCAAAATCAAAAATTACATGCATAGAATAAAATTAATTAATTCATTTGTGTTCCAGGACGTTCTGTTTGATTCAATATTATGCATTCGTCTGGCATGTATGTGCGTGCGAATAGAACATTTTTCTTTTTCTTAGTTTATGAGTTACTATTTTGAGAAAAGACACATTATATTACACTACGAAAATCAGAGAGAAGTCTATTAGTTTATCATTTGAGATATTGTCTATGTTTGTAGAGCTGTTGAAATGAAAATCATCTAAATTAATTTGTTCGTTGAAATATAATGGCACAAATGTTTTCCTTTCGGTAAATCAAAAACCAAGATCCGAAACCATTCAACAAATCTTTCATTGTAGGATGAATCTTCTGCTATATATGCGAATTGAACTTAAATCGATTGCTTAGCAAAAAAAGAAACAAAATTACTTAATCGATTTCTCACGTTCTTGTTATATTGGCGTTCTTGGAGTTTTTATGTTGGCTTGCTGTATCTTCCACCCTGAGGTCCCTGACTCTCGTCGTTTGAGATATTTTTCATACTCTCCTTTCCTATTATATGATCCGCCTCCTGTTCCAAATTTCTTTCTTTTCTTTTTTAAACATTTGTATAAAATAGTTTTTGATGGAATTAACATTTCTTAATTCATTCAAAAGAAAAACTCCCAAAAATGCAATGGACTAATGCTAGTGACGTTCCAAATTGATCTTTTACAAAACAAAAACATTTATAACATAGATGAGATGTGCAGTTTATCAATTTATTATACTATGGAATAACAAAATTGGGAACCTCCTATTGCATGACATTAGCTAATTGAAAGAAGAAGAAAGCATAATGCATGCTTGTAAATAGACAGCCTATATTACCCTATTAAATATTCGCATCTTTTCTCGCGTGATGTGCCGAGATTCTAACCCATCCGCCAAATGCAAGGTCACGTGAGCTGTAGATAACTATACATATAATTATATTGGTTAACTAGGTCCGTCTTACAAACATATTGGAAATCATTTATTCATTAGAGAGTTGTGTGTACATGTAAATGATGCGTAAAAGTTGTCTAAATTCTGCACTAAATCAGAGTTGAAACATCGAATCCTGTAACAACCTCGATTTCCGAACAGAGTAGTCCATCCATGTGGAATTAGATCTACGTATAGAACATTATCTATCTTGATATAATTTGATTCTTTTTCTGATTTCTCAATGAATATAGAAAAGAAGATATTGGTTCAGCTCAACTATCAATGAGCCCTGAAACAAAATTCCAATTGTACTTGTATATATGTAACCTGAAATATTTTTTCGAACCAACCAAAAAGAACAAAAATACACTAAAGATTAAGTTGGACCTAAAACACAATCTCTTTCTAATTGGGCCTTAAGCCCAACATACAAATCTGTTCGGAGGCGGGAGCTTCCCATTTAACGGTCATTGTTTTCATCTCATCAAACTCTTCAACACATCTCCTTGAATCCAAACCTCCGACTCGTTTCCTCGCACGTGCGAGTTTTTCTCCGGCGATGTCGTCAAAAATCTTCTCCCAACCTTTCTCCCAATCCCCGCTTGCGTCGCAAAGCTCCAAGGTTCCGTTCTCCCACTCCGTCCAACTCCACTCTTTGTTCAGCTTTCCCATCACTTCCGCCACGCACGAGCCGCTACACTTGGCCGTGCAGGGACGGCATTTGGCACCGTTCAATGGTCTGCGGCTCGAAAGTGCGGTCACGGGTACTCCATATCTACCCGGAGGGAAATCATAGGTCCGATCGGTCATGATGCAGAAAGGGAGGGGTTTGGTTACGTAAGGGACACGGTGAGATGAGAGCTGAGCTTTAAAGGCCGACTCGGAGTTGAGACGAGATAATCCGGCTGCGTCGAGGTCGGGGATGAGTGAGAGACGAGAGAGAGCTACCGTTGAAGTGTTGAGATCGCCGACACCAAAACGGTCGTTGAGACCACCGTAAGAGGATCCAGGTGGGACTAGATACTGGCCCGGTATGAAATATTCCGGGTCGAGCGGGTCAGACCAGTAACCGTCAACCCGGGTCCGGACTATCCAGTCGTATGTGAAGTTATTCTCGTTTTGGTATGCTTTTATCATTGTGATGCAGCCTTCTACAAGATTGAAGTATTGTAATAAGCCCTGCCATTGGAACCAACAAGAAAAAATAAACATTGGTTATGACTATTATATTACGGAATCAAATAAACATTCATCAAACATCATCTTTTTGAATAGGACAAATGATGTTAGGACAAAAAGTTCAATATAAATATGTTAAAGTGAACAAGATTATATGCAACTAAGTATAAGCCAATGTATAAATACTATACTTATTAGAACAAAAATACACTAAAAAGGCCTCCGCATTAACATTATCACGCCACACATTATCACCATCATGCCCCCCATTAACAGTTTTCATTAACAATTACTACCATAAATTAAAAACTACCCAAAAAAGTAGAATACCTTTTTTTCTACAAACAATATATGTAAATTACAAGCTGTCAAATAAATCAATATCTTCTTTATCAGGAAAAGTGGGTCCCGAAAAGATAAGGAGTCAATTTTCAGTCTCGGATTAATAAGGAATAAAACCTTTACGAGTTGCAAGAGAATGACAATTACCAAGAAACCATAATCTCAATTTAGAACCTCATACTAATATAGAACCCGCATCAAGAAAGAGGCAAGTAAATTAGCCCATATAACTTTGTTTCTTATCAACAAATATAGTCGCTAACTAATTAATACCACCTATATCAAAGTGTCATTCATTACCATTTAACTATAACAATTTGGTATAAAATCCCGTGAAAAGAGTATACTAGTATTATGTGAGGTTATGAAAATACCAGATACCAAACCAAACATAACCCATCATTCAAAGAATAATAATTCGTTCACACGAGTAACGTACAGATCAAGAAACGGTTACACCAACCCTAAACCCTCTCCAACTAAACGGACCCATTTTTAACCACTTTCTTTTTATTTTCGTTTTCGGAATTTCATGTGCGTAAACTGTAACGTAATCGCATTTACTTAATTCAACGTTAGTAAAAAGAATTCAAAAAGCAAAGGAGTTAATTCTTGACCAAACCAAAAAAAGCAAGGAAAGCTAATTAAATAGAGTGGATTAATTACCATAATTCCATTGGGCGAATTCATTGGTGTGAGGACTCGAACCATCGGTTCAGTCTCGTTGATCGGTTTAGGCTCAAAGATACGAACTGAAGCGAGTCTCGGTGCGTCCTTAAGCAACCGAAGCTTGAAAGAATTATGATCAAGAGGACTATTAAGAAACAAATCCGCATTAGGATAAACCTTTAAAATCTTCTCAATAATCGACGGTCCGGTTAACTCAAACCGTCTCGCTCCTCCAACCAAACAAACCGCAATTTTCGAATTAACCAAATCTACCTTCTTCTTCCTCCGCCGTGAATTAACCACCTCCTCCACCAAATTTACGTCGGAAAGTTTCGAATCGGAGAATCCGGCGGCGAAATAGGCGTTTTCGGTGGTGATGGTTAGGGTTCGAGTGTAGATTAGGTTACGGAGAGGAGTGAGAGTTGGAAAAGGATCTAGAGAGAAAGAGGAGAAAGAGAGTAATAGGAGAAGAGACAGAGAAGGGATTACGAGGAGGAGAAGAAGACGACGATCGACGTCGGAGATTCTTCTGGTGACGTGCATGACGACGGATTTTCGCCGGAGATCGGAACCTAAAATCACCGTCGATTATTCACAAGCGATTTTGAAAGAGAATTTTTTTTTTTTTTCAAAACTGATTTTTAGAGAGGCGCTTAGCTCATCACAAATGGTGAGCTTAGATGGGTCTCACAAAATAAAAAAATAATAAATCTCCTCTTTTTTCTCAACTTTACTCAACTTCAATACTCTCTTTCTTCATTTTACTCAACTTTTATTAATTTTATATTTAAAAACACTCACTTTCTCCTATTGAGCCCCACCAAAAGTCTCTATCCATAGAGCCACTCTCTCCTATTAGAACAACAATCTCCTCTTTTTACTCAACTTTTACTAATTTTATATTTAAAAACACCCCATCTTTTTACTCAAACACACTCTCTTTCTTTCTATTCCTCAAATTTTAATAATTTAATATCTTATGAGCCCCATAAAGGCTCACTGCTGTACATGCTCTTAGTTTGTTAGAGAGGAAGGTGAAATAAACTTTAAGCGTGGGGATTGGATTTGTTTTCCTTTTTATTATTTTTATTTCTTTCTTTTTATACAATGATATGAATGTCTACATTTACTTAAAAACCGATAATTAATAAATTTTTTACGAATTGATTACGTTGCCAAAGGAAGTATTCAAATACTGATATAAATTTTTACAATGTCTTTCGAGCAGTTATTATATAATTAATTTTGGTTTAACAGTTTTAGTGGGTCTGATCCATAACGTATAAATATGGTGTTTTGTTATGTATGGTGTTAGTAACTACTAGGCCACCATTATAAATATGTTAATTGTATTAGTATTACCAACGTACTGGGGATGATTCTCGAAACGTCGTGGAGTAAGCAAGTAGGTTGTTTGGGTGGCAAGAAAAGTTTTACTTTTTTCTTGTTTAACTAGAGGAAAAGAAAAGTATTTGATGTTTTGTTACTCTAGATAGATCTCAATTTGGAAGATCCGGCGACCGAAAAATGTATGGGTTTTGGACCTTTTGGTACATAATTTTTCGGTTAAAGCTATTTTATCTAAATAGTCTACATACTATATCCGTATGTATATTCATGTGAGAGCATTGTATTATTGACATAGATCAATATAACTATACATAGGATAGAATTGCTTTTGATTTGTATGAAATGGTGGTCTTGATTTGTTATTAATGCTCTGAATATATTTTATTCGAGAGAAAGCATGTTTATTGGTGGGTGTTATAAAATGAGTTGCTAAATAAGTTACTAATTAAATAATTAAATAATATATGTGGACCAATAAGAAAATGACATTTTGAAGAAGAGTTGCTAAATGAGTTGCTAAATCTCTATAATTAGCAACTCTTCTAATCTCTCTCTTCTACTTTTTTAATTTTTTTAATACTTAGCAAATCATTAAGAAACTCTCTATAATCATGCTCTTATTACCTTACCAAAATACCACTATCAGATTTCTTTCTTTACTTTCCATGAAGTTGTTACCTTTTGGTTTTTTCCTACTTCATATATGAATGTATATACTTTTCACACCTTTTTATATATTTAGTTTAAGTCATTTCATTTAAATCAACTTCTAGACAAATTTGTAATCATTTCTTTTGGAAACAATAATTCTTGGTGTCAACAATAGAAATAATCACTTTTTGATGTTGTAAATAGTGTTTTTTAAAATTACGACAGACGATTGTAATTGGACAACGCTAAAATTCTCCTGGAAAAGTTGTCTCTACTAATCTACATTTTTGTTAATACATCACATTATCTAGAAATCCAACCTCAGATCATATATAATATAACAACTTTAGTTAACCATTAAGCCAATGAAGCTTTCATAAATACAATAATGTAGGTTAATAGAAACAATGACCTGCGCAATCACTAACTTCTTATTTTCTTGCATAAATATAATTTAATGGTACACTTTTGCTTAAGCCTTTTGAGCACAATGAACCTCTTTACATGGGCTTAAATATCTTAATACGCCTTAATCCCAAAGTCCCAACATACAAATTTGTTCGGACGCGGGAGGTTTGGATTTAATGGTAAACTTGTCGGAGGTTTCGACTACCGTACGAATCAAGAAACGGTTACAACAACCCTAAACCTCTTTTGACCACTTTCTTATTCTTTACTTTCTTTATTTTATTTTAAGTCGGAATTATATGTGCCTAAAATTTAACGTAATTGCATCTCACTAATTAAAAGTTGTTAGTGAAAAAGTTAAAAAGAGTTGACAAAAATACCTTAATCCCATTGGGTGAATCCATTGGCAGTGCCGTCCCATGGGTAAAGCAAGAGAAACCCTTGCTTTAAGCCTCCTTTTATGAGGAAAATTTTTGGGCCACATATACAATATGTATATATAGGTCTAACGGTTTGAGTGTAGATAGATAGAGTCTCCACATCACGGGTTCGAATCTTTGTCTTTATTTTTTTACTCCTTTTGCCATTTTAAGTGAATTTTTAATTTTTGGGCCACATATACAATATGTATATATAGGTCAAACTGAAGTTTCTAAACTATATGGGCCACATTTTTTTGAAATGCTTTAAGCCTCCAAATTGTTCGGGACGGCACTGTCCATTGGTGTAAGTACTCGAACCATTGACTCTGTCTCAATGATCGGCTTAGGCTCAAAGATGCGAACCCACGCGAGCCTCGGTGCGTCCTTCAGCAACCAAAGCTTAAACGAATTTTGATCAAGAGGACTATTGAGAAACAAATCCGCATTAGGATAAACCTTTAAAATCTTCTCTATTATCGATGGTCCGGTAAGCTCAATTTTTGAATTCGCCAATTCTTCCTCCTTCTTTCGCCGTATATTCTCCAAAACCTCCACCTGATTTACGTGGGAAATTCCGGCGGCGAAATATGAGTCTGGGGGAGTTGGACATGGGCTTGAAAGGTTGGAGTTTCTGGTGGTGACGGTTAAGTTATGAGTGTGGGTTAGGTTACGAGTAGGAGTGAGAGTTGAAAGAGGTTCAAGAGAGAGAGATGAGAAAGATAGTAAGAGGAGAAGAGATAGAGAAGGGATTACGAGGAGAAGGAAAAGACAACGATCGACGTCGGAGATTCTTCTGGTGACGAACATGGTGGCGACGGATCTTCGCCGGAGAGGGAAGTTATCGTAAACATGACCTGAGACATATCCACCGTCGATTATGCACACGCGATTCATTTGGCAAATATATGTAAACTTTTTTCTTCCAAAACTTGGGATTGGGAAATGTGCTTTTTTTTTATCAGAGCATTTTCAGACTATATTTTCATTTTTTCACTTGATAGAGTTGGTTTTAACCAAAGTTTCGTGTTAGGATTGAAGTAGAAGTGGAGATAATTTACTTTGAAATGGAGTTTGGAGTGGAAAATGTAGTGGAACTAAAAATAATACTCTTAGTGGGAATTGAATTTCTATATAGTTGGCTGGTTTCAAAATAGTAGGAAAATGTTAATAAATTTATTGAGACTTTTGTGTATTTATAAAGTTTTGAAGGATACAAGGAATATCCATGATACTTTTGAAGTTGTAAAATTGTAAGTAATCTATGCCCCAATAACATTAGATTTTAATAATTAGTAAAAATTTGAATAACAAAGAATGTGAACATAAGTCAGAATCTATAAATCAATAACAATATAATCTTACAATTGTAAAACTCTTTAAAAAATCATTTACCAATAACCTCCTTAGGGTGGTAATCAACTTTAAGCTTGGGATTGGTTTTGTTTGGAGGTTTTTCCCTTTTCCACTTTTATTATTTCTTGTATAGAAGTATGAATAGCATGTTGAATAATACATAGGGAAGTGGTATCATATTTTTTTGGGGTTTCTTCGACGTATTAAAGTCTTTAATGAACGTTTCAAATACTTTCGTGTTAATTCTTACTATGTCTTTTCCAGCGGTTATATCATTTAGTTAAAAAGTTTTAAGTGGTCATCGTCAATACGAATATATAGAACAAACGTATGAACTCTTCACTAGTCGATTTTTGAATGTATATAGTGTCACTGTTAGACCATCATCATAGATATTTAATTGTATTACAAACACTTAGGGTGATTCTCGAGAAGACTGGAGTAAATAAGTAGGTTGTTTTGGATAGCAAGAGGAAGTTTTACTTTTTTGTTTAACAAGACGAAAAGAAAAGTATTTGTTGTTGTTATACTCAAAGATCGATTTCCGTTGGAGAGACCGACACAAAAATGTATGGATTTCGGTTCATAATTTTTCGGTTAATTTTTTTACAAAAAGTTTATACCATATTCATGTGAGACCATTGTTATATTTTAAAATGTCAAAATTTGTCATTGATGCTATATAAATATTTTTGCAGAGAAGTTTTATTACCTTAAAACCCATATATAGGGTTTTCTTCTTTATTTTCCATGAATATATTAGCTATATGAAGGAATGTATTTACTTTCTCTATTCAAGCTTTGTTGTTAGCGGTTTATGAAGTGGTGTGCAGTTTCTAGACTCAGTTCAGACTCTTTGAGTTGGTTTTGCGCCTTCTAACTCGTTTGCTAGTGAAGTTTGAGTGAAGTTCTTCTTGTTTAACCCTTATGTGATGGTCCTTCTTAATTTGCTCATGCTTTGTCTTCTAGAGGTGGAGATTTCTAGCTCAGCTTTGGTCGTGTTATCAATAGGACTTGAGGCATATCAATTTGACTTCCTCCTTTGTTTTTCCCTGAATTTGCAGTTGAGCTTTTGTAATTTCTAGTTTTTGATGTCAAAGTTGTGAAGCTCTAGCCTTGTATTTGTTGTTTCAGTTCTTGGTTTATTTCCGTGAGTCATTTGGCTACGACTAAGTTTCCGGTTTTGCACCGGCTTTGGTTTCCGGCTTCGCACCGGCTTTGGTTTTCGGCTTTGGTCTGACGTTGTATCCGGTTTGTGAACCGGCTTTGTCTTTCTTTCAGTTTCTTATCAATAAAATCTTTAGATGATCAAAAAAAAGTATTTACTTTTTCACAATTTTTTCATGAAAAATAATTTTATTCCTTTTATTTAAAAATCATTTAATATGTTAGATACAATAATTTTTGTTGTCAACTAGAGAAATAAAAACCATTTAAGTAGGCTTCTTTAGATGGGCTTAATATTGGCCCATTAGTATCATCTTCTCGAAGCCAGCAAAATCAGAGAGCGGTAAATCGTCGGAGACATCTTCTCTTCCTGACTCCGTCGTTGGCTCCGGCGTGAAGCTACAATGCAAGGAGGATCATCGGGAATCGGTTACGGTTTAAAGTATCAGGTACTTCACGATCGTCTTCGAGCTCTAAATTTTCCATTTCCTGCTTCTTCAATGGAGTTTTGAATCTGTTTGTTAAATTTCCCAGGCTAGATGTATATCAGATGTAAAAGCAGATAGAGATCACAATAGCTTCCTCACTGGAACCCTAAGCTTGAAAGAAGAAAACGAGGTCATGGATCGATCCTTGGATCTGTTTCGTTTTTGTTTCTGAATCGGAAGATTTTGATTGTTGATTTGTTTAGGTTCATTTGCTTCGTTTGTCATCTGGTGGATCTGAGTTGATTTGTGAGGGTTTGTTTTCTCATCCGAATGAGATTTGGGATCTTGCTTCTTGCCCTTTTGATCAACGCATTTTCTCTACCGTCTTCTCCACTGGTAATTCTCAACCATTATTGAATTGATATTGTTGAGGTGATTAGAAAGGAAGAACTTGTAGACTTTTAGTATACTCTGTATTGGATTTTGTTAGGCTGGTGGATAGATAGTTAGGGCGGGAAAGGAACGGTCTTCGATTCTCGACCACGAGCTTTCACTGGAATGTATAATAACTTTAAGGATCCTTTAGAAGTTCATGTTTTGGTAAATCAAAGCTCGGAAATTGAGAATGTGTTGTTTTGCATTTCAAGGCGATTCATTTGGAGCAGCAATATGGCAGATTCCTGAGCCGTATGGTCAGTCGAATTCTTCAACGTTGGAGTGTGTTGCTTCCCTTGATGCACATGTTGGTAAGATTAATTGGTGAGTTCTTGGTTTACTGAGTGTGAATATAAGTGCGGTGGTCAAAAAGTTGGAGAGTTTGTTACTTTCTTATCCTCATTTTCATTGAAGACTCTCTTTTCCTCTTGTGGAAACAGTGTTCTTTGGTGTCCCTCTGGAAAATCTGACAAGTTAATCAGCATGGACGAACAAAACCTTGTCTTGTGGAGTTTAGACTGTTCCCAAAAAAGTGCTGAGGTGATTTTAAGCTGCTTTTAAACCCGTTAAATTGTTTTCCCCTCCTGTGTTTCTAGACGATTTTTGATGTATGTTCTGCTAAATGGATTTTTGCTAATTATAAGTTGTGTCTAAGGAGTCGGCTGGTATGCGACATTCTTTATCTGGTGGAGCATGGAATCCACATGACGTGAATTCTGTTGCAGCGACTTGTGAATCATCTATCCAGTTTTGGGACTTACGGACTATGAAGTATGTCATCATTTGTTCCTGCATGCACTTCCAGCTAGTTTCACCTAATCGATAGACTGTCATTATTGCTTCTGAGTTCCGAAATGATATAAATCTTATGTTGAGTTTGCTACGTTTGCATGGTTACAGGAAGGCTAATTCGATTGAACGTGCCCATGTACGTAGTGTTGATTACAACATCAAGAGAGACCATATTTTCGTAAGGCTTCACTCTCTATGTAAATTTTTATAATGCAGACAAAGAAAAACAATGTACTCTACAGCGAGGAAACAAACTGTTAGATACATTGAGTTAATTCTCATGTAAAAGTTCCCTTTCCTGACTCGACTATGGTTTCTCGAATGAGCTAGTTCCAGTATATTATAGAAATGTTATCACATATTTGATTTTTACGTGTTGGACTGTCGATTGTGTAGGTCACTGCAGACGATGAATCTGGCATACATGTCTGGGATCTTCGGAAGGCCAAGGTTCCTGTCCAAGAGCTCCCTGGTCATACACACTGGTAAGTTTAGCTTCTGTCCTCATATATGGATTTTTGTTCCTTCCATGATTCTCCTTTACACACATACAAACCTAGAGCTTTGGACCTGCAGTTTGTGTCTAGTATGACTGTTGTGTTCTGAAAATATTTGCAGGACATGGGCTGTAAGGTGTAACCCTGAGTATGAGGAGCTAATCCTGGTACTCATTTTTCTCAACATTTTCCTTATTGCGTCAATCGAACAAATCTATGTCTGTTCTTGTCAATATAATGGATTTAGGCTGCAGTATTCGGCCATTTTGCCTATTCAAAAGTATTTTAGTTTTTGCAGTATAGGCTGCAAGTTAAATCAGTAACCAAGTTCTCTGCTTTCTGTTACTTTGTATATTTAAAGTGTCAGTTTCTGATTACTTTAAACCAAACACAGAGCGTTGGAACAGACTCAGCTGTCAACTTGTGGTTTGCTTCGGCATCTAGTGAGAAGAAAACATCAGAAAGGTTATTCTCTTTATCATCACATCCATTGGTTTGCATTTTCCAACTTTGTTTTGAACTTTCATTGTAACGCTCATGTTGTGCAGCTCGGTGGTAGCATCACGTCAGCGTGTTAACCCGTTGCTAAATTCTTATACCGACTACGAAGACAGTGTGTATGGTAAATACTCTTGAACCAAACTGAGTTTAGTTACAATACTCTTCTACTAAAAAATGCATGAAATGACAAACAATTGCTTTGACAGGTCTCGCTTGGAGCTCGCGTGAGCCTTGGATTTTCGCATCATTGTCATATGACGGGAGAGTAAGTAACTTTGCTTATAACAACAACCTAAAGAACTATGGATTTGTAAAATCTTATAGTTTTGGTGTCTGCTTATGTTAGGTTGTGATTGAATCCGTCAAGCCTTTCCTACCAAAAAGATAGGACAATGCACCCAATCCAAGAAGTCCTTACAAGAAAAGCTGCGCATTGTCACATGTTATCATTTTATACAAATTCTGACAGTTTTGATAATAATCACTACACCAAACTATTCTTGTACAATTGTTGGAAACTTTTCTATTTTTTCAGCTGTTGATTTCAAATACAGTGGATGATGGAAAACAAACATAGTGAAACTACTTTGGTCCAAAGCTAATGAAGCTAGAGAAACTTACTATAATTCAGTTTATATAAAAAGAAAAATATTCGAAAGTGATATTCTTGTCATAATGCTACACATGCCTTTTCTTGTTTTCCCTTTCCCTAGCTACATCTCTCTGTTCAAGCCTGATTCCCAATATTGCTAAAATATGACTGAAAAAATTGATCTTTGCTAAAAATTGATCCTGAGAAACAAAGAGCTACATCTCTCTGGTCAAGCCCTGATCTTTCATGAAGATTTTCAAAAATTTATTTTCTTAATTTTCAGAAAACACAGTTAATAATTTTCGGAAAATAAATTGAATTTATTATGCAAAACTGAATATTTGATTTCCTTAATTGAAAAATTTGATTTCCTAAATTTTTGAAATTTCAAAAATAACTTTAGAATTGGTATTCTAAATGTTCGATAACATAAAACAAACTGAAGAATATGTATTCTACATTTTGTAGAACGTATAGGAAAGTAAAGATTACGTATTCTGAAATTTGATTCTAAATATTTTTGATGAAGATATTTATGATGATGAGTCTCATGATGAAATTTTGGATGAGTAACTCTTTTTCTCTTTTCCAAAGTGCGTAAACGTTCACAAAATTTAAGACTACGGCTAATCAAACAAGGCGGTTGTGGCCTAGTGGTAATGGGCTCACGGATGTGAGTTTTGCCACCTGGGTTCGACTCCTGGCCACCACAGAGAAATAGGCGGTGGAACGTGGGCTCCGTGGGATTAGTCTTTTGGCTTAGAAAGCTGGGATCCCCACGATAATAATAAAAAAAGTATTGCCTTCTCTTTGGTTTGAATTTTTTGAATTCTGATCTTCTAGCTTGCTCTCATAGTCATAAGCTATTTATTATTTTGTATTGGCTTTATTTCTTTTAGCACTTGTCTGCGTACAATTCTCTATTTCTTTGTTTATCTCTTTTCTAAGCTCTTTCTGGTCACATGGCTCATCTAGTTTGATGATGTGATGTTCTGATCATAAGCTGCGAGGCTTTTATTTGGATTCAAATGGTCCACATGCTTTCTGTGTGATCAATATTCTCTTAATATATATATAAGTTAAGGTTTCAAATGGAGTTAATTTCTCTTAAAATAAGTATAATGAGACTTCTACCAACATTGTTTTATAGTTCTTATTTAGAAAAACAAAGATAGATCCAGCTGGGATTGGAAGTAACAAGTATGAAAGCTATGGGAGTCGAAACTCGCACAATTAGATTTGTCAAGAGTTTTGAAAGGAGAAGAGATTTCTAAGTTAAACTACGAATGGAAAATATGATTGCTGTTAAGAAAAGCTTTATTGATGTTTTTGCGTTTAAAGTTGCGGATCCCTTTCTCAAGAACAAGATCAATTTTTTCTTAATATATAGTCTATGTACATGAGAAATTCGATGCAAAATGGTGACAAGAAGGATACACATGTAGCATCAAAGATCTTGCATCATGATATAGACATGATGGATTGGCAATCCAAGTATTTATTAGTTTATTGAGTTATAATTTTTATATTTGAGGGAAAATACACATTTTTTGCTTCTGTTGTGCAAACAATGTGCAAAAAATGTTTTTTTTTTTTTAAGGTGGAACAAATTGTTCACTTTCTGCAGCTGCCTATGCTGGTTTACCTTCCATGCGGGACGTTGAGCTTTTGGGCTTGGAGAAGAAAACCTATAATTCTGTTCGGAGCCTAATAAGTGTCATAAACGCCGCTTCTCGTTCAGGTGCGTCGAAGATTAGGCAGATTAGGCAGATTAGAGAGTTAGAAGAACGTCTCGTCAAAGCTTTGGACAGCTATCGTGATTTGGTCTTCAAGCTCATCTCATCCCATTCCCTTGGTGGAGGAAGAGTTTACACTACCGATGAGATTGTTCTCCAGCATCTCCTCCGTTTGGAGTTGCACTGTGTCTCTCCTCCGTTTGGAGTTGTCGTTTATATTAGATTGCTTAGATTGTGTTTGTTTGTTTGAATTTGGAGGATTATAGTTAGAATGGAAGTTTTTTTGTTTGTATTTAAATCGTTTGAATCTCTACAATTACTTTATTAATGACTATTGGCTAAAGCCCATCTCTCTGTATTTCTTTAATCAATCGTGAAAATCATTATGTCTTCTACAATTTTCCAAAAATTTTGCATGTCCTCTCTAAGCATCTCGAAACTGTGCATAATTAATGTTTTTTGTTTAGGTAAACTTAATAATTATCCACATTTTCCCAAAATCAGTGCATGTTCATGATCAACGCATTTTCTCTATTGTCTTCTCTACTGGTACTTGTCATTATCGAATTGATGTGTTGAGTTGATTAGAGAGTGAAGAATTTGTAGACTTTTAGTATACTCTTTGTCAGAGAAGATATGGAATAACATGATTTTGATACTCATTCACTGTAAATATTTAGATTGATCACTTACCATAGCTAGCCTCAACTCTCTGTATAAATCACGATGTATCATTGTCTTGTGTAAATACAATAACAATCACCTTCCTTACACTCTGTATTGGATTTTGCTAAGCTGGATTGATAGATAGTTATACGGTTTTTGATTTTCGATCATGAGCTTTCACTGGAATGTATGATAACTTTGAGGATCCTTTGTAGTTTTATTGAACTATAATTAGTTGAAAGTTCATATCTTGGTATAATCAAAGTTCGAGATTTGAAAATGTTAGAGACTTACGATGTTGTTTTCCGTTTGAAGGCGAGTCATTTGGAGCAGCAATATGGCAGATCCCTGAGCCGTATGGTAAATCGACGTTGGAGTGTGTTGCTTCTCTTGATGCTCATGTTGGTAAGATTAACTGGTGAGTTCATTGTTATCATCACATCCATATTGGATGATCCATTAATTTGCATAATTCAACTTTGTTTTGATCTTTTAAGCTAATGCTCATGTTGTGCAGCTCGGTGGTAGCAGAGCCGGCTCAGTTAGGGGACATGGTGTGCGACCGCCCCGGGCCCCATCCCATGTTCCAAAAATTAAGGGGCCAAATAAATTTTAATTAAAAAAAAAATAGTTTAGATAAAATTTTAATTATAAATAAAATAAAACGGCCCGTAAATATTTTTATAATGTATTTATTTGTTTATTTAACCGAATCTATAAAAAATATTAGAAAAATTTTTTAGTTAGCAAAAAAATCTTAAAAAAATTAAATTTACACTAAATTCTTAGACCGACTACGAAGACATTGTGAATGGTAAATGCTCTTGCGCCAAACTAAGTTTGGTTACTGTATTCTTACACTAAAGATTGCACGAATGACTAAAACAATTGCTATCACAGGCCTCGCTTGGAGCTCTCGAGAGCTTGGATTTTTGCATCATTGTCATATGACGGGAGAGTAAGTAACTTTGCTTATTACAACAACCTAAAGAACTATGGATTTGTTATCATTCGAATTCATCATCTTATAGTTTTGGTGTTTGCTTATGTTAGGTTGTGATCGAATCCGTCAAGCCTTTCCTACCAAAAAGATAGGACAATTCACCCAATCCAAGAAGCCCTTACAAGAAAAGCTGCCCATTATCCCATGTTATCATTTTATACAAATTTTGACCCTTTTGATAATAATCACTACACCAAACTATTCTTGTACAATTGTTGGAAACTGTTACTCGTTTCTCTCTTCATCTTTATATGTTGATTTCATTAACAATTGATGATCCTAGTGAAATATTTTGGTACAAAGCTAATGAAGCTAGAGACTTACTATATTTCAGTTTATATAAAACAAAAATATTTGAATATTCTTGTCATAGTGCTACACATGCCTTTTCTTGTTTTCCCTTTCTCTAGCTACATCTCTCTGGTCAAGCCCTGATTCCGAATATTGCTAAAATATGACTGAAAAAATTGACCTTTCCTTAGATCCTGAGAAACAAAGGAAGCTCTATAGCGATGGCGGTTCTATGTACATGAGAAATTCGATGCAAAATAGTGACAAGAAGGCTTTAACCCCCAAAATTGGACAACTCACTGTGAAGAGTCCAAGCAGAGGAGAGATACACTGCAATGATCTGAAGCTCATTGAACTAGTCTGATAGCATTTCTTCAAGCTCAGGCTCATCGGAGGTAGCTGGATCGTCGTAATCTAAACTCGTCCCGTTGTATAATCCTCTGTCTTGAAGATCACTCTGTTCTTCCTCATAGTCTGGCTCCGACCAATCTGGCTCCCCCTCTTCGGTTTGATCATCATTACTTATGATTTTGTTTTTCTTTCCGAGTTTTCTAGATTCTACTTGCGCCTTTGCCCTTGCCTCTTTATCTTCGCATATGCACGTGGACGGGTTCTCGTGAAACTCACCTCTACCGGCTCTGACTTCCTTTGGCTCTCCCATGAACCCTCTCTGAAACGAACGGACTCTGGAAGTGAATTCCTCCCAAGTCGTGTTCTCTTTGTTCATGAATAACCTGTAAAGCTTTTTTGCATTCGGTCTAACCGTCGGTTTATGCCCAAAGTATCTCCTGCAATTTCATCAAAGAAACAAATCGTAAGCGTTAGCATTTGCATCAAAGAGACGGCGATGAAGAAGAAGAAGCAGATGGTTTAGTACCTCCTTCCAGCTAATATTTTTGCCATATTGCCGTTGTTATTGGTTACAAATACGTCGCTTTCGTCACAAACAAGGAAATCGAGTGCAGCCATTCTAGAAGAGTAGGAAGAAAAAGGTTCTAACTCTTCCTTTGTAGCTATAGTGTCTTTTGAATAGAAGTGTGGAAAGAGTGCTTTTAGTGGAGCCAATGATTCTTCTCCTCCATATACTTCACCAGACGCGACATATATATGAACATCACTACCGTATCCCAAAGCTCTAAGCATCAGTCCGACTTCTTCTGGCGTTAGCGGACATCTTCCTTGTCGCCTTTGTTTCTCAGGATTATTAATCTGCAATAAAGTTACAAAATTAGTCATTAGTAGCTTGTTACAATAAATTGCGTATAAATTCTAAAAACCGTATAGAATTAGCATTACATGTAATGTTTTCCATCTTCTTCTAATTGCTGCAAGTTCTTTCCTTTCCTTATCACCACCACCGTAATAGCATCCCGAGAACGCAAGCATATCAGGTTCAAACCTGTAAGAAAGTCATTCCATGTTATGCAATGACGTGAAAAACGAAAAAATATCAGGATTTAAAAGGCGAACGGTGGTGCTACCTTAGATGCAAAGCAATGAAGTGTTTGCTCCTCAATCGCATACGTCGGACCAATTCATGACCCATTGTAAGTATAGGATCAGTGAACTTTAGAGCATGGTAATTAACTCTACATCTTAGCTTTTGCAAGTCATCGCTTAACTTGTTTGAAAGTCGATAGTCAAATTTGTTCAGTTGCACTGCCTGAAGCGTAACACACACAAAAGTAATATAAGCATTATAGCAAGAAACGTAAATTGCAATATGCTAAAGTTTGAGAAAAGAAGGAAACTTACATGCCTTTTGTGAAGAACAGGTAAAACCCGATTAATATAACATCTCTCGTTACATTTCCTTGGTACACGCATTCTACTTGGACTCCACGTTCGCCCTCCTTTCTGCGGAAGTTGCTTTATAATTCTAACGTCTTCCGATAGAAACGACATAAACCAATCAACATCGAAAATATGCGAAAAATCACTGCAACAAAACACACACACACAAATTTACTAAAATGCATAACATTAGATTTAACGAATATGCTCTAATTATATCGCGAACCTAGAATCCTTCCAGTAAGACTTCTGGTCTAACTTGGGAACAACGAGAGTAGCGTTTAGAATCCTAGCCGCAACAACTGCGTCTACAATCTGTAAAACGTTGCATTTGAGCGACTTTAGATCAAATTGCGATATAATTACACTAAAAAAAGAACTAAAAGGAGCTCACTCCAGTTCGTTGTTGATTCAAACCGCCACTAGTAGCGATTGCCAAATACCGATCTTTTCTCGTAACTGCTTTTGAATCTACAAAAACCGAAATCGGATTCAATATCCTAAATTTCCATACTAATGAAAGAAAGTTTCATACTTTCGTAAAGATGAATCAATGTTATTATACTAATGACATGTTACGCACTTAAGAATTTGGTGCTTGCATTACTACATCCGTAAAAGAATTCAGCGTTTCGTGAACGCCAAATATCACGATCTGATCTACCTCCAGTTCTCTATCAATCAAACAAACACAAACACAAACCCAATTAGCAATCAATGAAATCGAATCTTCAGAGATCTAAACCATTTTCACTAACCGGAACTCGAAAACCTCCTGATTTGATCGCATCATTAGCTCCAATGTTAATCTGATTTCACCAAAATCGAAAACGATTAGAAAAAAGAATCAAAATCTCCAGAGAGAGAGAGAGAGAGAGAGAGAGAGAGAGAGAGAGAGAGAGAGAGAGAGAGAGAGAGAGAGAGTACGGATGTGTAGCGAACGCGAGGAGGAAGGCGATCGGAATCGCCAGGAGGAGGAGCGAGGAAAGAGAGAAAAGCGAAGAGAGTGAGGAGAGATAAAGAGACGGCGAGAACGAGAGGGAGGAGACGACGGAGACGGTTGTAATAAGGATAGCGCCGCCGCTGGAAACTCATGGCGGCCGCCGCGCAACTACTTCGCCGGTCTGAGCCAGAGAGAGAGAGAGATTGGAATCAGAAATCAAAATCAAATTTTTTACTTTTTAGAGTGAAATTAGCATTTCGGAATTAAAAAGCATGATCCTTTAGAGATCACGAGCGATGATACCAATAATAATAATATTTCTCTGTGATTCTGAGTTTCCTTTTTTCTTCAAAGAAACAAAATATTCAGAGAGAAGAAATTGAGTTTTGTTTTGGGCAAGTTGTTCTTTTAGTGCTAAGTGTAAATTTTAGAGCTAAAACAAAAAAAAATTGGGTAATTGACAAAAGTAAGTATCTTACTTTGTAAATTACTTTATAAGTTTAATATCCGAAATATCCCTAATAGTAGTTGACAGAAATAAAAGTGTCCTAATCCCAAGTAATCAAGTAAAAGATATGGTTAGTGAGTATATCTAATTAGATTTATACAATTATAAATTACCATTATAGTCAAATGACTTTGGTTAGAGAGAAAAATATCAACTTTAAGTGTAATGGTAAGTAACTATTCGTTTGGTTTTCAATGATTTGATTTGAGATTATCTATCTAAGGATTGGTCCTCTATGAGTAAAGTAAAGGTTCTTTGTATAGGATGAGTAAACAACAAAAACAAAAATTGAAAAACAGGAGCAACTTGTAATATTATTACGTTTTGTTTCTGTCCGTTTTCATTTGTCCTTTATGTTTTCACAGTAATTATTCTTTGTTCTTGTTTCAAAGTGAAAATGCATTTTTTCAACAAAAAAAAAAGTGAATATGCATTGCTCTTTTTAACGCACTAAACCAACAGTGCTAAATTTTATGATGGACACTAATCACACAACGGAAAAAGCATCTTAACCGATTGAAAACAAACACCTAACCAAATAATTAGTTGGACAATTAAAAACAAATTACTAAAAATTTAAAAACGACAAAAGCTTCCACTTGCCATTCACATTGAACTCAAGTTATAGATCTAAAACTCGAACTTATTATAAGAAAATTTTCTTCGCCATTCACATTGCTTTTTTTCTTTGCCTGTTATAGAAAATTTGTTCATTAAAAAAAATGGTGGTAAAATGTAAGAAAAAATCACCAACGGTTTGTATTATTATTATTATAGTAGCTGAGTAGTAATAATAAATTAAATCAAAATTTCAAAAACTTAAACCACCTTGTTTTTGGTTTGTAAACGCCTAAAATGCTTTCTAACCGTTTTGCTAATCCATTGCATCAAGCCGCCTCAATGAGCCACCAAAACGAACCGTTTGGTTTATCGGTGACCTCGAAACGGTTAAAGGCCAACGATCTAAACCGTTAGAATCACCGGTTAGTACATGGTACAACAAACCAAAACAGAGCCAGCTTCCGCTCAGGTTACTAAACAAATTTCTTCACTTAAGGAAATAAAACAGAGTTCACATGTTTTTTTAACTAATAATGGATGTTTTGTTGCTCTCATAGACTCATTGGTCGTTTCCTTCACACCACATTATGGAGGTAAAGAAGTTATTTAAAACAAAATACAACCCGTTTCGTCGCATTTGAAGTCTCTCGTTAATCAAAGAGGTTTTTATGTCTTTGTAGGGCTATGCATATATACTAACACATCTCGGGATTCCTTCTGTGTTTTACGATCACTTTTACGATTGGGGAAGCTCGATCATGACCAGATTGTCAAATTGGTATTTTGTTATCACTTTAATCCTTCTCGTTATCACTTCAATCTTGTTCTAAATCGATCTTCTGTTTGGTTTATTATTCATTGATAGATTGACATTAGGAGACGACAAGATATCCATAGAGAATGGAAACTAGCAACAAGTGGTAATCGATATGCCGTTTGGCACAAGTAATATGTTTGTGTGTCTAAAGTCTGAACCCAATATAATTCTATGTATGTATTATTTAATCAATCAAAGAAAGGTAGACCTTTTATAACAAGATACTTCAATAAAAACGTTTACCTATCGTCACTAGAAACAAGAAACATTGAAAATTTAAATTAAGTATTCAAAATTCATGAAGTTATATTGAACAACAAATTTTCTGTAAATGAATCATCACACAATTACCTCGTTATAAATCCAATATGAAACTTTATGATATTACTTAATGACGCATTGATTTATGTTTTATTAACTTTTCTTCATCTCTTCTAATATTGTGAATGAATCTTTCAGATTCGCTAGAGTGACTGTACAAAAATTGACCTAGAATACTAAAACACCTAGAAGTTGGTTTCTATGCGTACGGCTTCATGTTCATGTCAAATTCTAGTGGATTGAAAGAAGAACATAAAGTTATAACTACTAAAATCCCATGCAGGTAACTCTTTCGCTTCCCAGCAGAGTTGAGGCAAACATCACCAACAATCTGTTTTTGCCTCGCATTCCTCACAAATTTCCTCAAATCGACAGAGTAACCACTGGGCCTGCGCCCACCACCACCACCACCACCACCATAGCCTCCACGCATTGGTCGAGAAAGATCTGAAACCGCCACTTCTGATGGTCTAAAAGAACTTTTATCCGCTCATCCCCAGCCTGGATAAGAATTCGTCTTCGAATCCTTTTGATGGGATCAAATCGAATCTCACTCCTATGCAAAGGATGGTATCGCACTCTATTATCAGCTTGTAGAGCAACTCTAAGCATATGGTTGATTCGCCGATTACAGCCCACAACTGCGTCCATAGGAGTTGCATTGTCAATATGCCTATTCACTTTTGGATAGGCTAATTGATGATATAGAAGCATATAGAAGAGGGGTGTCTACATCACTACCTCCTAATTGTGTATTACTCGTGGGCGGGGACAGTGGTTATATTGATACCTTTCGAGAACTTGGTAGATTAGGAATACTCCGCTTGATGATGTTTCCATATAAGGGAACGACAAAAACAATGGTCAACCAAACGGATTTTTCTGATTGTTTCCGTTATCTTTTTCGTGACAAAATTTTGCCAGAGACGTTGTGAATTGAATCGAAGATCAGCTTCGTCGTGTACGTAGACACATTAACAATGAAACACCGATGGACACGATTATTGATTGTAAATTTTCTAGCTATAGCTATAGAGATCTCACCGAACGATCTCAAAGGTTCATACATGAAGTCGTTCGGGGTACTAAATCAGAAGAAGAAAAAGAAAAAGAAGAGGGTATGGCCTTAAATATGGTGAATGCCAGAGCGGTGCTATAATGGTACAAAAATAAGCAATGACTTAGAGCATCAATTTATTTATTTTTTGTCAAAGTTTAGGGCATCAAACTTAAAAAAAATCTTAATAACATATTTTAATCAACTATTAATCTCAAAGTAGTAAAATATATTTATATAGACCTAAGTTAAATTATGTAGTAATATGAGTTGTCCACAATGAAAAAAGTGTATTAACCCATAGTTAATTAAGAATACATAGGAGCAGCGAAACCGTTATTCTGAATGTTGGGATTCTTGCAAATACAATGGCCATGGTCTAGACTATAATCAAGGTTTCGCGCCGCTTCATCTTCTTCTTATACCGTTTATTATAGGATTGTGATTAGAGTGTAACACTCTATTTGTTTTCTCTTTCTATAGATAGCCATAGACATCATATAATTAATTGGATCGATGCAAAATGACAACTTTCATCTCCATTTGATTTAACACTACAAGAAAACAGCCGCAAATCCGACAGCATTTCCGACAGACTTTAATTCTGTCGGAAATTTCCGACAGATTACCGACTGCTTACCAACAGAACTAAAATTTTTCACTTCTGTCGGAAATCTGTCGGAATTATTTCCGACAGACAATAAAACCGTCGGAAATCGCTCGGAATGTCGGACGGTGTAACTAGCCGACGTCGACGCCGGAGGAGATGCCGGCGGTTTGTCGGAAATCTGTCGGAAATAAATTGCCGTTAACAATTTCCGACAGATTTCCTACAGACACTCAAATGTCTGTAGGAAATCTGTCGGAAAAATAGCCGTTATTATATCCGTTGTCTTTCCGACAGATTTCCTACGGTCAGCGTTTTTATATATATGATTCCACACATCTTCATTCACTCACAACAACAACAACTTCCAATCAAACATTTGTTAGAAAAAATCGTTAAGAGAGTGAGATGTCATCTTCTAGATATTATAGATCGTGGATGGATGAAGAGATGTATGATCCGGAGTCGAAAGCATTAAATCAAAATTATGCACGAGGTATATGCGAGTTCATGGAGGTTGTCGGGAATCGAAAGGTAATAAAATGTCCATGTTTAAATTGTTGCAATTCGCGTAATTTTAAGGTAGAACAAGTTTGGCATCACTTGTATAGGGATGGTTTTATGCCGGGATACAAAATTTGGTTTTATCATGGAGAAACTAATTATGATGGTGGTAGTAGTAGCAGTGCACCATATGTTGCGGATAGCTTAGGCGAACATAGAACGGATAGCTTAGGCGAACATAGAACGGAAGTAGATTTTGGTGTAGGTACCGCTGAGATGGTTCATGATGCGTTTAGAGAGAATTTGCCATCGATCGTAATAGGGGAGGATAGAGTAGAAGAACCAAATGAAGAAGCTAGAAGATTTTTTGGAAATGTTAGACGCATGGAAGCAGCCATTATATCATGGGTGTAGAGACGGACATTCACCTTTATCAACTGCTAGTAGACTGATGACCCTTAAGACGGACTTCAATTTGGCGGAAGAGTGTGTTGATGCGATAGCAGATTTTGTGAGGGATATTTTGCCTGAAGATAATCAGGCACCTGCATCATACTACGAGGTACAGAAACTCGTAGCTGGTCTTGATATGCCGTATCAGGTGATAGACGTATGCATCGACAATTGTATGCTATATTGGAGAGAAGACGAAGACCGGAGAAGATGTAGATTTTGTTGTAAACCACGGTATCAGGATACTGGTGGCAGAGTTCCAATTCCATATAAACGTATGTGGTACTTACCATTGACAGCAAGGTTAAAGAGGTTATATCAATCTGCGCGAACGGCAGAAGAAATGAGATGGCATGCAGAGCATCGTCAAGATGGAGAGATTACACATCCTTCAGATGCAAAAGCGTGGAAACATTTTCAAATGTTGAATCCGAATTTTGCATACGAGCCAAGAAATGTGTACCTCGGGTTAAGTACGGATGGTTTCAACCCATTTGGGAAGCATGGAAGGCAGTATTCTTTGTGGCCCGTAATCCTAACACCGTACAATTTGCCCCCTGGTGTGTGCATGCGTCGAGAGTTTTTATTCCTCTCCCTTCTAATTCCCGGCCCTGAGCATCCGAAGAGATCACTTGATGTATTCCTCCAGCCATTGATTTATGAGTTACACATGCTATGGAGTCACGGTGTCGAAGCGTTTGATGTTTCACGGCGGGAGAATTTCCATATGCGTGCAGTCCTTATGTGGACTATTAGCGATTTCCCAGCATACGGTATGCTATCTGGATGGACTACTCATGGAAGATTATCGTGCCCGTTTTGCCATGACGACACTGACGCTTTCCAATTGAGGAATGGAAGAAAGCCATGTTGGTTTGATTGCCATAGAAGGTTTCTACCGGACGGCCACCCCTATCGTCGGTCTAAAAGATTATTTAAGAAAAATAACCAAGTGGTTGATGCTCCAATTGATGAGATAGACGGTCGTACTATATTGGAGCAGTTGAGAGATTTTGGTGCTGATAGGACTCCTGATTGTGGGGGTAATGGGCATGAACCTCTTTGTGGTGTAGGGGAAGCTCATAACTGGCACAAGAAGAGTATATTTTGGGATTTGCCGTATTGGAAGGATCATTTATTAAGGCACAACCTCGATGTGATGCATGTTGAAAAGAATTTCTTTGACAACATCATGAATACGGTGTTAAACGTCCCGGGAAAGACAAAAGACAATGTGAAGTCTAGGATGGATGTTTCAATGATTTGCAACCGTGATTATCTTGAACGTCTTCCCGATGGCACATATCCTTTTCCTCCGTACCGATTGCAAAAAGAAAAGGTCAGAGCGTTTTTCCGGTGGATTAAAGACGAAGTTAAATTCACTGATGGATATACAGCTAATCTGGGTAATTGCGTAGACTCGCAAAACCTAAAGTTTATGGGAATGAAGAGTCATGATTGTCATGTAGTGATGCAGAGGCTTCTTCCATTTGCTTTTACCCATCTCCTTCCTCAAACAGTCCACGAAGCTATTGCAGCTGTTGGTGCTTTCTTTAGGGATTTATGCACGAGGACACTTACAGTTGAGGGGATCCGCAAATTAGATGCCAATATACCAGTGATCCTTTGCAATCTTGAAAAGATCTTTCCGCCGTCTTTTTTTGATGTTATGGAACATCTTCCCCTACACCTCCCCCGCGAAGCCGAACTAGGTGGTCCCGTTCAATTTCGTTGGATGTATCCTTTTGAGCGGTACATGTTCCATCTAAAGAAGAAGGTCAAAAATTTGGCGAGAGTTGAAGGTTCTATTGTCGCACAGAGTATCAATGAAGAAGCATCACAGTTTGCGCAATCTTACCTTCCACGGGAAGTTCGTACGAAGAGTAGACGTCCTGCTCGTCATGATGATAGAGGTGAGAGAGTCATGTATCACGCGCTGGTCCCTCAGTTGTTTTCGCAAGTTGGCCGAGTGACTGAGAGAAGGAAGAAACGCTTCCTATCACAAGATGAGTGGAGTCACTTACATATGTATATCCTAACGAATTGTGAGGAGATGGCGGAGTACGAAAGGTAAAAACAGAACTTATTTAAATACTTCTTTTTTTTATATACCTAAGTAATATATAGGTTTCATATGTTATATATTGTTGTTTGCTTTCAGGATTTACATTGCATCAATACGTCACTATTATCCGAATATGACAGAAGACGAACTTGGAGAAACTAAGGACACCGAGTTTGCAAATTGGCTGCAATATTACGTAAGTTTTTAAAAAACGCTTATATATCTTAAAATTAGTGCATTAATTAATACTTAATTTGTGTAAATTATTATATCAGGTTTCTGAAGGAATGAAGAATGGAGAAAGGTTTCCAACATGGTTACAAGAGATAGTTTCTGGCCCAAGCTTCGAAGCAACTTCATACGGGAAATATTGCACTAGGGGATTTGCATTTAGGATTCATGAAGAAAGGTCGAGGGCAACTGCAAATTACGGTATTTCAGCTACATGTGGTGATGTAGTCTACTACGGGATTCTCAAAGAAATATTGCAAGTACGCTATCCAGGATTGTTGGGCATGAGGTGCATTGTTTTCTTGTGTGAGTGGTATGATCCAAATCATCCACAAGGTGTTCAGGTGAGCCAATTTGGCGTCACTTCAGTAAATTCTTCTAAGAGACTGCAAAAGTATGACCCATTCATCCTAGCATCACATGCAGACCAGGTTTGATTTTAAAATTTTATAATACGTGCGTTATTGATAAATAATGATTTTGCAATTGCCTAAACTAAATATGTTTGTTTCAGGTATGCTATATTTCTTACCCTAGGGTAACACATCGAAGAGATCCTTGGATTACAGTGACTCCAATTAATCCAAGAGGGCGACTATATGGAGTTGCTGAGCACGATGCTATGCAACCAACTAGTATTACTCCGATGGATCCAGTTCCAATTTCTTCCGCAGTTGACCTTTTTGTTGATTTCACAGAATTTGGTGATAATATAGTACACTCAGAATCAGAAGAAGAAGTTGGAGAATCAGAAGAAGAAGTTGGAGAATCAGAAGAAGACGAAGACACAATTCCTTCGGAAGGATCATAATCGAACTCAGAGTAGTTACATTATATGTTTGTATTATAAAAAGGTTTCATATGCATTGTTTTCTAATTTTTTTTTAAAAAAATCTGTTTTTCTGTCGGAAATCTGTATATATTTCCTACAGATTTCCGACAGAAATGGATACATATAGTCTTCCGATCAAAACTTCATTTGAGTATATCTTGCCAAAACCCATGTCGATCGACGGTATGGGGTTGTCGATCGACACTGTCTCTTCTGTTTTTTTTTGATATTTTGCAGCTTCTGTCGGAAATCTGTAGGAAATATATATATATTTCCTACAGATTTCCGACAGATGCTTTATATCAGGCAAACCTTAAATTACGACACGTGTTTCCACAAATCTGTCGGAAATCTGTAGGAAATATATATATATTTCCTACAGATTTCCGACAGATTTGGGGTTTTAAGGTCAAATTTCAGAATTTTGAAAAGACACATTCTCGGCATACAATTCTAACAACAAAAGTAAAATATAAGAGAGTAAGTAACCTTGTCGATGTTATACAGAACATGAATTGCGATTTTGTCATGTTTCAACCAAAAGGGTTTCATATAGTAACTCATATAAAACGATAGATGTTTACGGAAAATACTAAAAAACCAACTGTTTAGAATTTCAAAGTAACAATGATCATTATCAAGTATTTTATCTTCGGAATCATGATCCTATCATGCTATCAAATGGTATGAACGAGAACGGATCGTTAAGAAGCTTAAAACCCCAAATCTGTCGGAATTCAGTCGGAAATATATATATATTTCCGACTGATATCCGACAGACATAATAATAATAATTTTTTTTTCATAAAGTTATTATTTCTGTCGGAAATCAGTCGGAAATATATATATATTTCCGACTGATTTCCGACAGACATAATAATAATAATTTTTTTTCATAAAATTATTATTTCTGTCGGAAATCAGTCGGAAATATATATATATTTCCGACTGATTTCCGACAGATTTGGGGTTTTAAGGTCAAATTTTAAAATTTCAATAAGACACATTCCCGGCATACAATTCTAACAACAAAAGTAAAATATAAGAGAGAAAATCAATTAATCGTTGTTATACAGAACATGATGTTACATATACTAAACAATAGATGTTTACGGGAAATAAACGAGGATACTAACTGTTTAGAATTTGAACGTAACAATGACCATTACCAAGTATTTTATCTTGCAAATCAGGATCCAATCATATTATGACCTTGTACCTACGAAAACGGATCGTTAAAAAGCTCAGAACCACAAAACTGTCGGATTTCTGTCGGAAATTTTCGACAAATTTCCGACAGAAATACCAAATTTTACCCGCGAAATGAAAATAATTACCGCGAAATGGGACGGTCCAATTACACGCGGTCATTTAAATTATTTGGATTCCGACAGAATTCCGACAGTTTTAAAGCTGGCGGAAATTCTGGGAATAAAACAGATCCCCTTCGTTCTTCAGAACACAAATCGACGGAGAAAACCACCAAAATCGCCGCCGCCGCCTTTTTCCTCCGCCGCCGATCCTCTCTCCCGACGTTTTCGGGTCTCCGGCGTTTGTTCTTTCTCCCACCGGATCGCCGTTCGTTCTTCTCTCTCCCACCGGATTTCCGGCGTTTGTTCTTCTCCGGCGTTCTTCTTCTCCGGCGTTCTTCTCCGGTCGTTTTTCTCCGGCGTTCTTCTCCGGCGTTCGTTCTTCTCTTCCAGTCATGGATGATATTCCTTTACATTTGTAAGAAAACCTCTAATTCCTAATTCCTTTTGGTTTGTGAATTGATTTGTGAATTAGGATTAGAGAATTGATTTGTGAATTGGTTTGTGAATTGATTTTGTGAATTGATTTGTGAATTTGGTAATGTTCAAAAATTTAGGATTTATAATAAACACTTGGAATTATAAAAAATTTAAGGATTTATAAAAAATTTTTTGGTAATGTTGAAAAATTTATGAATTAGGATTAACATTTTTAAGGATTTATAAATAATAGTTTGCATTTTAAGGATTTATAAAAAATTGTTAGCATTTTAAAGGATTTATACAATTTTATAAACTGATTTAATCAAATTTATAAACAATTTGATTTTTAAGAATTTAAAAATCTCAATTCTATAATTTAAAAATTTTTAAATAGCAATTCTATAATTTAAAAATAGCAATTCTATAATTTAAAATTGGCAATTATATAATTTAAAAATAGAAATTCTATAATTTAAAAATAGCAATTTTATAATTTAAAAATAACAATTCTATAATTTAAAAATAGCATTTTAAAGGATTTATAAAAATTTATAATATGATTTATCTACAAAATTCTATAATTTAAAAATGGTTACAATTCTTTATTAAATTTTTTTAAAAAAACACATAAATCTCTTACATTTTTAAAAAAATTAAAAAATTAAAACTTTAAAAATTTTAAAATTTAAAATCTATATCCCTAAAATCTATATCCCTAAAATCTATATATAAATATAGGGATTATAGTGGTTTCCGAGCATCTAGCGGCGGGGCCAGCGGCGAACGTCGTCGTCGTCGTCAGAGTAGACCTGATGCGGCTACGACGTCTGCACCATCACCGTCGTCTACACCTGTACAGACGCCGGAGATACCACCAGCCGCCACACTACCGTCCCAGATTAGCGTCGAGGACTTCGTGGGTCTTCCTGGACGAGGGCGGATACCTACGCTCCATCCAGACCAGATCGGTAGAGACACATGGTAAGTTTTGTTACATTTTTTCTTTTTTTTTACTAATTTAATTTAATTGTCACTAATGTAATTATATTGTTAATTTTTTTTTTCTTAGGTTTGATGATTCTCGAAGCGGGATTTCGAAGTCCCTCAACAAGATGGAATGTTCTTTGCTCCGCTTTCCGTATCCAACGTACGGCAAAATGCCACCGGAGGATCAAGAATTGTGGTTTCGCACATTTGCGGTAAGTCATCTGTTTTCACAATTTTTACTTTCATTTAAAGTATTATTTTTTTAATTTAATTTTTCTTTTTTCAGCAAGAATTTAAGTGGGACCCACACTTGACCGCAACGGTCAGGAGGGACTTCGACTCATACGCAGGAAGGCACTACTCGCACAAGGTGTTCGAGTGGAAGGATAAGTGGCTACACGGTGAGGTGCCAAAGGAGATGGTTGAGAAGCCGGAATTGTGGAACGGGTTCATCGCCTATTGGCAACTACAGGAGACCAAGGCGATTTCTTCATATCACTCTAGCAACCGGAACAGCGACCGCAAGGGCAAGGGTAAAGCCACCCACAACCTCGGAGCTACCAGCAAGAAGACAAAGGCTAGAGATATGGTATGTTTTTTATGCCATTCTTTGATTTTTATTAATTTTTTTTTAGTTTTATACATTTATATGAAATAAATATCTAACAACTGCAGGCTAAGGAGTTGGGTCGGGACCCCAACTACGTTGAACTTCTGGTAGCAGCACACACCAACAAGGATGGTGTCGTCCAGGATCCGGTAGCTCGGGAGATTCAGCATGCCGTCCAAATAATGGAAGAAGACTATATTCTGTCTTAGCCACAAACGGAAGGAACCCCTCCCCTCACCGAAGCCCCGGACGAGATCATCAACCAATTCGTCTTAAAGGTATGTAAAATTTAAAATACTTATCAAGTCTTTTTCATTAATTGAAATTTCTTCCCCAGGTTGCTCCGCAGAGCAAAGGGCGGATTTATGGTATTCCCGACGATGCAGCATCATCGGGGTCTTCTTGTTACAACAGCGAGTCATCCGAGCTGAGAGCCCAGATGAAGGAAAAGGAGGCCGAAATTGAAAGTTTGAAGACGACGGTCCTGAAGATACAAGATGAAGCTGCGGCGGACCGGGAACAGGCGAAGAAGGACCGGGAGGCGATGCAACAGATGATGGCGCAGTTAGTTTCCTCGGGTTTGCTTCCGCGGCCGCCGCCGCCGCCGCCCACCGCTTAGATTTAAATTGTTTCAATCGTTTTGTAATACAATTTAACTTTTTATTTTAAATTAAATATTTTTATTTCAATTTATATAATTTAAAATTTTAAATTACAAATTTATATTAAATTAATAATAATTAAATTTATTTTTATATTTACTAATTTCTACGAATCAGTCGGAAATCTGTCGGAAATACACTGTCGGAACTCAGTCGGAAATAAACCTGTCGGAACGCAGTCAGAAATACACCTGTCGGAAATCTGTCGGAATATTGTTCCGACTGAGTTCCGACAGGTGTATTTCCGACTGCGTTCCGACATGTTGCCGGAGACTTATTTCCGACAGGGTTCCGACAGCTCACCGGATTCCGGCGAGCTGTCGGAACTCTGTCGGAAATATGTCTATCGGAAATCTGTCGGAATTTGTGACGGATTTCCGACAGAATTATCATTTCCGACAATCTAGAACGGACGGATATATCCGTCGGAAATCTGTCGGAAAATGCCATTTCCTACAGATTTCCGACGGATATTTCCGTCAGTTTCTCACTGTTTTCTTGTAGTGTAACAACTAAAAGAATTCTACAGGTACATAGTTCTTTTAGCACTCTCTCTCTATATATATAATTATTAGAATTTTCTTACATATTTGTCGCCATTGTATCGAATCATTTGATGATGATACTATAGGAAGTTGTAAAAGGTCAGTATTGGCGTTTATGCGATGCTCAAGGGAAGCCACTGGGCGTAATGGGATGGTGGCCTTCAAGAGTTGTAACATTCCTTGATAACAACCATGACAGTGGCTCTACTAAGGTTACTAAACAAATTTCATCACTTAAGGAAATAAAACAGAGCTCACATGTTTTGTTGCTCTCATAGGCTGATTGGCCGTTTCCTTCACACCGTTTCGTTCACATGGAGGTAAAGAAGTTTTTAAAACAAAATACAACCTCTTTCGTTGGATTTGAAGTCTCTCCTTAATCATAGGTTTTTGTGTCTTTGTAGGGCTATGCATGCATATATACTTACACATCCCTCGTATATAATGGACTCTTGAAAGAAATGGTCAATACTATGCCGTATGGCACAAGTAATTTGTATGTGTGGTCTTGACTTAGCTTAATCAAACATTCCTATTGATCTCAACGTTTCTGATTTTTGGTTCTTCAGAGACTAGAGACTAGCCAAGCAGCTAATGCTACAGGTATCTCTTACTATAGTGTTATGCTTTGTGGTATATGGTGAAAATCTCATTTCTGACTTACATTTTTATCTGCACTAATAGATGCAAAAGCTTGGGTTGCAACCATCATTGTACACATTTGATGGTTTCATTAGACCTGTTACATTTCCACAAGGGTATGAATATGGCATGAAAATGGTAAGATATTTATAAGCCATCTCTTTCATAATTTCTTTCTCTATGTAGTTCAGCTTTTCTTCATAATTATATTTCATTTCTCTACACAGTTGAAAGTAATGCAGCAGCGGGAGATGAAACCATATGATACAACTCTTGCTACGGTTTCAGCCTGTTGCAGTAAAGCCCTTCAAGTTGATTTAGCTGAACATTTACTGGTTCAAGTATCTCAATGCTCGTACGCAAATCCTTTCAATCACCTTCTTGATGCGTGTAACGCCCTGGTTAGTTATTTTGATTCTACATATCGGAAAGCCACTTACATCTTTTACCTTTCGGTGTTTGTGTATTCTATTACAAGTCTTTTTTGGTTCCTGAAGCCTCAAGTACATGTGTTGATCCTAAAAGCCGTAGAAATTTAAAAAAACTTCAAACTTCTAACTATAGTGCCACTCTAATCATAGGAGACGCTTGGAACAACGGGTTGCTGTTCTGTTCTATTATTTCGTAATCAAAATGTTCGTCCAAAATTGTTCTGCACGCTTAAGCCATGTTCAATGGTAACACCATGGTGTCTTAGAGGGTGTTTTTATAATATAAAATTATTAAAATACACATTCTCTCTTCTTTTTACTCAGCTTTATACCTTTTATTTCATTCTTTTATTCAACTTTTATTAATTTTATATTTAAACACTCTCTCTTCTTTTTAAGAACACTCTCCAAAATATCTAATTTTAGACACTCTCCAAAATATCTAATTTTAGACACTCTCTTTTCTTTTACTCACCTTTTATTAATTTTATATTTAAACACACTCACTATCTACTCTCTTTACTCAAATTTTATTAATTTTATATTTTAATATACCCCACAAAAACACTCTCTTTCTTCCCTTTACAACCATTTTAATAATTTTATATTATAAGAACACCAAATAAGATACTAGGAGGTTACCATTCAACATTGTCATGTTTTATCTGTCTTGTTATTCTGTGTTGTTGTATGTGTCCATATTTAGTATACATAATTGTTTGTTCTGCTAATTTACGCAATGCATTTTGAGGTTCATTTTCTGACTAATGTATTTGTAGGGTCAGAGTTATAGAGTCACTTGAATTGTTTCTCTCTCTAGCGGAGATTTTGAAGGCGATTTAGGGTTTCCTCTTGGTCTCGTCGCCACCGACGGAGCGGCCTCTCGTCCTCCGGCGAGAACATCCTCTTTCTCCCTCCTCTTCCTTTCTTTATGGCTAGAGTGGTGTTTGCTCCGGTCCTCCTTCCTCCTCCTCCAAAGCCGCCTCCGGTGATGGTTCGGATAGATCTGATGAACGTGAGGGCTCCTCCCGACCCTCCAGATCTCTATGATTCTTCTGGCGTCCCGGATCTACCTTGGCTGCATGTGTATGTAGATCTAGTTGTGTCGGTTTGCTCTTCTCTTCGATGCGAGTCTCCACCGCACGAAGTCTCCTCCGGCGAGATCCTCGTCTCCGCCGTGATTATTACGGTTCAACCAACCGTCGATTTGGTTGTTGCTGGTCAGTGGAATAAAAGCTTGGCCCATTATGCTTTGTTAATGGGCTTGGAGCGGCCCAACTTGTCTTATGAAAGAAAAGCCCAGCAATGCTCTGTTGTGTTTGTCGCTGCCGGTCAAGAGTTTTGTTCCAGTGATAGAAACAAGCGTGCTCGGAAGAGTCTCCGACTGCCGTTTGCTCATGTCTCGTGGTCTCAAACATCGAACAGGTACATCACACCCTCCTTCCTGATTGGTGTTGATTTGTTACCGCATGACTCCTTGTTTAAGGAGGGATCTTCAATTAGGATATCCACTTATGAGATAAAGTTTTCTGGATTCTCAAATCCTGCAATTTATACATCTTGGCTCAGTTCTGAGTATTTAAATCTCTATGCCATCTTGCTAATCATCCTTCCAAGCTGCGAATTTACTCAATATGCCTTAGTTTTCATGACTAGAGTTGAGTTGTTAGGCTTTGTTTCCAACGGACTTGTTTCCGATTGGTGAAATCGTTTCCGGCATCAAAACCGAGAAACTCCTCCTCCTTTGTGGACCGAGGTATTTTAAGCTCCGTATTATGGGTTACGACACTAGCCTTTTGGGCTTTGGTCCTAACTTTGCGAGCATTGTGTGACCTTGAGAAGGTCTTGGGTTTAAAGAAAGTAGATTCTAGGTATGCATCGGTACAAATTTCAACTAGTCGAATCTTGTGGACGGGGATTTGGTTAGGGGAAATTGGGTGATTGATTGTGTATTGGTTGAAGCTTCGGACAAAGGCTCTAGGGTATCAAACGGGTCTTCGTTTGCTCTCGTCTTTGGCTCCCTATCTATCGCATATGAGATTTCAATCATGTTTTGTAACTCATTTGCTTCTATTAAGCTTTTCTTATGTTGTAATGTTGTGGTACTTGTAATTTCAATTTCAACCGTCTCGGTTTCGAACAATTTCTCCGGTTTGGAGTGTAACCGCTTGATATGAGTTTAATAGAAAGTGTTGATCAAAAAAAAAGTATTTGTAGGGTCAACCAGAGCGTGCGATCCGAGTTTTGGGTAGAATGAAACAGCTAAAACTGCGTCTAAATATGTGGACATATGAACTTCTCTTTTCGTTATTTGGCAATGTGTTAGCACCATACGAAGAAGGCAACATGCTCTCCCAAGTAGACTGTGGTAAAAGGATTAACATTATAGAAACGGACATGTTGAAAAATGGTTTTCAGCACAGTCCTATCTCAACGCGGAATGTGGTTAGTTAAAAACTATCAATCTTTACTTTGTTATTACGTGTGTATTAGCTTTCAGAACAATTAACTAACTTCTGATTTACCCTTTCCTTTATACTTTCTCCGGCTTAGTGCACTCGGAGCTGAAGGTATGGTGAATGAAATGCTCCAATACCTGCAATCTAATTGCTCTTTTTAAAGTATACGATATTGATCGTTATCAATTAATTCACATGCAGACCGACATGGTGATCAATATATATAAACGTATGAAAGCATGTGGCTACCCTGCAGACGCTGCTACCTACAACATAATGATTGATTGTAGCCGCTTTATTCAGTCTTATGAATCAGCTACTGCTATAGTTTCTATGATGATCCGTGACGGGTTTTCTCCAGCAGTGATGACGTATACGTCACTGATGAAGGTAACTAACAGATTATTTGTGTCTGGAATTTGTATACAGTTTGTATTAACAGATTATTTAGATTTTGTTGAATGATCGAAATTTCGAGGGAGCGCTTAAACTCTTGGACCAAGCTGCATTGGACGAGATACATTTCGATGTCTTAGCATACAACTCCATTTTGCGTAGAGCATTTGAGAAGGTAAAGATAAGTTTGTCAAAGCGAATAATTTATTTAGTATATGCATAACTTTTGTATCTTTCAGGGACTGCTTGATGTGGTTGAGTACATAGTGGTGCAAATGTACCGAGAGAAAGTGAATCCAGCTCCAACGACGTGCCATTTTGTTTTCTCTTGTTACGTGGAAAATGGGTACCATACGACAGGAATAGAAGCTTTCAATGTCCTAAGTTTAAGAATGCTTAACGAAGAAAGCAAAGAGAATATTCGGGAGAAGAAGAAAGAACTCGAGGAGAATTTTGTGATGAGCGAAGACCCTGAAACCGAAAGGAAGATTATGGAGCTGTTCGGAAACTCTCGGTTGCATCTAGCAGCTGCATTTTTGAATCTAAGATGGTGCTCGATGCTCGGGGCACGGATTATATGGTCGGAAGAACAAAGCTCATGGGTTAGAGGACTCTTTGACAAGTTTAATAGGTAGAATGTGAAAGTGTTTCATTGTTCCTCAAGAAGAAGAGCGGTTTTGGTCTCTTCCTATTGATTGCGCCATTTCACGGAAGCTGCTCTGTTTTGGTTTTGTTGTATCATGTACTAACCGGTGATTCTAACGGGTTTTGAGGTCACCGATCAACTAAACGGTTCGTTTTGGTGGCTCGGTGAGGCGGCTTGATGCAATGGATCAGCAAGAACGGCCAGAAAGCATTTTAGGCGTTTACAAACCAAAAACAAGATGGTTTGAGTTTTTGAGATTTTGATTTAATTTATTATTACTACTCAGCTACTATAATAATAATACAAACCGTTGGTGATTTTTTCTTATACATTGGACCACCTTTTCTTTAATATACAATTTTTCTATAACATGCAAAGAGAAAAAGCAATGTGAATGGCAAAGAAAATTCTTATAAGTTGGAGTTTTAGATCTATAAGTTCGTGTTCAATGTGAATGGCAAGTGGAAGCTTCTGTCGGTTTTAATTTTTTAGTAATTTGTTTTTAGTTATCCTACTAATTATTTGGTTAGGTGTTTTGTTTTCAGTCGGTTAAGATGCTTTTTCCGTTGTTTGATTAGTGTCCATCATAAAATTTAGCACCGTTGGTTTAGTGAGGTAAAAGAAAGGGTGATAAGTGCAATAATGCATATTCACTTTGAAACAAGAAGAAAGCTTTTCCATAATCTCTCTTCTTCTTATTCTTCATATTATCCTCTCTTTTCTTCAATTCTTTGAGGATCTTTTTGCTAAGGGCTCTTCTCTACGTCAACTTCTTGATTCTTTGATATATCATGGTTTTTACCCATTTAAAGCCATGATATAAGTATGTTTTTAGAGTCTTTTTGGTATTTTTGGTGTTCTTTTAGAGTCATTGCAGGTTTATAGGTGTTTGGAGCATTTCGGAGAAAGAGATCAAAGTGTCAAAGTCGGATTGGAAATTCAGCTTTGGTGTCGATCGACACCATCTCTGGGTGTCGATCGACACCCTGTTCGTAACAGAAGAAAAGCCCGATTCGTAAAACCCGTTTTAGCCCATAAGTTCCTAAAGATTTCATGATTGTTCCCAGTCGGTTTTAGAGTCTTATATATAGTTTCTAACAGCCATTGTTAGGCTTTACGCTTTATTTTATTGAGACCTAGCAAGAGATTGATTCAGAGCTTTTAGGGAGACAAGTTCATACTCTTTTCAGAGATTTCTTCGAACCCTTTTGTATCTCTTACTCTATCTTTTTAATGCAGTATTATTCAGTTATTGTGATGTTTTGCTATTGCTATGTCTGAGTAATTTACTTGTTAGGTTTAGGATTTTTCAAAGGCTGATGATAAATTGTTAGAACTTTATTACTGTTGGGATCAATCTAACTTGTGTTCTCCACCTTGATAAGTTTTAATTCTGTTTTAGGATTGATCACCCTGAATTAGACATGTTAGGTTGATAGATAGATGTGAGAGCATTATTAGTTAACTTGAACAATATCTTTGGTGAGCAAAATAACTATTCGCAAAGGAATTTGGCTTAGTGATTTTGTGAACATATCGAAACTGTTTGTTAATGCTTGATTTAATCTTTAGAACTCGCAAAGGAATTTGGTTTGCTATGATTTAATCATAGATAACTTCTGCAACGAGAGTTGATTAGTTTTACAATTGATTTCGAGTTTAAGAACGGTTCTTAATAAATATCCCGACAGTAATTTAGTGCTTCAATTTAAAGTCATGCCTGCGAATTTCCCGATGCCTAGCGCTTCGTCTCATTGATTTAAAGAACAACAATCATCATTCGCTTGCTTTATTTAGTTTGCTTTTTCATTACATTATTTCTCACTTAGCTTAATTTGAATTTGGAATTTTACTTTGTGATTCTTTTCCCTGTGGATTCGATCCCTAAGTACTACACGATCTCTTAATTTGAGAGAGTGGCTCAGGGTTAAATTTGAGCATATCAAATTTTGGCGCCGTTGCCGGGGAATTGAAATCACCATTAGAATTTCAATTATAAGATTTTTGTCTAAGTTTTTTTCTTTTGTTTTTAATTTACTAACTAGTTTCTCTTTTGTTTTGGGTTTCAGGTGCATGCCAAAACACGTCACAAGAAGCAAAATAGACAAGGAATTGGTTGGATTTGATCTCGATACGTTAGCTCTCTTAGAACGAACGAACGAACGAACAGAAGAGCAGTTAAGGAAGCTAAGATGGGAGACAGACTAGTGCTAATACCGGTTGCGGGAGAAGGAGTATTCCATGACAGAGCAGGGCTGAGATACAATCAGGAAGGAGCTAGGATCGACGACCAGGGGAATGTAATCGTCGAAGCGCCTGCGCAGAACCCATGCATCGATCGACACCAAGATGGTGGCATCGGTCGACGCCAAGCAGAGAACGGCCGTGGTGTCACTTTGGGCGATTACAATCGTCCTGATCAGTTTTATGCCAACCGAGCTGCAATTCGCCCACCACCGTTTCAGAGAAACGACTTCGAGCTGAAGCCTGCATTCTTCAGTCTTGTGGCTCAACATCCCTTCCATGGGCTTCCTCACGAACACCCAATGGATCATATTGAGAAGTTTGAGGACTTAGCATCGAGCATTAAGGCGAATGGAGTGACGAGTGACTATCTTTTCTGCAAGCTCTTTCCTTACTCACTAGGAGGTGATGCTTCGTACTGGCTAAAGCAACTCGAGCTAGGATCTTTGACTACTTGGGAGGACACCAAGAATGCCTTTCTCAACAACTTCTTCGACGATGCAAGGTCTGAAGACTTGAGGATGAAGATTGCTACTTTCCGCCAGCAGGATACTGAGGCATTTAAGGCTTCATGGGCGCGATTCAAGTCATACCAGAGAGATTGCCCTCATCACGGATTCAGTGATATCCAGTTGCTTAGGATCTTCTTTAATGGAGTGAATTGGAGATACAAGATGACACTCGATGCTGCAAGCAGTGGAAACTTCACGACTAACTCTCCGGAAGATGCTATTGCGCTTATTGAGAACTTGGCTTCAAGCAACAGCAGTAAGAATGCAGACTTTGAGAGGAAGATCGAGAGGTTAAGGCTAAGATCGACGACGTGCATAACTTTCTAGTGGGAAAGAAGGCAGTCCACTTTGCTCAGGAGGTTGAGACGTTTGAACCAGAGGTTGGGAATGAAGAAGAAGGTGTGAACTACGTTAATGGAACTGGATTTCAGAGTCAGAGGTATGGGAATCAGCAAGGGAACAGAGGCTACCAGAGTAACTTCAACATCAACTATCAGAGACCTTCAAGCCCGCAGTACCAGAAGAACGACTTTCAGAAGCCATTCCAGAGCAGCAACAGTAACTACACAAGGACATACAGTTCCTCTTCTTACCAGACACCTCCTGCTAAGACTCCGGATAGCGAGGTGAAATCAATGCTTGAACAACTCTTGGAAGGTCAGCAGAAGATGACCGTTAGCTTCAATGGGAAGATGGATGCTATGTACCAAGATCTGAATGGGAAATTCGAAGCTCTCAACACTCATGTCAAGAAGCTCGATACACAAGTTGCTCAGACTGCAGAATCGGTAAAGAGACAGGATGGATTTCTTCCTTCAAGGACCGATACGAATCCCAAACGCAATGCTATGGCCATTATGACACGTAGTGGAAAGAAGCTGGAACCGATTCTGAAGAAAGGAGCTGATAAAGAGCGAATCGACGAGCTACTTGATATCGAAGATGATGAGATTGTTGATCCGACTGAGGTGTCGATCGACACCACTAAGGAGCATCGGTCGACACCACTCGAGGTTTCAGATTCTGAGCAGGATGAAATCGAAGACTTGTCGTGTTCAAAAACAAGTGTCGATCGACACCACCATGGTAGCATCGATAGACACCCTTCTCAGAATAGAGCAGAAACTTCCAAATCACCGGTAGTTGCGGAAGAACGAGTCTACAAGCCCAATCTTCCGTATCCTAGGAGTAACAAGAAGTCTAAACAGGAGCTAGAAGATGCTCGGTGCAAGGCCATCATGGATAAAATCACTGTTGAGCTTCCCTTGATTGATGCTATAAGATCAACTCCAGTGATTCGACGTTATGTGAAACGGATGGTTACCAAGAGCTTGAGTCTTGAAGAGGGATGCGCGATGATCTTAGAGCAGGTTAGTGCGGTGATACAGAACAGAATTCCAGCGAAGCTCAGCGATCCAGGAAGTTTTGTGCTTGATTGCTTGATCTTTACGGAAAGATTTCCTCGTTCCTTATGCGATTTGGGGTCTAGTGTCAACTTGATGCCACTTTCAGCTGCTATCAGCCTTGGGATGACTGATTTTCAACCCACTAGGATCTCTCTTATCCTAGCAGACAGAACAGTGAGAATACTTGAAGGAGTCCTTGAAGATGTTCCAATCAAAGTTGGAGAGTGCATGATTCCTACGGACTTTGTGGTTCTACAGTATGGAGAAGAACCCAAGGATCCTCTTATCTTAGGAAGACCCTTCTTGGCTACAGCTGGAGCGATGATAGATGTCAAGGGTGGAAGGATTACACTGAGTGTAGGCGATTTAGATATGAAGTTCGACATGGAAAAGATCATGAGAAAGCCTACAATAGACGGTCAGACTTTCTTTGTTGATACCTTGGATCATCTAGCAGAGGATTACTTCCATGAGATGCGCTCTACAGATCCCTTGGAAAGGGCCTTGATCAACTCTACATCAGAAATAGAGTGCCTAGATGAGACTGCTGCGGGTTATGCTTCGATAATGGATGCGAGCGAGCAGGTTATGCAGGTAGTTGCAAACACGGAATCAGCTAAATTTCATAAGCATCGATCGATGCCATCTGACGGTGTCGCTCGACACCAGGCCGAGAACAGCAATTGGAGCAAAGAAAAAGCTCCTAAAATCGATCTCAAACCACTTCCTGCAGGGCTAAGGTACGCGTTTCTTGGTTCTAATTCAACTTATCCTGTCATCGTTAATTCTTCCTTGAACAACGCAGAACTCGCGTTATTACTAATGAGGCTGCGCAAGTTTCGCAAAGCTCTTGGCTACTCTCTTGATGACATTTCAGGTATTGCTCCAGATTTGTGCATGCATAAGATTCACTTAGAGGATAAGTCTAAGTCATCAATTGAGCATCAGAGGCGATTGAACCCGAATTTGACTGAGGTTGTTAAGAAAGAGATTATGAAGCTTTTGGAAGCAGGGATTATCTATCCCATCTCAGACAGTTCTTGGGTTAGTCCGGTTCATGTAGTCCCTAAGAAGGGAGGTGTCACAGTGGTGAAGAACGAGAAGAATGAGCTGATTCCTACAAGAACAGTCACTGGTCATCGAATGTGCATCGATTACAGAAAGCTAAACGCAGCCACTAGGAAGGATCATTTTCCCTTGCCATTTATTGATCAGATATTGGAGAGGCTTGCGAATCATCCTTACTACTGCTTCTTGGATGGCTACTCAGGATTCTTCCAAATCCCTATTCATCCAGACGACCAGGAGAAAACCACTTTCATTTGTCCTTATGGTACTTTTGCATATCGCAGAATGCCTTTTGGATTATGCAACGCTCCTGCAACCTTCCAGCGCTGCATGATGTCTATCTTCACGGACATGATTGAGGATTACATGGAGGTCTTCATGGATGATTTTTCAGTGTATGGATCCTCTTTCAAAGACTGCTTAAACAATCTGGAGAAGGTACTAGCTCGATGCGAGGAAAAGCACTTGGTTTTGAACTGGGAGAAATGTCACTTTATGGTGAAGGATGGCATAGTGCTTGGACATAGAGTTTCAGAAGCTGGGATTGAAGTGGATCGCGCAAAGATTGAGGTTATGACATGTCTTCAACCGCCTAATGATGTCAAATCTGTGAGGAGTTTTCTTGGACACGCTGGTTTCTACAGAAGATTCATCAAGGATTTCAGTAAGATCGCGAGGCCACTAACTGCTTTACTCTGCAAAGATGTCAAGTTCGAATTTTCTGCGGAATGCCTATCAGCTTTTGAGAAGATCAAGAAGGCTCTTATGAGCGCTCCGATTGTGCAACCACCAGACTGGGACTTGCCTTTTGAGATCATGTGTGATGCTAGTGACTACGCAGTTAGAGCAGTTTTAGGACAGCAGAAGGACAAGAAGCTTCACGCCATCTACTATGCGAGTCGAACACTTGATGAAGCACAGAGGAATTACGCGACTACTGATAAAGAGTTGTTAGCTGTGGTGTTCGCCTTTGAGAAGTTTCGTCCTTACTTGATTGGCTCTAAGGTTATTGTGCATACGGACCATTCAGCGCTTAAGTATCTAATGCAGAAGAAGGATGCAAAACCAAGGCTGTTGAGATGGATTTTGCTTCTTCAAGAGTTTGATATTGAGGTAAAAGACAAGAAGGGGTCGAAAACAGCGTTGCAGATCATCTCTCTCGGATCAGAATCGAAGGAGACGTCCCTATTGATGATTTCTTACCAGAAGAACGAGTTAATTTCGTCGAAAGTGGTCTGCAGGACATAATATCGCTCGACACTTGCTTTGAGCATCGGTCGACACTAACATTCTTCGAATCGACGAATCGTGCAAAACAGAGAGCATCGATCGATACTGTTCCGAGCATCGCTCGAAACCACATCGACAGACTTGTTAGTCTTCCGAAAATCATCTCGACAGCTTTTCAAGAGTTTGTGTTCGCTGTCTCGAAGAGTGACAGGCCATGGTATGCTGACATTGCCAACTACTTAGCTGCAGAGGATGTGCCTACTGATCTTAAAGGATATGAGAAGAAGAGGTTCATGCGAGAGCTTAGGAGGTACTATTGGGATGAACCTTATCTCTACAAGCTTTGTTCAGATGGTATCTACAGAAGGTGCATTGCAGAGACTGAGGTTCAGGATGTGCTTTTCCATTGTCATGGTTCAGAGTATGCTGGTCACTTCGCTACATTCAAGACGGTTACTTAGGTTTTACAAGCTGGATTCTGGTGGCCAACGATGTTCAAGGATGCTAACACTTTTATCTCTAAGTGTGATGCTTGTCAGAAATGAGGGAAGATTAGCAAGCGACATGAGATGCCACAGAACTTCATTCTTGAGGTTGAGGTCTTCGATTGTTGGGGGATTGATTTCATGGATCCTTTCCCATCGTTTTATGGTAATGAGTATATTCTTGTCGCGGTGGATTATGTGTCCAAGTGGGTAGAGGCGATTGCTAGCCCGAAGAATAATTTTGCGGTGGTTCTTAAGCTGTTTAAGACCATCATTTTCCCTCGATTTGGAGTACCTCGGATAGTCATCAGTGACGGTGGTCCTCACTTTATCAACAAAGTGTTCGCTAATCTGCTAAACAAGTAAGGTGTTCAACATCGAGTGGCTTCTCCTTATCATCCTCAGACGAGTGGTCAAGTCGAAGTTTCGAATCGACAAATCAAGGAGATTTTAGAGAAGACAGTGAGAGTTACAAGAAAGGATTGGGCAAACAAGCTGGATAACGCGATCTGAGCTTATAGGACAGCCTACAAGACACCTTTGGGGACAACGCCATTCCATTTACTTTATGGGAAAGCTTGTCATCTTCCAGTAGAGCTTGAGCACAAGGCAGCATGGGCAGTAAAACAGATGAATTTCGACTATAAACCAGCTGCAGAAAGGCGTTTGATCCAGCTGAATGAACTAGATGAGATAAGGCATCATGCTTTCGAGAACTCGAAGTTATACAAGGAGCGCACTAAGGCCTATCATGATAAGAAGATCATCTCAAGGGAGTTCGAGCCAAATGACAAGGTACTCCTATACAACTCTCGTCTTCATCTTTTTCCTGGAAAATTACGTTCTCGTTGGTCTGGTCCTTTTACAATCAAGGAGGTTAGGCCCCATGGAGCAATTGTGCTGATCAGTCCGAAAGGCAACGAGTTCACTGTCAATGGCCAAAGGGTGAAACACTATTGGGCGAAAGCCGAGATTCCAGAAGGACACATTGTTCCTCTGGACGATGCACCCGTCGCCTAGACCAGACACAGTCAAGCTAAAAACTGAAAACGAGCGCTGAGTGGGAGGCAACCCACTGGTAAGTATAGTTATTTATTTTTATTTTCATTTGTTTACTAACTATTACGTTTAGTTTAAGTGTTTCAGGAAAGAAAAGAAGAAAACTGTGGATTTGTGGCGAGACAGAATTGGTGTCGATCGACGCTAAGAGAAGCATCGATCGACACCCCCGCGACACAACAAGGTAAGTTTTCCTATAAAAACCCGATTCATTGTTCATAAGTTTTCTAAAACCGCAAAATCGCAAAAACCTTTAGAGATTCTTATCTCTCTTGATTTTTCACCAAATCAAGTGTTACTTGAGCCTATTTCACTTGATTTTTTGTCCTCTATTCGATTCTAGTCTCCGTTTTCCCGATCTGCAAGGTACGTGTTTCGAAATCTCATCTATTCAATTCGGGTTAAAGGTTTGCAAGTCCAAATTCATCTCGTTTCACTTGTTTTTACTAGTAATTCCGGCTTGTTTGAGTTGTTTTCAAGTGAAATTGGTGAATGCATGTGATTGAATTGAGGTTTTGCGTATAAACTAGAACTTTTAAGAATTTGAGATTGAGATGTTGAAAAATTAGGGATTCGAATGAAATCGGTTGAATTGAATGATGATTTGTGGTTATACATTTTGATTCGGATTGCATATTGGTGTTGATTTACATAAAATCGTCTTTCGAATTCGCGTTTGTTGGCTTTTGCAGAACTGTGACTGATTTTCAGTGGCATCGATCGACACCACCTGGGGATGTCGATCGACACCACCTGGGGATGTCGATCGATGCCCATCTCCAGATTACGATTTTTGTTCTGATTTTGGGTTTTGTTGGTGTTGTCTCTTGTGTTTTGATTGCAGATGCCTCAACAGAAACGCCAACGGACTGTTCGCTCAAAGACAAAGCCATTACACGAAGAACCGGAGGATGTTAACACACAAGGGAATTTGGGACCAAATGGAGAAGTGCCTTGTCGTCATCCTTGGCCTAGACTTGATAAGGCGAAGATACCAACTAGGAAGAAGTGGCATGATATACCTTCTAAGGTAGCACTTGGACGCGAGGTTGATGAGCGCCCAATTTCAGAGGATTGGGATGATTATGATACGCTTTTCTACAATGCTTGGACTGATGTGGAGCTGGAACAAACACGCGTCGGCGATCTTACAGTTGTTCAGGCTTACAAAATCAAGGATGATGTGGAGCGTCTGTTGAAGAATGCAAGTTTAGGAAAGATCGCGACCACACATTATCCATTATATCCAGAGCTGGTTAGGCAGTTTCTCGCTACAGTTCGTGTCTACTATCTGGATGAAGGTGTGAGGAGACCCAATCGGGGTGTTTTGACTTTCATGGTTCGTGGTATTCGATATCGCATCTCGCTGGATGAGCTTGCTGGGTTATATGGTTTAACATTTCAGGATTGCGATCGCATTGCTCTTCCAGAGAGTTTACCAGGGATTCGCGACTTTTGGCAGCTCTTCGGTTCACGTGTCTATGATTCCAAGACAGCAACTCAGACGGATATTCGTTATCCGGCTATCTGTTATGTGGTTCGACTTATTGCTCAGACGATCTTGTGCAAGAACGAGCCTAACAAGATGAGGGTTTCTGAGCTCATACCACTGTTCCATGGTCTTTGTGGTGATTTCCCTCATCTTCGCAATGATGACTTTCCTGATGATGTGCACTATGGAGCCGTCTTTGCACACCACTTGGTCTCCTTGAGGAAGACTCCTTTTGAGAAGGCGGTTACAGTTGGGAGTCTTCTCACTCCTATCTTTCGTCATTGTGGCATTGGTACTACTCATTGTGCCCAGCTTAGCCAGTACCGCACTCTCGATTACAAGCACATGAGTCAGGCTAGATGGATCAAGACTGCATTCGAGTGGACTTATCGTGATATTGCAGGGAACCATGTTCAGGTTCGCATACCTTTGGATGGACAGCAGTCTATCGCTGGTAACTTGGATGCATTACGCTTTGAGCCTGATCCGAGAGTGGTTAGAGCCGTCACAGATCGTTCGGTTAGTTTAGGACGAGCTTCTGGAGGTGCGAGTTCTTCTGCAGCGCCTGAGCCTCTTCCAGGATTTCCAGAGACACCAGAGTTCCCTATGGAGCAGGCAGATTTCCAGCGTTCGATCTATCAGACTCTCCAGGCTATGTGGCAGCATATGACTTCTGGTTGTGTTCGCCCTCGTTCTCGTTCGCCATCTCCAGCTGCTACTTCTTCAGAGGAGGAAGAGGACGATGATGCCTAGTTCTGCTACATTCTCCATTTTATCCCGGTTTGATGACTCTTTTTCTTTTCCTTTTTATTTTTCTTTCTTTTGAGTCAGCTTTGGATTTTATCGAGTCAGTTTGTGTTTGTTTCAGTACTTTGTTGAACTTATGATATCGTATTATGCAGTTGCGTTTAATCATGTTTTCTTTGAGTGTCTAACAGTGCTAACTTTGAGAGACTAATCTAACTATGACAAGCACGTTGACATTTTCCGGAAACAAAACTTGGTGAAAAATTTTCGGATTTTCAGACCTGGTGTCGATCGACACCATCTCTGGGTGTCGATCGACACCCCACCTGGTAACACGATTCTCATTTGTTTTTCAACATTCTTCCGTTTGATTTTATTTCTTTTACCAATTTAAGACTTTTATAGCACTGGGGACAGTGTTGTTTAAGTCTGGGGGAGGTAGTCGCTAACTTTTGTGTTCTGTTTTGAGTTTTTATTGAGTTAGTTAAATTTTTCGTTTTTATTCGGGTCAAAACTCCCCCTTCCACTTGCTTTGAACAACACTCATGGACCATTACCAATGCAAGTTGGTTGGTTTTATTAGGTGGGTAACTGTTAGTGGATCAGTTTAACGGAGCGAGTTCAGATTTTTGGAGAACGCCAGAAACGATGTTGCAGACCCCGCCCCTAATAAACTCTAATTTCTTGTCAAGGGTGTTGGTAATCGTAGGACTTGATTCAGCTTCCAAACACTTGAAAGCGAGGACGGACCGCTCTTGAAACTTCTTCCCAGTGACGGATACAACTGTCCTAGATCTGGTGGTAAAGGATCCTCTGCTGAGGTACCCGCCATCATAAAAGCCTTATAGAACAACAGTAGTGAGCGCTGATCTAGTGAAATCATAGAGATGCCAAGGAAATAAAAAAAAAATCTGCAGAAAAGTGCAAGCCCGAATTCATATAGGCATTTGGTGGTAAAGGACCCTCTGCTGAGGTACCCGCCATTACAAGAAAAAAAAAGGTTCAAAAAGGCATTGCATCTCTATGATATCCTTAATTGGATATACAGTTTCAGAGGGAAGAGAGAGGGTGAAACGCAGGAAAGTGTTAAAGGAAGTAAAAGAATCTAGAAGGTCCAGCGATCGATATCCCCTCGATGAGACCGCACCTAAATGACTAAAGGGGTTTGCAACTGAAGAGTCTAAGATTTTCTAAGAGGTTTGGAGTCAATTTGGAGGACTGCTAAGCTGATAGGGATACATCGAAGTATCACCGGATTAGCTTTGTAGGTATGTGGATCCTAAAGGAGTGATAACATCTGTTTTGCTTAGGGACAAGCAAAAAGCTAAGTCTGGGGGAGTTGATATATCATGGTTTTTACCCATTTAAAGCCATGATATAAGTCTGTTTTTAGAGTCTTTTTGGTATTTTTGATGTTCTTTTAGAGTCATTGCAGGTTTATAGGTGTTTGGAGCATTACAGAGAAAGAGATCAAAGTGTCAAAGTCGGATTGGAAATTCAGCTTTGGTGTCGATCGACACCATCTATGGGTGTCGATCGACACCCTGTTCATAACAGAAGAAAAGCCCGATTCGTAAAACCCGTTTTAGCCCAGAAGTTCCTAAAGATTTCATGATTGTTCCCAGTCGGTTTTAGAGTCTTATATATAGTTTCTAACAGCCATTGTTAGGCTTTACGCTTTATTTTATTGAGACCTAGCAAGAGATTGATTCAGAGCTTTTAGGGAGACAAGTTCAGACTCTTTTCAGAGATTTCTTCGAACCCTTTTGTATCTCTTACTCTATCTTTTTAATGCAGTATTATTCAGTTATTGTAATGTTTTGCTATTGCTATGTCTGAGTAATTTACTTGTTAGGTTTAGGGTTTTTCAAAGGCTGATGATAAATTGTTAGAACTTTATTACTGTTGGGATCAATCTAACTTGTGTTCTTCACCTTGATAAGTTTTAATTCTGTTTTAGGATTGATCACCCTGAATTAGATATGTTAGGTTGATAGATAGATGCGAGAGCATTATTAGTTAACTTGAACAATATCTTTGGTGAGCAAAATAACTATTCGCAAAGGAATTTGGCTTAGTGATTTTGTGAACATATTGAAACTGTTTGTTAATGCTTGATTTAATCTTTAGATTTCGCAAAGGAATTTGGTTTGCTAGGATTTAATCATAGATAACTTCTGCAACGAGAGTTGATTAGTTTTACAATTGATTTCGAGTTTAAGAACGGTTCTTAATAAATATCCCGACAGTAATTTAGTGCTTCAATTTAAAGTCATGCCTGCGAATTTCCCGATGCCTAGCGCTCCGTCTCATTGATTTAAAGAACAACAATCATCATTCGTTTGCTTTATTTAGTTTGCTTTTTCATTACATTATTTCTCACTTAGCTTAATTTGAATTTGGAATTTTACTTTGTGATTCTTTTCCCTGTGGATTCGATCCCTAAGTACTACACGATCTCTTAATTTGAGAGAGTGGCTCAGGGTTAAATTTGAGCATATCATTCTTCTTACTAAACATCCTCGAAAAAATTGTTTGTGCTCCGCTTCTCGATCTTTGCGTAGAATCGCACACTACTTCGACCAATAAAGAAACCAGAACGTTAAAACTCGCATCTTCGACTTTCTTCATCACATTAATCTCATCTCCATAATCTCTCTTCTTCATATTATCCTCTCTTTTCTTCAATTCTTTGAGGATCTTTTTGCTAAGGGCTCTTCTCTTAAACACATACACGTCGATCTCACGATTCAAGAAAGCTTCTTGATCTTCTCTTGATTTGGTTTTGACCAAATTCCTTCTCAAGCTTGATTCCTTCCCAAATTTCTTCACACATGCCGTCATTATGTCACTATGTATTGTAACCTTGTTTTATTTTTTTTTGCCTTGGTTGCTTTCTTTAGGTTTCACTAGTTTGTAACTTAAACTCTTCATTCTAAATGATATTTACCCTTTAGCAAAAAAAAAAAAAAATTCCTTCTCAAGCTTGATTCAAGTTCTCTAACTTGTTCTTTGATCTGCATCAAAACGTCTCTGATCGTGCAACAGATATCAAGAACCTCGAGAAACCCATCGAAATCGCCAAAAGCTTTTCGGGTTTTCGTTGTTTGAAAACGAAGGAAAACTTCGACAACCTCGTACAAGTTCTTTAAAACTCCGAGTTTGTAACAAGACGAAAAGTTTGGTTTTTGTGTTAGTATCAGAAGATGATCTTTGATGGATCGAGACCGAGAATTGAGATCTTGAGGCCAGCCATGGATGGATGATGATTCACTCTATAGAGAAAGTAATATATAGTCAAGAAAAGCTATCAATTTTCTCATAAATACTCTCACCAATAAATTTGTGTGCACGTAGAGGTAAGTCAATAAACGAATATAGATACAGACTGGAATTAGCTGTTTTGATTGAGTTTCTTCCGACAATCAAATCCATACTTTTAGTTATATATATATATATATATATATATACACTCACTCTTCTTCCTAATTATTTTTGTGATCAACCATAATTTTTTCTCACTTTTGGTGTATATTTTTTTTTTTCATTTCTAATTAGATTTATGAAGTTTTCTTAGTTTTGTTTTGTTGTTGATAAAAATGTAAATATAATTAGAAATGAAATTGTGAGGTATTACAAGATCAAAAACAAGGTTTACATACTACTCAATCCAAAGGACCATTAGAGCTTTCTATGGTGTCAATCTGTTAGTTACCTTCATCAGTGACGTATACGTCATCACTGCTGGAGAAAACCCGTCACGGATCAGCATAGAAACTATAGCAGTAGCTGATTCATAAGACTGAATAAAGCGGCAACAATCAATCAATTATGTTGTAGGTAGCAGCGTCTGCAGGGTAGCCACATGCTTTCATACGTTTGAATATATTGATCACCATGTCGGTCTGCATGCCAATTAATTAATGACGATCAATATCGTACACTGGTGCAATGTATACTTTAAAAAGAGCAATTAGACAATGAAAAAAACTTACTTCATTTGCTTGAAGAAGTGAATAAAGCATTATATTGTACCTATGCGTGTCTAGAGACATATTCCCAGCTCTTTGCAGGTATTGGAGCATTTCATTCACCATACCTTCAGCTCCGAGTGCACTAAGCTGGAGAAAGTATAAAGGAAAGGGTAAATCAGAAGTTAGTTAATTGTTCTGAAAGCTAATACACACGTAATAACAAAGTAAAGATTGATAGTTTTTAACTAACCACATTCCGCGTTGAGATAGGACTGTGCTGAAAACCATTTTTCAACATGTCCGTTTCTATAATGTTAATCCTTTTACCACAGTCTACTTGGGAGAGCATGTTGCCTTCTTCGTATGGTGCTAACACATTACCAAATAACGAAAAGAGAAGTTCACATGTCCACATATTTAGACGCAGTTTTAGCTGTTTCATTCTGAGTATAACATTTTGAAAATTCTTTTTTCATCTACCGTCACATATATTTGCATTTTCTCTCTCTTGTATTTGGATATTTTCTCCGTGGGTTTCTTTTGAAAGCACGTAATAAAGGTGAAAAAATCTGTGTACCGATACCAAACTAGCAATGCGTTTTGTAGCTCTTAATCCATCCACGATTATTTAAATAAATTAGAAGAAAAAATAAGTATAAGTTTAAAATATGGAAAAATCTAGGAGAGCTTCTATGAACAGAAGATCTTTTTTAGCACAGCATCACGTGAAAGCCAGAAGATGTTCATGATTGATTCGATTTTGTTCTTTATGCAGTTCCCAAAAAAATTTGTATGTAAAGGACTAAAACAACATACAAAGCCCTACATACAGTACAAAACTAAGCAAAATATAATTAAAAGTTTAAGATTGAAAAGACAGTGTTGGTGTTGGGTCGAACCTCAAGCTGTCGTAAGAAAAAATAATATTGGGCTTTTCTTGTTAAAATTTAAGAATCATAAATCACTAGTCCTAGTCTAGTGTCCACCAATAATTCGTTTCTTATTTCCCTTACACATCTATGATTTTGAATACCATTACATAGCCATGCTTAAAAGCACATTCCATATTCATGTGCTTTGTACAAATCATTTAAAATTCTTATATGGTTTTATCTTACAATCTTGGATGCTTAACTTTTGCAACACAGCGCAACTCAACTTATTTCTCATAGTAAAGCAAAAACCCTGTTTTTCTATAGTCTCCTTTACTCTTTCTCACTAGTCATCCATTTTTTTCCTTCTAATTATAATATGTCAACAACAACAAAAACACACCCACAAGATGCTAGCTTATAAATCATACGCATGCATATAATATGAAATTTGTAAATTCTTACGTCCAGTGCCGTGCCAAGACTTTTGGAGACCTAAGGCGATTTAAAAAAATGGGGCCTTTTAATATATTTTCTAACGGTAGTTCTAAAGAATAGAAGTAATTTAAAACTAAACAATGATAAATTAAATATGGCCTAAAACCAACAAAAAAAAGTATATCTAAAAACGTTAAAAAAAATAAAAGATACATAACATAATTTATTTTCTCTATGAAAGCTTTTCACAAACTCAATATAAGAAGGCACTAAACAAATATGTCTATTATAAAAGTCGTGTGTATAAACAAATTGAAAATCAATAAAAGATTTATAAATGAATCATACCCCTAACATAAGAGAATTAGAAATAAATTTTTGAAATACAAAATACAGGTAGATTTGGAAAAAAAAATGTGAAAACAACTTGTGAAGAAGACAAAATAAGAGAGAAATCGTGTGCTGTGGGTGTGAGGAACAAAAAGAAAGGATCTCAGGATTTCTTTTAGTAATAAACTAACAATAAAAACAATTTCAAAAGGAAGCATGTTGAATCGATCTCTGGTATGGTGGGCAAATAATAGCTTTCAAAACCATTATACCACAGCCAACTTTTGTAATTAAGGGGCCCCAAAATGTATATATTATTTGAGGGCCTAAAGCAAATGCTTGTTAGAACATTATTTCTTACAGTAAAACCCGATTTATCTCTAGTCTCTGAAGAACCAAAAATCAGAAACGTTGAGATCAATAGGAAGGTTTGATTAAGCTAAGTTAAGACCACACATACAAATTACTTGTGCCATACGGCATAGTACTGACCACTTCTTTCTAGAGTCCATTATCTACTAGGGATGTGTAAGTATATATGCATGCATAGCCCTACAAAGACACAAAAACCTATGATTAAGGAGAGACTTCAAATGTAACGAAACGGGTTGTATTTTGTTTTAAAAACTTCTTTACCTCCATGTGAACGAAACGGTGTGAAGGAAACGGCCAATCAGCCTATGAGAGCAACAAAACATGTGAGCTCTGTTTTATTTCCTTAAGTGATGAAATTTGTTTAGTAACCTTAGTAGAGCCACTGTCATGTTATCAAGGAATGTTACAACTCTTGAAGGCCACCATCCCATTACGCCCGGTGGCTTCCCTTGAGCATCGCATAAACGCCAATACTGACCTTTTACAACTTCCTATAGTATATCATCAAATGATTCGATACAATGGCGACAAATATGTAAGCAAAACTCTAAGAATTATATATATAGAGAGAGAGTGCTAAAAGAACTATGTACGTGTAGAATTCCTTTAGTTGTGAAATCAAATGCAGATGAAAGTTGTCATGTTCGATCCAATTAATTATATGCTGTCTATGGCTATCTATAGAAAGAGAAAACAAATAGAGTGTTACAATCTGATCACAATCCTATACTAAACGGTATAAGAAGAAGATGAAGCGGCGCGAAACCTTGATTATAGTCTAGACCATGGCCATTGTATTAGCAAGAATCCCAACATTCACCAACTGAGAATAACGGTTTCGCTGCTCCTATGTATTCTTAATTAACTATCGGCTAATAAACTTTTTTTATTGTGGACAACTCATATTACTACATAATTTAACTTAGGTCTATATAAATATATTTTACTACTTTGAGATTAATAGTTGATTATAATATATGTTATTAAGATTTTTTTTTTTTAGTTTGACGCCCTAAACTTTGACAAAAAATAAATAAATTATGCTCTAAGTCATTGCTTATTTTTGTACCATTATAGCACTGGCATTCACCATATTTAAGGCCATACCCTCTTCTTCTTCTTCTTTTCTATTTAATAAGCTTTTTCTTCTTCATCTGATTTAGTACCCCGAACGACTTCATGTTATTTTTATGGTATGAACCTTTGAGATAGTTTGATGAAATCTCTATAGCTATAGCTAGAAAATTTACAATCAACAATCGTGTCCATCGGTGTTTCATTGTTAATGTGTCTACGTACACGACGAAGGTGATCTTCGATTCGATTCACAACGTCTCTCGCAAAATTTTGCGATCGACTCTTCGGAACGGACGAATTTTCGAGATCCCACATAGGTTTTGTGATAGATGGAACTATTTGTCCATCAAAATCTCTCTGTTTTGAAAAAACAATCTCTCACGAGATGATTGACATTTGCCACTATGACTCTGAAATCACAGATAAATGGATTCAAACACACACAAGAAGGAAAAATATAGAGAAAAATATAAAATTTAAGCGAAAACCACAAATTAGAAACCCTAACTTATAGATGAATTTGGTTGAACTTCATAAAACGAGAAACGAATAGGATTTACGTAGCAAAGTGAACTCAGTGAAAGAGACGATGAGAAATTAAGAAAATTCTAGAAAGAGAGAGAGTCGGAGACATTTGCGTTGCACATAAAGTGTACTTAGTGAAAGAGACGATTTTGCGTGTGAAGAGGCGGTGGTTTAAGAATTTAAGACCATGACTAACAGTGAGCGGTAGACGGGTTGTTGTTGTTTTTTTTTTGTCAAAGGGTTCTTGTTGTTTAAATTAAGGGTTAATTTATCTAATAGCAAATAAAAAAAACTATAACTTAAAAATTAACCAAAAAGGGATATGTGGCAAAATCTTAGTCTTTGAATTTAGAGGTTTTAGTTAGTTTTTGAGTTATAATTTTATTTTTTTGGTTATTAGGCATAATTTCCCTTTTAACCAAAATAATTAAAAAATTTGTTTGTTCATTTATTTATTATCAATTTAAAAAAAATAATAAAGTAAATTTATTATATACCAAAATTTGTTCCGAGACGTATTAATAGGTAAGTCGCATGAGACGGTGCCACGTGTTTGTGTCCCATTGGACCGCAAATTCTTTTTTGTCGAAAAGGAAAAAATAAATAATTTCTCTCATATCTTCCTTCTTTCTTCTGCAACGACGAAAAACGATTCGACTTGAGCGATTCTCTCAATTTCCTAACAACCGGAGCTTGAGGATGATCAATCAGTTAAGATCACATGTTAAACCATGGATTCACCGAGTAATTCACAGAAACTCTGCGTAGGTAATTCATTTGTAAACTCTGCATAGCCAATAAAGCTGTTTCCACAATATTCTAGGGTTTCTTGCAATTCTTGATTCGTGTTCATTATTTCAATTCTTAGGCATAATACTTGTTTAGTAAATAGTTTATGGGAATAAGAAAAAGATCTTATTATTTTCTGTACATTGATTTGGTCGGCATTGCTTTTTGTGCCTACTTACATTCTCAATGCATTTTTAATGAAAAATTAATGATGAATTGTTAATTTCAAAGCACATTAATTGGTTTTATTGAATTACTATTGGGTTAAAGTTAAAGAAAATTGTTTAGTACAAAAAAAAATATTTATAACAAAGAATTAATGTGTTTTCTCAATAAATGTAAAAATTCTAAAACATCAAACAAAAAAACGGAGGTACTAATTAGTTGGACAATTAAAAACAAATTACTAAAAAATTTAAAAAGGACAAAAGCTTCCACTTGCCATTCACATTGAACTCAAAGTTATTGAACTAAAAACTCCAACTTATGAGATTTTTTTCTTTGCCATTCACATTGGTTTTTATCTTTGCATATTATAGAAAAATTGTATATTAAAGAAACGGTGGTACAATGTAAGAAAAAATCACCAACGGTTGGTATTATTATTATAGTATCTGAGTAGTATTAATAAATTAAATCAAAATTTCAAAAACTTAAACCACCTTGTTTTTGGTTTGTAAACGCCTAAAATGCTTTCAGACCGTTCTTGCTAATCCATTGCATCAAGCCGCCTCACCGAGCCACCAAAACGAACCGTTTGGTCGATCGGTGACCTCAAACCCGTTAGAATCACCGGTTAGTACATGATACAACAAAACGAAAACAGAGCAGCTTCCGCAAAATGGCGCAATCAATAGGAAGAGACCAAAACAGCTCTTCTTCTTCAGGAACAATGAAAACACTTTCACATTCTACCTATTAAACTTGTCAAAGAGTCCTCTAGCCCATAAGCTTTGATCTTCCGACCATATAATCCGAGCCCCGAGCATCGAGCACCATCTTAAATTCAAAAGTGCAGCTGCTAGATGCAACCGAGAGATTCCAAACAGCTCCATTATCTTTACTTCGGTTTCAGGGTCTTCGTTCATTACAAAATCCTCCTCGAATTCTTTCTTCTTCTCCCGAAGATTCTCTTTGCTTTCTTCGTTAAGCATTCTCAGGCTTAAAACATTCAAAGCTTCTATTCCTGTTGTATGATACCCGTTTTCCACGTAACAACTAAAAACAAAATGGCACGTCGTTGGATCTGGATTCACTTTCTCTCGGTACATTTGCACCACTATGTACTCAACCACATCAAGCAGTCCCTGAAAGATACAAAATTATGCATATACTAAATAAAATTATTCGCTTTGACAAACTTATCTTTACCTTCTCAAATGCTCTACGCAAAATGGAGTTGTATGCTAAGACATCGAAATGTATCTCTTCCAATGCAGCTTGGTCCAAGAGTTTAAGCGCTCCCTCGAAATTTCGATCATTCAACAAAATCTAAAGAGGAAAACACAAAGCTTTAGTTAATAGAAACTGTATACAAATTCCAGACACAAATAATCTGGTAGTTACCTTTATCAGTGACGTATACGTCATCACTTCTGGAGAAAACCCGTCACGGATCATCATAGAAACTATAGCAGTAGCTGATTGATAAGACTGAATAAAGCGGCAACAATCAATCATTATGTTGTAGGTAGCAGCGTCTGCAGGGTAGCCACATGCTTTCATACGTTTATATATATTGATCACCATGTCGGTCTGCATGTGAATTAATTGATAACGATCAATATCGTATACTTTAAAAAGAGCAATTAGATAATGAAAAAAACTTACTTCATTTGCTTGAAGAAGTGAATAAAGCACTATATTGTACGTCTCCGTGTCTAGAGACATATTCTCAGCTCTTTGCAGGTATCGGAGCATTTCATTCACCATACCTTCAGCTCCGAGCGCTCTAAGCTGGAGGAAAGTGAAAAAGGAAAGGGTAAACCATAAGTTAGTTGATTTTTCTGAAAGCTAATACACACGAAGCAATAACAAAGCAAAGATTGATAGTTTTTAACTAACCACATTCCGCGTTGAGATAGGACTGTGCCGAAAACCACTTTTCAACATGTCCGCCTCTATAACGTTAATCCTTTTACCACAGTCTACTTGGGAGAGTATGTTGCCTTCTTCATATGGTGCTAACACATTACCAAATATTGAAAAGAGAAGTTCATATGTCCACATATTTAGACGCAGTTTTAGCCGTTTCATTCTAGCCAAAACTCGGATCGCACGCTCTGGTTGACCCTACAGATACATTAGTCAGAAAATCAACATCAAAATGCATTGCGTAAATTAGCAGAACAAACAATTACGTACTAAATATGGACACATACAGCAACACATAATAACAAGACCGATAAAACATGACAACCACTTAGCGTTCAGAACAATTTTGGACGAACATTTGATTACGAAATAATAGAACAGAACAGTAACCCGTTGTTCCAAGCGTCTCCTATGATTAGAGTGGCACTATAGTTAGAAGTTTGAAGTTTTTTTTTTAATTTCTACGGCTTTTAGGATCAACACATGTACTTGAGGCTTCAGGAACCAAAAAAGACTTGTAATAGAATACACAAACACCGAAAGGTAAAAGAGGAAAGTGGCTTTCCGATATGTAGAATCAAAATAACTAACCAGGGCGTTACACGCATCAAGAAGGTGATTGAAAGGATTTGCGTACGAGAATTCAGATACTTGATCCAGTAGATATTCAGCTAAATCAACTTGAAGGGCTTTACTGCAACATGCTGAAACCGTAGCAAGAGTTTTATCATATGGTTTCATCTCCCGCTGCTGCATTACTTTCAACTGTGTAGAGAAATGAAATATAATTATCAAGACTACATAGAGAAAGAAATTACGAAAGAGATGGCTTATAAAAATATTACCATTTTCAAGCCATATTCATACCCTTGTGGAAATGTAACAGCTCTAATGAAACCATCAAATGTGGCCAATGATGGTTCCAACCCAAGATTTTGCATCTATTAGTGCAGATAAAAAAGTAAGTCAGAAATGAGATTTTCACCATTTACCACAAAGCATAACACTATAGTAGGAGATACCTGTAGCATTAGCTGCTTGGCTAGCTCAGAGTTGTTAGATTTTCCACATAAATTCATCACATCACTGTATGACCGCCTGAGGATATTAGCTCCGGGGACTTTGTTTGCAAAAGCCACTTTGGACGACTGGATCTTAGCTCCGGAGATTTCGTTTGCCAAAGCTACTTTGGACGACTTAATATCACTGCACTCCACAGTGTTCTTCCCGTGAGCATCCATTAGCGAAGAGACCGTGGGATCATTTACTCTTAAAGCAATTTTCTTTAATCGTTTTTGACCACTTAACGGTATAGGAATACCCCTTATCATGGAATGCAATTTTCCACTTGAAGCTAAACCCACCATGTGTTGCAGTAATTTGTATGCTGTTTTCAAATCCCCCAACCTCGTAAAGGCCCATATGAATCTTTTGAGAGCGTGTAAGTTCAGATCATAGTGGTCGACATAGTGTTTCAATATTTCACTAACGTACGGTAGATTCCCCTGAAAAACTGCAAGCTGAAAATAATATCAATCAGATAAAGTAAGACCAATTATACAGAATAAGCATCCTTACAATAATGGCTTTGGAGTAAGATATGTCATTAACTAACCTTGAGAAGCCTTGCATAAGTTACTTCATCCATTCCCACTCTCCAATGATCCATCAATTCCAAACATTTATTCGCGTAATTCCAACTTTTTGTATCAGCACATGCTTCAAGAAAATAGTTATACACTGGCAAAACAGGATAGATATTATCATTTCCTCCGAGAGCGTATATAAACTCTGACGCCTGAAACAATTATATCCAAACAAACAAATAGGTAAAGGTTAGTTACTATATCATACGCAAAACACTAGATATTTGATCGGACTATTTGTACGGAAAATAATACCATCGGTCTATTTATTACCTTATCCAAGTGTCCACCTTTACAAAGAGCTTGTACTATGAACAACAAAGATCTGCTGTCCAAACTTATTTCCTTGTTACACATTACACTGAAAGTCTCCATGACAAACTACAGAAACAAATTTACTACCTTAAGGTCAAATACAACAAAAAAAAAAGTGTATTGTGAGCCTATAGCGCGGTTTTTTACTTACCACAGGATCCGGTGTTTCAGCACAATACATTAGAATGTCATGAAAATCATTGGTACTAAGTGAATTGTTATCTTGTATTAACTTTAAAAGCAGAGCTGATGCTCCATGCCTTTCACCGGAACGAAGTGCGTGGACGATTTGCACTTGTAAGATCTTCTTAGTTGACTCATCTTGGTATCGAATGAAGTCATTACCTACATACATATGCATTTTCAAAGTCACAAAAATCTCTTGTTTGTGAAATTCAATTAACTAAAGATTAATAGGTCATACCAATCAATGTCGTAAAGCTACGAGAACAAGAACAACCATCAACATTATCGATTCCGTTTCGTCCTAGTCCCTAAATTCGAAATTCCCATTTTAATCAAACATTCACAAATCTCGAAGAAAAATCAAGGAAAAGATTAACTAACCTTAGATAAGATTGGTTTTAACTTTGACGAAGACGAGCTCACAATGAATCGCAATCTAGAAATCAATCTGCATTAGCACAAACAAGAACCAAACTCAAATAAACATTTTATTGAAGTAATAAGCAACAAAAATAAAAACCCAATTCGTCAAATAACTTACACAGCTCTGTACATGGCACTTTCAGTTCAGAGGTTCGACAGGAACATACGAAAAGGGAGAAATCTGCATTAGCACAAACAAGAACCAAACTCAAATAAACATTTTATTGAAGTAATAAGCAACAAAAATAAAAACCCAATTCGTCAAATAACTTACACAGCTCTGTACATGGCACTTTCAGTTCAGAGGTTCGACAGGAACATACGAAAAGGGAGAAAATTTTTACTTGACAAAACTAAAAATTGAAACTTTTAACTCATTTTTTTTTAAAATTCGATTTTATCGACACTGATTTTCAGTTGTGTTATACTTATGTATCGATCTCGCTCTCTGGTTTCAGCAATCGGAAGAAAGAGATGCGAACATGTAAGAGAAGAGAAGCTAAGCCGGAAAAAAAATAAAACCATTTCAGGTTTATCAAAAACCTTTTGCCATCTGATTGAAACAACATTAATGGGCCGTATTCTTCACAATTGGCCCATTTAATTTTATTCTATTAATGATTCTAATTTCCCTCCGGTTTAATTTGATCTTGGATTGGTTTAGTTTATTAGCTAAGCTGGTCAAGGATCAATAACAAAACAACCATGAAATGGAAGAAAGAAATTTCAAATCTCAAAAGCTAAATAAATATTTTACTCTCTATATCTAATTTATTTAAGTTTACAAGCAAAAAACTTGTATGTCATTTTTTTTTATAAACCCATGTGATAGAACATGTATCAACAAAATGATGGTCAATGATAAAGTTGATTACATTATTTATTCAATTAATGAATTTGAAAGAATCTAAAATGAATTTGTAATGATAACTTTTAAAGTATTGTCAAGGGTTTTATGGGATTTGTCATGATTTCCACTAAAATCTCACTTAAATTACCGAGAATGTGACTTTCACAATTTTTGACTTCAATTCTATAAAATTCTTTCAAAATGACAATATCATAAAAGGAATTTAAAGTTGAATAACACTAAAATTTAATAGAATTGAAAAATCAGTCAATTGAATAACACTATAATTTTATAGAATTTGAAAGAATGTCTAAAAACACACAATCTAATAACAAGTGAATTTTAAAAAATTCATAAAATACACAATTGAATAACACTAGAATTTTAGAAAATCTTAATTTCTTTCAAATTCAATCAAATTCTGTAATTGAATACCCCAACCTTACTTTGTTATAGTTGGATTGATAAATCGTCGTTTCACTTCGCAATTAAAGTTCAGTGGAACCAAAGCCCATTTCCTTAGCCATCCTTTTCAGAACATTCTTCTGAGTCTTCCCAGTAGAAGTCTTAGGAAGATCCGAAAAAACTACCGTCTTTGGAATCATCGTCATGTTTTTGTTCCCAAGCTTTCTCTCACAAAACTCAATAATCTCTTCCTCTTTCGCTTCAACACCTTCCTTGAGCTTCACGAAAGCACACATCGACTCTCCTAAAGTTTTGTCCGGTCGTCCAACCACCGCGGCTTCATAAACCGCCGGGTGACTATAGAGTGACCTATCTTTCATTTGTATGTATCTTGCATGTGTAAGAAAACATGATTAAACCATTAGATAATTAAATAGTTATATATATATATATATATATATATATATTCAAATTTCATTTATTGTAGGACTCTCACATTTAAAATAAAATGAGACAAACGCTAATGTATAACCAATCTACTAATTGCCAATTATATTTGAGTTTATTTTTACTTACCCATCAGGATCTATGACATCCATGTCTCGACTCCAGAACCAACCGCCTCGAAAAGCGGCCTCGGTGGCTTCCTTGTCCTTGAAGTAACCACTCATGACGGTGTTTCCACGGAGAACAATCTCACCAATCGTCCTACCATCGTGTGGAACCGATTTCAAGGTGGTTGGATCCACCACATCGATGGCCTCCATGGCAAAATGGTTGAGACCTTGTCTTGCCTTTAGCCTCAAATTCTCTTCCTTAGGCAGAGTCTCCCACTCAGGCTTCCATAAACATGCCGTTCCTGCTCCATACACTTCTGTGGACCCAAAAGCTGCCATTACTTTGAATCCTAGCTTCTCGAGTCTCAAAATTATCTGTCCAAATAAATTATTATACTATATGTTATCACTTGTTTTTTTTTTATAAAGAATATGTTATCACTTGTTAGTAAAACGTTTAGGTACAAAAATTATATCCTCCTTGATCTATGTAAAATGTAAGATTTATATACCCTTTACATAACCAAGCCAAGCGATATTAACCAATATATATTTCTTTTGTTTTTGATAACCCAAAGATGAGTGTAGCCATCAAATATTTTTAAAATTTATTGCAATATATATTTCTTTTGTCGAATTGCAATATGAATAAGCTAATGTAGAAACTAGAAAGAAAGGCATTATAACTTATTGTAAGAGTGTATAATCTAGACAAGTCGATTGTGATACTATCCAAAAAAAAAAAAAAAAATCAAATTCGAAACCAAGCTAAATCTTAATATCAATATCATTAACATGTCCATTCTTTTTTCTTGAATCCAAAAGAAGAAGAAATAATGAATCCAAAACTTAAATTTCTTTGCAACTCAATACATGTGATCAAAAACTGAAATACCGATACTAGATGAAGTTTTAGTGTTGTAGTTTAGGTACCTTAAAAAAACTCGAACCATAAACCTAACCGAAATTCGGATTGAATACCTACAAAATAATGGTTTTACCTCAGGAGGCGGTGACGCTCCGCCGGTCATAACCTCAACAGTCCATGGGAATGACTTCTTGACCAAGTCTTGCGCATTAGCGATCATATTGAGAAGCGCAGGCGAGCCACCAAAGTGAGTTACCTTGTGTTTCACGACTCTATCGAATATAACTTCATCGTTAACTTCCCTAAGACATACATTAACTCCTCCAAACGCCGCGACAGTCCAAACAGAACACCAACCGCTACAATGGTACATCGGAACGGTCCATAGATAAACCGGCATCGGTTTCATCTCGTTGATAATACCAACCGCGGTTGCGTTTAGATACGCACCGCGGTGGCTGTATACAACACATTTGGGTGTCGATGTGGTTCCAGATGTGAAATTAAGCGCGATTGGATCGCATTCGTCTCTCGGTCGCACAGGTTCGAAATTAGGGTTTCCGGATGAGAGAAAATCCTCGTATTGTAAGTGTTTTGGTTTCTTTGTTGGATTTTCTGTGATTGTGATGATCAAATGTTGTTCCTTGGTGTTGATGTTTGAGAAAAGATTGAGAGATTCTTCAGCGATAGAGAGGAATTCGGAGTCAACGAAGAAGACTTTTGGTTTCGTTTTCTCGAGAGCCATCGCGAGCATTTTAGAATCGAAATGCGTGTTCAACACGCAAAGCACGGCTCCAGCCATTGGAGCTCCAAAATGTAGCTCACATAACGCAGGAACATTTGGCGCCAAAGCAACAACCTTATTAATATATTTTTTTTAAAATCATTTAGTAAAAAAGGGATAATTGAAACCAACGAAAGCATGAATCTTATAAACTAAGAATATTGAACATTCTTTTTACATATTAGAGTTTACAAAAATTAGAATGTGTGGTTTTGAATTAGCTTTTAGTTAGAGAGTTTTAGTTAATTTAGCTCACCAGATCGTCACAAAATACATAAAATGTAAACTGTTTTGAATAATTTTCCCAAAGGTTATATGATTAATAAAAAGCTATTAGAAAATCACCGTACCACGTCGTGGCGACAGAGACCTAGGTCGGAGAGAGCAGAGGCGAGGCGGACACAACGATCACGCGTCTCTCGCCATGTGTACTGAATATCACCGTACACGACGGAGGTTCTGCCGCCGAATACTACGGCGGCTCTATCCAGAAAGCTGATCGGAGAAAGCGGGACGTAATTCGCCGAGCACCGGAATGTTCCTTCCATGTTTCTAATCTCTATGGTTCTTTAGCTACTGAAAACCAGAGAAAAGTGGATTAGCTTTATATTTATAGGCATAATTTCTTAACGTCCCATTAATAGTTTAGGCTAAAATGAAATCTTTAATTTTTAAATATGAGCACTAGTTGTCAAATTGTGCAATTAAATCAGAATCCGTGAAAATGCTTAGTACCATGCCACGTCTAGTTAAAGAATCTGAGAGTGAATTTTCTCACAAGTGGATGTGGTTAAATCTAAACACCGTTAGAATCTTCAATTAAAGGAAAGTGAAGAGATGCTTTTACAAATCTTGTAGTACTATATTGGGAGTAAATGGTAAAAAAAGCAATTCAATATTCAATTACTGGGCCCAATATACTAATGGGCCGATCCGACTATTATATTTTGGGCCCCTTTTTTCTCAGAGAAATAGAAAGGGAAGAGAATTGAAATTAGGGTTTTGTGAAATCGGAAGTTTCGAAGATGAGCCGGAGTTTAGGAATACCAGTGAAGCTTCTTCACGAATCGTCCGGTCATACAGTGACGGTGGAGATGAAGAGCGGTGAGGTGTACAGAGGAAGCTTGATCGAGTGTGAAGATAACTGGAATTGTCAGATTGAGAACATCACCTATACGGCTAAGGTAACTCATGTATTGCTTCTATAGATTTTCGCTTTGTAATTTGAAAAATGCATAACCCTAGGTTACGTTTCTTATTCCGATGAGATGCTGTGAAAAAAACCCTAGATTTGGTGAGGATTGGATATGTAATCTGAAATTTAGCGGCTTTAGGTTACTTCTCTTTCTGGGGTTTTTGAGAGTAGTTCTATTTTCGTAGAGGATTGAGAATTTTGCCAGTAAAAGCCCCAAAATAGTGATCCTTGAAGTGACTTGTTAAAAAATATGTGAGTATAGTGCTCTTCAGGTTGTCTTGTTACAATATTGGGTTAAGATCCTGCATATGTTAGTAATAGATGAGGAAGCTTATGTAGTTCGTGCTTATATTGTCACATTCAACTATATAGAATGATGATGGATTCAATCTTGATTATCAAGATTGTATATGTTTAATCTTGAAGTTTTGCTGATATCTTTGTGAATATAGTCTCTTGTTGATTCCGTATATTTTGGGTAAAGTTGATATTTTCTCTTAATGATTGTTACTGAAATTTTGTTTGGGTTTTTTTCTGATGTACTGGAACAGGATGGTAAGGTGTCACAGCTTGAGCATGTGTTCATTCGAGGCAGCAAAGTCAGGTACTTGTGTCCTCACTTATTTTACTTTGTTAGAGGAGTATTCATGTCAGCCTAACTGCACTGATAACTGATAAGTGACTTGTGGTGAGATCTTGAACAGGTTTATAATCATACCAGACATGCTGAAGAATGCTCCAATGTTCAAGAAATTAGATGCTAAAGTGAAGGTATATTTCTTGAACACATGCCGAATGATATGAGTGATAGTCAAACTCTTATAAACGTGTAAGGTAACTACATCTTGTCTACTTGATCAATGCAGGGAAGGGGCTCGTCACTAGGTGGAGGCAGAGGTAGAGGTGGTGCAATGCGAGGCAGAGTAAGTTATCTCTTGCTTAAGTCTTTTTTGTATATTTGATTTACTTCTCTGGAAGACAGTGTTTGGAAATATCAAGGCAACTAATCGATTTTTGGCATGTCATTAACTTTCAGGGTGGTCGTGGAACAGGAGGAAGGGGTGGAAGGGGAGGTGCGCCACCTGTGGGGAGATAGTTTAGTTTAGCCTTTGAAATGTAGTTTCAGCTCTAAGTCTGAGACCATCTCTGCAGTATCCAGGAGAATCCGCCAATTTCGATTTGTCATTTATGCATTTTTATGTACGCAGCAAGTAAAATATCAAACAAGGAGACATGCAGAAGATAGAGGGAATTAAGAGGGACCAATTCTGTGTTTTTGAGTTACTACGATGTTTAAGCATTGTCAAGTTTTTCTTCAACATGGTCGTTTTGAGAATTATAAGGTACATTTTGTCTGAGTCAACGTCAATGAGCACTAGTAGTAATCGACTAATCAAATTTCCTTCTTACAGATATTTTCCAATAGAAAATTCACTAGTCCTAATTAATCCAACGGATCATATATCTTATTATATTGATTAACTAGTCATGTGAAAGAAAACTGAAAATACCATCCAATAAGTATTGTTATGAGAAAGAGAGAGAGACTAGTTTCGTGTTTTGGGTTTACTAAGATGTTGAAAACACAGTGGTTTGTGGAATTGGTATCAGCTAATGAATCTGTCAAATGTTTTCTCAAATTGAATTAACGAATTGGTATCACTTAAACCATAGTTTTTTTATTCATTATGTTCTTAGTGGTACTGTTCATGGATCAGACGGAGAAGACATTAGTTTTTTTGGTCAACAAGACATACCAAACGAAATACTCAAAGAGAGACATTACTAAAACAAATAAATTTTTTTTTCTATGTCTTAGCACTCCAAGTACCACCATGGGGCGAACAGCTTGGATCTGTCCTTGTATATGCACGGCTGTCTTTCCGTGCAAACAGTCCAATGTGCCCAATGTCCTGCACAAGATTCAAAAATTGTGTTTTTTTTCATATGTTATAAAATTTGTTCTCGACGAAAAACTGATGTTTACTTATTTGAGATACTAAGCGATCCGCTTCACTTGCCTATTCTCTGGACTAGATGCGGCGGCTGGAGAATCCAATAAAGATTGCATTCTTCTTAGACATCTTCCTGTTCTGCCGGGTGAAACTGTATTGATAGAGATAATCTTTTTCAAGACTCTTAATAATAAAAGATTGAAGAATCAATCAAAGCATTTCAATTGAGAAAAAGGATAACTATACTTGTTTGGACTGTGATAAAATAACTAACAGCTTGAAATCACACAAAACTCTCAGAATAAAAACCTAAAAAATATATTGTGTGATTTTTGAGTTGCAACAATGAGAAACATATACAAAGAAGAAAACAAGAAAATTAGACTAACCAAACATTGGGGAAGTCGAGAATCGCGAGGTCTCAAGAGGTGATGATAAAAGAAGCAGCAATACTGCCAAATAAACACATCCTCTTTTCTTCATTTCTTTCTTATTTAGATCATTCGTATGTATATGTGCAAAAGATTTACCATTAGATATATATATATAAGGGACAAAAATCCCACATCGGAAGTTGGAAGGGAATCTAAGCAGTATATAAGGAATATGGGTCAATCCACTCATTGCCAATTGGTTTTGAATTGGAAGCTCATATTCTAACATGGTATCAGAGCACACGATCCGCACAGTCCAACCTGATCCATAATCGATCTGAACCAAAATTGGTCTATCGATCCTTGCCCGAATATTCCGAGATTAACGGCCAAAGAGCCATCATCTCGAGGGGGCGTATTAGGGACAAAAGTCTCACATCGGAAGTTGACAGGGAATCTAAGCAATATATAAGGGATATGAGCCAATCCACTCATTGCCAATTGGTTTTGAGTTGGAAACCCATATTCTAACAGTAAATTGAGAAATCACCAAGGAAATTTTTCTTGATGGCAAAAAAGGTTGTCAAATTTCTATCATTGGTCTTGCCTTCTCTTGCTCCCTATCTTTTGTTTTCTAAAACCCAAACCATCATTACAAATATTATATCTAATGAATTTTAGAAAGCTTGCATAAATTATCGTCATACTCTTAATTTGCTTAAACTTCCCCCTTTTAGTGTAGTATATTTTGGTATGGCACTTGTAATTCTTGATGACTGATAAGGCACTACAAGTAAAAAGTTTGAGATCAAAATATGATGAAAGTCGAGAGTTATCAAACAAATAGCATTTCTGAACAATTTTGTGTACGTACTATATAAAAGGTAGTATATAATAATTTTTAATATTCTCTTCTTTAAATGATAGAACAATTACCAAAATTCCATCAATATACTATACAAGATGCTAGCAAAATTGATATGACATTTCAAGCACCAACAAATATATAAACCCTACATCCGTTCGCATTTTAAATAGTTTTTGATCGACTTGCCTCTTAACGATCGTATGATTGTGAAGTTGAGCACTGCTTCATAACTGAGAAGGCTATGAGTACTGTTGATACTTTTTTTTGTAATAAACAGCCAAGAAAACTGGATAATTAAAATCATTTAATTTTTTTTTTTTTACATTTAGATACTATTAACTAGGGATGGGCAAAAATACTCAGAACCGAAAAAATCAAACCGAACCGATCCGAAATTATTTAAACCGAATCCGAACTAATTTTTGCAAAAAACCCAATGGATCTTACGTGCTTAGAACCGAAGAACCGAAACCGAAGCCGAACCGAACCAAAAATCCACGCGTAACCGAAATATCCAAAATATAAATTAAGAATTTGTGTTTCGGTCCTAAGATACTTTGTATTTTATTTTATGATTATGGACTTTGTGTTTCATTTTGTTTTCCAATTGGTGTTTTATTATGGACTTTAGACTCAAAACACTTTGCATATATTGTTCTTATGTTTCATTTTTAATTAGGCACTTGATTTGTATATGTTTCGATTCAATTGTTCAATTAATAACCAAAATCAAACTGAAATCCAACCGAAACCAAATCAATTCGGTTCTAATATGGACCTTTAAAATGTGAACCGAACCGAACCGAAAACGAAGTGAAACCGAACCGAACCGACCCATAACTTATTCGGCTTCTATATGGACTCATTTTAGCTATAACTGAAAAACAAAAAAACCGAACAACCGAATGTCCACCACTACTATTAACCATAGTTATTATATCTCTTACCTAGCGATGTTATAACTGAAATATTGTATTTTCTAATATCCCCTATCTTATGTGACGATCTCTAATCATACCACTATCATTCGTTTTACTTGACGTAATTTTTTTTGTCACAAACAACCTCGGTAATTGATTAGAAAATTTAAAAACATCAAACCCCAACCTTAAAATTGGTGTAGTTTGAGTCTAAGTTCATATATTTTTCGTACCAAAATATCAATCACAAATACAAAATACTATTCTCCTATAACACATATTAAAAACATCTTCAAACATTTTCGATAATAGAAAAACCGCCGCGTAGCGGGGGTACTCACCTAGTTATCAATAAAACTTATAATAAGACTTACCAAAAAATCTAAAGAGATACTATTAAGTTTTGTGACAAATAACAATTTTTTTTTTCTAATGAAAGAGGTTTATAATTTAAAATCTCGAAAGCTTATAAAATAACAATATCCAATAATTATAAACAAATACATATCAAAAACAAATATCGTTCATTAGAATATTAATTCACTTCATTAGTCATTCATGTTATATAATTAATGGTATTCAAGAAAAGTTATTGTTGCATAATATTTGGCTATGAAGGAATTCATGAGGAATGGAAATTTTTTTTTTTCATAGAAGTAAAACCAAAAGAAAAAGATGATGAAAATATTAAAATTTTTGAAGATGGAAAAAAGTAAGAAATATATATCAAAATAATATGCTTCTTCAAACTCTAAAACCCAAAAAAATATTATTTTATTTTAAATAAGGCATGTTTCGGGTATAAAAGTTTAAGAAAATATAGTAAATATGTAACGTATCTGGAAAACAAATTCAATAAATATATTTTAAAAAGTAGACTTATGTTAGAATGGCATGCCTAGAGTTGATGAATATCTTAAAAATTCTCCTTATACTATCAAATTTTTTAAAATTTGGTTTTAAATCTTTATCTCCTCGTATAACGCGGGAAGTCACCTAGTATTGTCTTAAGTCAAAAATTTTGTTTTTTTGTGATTCAATAAATATACTGAAAAATATGCTTATAAATTTATACGATATTTGAAATGGCTATGCATATCATAAAATTTTAAATTTAGATTTTCATACCCTTCTAATTATTTATTTTTTGTTTTTCAGCTTATTCATTCTCTTTTGTTTTATCATTAGTTTTTTTTTTATTCTCTTAATGTTTTTTTGTTTTTCTACAACTTATATTAGCTCTAAGTTACTATTTTTCAATTTTTATTTTCTCTACTTTTTATTTTTTACGACTTTGATTTTCTCAATTTGTTTTCTTAGTTTTTTTTATATTTAGTTTACAGTATAGTTTAGACAATATTATAAATTTTCTTGTTATTCTAATTAGTTCGGACTATTAGAATTTTTTTTTATATTTGATTAGTTACCTAAGAATTACATTGTTAATTTTCTATTTTTATTTTTATTTTTTTCTAATTAATTTTTATATTAACACATGTCATCATCTTAATCAATATTAAACACATGTCACGACCTCGTGAATTACATTTTTGCTTACGTCTCACGCTTTCGTCGACCGATTTCTCTTTTATATAATAAGATTCGTTAACCTTTTGGAAATAGTTGCAAGAAAGACTTTTTGATTAATAGTCTACTACTAGTGTCCATTGTCCATTGATGTCGACTCTGTTAGTGTTGATGTAAATAGCACTTCCAACCGTGATATTTACATAGTTTCTTATCTAATAAAAAATAAAAAGTAATAAAAAAGTATGAAAGAAAGGAAGTAATAAAATAAGAGACTATAGAGACGGTCTTTTAAATTTTTTCGATACTTGGAGTCACATGATTGGTTCAAAAATTTAGTTGGTGATTTAATATTTAAATTAATATATTTGAGAGACAAAGAGGGGTTTTACCATTGAGAAAATTACAAGTGGTACCACTTGTACATCAAATTTTCATGCAATCTACTACATTTCCAAACTCTTTATTAAATCTACCACATCTTTGTTTGAAAAAACAAATTTACTCACTTATCTTCTTCTTTTTTCTTTTTCCTAATCTCTTTTTCTCTCTTTCTCAAAAATGAAAAATCGGAGATGGTTCCGGAGATAATGCCGGAGACGGTGATTGACGGCGGCGACGGAGACGGAGACATGATCATGGACAGCGACAGAGACGATGGATGTGGACGACAATGATGGTCGTAGACAGAAACTGTGATCGTGGTAGACAGAAACTGTGAACCAACGGTGGCCACGGCGGAAACGGGGACGGTGGACGTAGACAAGATGACGACAGTGGACACAACGACAACGACGATGACGATGACGGTGGCCACGACAGAGACTGAGCCCATGGCCGTAGACAAGACGACGACGGTGACGACGATAGAGACTGAGACGATGACCGTGAACAAGATGACGACGGTGGACACGACAGCGATGGTGGTCGTAAATAAAGACGGTAACAGCGATGGTGGCCACGATGCTGACAGAGACGATGGTCATGGACAAAACATCGACGGTGGACACGGCAGTGACGGTGACGGTGGCCGTGGATACGGCGGCGACGGTGGTCAAAGACAAAGACAACGACGGTGAGTGTAAATGGAATCGGTGGACAAACATGGTTTCGTGGACGAAATGTAAATGGATAGGTGATGATCAAGGGAAATTGTGTCAATTGATACTTACTAAAAGACAAAATATGGTATCGAAATATAAGAAAATTGAAATTATTGTAGATTTTGTAAAGATTTTGAAAAAAGTGGTATAGACTAAAATATTCCCTTCACCGTTACTACACTTAAAACCAGAAAATTAGTAAATTTCTAACTTCACTTTGTTTTGCAAAAAATGGATGGAAGAATGTGTGGTAGTGGTGATATTCCTATTGTTACTTATCAATAATGTTGCTGTTTTATAATCATAATAATGATTCCCTAACAATTCGTTCATCTCCCTCAGTTGTCCCAATTGGTATGTCAATTTGTGTCCTAACAAAAATATTCATCTCCAAGACTTAAAAAAAAAGCCTTGAAACCATTATAGAATTTGGGATATTGCTCTGTTCTACAAGAGATGTGAGAATTCTTCAAACGACCATATGATCAAAACATGACAATGTTTCAAACATCTTAAAGTAACCCAATACACAGAAGTCGTCCATATTATTTCTCTCTATATCCTCTCATGTCTTCTCTAGTTAGAGATTTTACTTACAGAGTACATAAAAATGCATAAACAAGAAGCCGAAATTGTCAGATTCTCCTGGATACTGCAGAAATGGTCTCTTCCTCCTGTTCCACGTCCACCATGAGAGTTAATGATATCGCCAAAAATCGATTAGTTGCCTTGATATTTCCAAACACTGTCTTCCCAAGAAGTAAATCGAATATAAAAAAAAGACTTAAGCAAGAGAGAACTTACTCTGCCTCGTATTGCACCACTTCTACCTCTGCCTCCGCCTAGTGACGAGCCCCTTCCCTGTATTGATCAAGTAGACAAAATGTTGTTACCTTCCACGTTTATAAGAGTTTGAATATCACTCATATCATTCGGCATTGTGTTCAAGAAATATACCTTGACTTTAGCATCTAATTTCTTGAACATTGCAGCATTCTTCAGCATGTCTGGTATGACTATAAACCTATCAAGATCTCACTGATAGATTTGGAAGAAAACTTAGTAGTGAAATAGTTTCTCTCAGTTTTATTCATTAGGCAATAAACTTAATTATACAAAGATCCTAACTTGTCTAACAAGTTCTTTACATATTTGATAATAGGAAATCTACCTATTTAACACAAGAGAATATACACAAATATATTTAACGTTCCTAAATAACTAGATCCCGTATAATCCCCGAGATCTCCTAACACCCTCCCGCAAGCTCATACGTGGTAACACGTATGAGATTGAACAATTATAAGGTTCTCTTCACGGTCTTCATACCTATTGTAGGGTCTTCATCGGCGTTTATACCTCGCCATAAGGTCATCGATTCAGAGGAGAATATTGTAGTAGTTGTGTATCTACATTGTTTCATGTCACCATGTGAACTGAACGAACTCATCAATTGGTTCATGCTCAAAGTTCACAGCAACTTCATCATATCATCGAACATCGTCTTTTCTTTGTAGTATCAGACGAACGACGATTTTTTTTTTTTCTCTTTCAGAATTCTTCATCTTCGTGGCTTCATAGAATTTGTAGTTGACGATAGATAACCACCTGAAGATTTTGTCTTGAAAATCTGTAGTGAATTAACAAAACACCACAATCACGAAGGAAAAAAAAACAGATGCAATCATCAATCAACGACAATATATATATATTTTTTTAATATCAAAAACATAACTCAACTAAATTATAAAGAAGAAATAAGAAACATAGACGAAAAGAAACACGGAAGGAGAAAAGACCAACGGAGAAACGAAGATAATAAGATATGTTAAATTATATAAGTTAAAAAGATCGATAATAACAATAGAACTACAAAAAGATAATAACAATAGAACTACAACATGAAAATTATATAAGTTAAAAAGATAATAACAATAGAACTACAATTAAAATAATTTATAGGTATCATGAAATTATTTACATGAAGTTTATTATATCCTAATTTAACTCTACATTATTTGAAGAATATATATTCATTATGAGTGAGAATATAGTAATTTGGTTTCTTTGTTATTAAGAATATGAATTGAATTACACTTAGATATTTTAGGATAAGTATGAGATGAATTAGAACATAAAAATGTAGATAAAAAAGATATATAATAATTTAAGATGCGTATTTTATTCTATATCGATATATTTTAGTTTTTCAATGGGTTATTAACTAAAACTTAATTATTTATTTAAATAATATTTAATATGACTACCCGCGTATCAATGCGGGTACTAACCTAGTCTTTTATATAGTGTATTGAAAGAGACTAATCATGGGAGAAAAATTATGAAAATAAATTTTAATCAAATGGTGTAACATATAATTTTTATGTCAATTTAAAACAAAATTATAGAATTTTTGGTTTGGAATATTCATTACTCTTTTGATATAAAAGTTAAAAGTCATGAGAAAGGATGCAGTATTTTTAAAAATTTAATGCATGGTGTTGCTTGTATTTTTGTGTGAATACCACTTGCTTGACCTTTTTTTTTTTTTTTTTTGGGTCACTAAACACACTCTCTATAGACTAAGCAAATACATTTTTTGTAACTGTAAGCCAATAGGGAATCGAAATGCTAATAAATGAAAAGATTTTATCTCGCGTGCGTGCATTCCTTGCTAACAAATCCGCTCTCGTATTATTCTCCCGCTGGCGGTAGATGAGCTCGAATTCGGGGAAGGACTCCCGAAGGTTTGCCAAATCACGTAATTCTGGTTCAAAGCCGGGCCACTCTTGTGGTCCTCTACCATCTTCACTAGATCCTTTGAGTCCGTGACGAAGGTAGAGCAATATCGTTTTTTCTGTAATAAAGACTTCTTGGCCCACAGAAGTCCATGAAATTCTGTACGGAGAGGGGAGAGACTTCAGTCGTTTCCTTGTAGGCCCAGTAAATCTGTCGTCCCGTCTTGAAGTTGCAGGACCCAACCCACCCCACTCGTCTTGTCTTCTCTCTTCCATGATCCATCAATGAAACACTGGAATGTAGCCGAAGACACGGTTGTGGTGGGGGTGGTTTGCATAGGTAACCTTTGATCCGCGTTGTTTGCCATGATCCATTCTCGTGTTTCCTTTTTTGCCATTGCTAGTATTTCTGATGGTTCGCGCTGTACCGCATTGAAAGCATTGTCGTTTCGTGCTTTCTATATATACCATATGATCCAAGGGAACGCCTACGAGCTCTCGTTTGTGTCTCTTGATCTAGGGATATGCCAGAAAAGGAAGTCTAAATTGGATCTGAGGCTCTCGGACGGAAAGGAGTTATCTTCCGTCGAAAGGTCAGATAGAGTCCAAACCTCTTTTGCTCTCGGGCATGTAAAGATCGCATGGTTTATTGACTCTATTGGGTCGGAACATCTAGAGCAAGATGCAAGCTCCCTTATGTGTCTGAATTTTAACCTCTCATTTACCGCCACCGCTCCCGCTAGACATTGCCAGATAAAATGACGTAACTTATTTGGAGCCGGTAGTTTTCATACATTGGCCTTGAGCGGGTTATCAGACGGTAATTGGAGCAGAAACTGGGTCTCTGAATCCTTAGAAAGCCTGCAAGCTCATAACCGGATTTAACCGAGTAGAGCCCAGACTTGGTATAATGCCAGCAAAAATTATCTTCCGATACCCTTGGTGGTAGTCTCATGCTTAGGATTTTTTTGGACCTCCTGAGGATGCACATTGTCCCGTATTGCCTGGATATTCTACTTTCGACTTTGTTGGTGAATAAAGTCTGATACTCGGAGTTGAGGATTGATTGTGTCGTTCTGGCTGACTGCCGGACGTGGGTTCGAATATGGTATCCAGTTGTCTCCCCAGACCGCTGTACCATATCCATTACCTATAAGTTTGCGGGTTCCCTGGTTCACCAAACTCTTTGCGGACCATATACTTCGCCACCCGTAGGATGGCCGATACGGTTTGGGTGCAGAGAAGGGGTGCATATTTCGAAAATAACGACCCTTTAGTACTCTGGCTGCCAGGGAGTTTGGGTACTGGTGTAATATCCACATTTGTTTTGCCAAGAGGGCTTGATTAAAATCTTCAAAAGACTTAAATCCGATACCGCCCTGATTCTTGGGTAGACAGAGTTTCTTCCACGCCACCCAGTAAAGCCCCCTTGACTGGGGGTTAGATCGCCACCAAAATTAGGAGACTGCACTGGCCAATTTCCTACATAGGACTTCAGGCAGGAGAAAACTCGACATCACATACGTTGGGATAGCTTGGGCTACTGACTTAATCAAAACGTCTTTTCCGCCTTTTGATAGGAATTTCGCAGACCATCCATTGACTCGGCTATTGAGCCGATCGTGGACATAGGCAAAGATTTGTGTTTTGGATCCTTGTAGCTGTTCCGGAATACCTAGATATTTTCCGGAGCCTCCTTCGTTGATTATTCCTAAGCTTTGATGTATGGCTAGCCGGGATTCTGCGGAGACATCTTTACCAAAGGTAATAGCTGACTTCTCAAAATTTATCCTTTGTCCCGAAGCATTTCCATATTGTGTTAGGATCTAGATAATCTTATCACTTTGTTCTACGTTAGCTTTACAAAAGAATAAGCTATCATCTGCAAACAAAAGGTGGGACACTGGTGGGCTAGCATAGGCCACCTTGAGACCTAAAAGTAAACCGGTGTCTTCTGCTGCCCTTAGGTTGGATATTAAGACTTTCGTACAGAGTATAAACAAGTACGGTGAGAGGGGGTCTCCCTGTCGGAGTCTCCTTGTAGGGGTGATTGAGCCCCGGGGGTCTCCGTTAAGCAGAAGGTGGTAGGAAACCGAGTTCACGCACGGCATAATCCAGGATATCCATTTTTCTGCGAAGCCCATCTTTCGTAGGAGACATTCTAAAAAACCCCATTCTATGTGATCATAGGCTTTGCTCATGTCTATGTTGACCGCCATAAATTCCTTGCGATAATTCGCTTTGGTGACTAAAGCATGGAACGCCTCTTGAGCCACCAGGATATTATCGGATATTACCCTGCTTGATATAAATGCTGATTGGGTCTCTGAAACTAGATGTGGTAGTATCTTTTTAAGCCGTTGGCATAAGACTTTCGAGATAATCTTATAGCTAACATTACAGAGACTAATAGGTCTGAACTCCTTCATTTCTCGTGGTCTTTCGATTTTAGGAATAAGGCAGATGTTGACTTCATTCATACTAGGCTCAATATTCCCAGATGCCAAGAATTCTTGAACCATATCAACCACTTGCGGTCCCAAAATATGCCAGAATTTTTGGTAAAAAAGAGCAGTCATCCCATCGGGGCCCGGAGCTTTTTTGGGGTGGATTGCAAAAACTGCTGATTTGACCTCCGCCGCTGAGATTGGACGTGTGAGCTTGTCTTTCATTTCCTGTGTAACCGTACATGGAATATATCTCAAGGATGTTTCCAGATCTGATATGTCTGCCGTGGCAAACATATCTTTGAAATATTCAATCGCTATCTGCTCAATTTCCGCTTCTTGTTCGGTCCATGTCCCACTGGAGTTTAAGATTCCTATAATTTGGTTTCTTGCCCTTCTCTGTTTTGTGGATGCATGGAAGAATTGTGTATTATGATCTCCCGCGACTAACCATAATACTCTACTTTTCTGTTGCCAAAAAATTTCATCGTCTGTCAAGGCGATTCGTAATTTCTATTGTGCTTCCTTCACCTCTTCCAGCGATGTTGAATCGTCACTTTGGAGTCTATCTAAATCAATTTTAAGGTTCTTAATAGCCTCCCCAGTGTTTTGTTAATCAGTCTTTCTCCATCGGGAAATAAGTTTCATGCATAGCAAAATACGGTCGCTGATATCCAATTAGGATCAGAAGCCTCCGGTGCCCAACCATCTTTAATGATGTTCTCAAAATTAGGTTTCGATAACCACTGTTTATCGAACCTGAATTTCTTTGTTCCCTGGATGTCTCTAGAAGTAATTCGGGTGAGCACAGGTCGATGGTCAGACCCCATAAATCTCAGGTATGAGTAAATTTGTCATGCCAGTCTTCGTTACCCATTGCCAGTGTTCTAAAATACGCTATACGCTAGTCGTACGGTGGATGACCGTATAGTGTATAGACGTATATACGGACGTTTATACGGGGTATATACGGTAGACTTTTTTTAATAAAAATGTAATTATATATATATATATATACAAATTTTTGTCACATATACCTAATACTAAGTTATTAAGTATAGACGTATAGTACACAATTTTAATTAGTGTACTTTATAAAAGGACAACATTAAACAGTGAGAAGAAAGAAGAATCAAAAACTTAAACTTAAAACAAATGAAACGGTGGTGGCTTGCGGAGACGTAAACGACGAACTGATCTTGAGAAGTTGCAGAGACAAGAGAGGCAGAGAGTAAACGTGTGCTTAGTGCTTACTTTAGGATTTTGTTTCCATTATTCTTTTACAGTTTTGCATATTTAAAAAAAATTAAAAATACAAAAATTAAAATAGTAAAGCGCTAAGTTTTGGTCAAAGTTTTCTGATATATATACGGCAGCATATATACGCCGTATATACGACCGTATAAGCATTGTTTATACGGTCATACTGTTCAAAACGTATTTTACAAACGTATAGTATAAAAACGGTACGGTGCTTCATTGTCTAGCGTATATACGCCGTATATATGGCCGTATTCGCCGTATTTAGAACACTGCCCATTGTTCTGTCTAGGCGGCATCGAATGACATTTTGTCCTCTTCTACCTACCCAAGAAAGGGGGTTTCTTGAGTATGGGAAATCAATCATACCACAGTTGCTTCGCATGAGACGAAAATCCAGAAAGGTATTGTCTCGGCGGGTTCTGCCCCCTGTTTTCTCATGGTGTCCCGTTATCTCATTAAAGTCTCCTGTCATTATCTAGGGTCCGGTTTGCATGGAGCCAATCTGGCTAAGGGAATCCCATACTAAGTTTCGACGAGATACTACAGGTTCTCCATAAACAAAAGAGATAAAAACTTTATTACCATGAATTGTGGCCAATACATCGATAATATTCTTCTTGAAAGAAAGAACTTGAATTTGAAATTCAGGTAAAGCCATAAGGGCTAAACCTCCACTAAAACCACATAGGTCAACTGTAAAAAGAAAATCGTAACCAAACTCTACTTGCAACTCTTGTAAATAACTTTTCTCGCGCTTTGTTTCCATAAGAAAAATTATTCCCAAGAATAGTCTTCTACGGAACTCACGCAACCTACGAACTGTCAGGAAACCACCGACTCCCTGACAGTTCCAACTTAGGATCATTTAATCGGCCGCCGGTGGTTTCTCTTCTACCACCGGTTCTTGAAAATGCTTCAGAATATTTCCCCGGATGGGGTCCATCCCCGAAGCTGACGGAAGTAGCTTTCCATAAAGAGACTTGTCTTCTCTAAGTGAATTAGCTACGGTGAACACTGCTTGTTTTTGGATCTTTGCCCCACAAAATGGGCTTTGTCAAATCTTTTTCCTAACTCTCAAAGCCTTTTTAAATCTGTTTTCCTTAGGTGTAATGGGCTTTTGGTGGTTCTGAATTGGGCCCAGTTGAGCCTTTGACCTTTCCTCTTCTGCCAACTCTTTTAACGGAGTGATTAACTCATTTATTTCCTCCTCCGTCAGTTGTACGGTCGACGACTTCGGCGACTTGGCCGTCGCCGCCTCCGTTATAAGGTTTTGCTCCCGGACTTCCTTCGCCGCCTGTTTCCAGAGTTTACTCTGAGTAATAATTAGGTCGTCTCTTCTTGCCTCTTCCGCCGTGGCTCGATACCGAGACGCACGGTGGGTCACCAGCTCCGGAAGCTTCTCTGCAACAGCCGCCGTATTATCCTTCTGCTCCTGTTCCACTAAGCGAGCAGTCAAGAACCGGTTGTTGGATTCCTTCTCCTCACCTTTTCGTTCTCTGTTCATGGCCTCTCCTGAGGGTCCTCCTTCAGTAGCTTGGGGGAATCTTCGATTCACCCACTGCTTTGTCGAGACATCCGATTGATCTGCTGCTGGGAGTTTTTTCTTGCTCCTGGTCTGCTCGATTTCTGGTAGGAGATTACGCCGGAACGGTTTCTTTATCGGAGCCTCAGTGTTCGGGCTTATATGATTATTCTCGGATCTCTTCCCATTTTCCTTGGCTAAAAGGTTTGCTTCTGCCTGTACTGATGCTGCTTGATTGTGTCGCGGGTCTCTTCTGTCAACATCTTCTCCGTAGCTGCGGAGAGGTGCTCTACGGTGACGGCTGAACCGTTGCATCGGACAATGGTGTCTATCATGAGTGATGCGGTCACAGATCCTACATGACTTTTCCAACTTCTCATACCTGAAGGTAACTCTGATGATTACGCCTTCGCCAAAATCGAATTCTCTTTCTCTGATTAAAGGACGAGAACCTTCTAAAACTACTTGAACTCTAGGTGGTTGAGATTGCCACTCCCACTTCAATAATTCACCTAGCTTTTCTCCAATCTCTATAATTCCTTCTTCGTAGCAGTAGAACTCCGGGATTCCTTCGATTATGATCCAGAAAGGAATCATAGAGGGGAAGTCTTCTCTGATAGATGGTACCCATCTTTCCAATGCAAACATCCAGCCATCGAAGTGGTAAGGGCGATTCTCTGGGACTCTCCGTAAGTCTGCTTCCTCCTTGAATCTGAAATGGAACTTCCCCTTTCCCATGTCTAAACCCTGTGTTCTGTCTTCGCATTTCCAGACTGCGGGGAGGATCGTCACCAAGTTCTTGACACGGTGAGCCTGTGCCTCTGGGTTGAGCACACGACCAGCTAAGGTAAGATCGAATTTCTTGAGCATTGCCTTTGTGTCAAATGCAGGCAACTTGATTGGCTCTGGTCTCTTCCTCTCTTGTCTCCTCTCATCTTTGGATGATACCAATTTTCCATAAAGAGACATGGTGAGAAAAGCAGCAATGAATTTATGTTTGTTTTGTGAAATCAGGAAGTAGAGAAATCCTGGAGATGGCTATAAGGAGGGTTTGATTGGAAGTGAATCCCTGATTTATCGTTTCTTTTGGCCAGTTTAAATCGATTTGGTCAAAAGGATTCCTCCTCATTTTGGCTAGAAACTTTATGTTGATTGCTACAAATCCGGGTAGAAATCCCTAAGTTGTAGTCATTGGGTCGTAGCAGAATAATTGAAAAGATTTAGATTTTCCCAATCTTTTAGTGATTTGTGCTTGCATACCCCCTATCCCTCGGTATAGGGCACCTTGTTCTGCATTCTCCTTCGTATTAATGCTTGTAATCATAATGATAATTACAAGATTCTTGCCGATAAAAAAACCCTGATTTGTAGGCTGTGATTTTGTGATCATTTGTTGACTGAATACTTGTGATGCCGGTGGTATGGCCGGTGCTGTGAGAGATTCTGGTGCATAACGGCCAAAAAATTTTAAAAATAATTGCCGTTACGATCGCCTTTCACATCGCCCATGCAAGGAATCTTGTGGTCAATGGAATCTCCGTCTTTGAACTTTCGATGCGAAGATAATTTTTCTATTATCCCACTTGCTTAACCTTGAATATTGATTAATTAGAGCATATTCAATGGTGCGAGACTCTTAGAGTTTGTCATTTAATAATGTAAAAACAGCTTAGTTTATTTATTTAAATTTTAATCATTAAAACCACATTTGAACCAATCAATGAAGGAGAAGTGATGCAGGCGGAAGCCTCTAGGGATAGAACTTGGCTCTGATACCAAATGATGCAGGCGGAAGCTTCTGGGGATAGGGTTTGAGAGTCCTCCTCTCATGGCTTTCGCAAAAGCTCTTGGTTTGTGAATACTCTTCACAGTGATTATTAAAACCTCTTTAAAATTTTTCGATTAATCAATATCAATAAAACTCAATACAAAAAGAAGCCTAAACGGCTTGTTTATAATAAAGCATAAAACCCTAATATTCTTAACAATATTCTAGAAGATAATCCTTAAAAGATATTACAAATATAAATAAATGGATAATACTGATATTTGAAATATTTCCAAATATCTTGCTGTATCAGTTCTCCTCGTGTAGGAAAGAGCATGATTATCCGCAAACTCAGCCTTGCACAATTGAGAATCCCATGACCTAATCTTATCACCCACAAGGCAACACAACAAATCACCTAAAGCGCGATTAGTTACTTCCGTTTGACCATCGAATTACGGATGATACGCGGAACTCATGTCAAGACTCGTGCCTAACAACCTCCAAAGAGAACGCCAAAAATGACTCAAGAAACGAGTATCGCGATCAGAAACGATAGACGTCGGTAGACCGTGGAGACGATAGATCTCAAGGAAAAATAAACCAGCCACACTAACCGCATCCGTCGTCTTCTTGCAAGGAATGAAATGAGCCATTTTAGAAAAGCGGTCCACGACAACGAAAATAGAATCATGACCTCTCTGTGTACGTGGCAAACCCAAAACAAAATCCATACTCACGTCCGTCCAAGGTTGAGTAAGTATAGGAAACGGTAAATACAATCCATCGTTAGAAGCCTTACCCTTAGCGAGTTGACACACACGACAACGTTCTACAAAACGTTCCACATCGCGACGGAGCGTAGGCCAAAAGTACGAAGTAGAGACAAGGTGAAGTGTCCTATCCCTGCCCACGTGACCTTCATTATGGAGTTCCTGAATGATGTGCAAATGCCAACTACAAGCAGGAACACAAATCGCAAACCTCGAAACAAAAATCCCTCTTGAATGGAGCAGTCGCCACTTATGCCATTTGCAGTATCCGTAAAGATGCGTGAGAAAAACGGGTCAGTGGCATATAACTCAGCAAACACCGCAAAACCAGGGACCGAATTATGCATTGTAGTGATCAGACCATGACGACGACTTAGAGCATCGGCCACACGGTTTGTTTTTCCTGATTGATGACGAATCGAAAACGTAAATTGCTGGAGATACGAAATCCAAGAAGCATGACGAGAGGATACCTTAGCTCGATGATCAAGATGACGGAGAGCATCATGATCGGTGAATAAGACAAACTCCCGATGAACCAAATAATGGCGCCAATGTTTGATTGCTTGGACGATTACATAGAATTCAACATCATAAGTGCTATAACGAGCACGAGTGCCAGCAATCTTCTCGCTATAATATGCAACAGGTCGACCAAGCTGACTTAACACAACTCCAATTCCCAATTTCGACGCATCAAGGGAACCGCAAAGTCAGGAAGAACCAAGATAGGAGTTGTCGTTAATTTCTCCTTAATAAGCTCAAACGCCATTGCTGCGTATTGAGTCCACTCAAACCGAGCATCCTTCATGCAATTCGTAATTGGAGCCATGATAGAGCTAAAATGACTCACAAACCGTCGATAAAAAGAGGCCAAACCGTGGAAACTACGAACCTGAGAAATTGTAGTAGGCGTCGGCCAAGATTTCACCGCTTCAATCTTAGAGAGATCCACCGATAACCCCTTATCAGACACCATATAGCCAAGAAAAAGAACTTCCGATACGCCAAACTCACATTTCTGTTTCGCCGCAAAGAATTGTTCTTGGCGCAAAACTAAAAGGACTTGACGAAGATGCTTAACGTGCTCGCCCAAGGAAGAACTAAAAATTAAAATGTCATCGAAATAAACAACAACAAATTGACCAATAAATGGTCGTAAGGCTTGATTCATGATCCTCATAAAGGTGGTAGGAGCATTAGACAATCCGAATGGCATAACAAGCCATTCAAAGAGACCCTCGCGCGTTTTAAAAGCTGTCTTCCACTCATCGCCCGGTCGAATGCGAATTTGATGATACCCGCTTTTTAAATCAATTTTGGAGAATATTTTAGCTGCTCCAATTTGACCTAATAAGTCGTCTAAGCGTGGAATAGGAAAACGATACCGTATTGTAATCTTGTTAATTGTGCGGCTGTCAACGCACATTCTCCATGACCCGTCTTTCTTCCGGATTAAAAGAGCTGGTACCGCACACGGGCTAAGACTCTCGCGAATGTGGCCTTTTGTCAAAAGATCTTCCACTTGACGGCGAAGCTCTTCATGTTTTGTCGGACTCATGCGATAGTGCAGACGATTGGGTAATGAAGCACCCGGAGTAAAGTCGATCTGATGTTGTATGTTTCTTAGAGGGGGCAGCGCCTTTGGCAGTTCAGTCGGAAAAACATCATCAAATTCTTGGAGAATTGGTGATAAAGCGGATGCTATTGTGGTTGATAAAACCGGAGATAGTGATGCTGGAAACAGAGCCAATGCTAGGCCTTCTAAGCGAAATTCACACATAAAATCAGAGTAAGAACAGAGTAACGTACGGTGACGTTGTGATGGAACTGACTGAACCGAAAGCGGTTGTTGTCTTGGGGGTGAAGAAGGTGCGGGAATGGCAGCGTCACGGGACGGCGTGAGGACAATCTGATGAGTTTCCCAGATGAAACTATACGTGTTTCGAGCACCGTCGTGAATAATCTTGCGGTCAAATTCCCAAGGCCTACCGAGTAAGAGATGGCTTATATCCATTGGTGCGATGTCACAATAAGTACGATCCCGATAGAAAGGACCAATGGAAAAGGCCACTAAAGCGTGATGAGTGATACGAACACTTACATTTTCGCTAAGCCAACCAAGAGTGTAAGGTGCAGGGTGTACCTCACGAACTAGGCCTAACTTCACCACTGCTTCCTCCGAGATAACATTGCGACAACTTCCCGAGTCAATGACAAAGCTACAAATACGATCTTTAATCGTACACGTCGAACGAAAAATATTGGTCCGCACCCACATCTCATCTTGACGTCGCGGTGTAAAACAAGATCTACGGACCACCAGAAGATGGCCCTTGTCACCGGCTATGAGTTGAACCTCGTCAATCTCCGTGTGCTCTTCTTTGCCATACGAGTCATAGACAGAACCTGGTCGTCTTCTGGCTCATCAAGGAGTAGGCCACGCTTGTTTTGGTGAGGACAAGCTGTCTGACGATGTCCCGGTTCACCACAAGAATAGCACTTAAGTGCGTTTGGACGATTAGAACGTCGTAACGTGACGTCTTCTGGTTGTTGTGGTGTCTGTACGAATGCGTCACTGTCTTTGATGGGAGGAGTAGCGGAACCCTGTTCCTGAGGGCGCGCACGAGAAGATTATGTCGACCAACTTGACGATCGTAGTTGTTGTTCAAATGTTGAAGCACGACGATGTGGTACCACTGTCTCTAGGGATAGAACTTGGCTCTGATACCAACTGATAGAGAGGCGGAAGCTATAACGAACACAGAGATCAAGATCGTGAGATACAATCTTAAACTCAAGGATTCGAGCTAGGATTCAACGAGAAATCTAGATCGAATGTAGTCGCGAATACTCTTCGCAGTGCTTTGAAAGCTCTTGAAATTCTTATTAATAAAATCAAAGGTGACTTTTACAATGGATGTTATTCTCTTTAAATACTACCTAAAGAGATAAACAAAAATCTATTCTACTCCTATCTCTAAAAGTTTGCAAATATCCCATCCTCAAATAAACGAAAAGCTCGTAAAGAACAAAACCAAAATGAAACAAAACGTGAGAAACACGTAAGGCCCAATAGGATTGTTGAGGCCCATACTCGTATGATGCGCTGCATCAGGTCCCTCCGGGTGGGAGAGAATTCGTCCACGAATCTGGAGCATCATTGTCACCACGAAACGGAGAAAGATAATTCACGTTAAAGACATCGGACGTACGTATATGAGATAGAACTAGATCCGTTGATTCTAAGAATACCCGAAAACTAGGGTTTGTGAATACTCTTCACAGTGGTTTCGCAAAACCTCTTTAAAATATTTCGATTAATCAATATCAATAAACTGAATACAAAAAGAAGCCTAAACGGCTTATTTATGATAAAGCATAAAACCCTAATATTCTTAACAATATTCTAGAAGATAATCATTAAAAGATATTACAAATATAAATAAATGGATAATACTGATATCTCGAAGTTAGCAAATGAGTTTTTTTCCATAGAAATAATTACTAACAAGGAGGGAGAGAGAGAGAGAGAGAGAGAGAGAGAGAGAGAGAGAGAGAGAGAGAGAGAGAGAGAGAGAGAGAGAGAGAGAGAGAGAGAGAGAGAGAGAGAGATGTTTTTAATATGAGTCTGTTTTCTACCCTACTCCATCTTTTTCTCTAGTCGAATGGAATCAGCAAGAACAAGAAACTAAAATATTTTACACTCAAAAACAACTTTTTAATATTCATTATGTTTTTAATACGGTAGAAGAACTTGTATTGGAGAAAAAACACTCAAGAAAGAACTCAAATTTTATGTAAGTCATAAACTTTATGTCTCAGTCAAGAAAAAACAATCAAGAAAAAAACACTTAAAATATAGAGTCCAACCATGTAATTTTATGTCTCAGTCTTTCCCCTTATCAGCTTTCCCCCCACCAGCTGGGGGCGAACAGCTTCCCTCTACGTCGCCCCTCTTACACCGCCGTGTTCTTGCAGGTTGCAGGGCCCGTGCTGAAGTTATAAAAGCCACACAAAAAAATGAAGATATTATCACTAAAATATAGGGCATCTTCTTAAGCAATGAGTGAGAGGCCTAACCACTAGAGTACCAATAATGTACAAAAATTAACGGCCGAAAAATATATATTTACAACAAAAATTAACGGCCGAAAAATATATATTTACAACAAAAATAAATGTGTTCCCAAGCATGGTATATGAACCGTTTTTCTACCATTTCCAGCATTTTTTCGGTTGAATTATTATCGCTAAAAAAGATGATATTATCAAAATTAAGATATTCTTGTCCCTAAATTGTTCATTTTCGTTAATAATATTTACATTCTTAGCAAAAAGAAGAAGATATTAAAAAAAAACGGTAGAGAAATGAGAAACCGAACACTTGAGACTTACCAATTGTAGGAGGCATGACTTGGGAGGCCACAATAGATGATAATGATAGAAGCAGCAATACTATTGCCAAATAAACACACTTTATAACACTTTTCATTTTGTTTGTTTGTTTCTTTCTTGTGTATGTGTTTGTGTGAGAAAATTATGTCTTCTTAGAAGAGTATATATATACAACAATTACACGTATGAGCGTGTGTGGTTCGGGATTTACCCTGTGTCATCAAAAAAAAAAAACAATTACACGTATGACTTAGTCAAGTCTTTTTTTGGACAATTATAAGTAAACGTCAACCCATATCCTTGACGAGAGATCTCATCCCATAAGTAAACGTCTCTTTTTGGACAATTATAAGTAAACGTCAACAATTACAAGTCTTTTTTCAAAGAAATTATTGAATTTCAAGTAGAAAATGTCAAAAGTGAGTAGCTTTTCTCTATTTATTCTCATAGCAACAAGAACGAAAATACTTAGACACAAACGTAATAACAACATTTTCCCCACTTTGGCAACTTATGTTGCTATTTTACTCACTCACACACTCTCTCTCCCTTCTCTCTCAATCTCCATTGTTACTCCATTTACGTGTCATCATGATGGTTTTCACAGAAGAAGAAACCCACCTGGTTCAGTTCTTGCAGCATAACCAAACCTAGTCGTGTTATACTTCCTATACACACCAGTTAAGGAAAAATGATTCTTAGCTACACGAAGTATTGGCTAATATGTTGCAAACCATCCGAAGTATAGAAATGTCTTCAAAACTACACAAACTATTATGTAATACATGGTGACATACACCAAGTATATGTAAACATGTTAAAAACTACAAATTGGTGCTTTCTGAAAAATATTATCAATGTAGGGATCAATCTGTAATTAATTTCATAAAAAATAAATACTTAAAATAGAAAATTTAAAAAAAATAAATTTAAATAAATTAAAACACCAAATACAATTACAAAAGTTTAAGAAAAAATAATAATGAAAATTTTTGATTAAAAACTAAATTATAGTTTCAGTTTTAAAATATACTAAAATATTTTTGTTAAATTCAAAAATTATTAAAAATCTGTAACTTCAAAAATTTCTTAGTTTCTAAAAAGTAATTGAAAATGTAAGGTATATAGGGATCTAAATATATGTATTTTAAAACAAATTAAATTTATCAACTAAAAGTTTTTTAAATGTTGGTCGACAAATATATTTAAAATTCTGTTGAATAAATTTCAATAGTTTAGAATAAAACACATAAATGACATATATTACACTTTTGTATGAGAATTTTTGTAATTAGACTCGTATATGCTCAAAGGTGACCCAATGTTACAAAAACAATTCTCATACAAAAGTGTAATATATGTCATTTATGTGTTTTATTCTAAACTATTGAAATTTATTCAATAGAATTTTAAATATATTTGTCGACCAACATTTAAAAAACTTTTATTTGATAAATTTAATTTGTTTTAAAATACATATATTTAGATCCCTATATACCTTACGTTTTCAATTACTTTTTAGAAACTAAGAAAATTTTGAAGTTACAAATTTTCAATAATTTTTGAATTTAACAAAAATATTTTAATATATTTTAAAACTGAAACTATAATTTAGTTTTTAATCGAAAATTTTCATTAATATTTTTTCTTAAACTTTTGTAATTGTATTTGGTGTTTCAATTTATTTAAATTTATTTTTTAAAAATTTTCTATTTTAAGTATTTATTTTGTATGAAATTAATTACAGATTGATCCTTAAATTAATAATATTTTTCAAAAAGCATCAATTTGTAGTTTTTAACATGTTTACATATACTTTGTGTATGTCACCATGTATTACATAATAGTTTGTGTAGTTTTGAATACATTTCTATACTTCGGATGGTTTTCAATATATTAGCCAATACTTCGTGTAGGTAAGAATCATTTTTCCCACCAGTTAACTTCTCTGTCCCTGCCTTGTGATGAAAACCAACCATCTTCCTCGAGCATTCCCTGTTTCAAAATCAATCAATTATCAAAAACCATAAAAAACATTTTCAAAACGTAAAAAAAGAACCTTCGTTACATAAGCTTTTCTTGATTGTATCCTGTGTGAAACTCGCAAGTTTTGTTCCATTCCTCGAACCCTTTAACCGTACTATGCACAGTGTAGATCGCAGAAGCAGCTAAATGAGATGGACTGTACTAATGCATTTCGTATTCCACTAGACATAGCTCGATGATAAAGAACGATAAAAGTTCAAGCTGAAAAAAACACAAATTTTACATTTTTTCAAATTTTAATCAAAAGTTTATACCTTTTTATCAGATTGTGCAGCTTTGAGAAACCTTCTCATAAACACATACGGAGTTGGTAAACCTTATCTTAGTGATTGTTACTGAAATTTTGTTTCGGTTGTTTCTGATGTACAGGAACAGGATGGTAAGGTGTCACAGCTTGAGCATGTCTTCACTCGAGGCAGCAAAGTCAGGTACTTGTGTCCTCACTAATTTACTTTGTCAACCTAACTGCACTGATAACTGATAAGTGACTTGTGGTGAGATTTTGAATAGGTTTATAATCATACCAGACATGCTGAAGAATGCTCCAATGTTCAAGAAATTAGATGCTAAAGTGAAGGTATATTTCTTGAACACATGCCGAATGATATGAGTGGTAACAACATCTTGTCTACTTGATCAATGCAGGGAAGGGGCTCGTCACTAGGTGGAGGTAGAGGTGGTGCAATGCGAGGCAGAGTAAGTTCTACTTCTCCTAATTTTTTTTTTTATATTCGATTTTTGGCAATGTCATTAACTCTCAGGGTGGACGTGGAACAGGAGGAAGGGGAGGCGCGCCACCCGCGAGGAGATAGTTTAGTTAATCCTTTTGAAATGTAGTTTCGGTTCTAAGACAATCTCTCTGAAGTATCCAGGAGAATCCGCCAATTTCGTTTATGCATTTATTGTACGCAGTAAGTAAAATCTCAAACAAGGAGATATGCAGAAGATAAGAGAAAGAAGAGGGACTAATTCTGTGTTTTTGAGTTACTACGATGTTTAAGCATTGTCAAGTTTTCTTCAACATGGTCGTTTTGAGAATTATAAGGTACATTATAAGGTAGTATAATCGACTAATCAATTTCCTTCTTACAGATATTTTCCAAAAGAAATTTCATTAGTCCAAATTAATCCAACGGATCCTATATCTTATTATATTGATAAACTAGTCATGTGAAAGAAAACTGAAAATACCATCCAATCAAGTGGTGTTATGAGAAAGAGAGAGACTAGTTTCGTGTACTAAGATGTTGAAAACACAGTGGTTTGTAGTAGGGTTTGTGGAATTCGTATCAGCTGATAATTCTGTCAAATGTTTTCTCAAATCGAATTAACGAATTGGTATCACGTAAACCATAGTTTTTTTATTCATTACGTTCTTAGTGGTACTGTTCATGGATCAGACGGAGAAGACATTAGTTGTTTACCAAACGAAATACTCAAAGAGAGACATTACTAAAACAAATAATGTAACCGTGTTTTTTTTTCTCTGTCTTTGTACTCCCAATACCACCATGGTGCGAACAGCTTGGATCTGTCCTTGTACCTGCACAACTGTTTCTCTGTGCAAACAGTTCAGCTGTGTGCCCAAATGTCCTGCACAAGGTTCAAAAATTGTGTTTTTGTTTTCATATGTTATAAAATTTGTTCTCGACGAAAAACTGATATTTACTTATTTGAGATACTAAGCGATCCGCTTCACTTGCCTATTCTCTGGACTAGATGCGGCGGCTGGAGAATCCAATAAAGATTGCATTCTTCTCAGACATCTTCCTGTTCTGCGGGCTGAAACTGTTTTGATAGAGATAATCTTTTTCAAGATTCTTATAATAAAAGATTGAAGAATCAATCAAAGCATTTCAATTGAGAAAAAGGATAACTATACTTTTTTGGACTGTGATAAAATAACTAACAGCTTGAAATCACACAAAACTCTCAGAATAAAAACCTAAAAACCTAAAAAATATATTGTGTGTGTGTGTGTGATTTCTGAGTTTGAGAAACATATAAAAAGAAGAAAACAAGAAAATTAGACTAACCAAACATTGGGGAAGTCGAGAATCGCGAGGTGTCAAGAGGTGATGATAAAAGAAGCACCAATATTGCCAAATAAACACATCCTCTTTTCTTCATTTCTTTCATATTTCGATAATTCGTATGCATATGTGTAAGAGATTTACCATTATATATACACTTTAGACCAAAAAAAATAATATACACGCAAGATCATATGACCGTTACTGTTTTTTTTTTTAAAGAAAAACGAGTGAACGTAATAATCATTTTAAACCAGCATCAACCATTTATGTATTATTATTAGTTCCGACTAGGCCTGGGCATTCGAGTTTTCGGGTCGGGTACAGGTTTGAATCCTATCGGGTACATGTTCTTTCGGGTCTACTAATTTTGTACCTATACATGTACCTGTATAGTTTCAGTTCGGTTCAGGTTCGGGTCCTACCGGGTACATGTTCGGGTCCAGGTTCTTTTAGGTTTAATTGTACTTAAAACTGTTTTTTTCTCCGAAATCTACATAAAGTTACCTGGAAAATGAAAAGAATATGAAGAAAAAAGCATAAACCATTGGAAATGCCAATTCTAAAATCAAAACTATTTGAAAGTGTGACAAAAAAATACCATATCTAAAATTCAAACTACTTAAAAATGAGATAAAAGATATCTAGGCCTCGGCATACGGGTATTCGGATCGGGTACAGGTTCGGGTCCTAACGGGTACAGGTTCTATCGGGTCTAGAAATTTTGTACCCATACAGGTACCTGTAAATTTCGAGTTGGGTTCAGGTTCGGGTATTACAGGTTCGGATCTAGGTTAGGGTACACAGGTTCGGGTAATTATGCCCATGACTAGTCCCGACAAAACAAATAAATCATTTATATATGCCCATTGTAATCATAGGCTTAGCACTACAATTAGGTCTTCATATAATCTCCATTTAAGGTCATTGACCTCATAATTTAATGAACAAGAAAAACCTCTTTATAACTTGAAAGGTTTATTGACATGGTATCAGAGCCCTAAACATAGCTTCTACAAGGTTTAGAGTTTTCGATCTTGTTATCTCAAATTCCGATACAAAACTCTTACTCGTTCTATCTAAACTTACTTCGGTCACGACAGCAAAATCAAAAACTCACGTTGAAACAACACGGTGAACAATATCGCCTTATGATCTTACTTCTGGAGACAATCCTGGTACAATCATCTCAAGACCTTCTCCTCGCAGCCCTAACTACGATGAGTGGTCTGCGAATATTTGGTTAGCTTTAAAGGCAAGAAAGAAATTTGGTTTTGTCAATGGATCGATTCCACAACCACCACAAGCATCTGAAGATTATGAAGATTGGTGCGCTAACAACACATTGGTTATCTCGTGGATTAAACAAATTCTAACAAGGTTTGCTTTGAAGAATGGACAGAGGGTTCAAAGACTCAAAACAGACTCGTAAACTGTCGACAACAAGGTTCTGCAATAGAATCATATTACGGGAAATTAATGAAGATATGGACAAGCTAATTGGCCGACTTCCAACAAGGTCATACTTTAGAAGATATAGCGTGTGAAAGAGAAGAAGATAAACTTCATCAGTTTCTTATGGGACCAGATGATAATGTGTACAAAGCTGTCAAATCCTCACTCTTATCACGTATGCCCTTGATGTCTCTTGACAAAGGTTATAATGTTCTCACAAAAGATGAGGAATCAAAAGCCCTTGCGCGTTTACATGAAGACAAAATCGGTGGGGTCAATTTTGCGGTTCAAACGCAATATAAACCGAGTCAAGACGTCAGGTTTGCACCCAATGGTTCGTTAACTTGTACTCTTTGCGGCCGTAATGGTCATCTTGCAGAGAATTGTTTCAAAAAGATTGGTTATCCACCATGGTGGGGAGAACAAACTCAAACTCGCGGCAAATCTTACTCTAATTTGTCAAGACTGACGAACGGAGATTTAGGCAGAGGTTCTCCCGCCGCATCAAATCGAGGAAAGAACATAAAAGTGGATTGTACAAATCATGTCATGATAGGAAGTGATGGTGTGTTTTCTCCTACTACCGAATCCGATCGTTTCGGTTTTAGTGGCTTGAGTGATTAACAATGGAAAACGTTAGTCAACATGCTTAATGAGCGTAAATCATCTTCCAAATCCAATCTTTCGGGTACGTATTTCATCGAATCTTGGATCATTGATACATGATCAAAATATATGGTTGAAAGCTTAGATTATTTGATTGATATATGCGACATGACTCCGAAGTTGATTAAACTTCCTGATGGAAGATTTACAACGTCAAATAAATGTGGAAAAGCACACTTGGGGTCTTCACTTATTCTTCATAATGTGTATTTTTTTGATGGCATGCATTGTCACTTGATATCGATCTCACATTTAACTAGAGATGGAGGATGCATTTTTTAGATATCTGATCGGCTTTGTGTTATTCAAGATCGCATCACTCGGATGTTGATTGGAGCAGATGAGTAGTTGAATGGGTTGTATTTCATTCAAGGGGTTTATTCAGTTTCGGCGATTCAAAGTCCAAGCACTACAATGGAGCTTTGGCATAGTTGTATGGGACATCCTTCCTCAAAAGCTTTGAAGTTATTACATTTAATGGATTTAGCTAGTGGTGTTTTTGATTCTACAACTTGAGACGTTTGTATTCGTTCTAAGCAAACGAGAGATATTTTTCCCTTAAGCGGCAATAAAACTACTGTGGTGTTTGAATTAGTTAATTACAATCTTTGGGGTCCGTATCGGACCACATCTATTTGCAGCTCAAAGTATTTCTTGATAATTCTTGATGTCTACTCTCGAGATTTATGGATATATCTATTACAGTCTGAACAAGAAGCACCGAAACACATTAAGAATTTTATTGCTCTTGTTGAACGGCAATTCAACACCCAAGTTAAAACTCTCTGAAGTGATAGCGGGTCCGAATTTATCTGTCTCACCGCCTATTTTCAAGAAAAAGGTTTATACATGAGACCTCTTGTGTTGGTACTTCACAACAAAATGTTAGAGTAGAACGCAAGCATCGTCACATTCTCAATGTTGCTCGTGCTTTGCGATTTCAAGCTTCTTTACCAACTCAATTTTGGAGTTATCATGCTTTAACGGTAGGTTATCCCATAAATCGTACTCCTACGACACTTCTACACGGTAAAACATCATACGAAATCCTCTATAGGAAACCTCATCCGATGAATCATATAAAGGTTTTTGGTTGTTTATGTTATGTTCATAACCAAAAACATGGTGGTGATAAATTTGTAACTCGATCTAACAAATCGGTGTTTCTTGGTTATCCATTTGGCAAAAAGGGTTGGAGGGTTTACAATATTGACACCGGAAAAATCACCGTCTCAAGTGATATAGTTTTTCTCCAAAACAAAGTTTCCACTTCAAGACTCTGTTTTATCATCGGGATTGGACAACACTTCCCATCACCACCTTACTCCTCTTGATTTTGATTCATTATCACCACCGCCGGATAAATCATCAATAACCAAGAAAATTCTCAAAACGTATTAGTAAAAAAAAAGCTTTAGTTCTTACATAAGCTTTTCTTGATTGTATCTATTGGAAGATTCTACGGATCAGAGGAGAATCCCGAGACTTTGACAATCACATAAGATATCTCAATCAAATGTGCACCACTTATGATTGTAATTAAGTGTAGAATCGTATATTTTAGGCAACTAGATTTATTGTGTGTAATATAAAGATGTACTATGTCATTCATCAAAATATGCAGAAAAGTTTCTCTCAATAGTCTTTCTCTTCACTCTGTTTCATGGTATCAGAGCCTGAAATATTTTTCCGATTTTGCTCTTTTCCTTTTCTGAACATCGATTAAAAATGGCTGATCAAAACACGAACCAAAACTTGAACACGACAACCAAAACCGAACAGACTCGATCACGAAAATGGAGATGACCGACCAAAAGGCGAACCGAACCTTCAAACCGACAATCAAAACCGAAAAGATCTTAATTACGACAGTGGAGATAACTAATCAAAACGCGAACCGAAACATGAATCTGACAATCAAAGCCGAGAAGATTCCGATGGTGTATGCGAATACAGTTCACGTGCCACCTTTGAAAAACTGTGAACACGCCAACTATGTCATCACTGATAAGGATCGTGATGGTGTAAGTGGACTCACTGATAGTCAATGGAAGACTATTCTCAACCTATTAAACGCTGGAAAAAACAATGTCGACCCGAATACTCTGATAGTATGTCTTCTTCTCCCCTTTGGATTATGGATACGGGAGCAAGTCATCACTTAACTGGGAAATATGATTGTTTGATGGATGTGAGAGACATGCCACCTATTTTAGTCACCATGGCTGATGGTAATGAAAGAGTATCGATTAAAGAGGGAACAATGTATCTTGGATCTGGTTTGGTGTTAAAATCAGTCTTTTATGTTGAAGAAATGCAGTCCGATTTGATCTCTTTAGGTCAATTAATGGATGAAAATAATTGTGTGATTCAGCTAGTTGATCGGTATCTCGTTGTTCAGGACCGTATGGCGCCGTTGCCGGGGACCAATTGCGTTGCCTTTGAAATTTGGTTTTATTTATAGTCTAAGAATTTTTGCTAATTTTTTTTTTTTTTTTTTTTGTTTTTGGTATGTGTCAGGAAGCGATGAATACTCAGTTGCAGTTGTTGAGGGATCAGATTGCTCAGTTGCAAAGAAATCAACCACAAGCTCCACCGTTACAGCCGGGTATAGGGGATTCAGATAATCCACATGCGTACTATCGAAACCGTTCAGCTATTGTTTCTCCAACAATTCAGAGGCAAGATTATGAGATCAAGCCTCAGATGATCTCATTGGTGAAACAACATCTATTCCATGGATTACCGGCTGATATACCGATGGATCACATTGAGAACTTCAAAGAAATCTGCAGCACTACGAGGTCTAATGGAGTATCGAGTGAGTTCTTGAAGTGCAAGTTGTTCCCGTTCTCACTCTCGGACAAGGCTCTTAGATGGTTGAAGTCCTTACCCGCTGGTTCTTTGAAGACATGGGATGAGGTTAGAGCTGCGTTCTTGGACCATTTCTACACTAAGTCCAAGACAACATCTTTGAGGAACAAGATCTCGTCTTTTCAACAACATTCTGGAGAAGCTTTCTGTGAAGCTTGGGAGAGATTAAAGGAGTACCGTAGAGAGTGTCCTCATCATGGTTTCAAAGATGAACATATTCTGGGGATTTTCTATGATGGAGTTGAATGGGATTATCGGAATGCCCTAAATGCTGCGGTAATGAGAATTTTATGACCAAGACTAGAGATGGTGCTTTTGAGCTGATTGAGAACACGACTTCAAGCTCTAGCAACAAGGCTCCTGAGTATGATAGGTCTAGGACAGTCAATAGTGTGGACACTCGGAAGACTGATGAACTGACGGCGAAGGTGAATTTGCTTCTACGCGAGAGTCGAAGACCGGTTAAGTATGTGGAAGAGAATGGGGTTGTGCCTATTTCTCAAGCGTTTGAAGATGATGAAGATGCTTGGATACGGGAGGTTAACTTTGTGAGTGGTCAAGGACACCAGAACCGTGGGTTCAACCCCAATTATCAGAACCACCCCAACCTCTCCTACCAAAGCACTAATGTCGAGAACCCGCAAGACCAAGTCTATCCGCAACAAGGAGGTCAGGGATCTCAGAAGTTTTACTCCAGCAACACTCAAGGGAATCAGTTCATCCTTAACCAGAATCAGACTCATTTCCAAGGAGGGAACCAACAACAATTCGCCGCGCCACAACAAGATACTTTCGCGCCTACATCTCAGGATGAGTTGAAGAGTCTCATGCATCAACTGATGGTTAACCAGCTGAAGGCGTCCACTGAGATTAGCACCAAGGTAGATCACATGTACAATGATCTGAATGCGAAGTACGAGGCTGTTACCGCACATGTAAAGAAATTGGATACATAAGTCGCTCAAACGGCCGAAGCTATTAAGAGACCAGCTGGAACTCTTCCAGGACGTGGTGAGGTGAATCCCAGATAGGAGTATCCAGTAAATGCTATTGAGTTGAGGAGTGGACAGTTGTTGGTACCGCCTACAATCACAAGCTTCCACGTGAAGGCTAAGGAGAAGATTACAGAGCACCAGGCTCAAGAGAGTGATTTTTTTGAGGAAGATAGGCATAAGGAGATTGGATCAAGCTTAGGGACACTTCAGGATTCAGTTCCGATCAATGCTGCAAAAATCTTTTCCGAGCACCCGCTCTCTGCCAGCGAGCACCTGCTCGCACAGGATGCTCCCACGAAAATTTCAGAAACTTCGCCTGAGCGAGTTTATGTACCAAGGGTGCCTTACCCTGAGCGATTCTATGTACCAAGGGTGCCTTACCCAGTACCCCCTAAGAAATATAGGAAGGATTTGGAGGATGTTGAGTGTAAGGAGGTGCTAGAAGATTTGACGATGAAGCTCCCTTTGGTTGATGCTGTGCAAATGATACCATCACCCAAGAGGTACACAAAGGAATTGGTTGCTGGTAAGATTGTTGAAGAGGAGAGTGTGATGATGGTTTCTAAGGAGTGTAGTGCCGTACTTTGGAATAAGGTGTTAACAAAGAAAGGGGATCCGGGTAGATTTGTGATATCCGTGAAGATAAGGTCTTCCACATTTGCTTGTTCGTTGTGTGACTTGGGAAGCAGCGTCAATTTGATGCCATATTCTGTGGCTAAGCGTTTGGGCTTCACCAAGTTTAAACCTAGCAAGATTTCGTTGGTTTTTGCGGATGGGTCTAAAAAGCTTCCGGTGGGCATTATTGAAGATTTGCACGTTTGAATTGGGGATACTTTAATCCCAGCTGATTTTGTGGTTCTAGAGCTTGATGAAGAACCAAAGGATCCGTTGATTTTGGGCAGAGCTTTCTTACACACAGCACGTGCTATCATTGATGTCGGGGAAGGCATAGTGGACCTTCGTCTAGGAGACATGGTAGTTCGGTTTGAGATGAGCAAGCTTCTCAAGAAACCGATGATTGATGGACAGGCTTTTGTTATCCATGATGAAATAGAGATGTCGGAAGTTGAGGTTGAGGAGATTTTGGCATGTGATCTGCTTGAGGTCGCATTGACAAAAGCCGAGGGTGAAAACGGTTTTCTGAGTAAAGACACCCAAGGATTTGCTAAGTTTCTGGATCCTAACATCATGGTAGAGAAGGGAGATGAATTTCTGAGTCTGGAGAGGGCACAAAAATCGAGAGTCAGCCAGCACCCCAGCGAGCACATGCTCCCAAACAGCGAGCACCTGCTCCCGAAAAACCTACTGTTCATGGTTCTTGGAGTGAGCTGAAAGCTCCAAAGCTAGAGTTGAAGACCCTCCCAGCATGGCTCAGATGGTTGTTTAGGTTCCGAAAGATTAAAGACAAGAAAGGATCCGGTCCGTTCACCATGAAGGAGGTGAGACCACATGAGAACATAGTGTTGCTGGACACTAAAGGAGGTGAGTTTGACCCTCCTTGAGCCCGAACGGTCTACAAAGTCGAGCTAACGACTTAAAACAAGCGCTTGATGGGAGGCAACCCATCGATATGTTTTCTAACTATTCCAATTTACTTTCTTTTATTACTAACTTTGAATTTCAGTTTAAGTTTTCAGGACTTTGCTAAAAAAAAAAAAAAAAAGGGAACACATGGTAGAAAGGAGCACCTGCTCCCCCAATACAGAGCACCTGCTCTCGAGGAGATCAAGCACAGCCACCCCCTAGTCAGGTGTGATTTAAGTCCGGGGGAGCGGTCTTGTTGCTGTGTTAGTCCTAAGTCTCTTAGTCAGGTGGTGCTACTTGGCTTATTTTTGGAACTTATTTTTGATTTTTATTGAGTCTGTTTTTGAATCTGTTTTTGGAATAATGAACTTGATCTTTTGGAATTATTTTCGGACTAAGGATTGCTTGCATGACTCACAGCGTGGCCAAAGTTCTGTTTCGGAAAGGTTATGGGTGGTTGAAACATTCTCACACTTATCGGAATTAGGTTGATCCGATGTCATCTCAAATTTATTTGGTATCTAATCTTGACCTTTAATTTCTCTCTCAGGGGTTTGATTTTCATTGGGCAAGACTTTTTCGAACCGTGTAAGACACCGCAACTCTCCATCAAGTATACTCTTTACTCTCTAACTCTCCTCTCTTTATTCAAAGCAACATGTCCAAGTGCCCTAAGGACTATGCGTAAACCCGTATATCCTTAGTGACCTCAGGAGAGCATGTTGTAAGGGAAACTAAAAGAATCGAAGTGGCCCAAGGGACTATGCGTAAACCCGTGTATTCTTTGCGATCTCGTGGAGATTCGTCCCATAAAAAACTCCTCTATGAACCAGGGGACGATGCGTAAACCCGTATCTCTTCAGTGACCTCATGGAGTCCTCTATGAACAAGGGAACGATGTGTAAATCCGTATCTTCTTTGTGACCTCATAGAGATGTAAAAAAAAAAAAAACCTAAGTATATAACTAATAAAACCAATAATAATAACTAATTTTGAGAGAGGATTTGAGTTGAAAAAAGGAGTATACAGGAGAGGGTCTTGGTTAGAAGAGGTCGGCACCCCTTGAAACGATTCCCTTAGATAAGATCACTGTACTTTCATTTTCATTAATCTATTTAAGAGATGATATTGAGGATGCCAACATTTTGATGAGTTGTGGGTGACTAAGGTTAGGTTATGAACCCCATGGTTGATTACGGTACATGTTCTAAGGCCCGATGACGAAAGCATGAAGTCTGAAATCTTTCCAACAAGCGAGTGAATTCCATCCGGTTTTTCAGACACTTTTCTGTTCTAGATTTTGTTTTGTTTAAGGACAAACAAATGTCTAAGTCAGGGGGAGTTGATATATTAGTATTTTGGTCTCTTTTACTTATTGTTTTCTATTGTTTTTTGAGTCTTTCTAGTTCTTTTTGTGTCCTTTTCAGGTTCTAGGAGGCTCTCGAGCATGGATCGGAGTTATTGGGGCTCATTGGAGCAAACGAGACAAATTTGAAGAGAAAAGACATTTTCTCATAACCGAGCACCTGCTCGGTCTGCTCGGAGCACCTGCTCGCCTGAGGACTCGAAGATTCGGAGTCCCTAGAAATAGGACCGGCCGGTCCAACCCACGGACCGACCGGTCCATACTGAGGAAGCCAAGACCGACCGGTCCGGATGAGAGACCGACCGGTCTCCTTTCGAAGACTCAAGACCAAGCTCCCTGGAATCCAGACCGGTTGGTCCAAGGCAAGGGACCGACCGGTCCCTTGGTAAAAACCCGAAGACTTAAAGCCACTCCAATTGGGACCGACCACTCCCATTCCGGACCGACCGGTCTGGTCCCCAGATCCGATTTTAACCCACTTTTTATATAAATAAGAGGTAGCCACCTCTGTAAAAACAGATCCTGAAACACTTTCTTTTACTCAGTTTCTTTTGACGGTTCTTTTCAGAGCTCTTTTGAGACTCTTTCGATTGTTACACTTTTGCTTTTGGATTGCTTTTAAGATTTAGAAGATCATTCCACAACTCTATTGAGAAGAATTCTAAACCCTTATCTCTTTGTTTATCATCATGAATTCTCTTTATTGTTTTGTTGCATTTGATCTCTCCATGCTTGAGTAGTCCATTAGCTAGATTAAGATATTTCAATGGTGATTTAGGATTGATTAGTGACTGAGCCAAATAGGATAGATTATCATATGTCTTCATCAATTGGGATTCGTAATGTTTAGGCTAGCGTGGCCGCCTAGTCTATGATTTCAGGATTTAACTTATTCACGACAGTGCTCTAGGTTGCTAGATAAACTATTGGTGAGCAATTGGTGTGCAACCAACGACAGTTGATTGTTGCCATCAATTGTGAACAAATTGAACCTTTTCGATAATGCTTGTCAACATCTCTGAATTCAAACCACAGTTTAGGCATTTAGGTTGTTAGATAAAGATATTGATGCATCATGATAGTGGGGCAATATTAAATTTATGTTTGAGTTCTAGACCGCGCTTAAATTGAATCCTGAATAGTTGCTCAGTCCTTAGTCCGAAATTACCGGCGAATGACCTTGATCTAGTACTTGTTTTAATTGAATTTCATATCGTTTAATTTGTTGTCTCGTTCATTGTTTTATTACAATCAACCCCCATATTTTATCTTAGCTTTAAATCAAAATCTATAATTTCATAGTGTAACCTTGGTCTCTGTGGATTTGATACCCCTTATACTACTGCGATTGTCTGTGCACTTGCAGCTTTATTTTGGGTAAAAACTTACTCACACCACCGTACTACAAGGATGGTGCTTGGAACGGCTAGACGTGGTGGTGGAACCTTCTATCTTTGTAACTCCGAAGTGGCTGGATCTGTTACCGTACGAGAGGAGGATTCCTATGGATTATGGCACAAGAGGATGGGACATCTATCTGCAAAGATCGTTGGTTCCTTACTTGGCGTTTCTTTTTCTTCTGAACTATTGGATAAGACGTGTGACATCTGTTTCCGCACAAAGCAGACAAGGGCTAGTTTCCCACTCAGTTTGAATAAAATAACAAGAGTTTTCGAGTTAATACACTGTGATCTATGGGGTCCGTATCCAGTGTGAAACTCGCAGGTTTTGCTCCATTCCTCGAACCCTTTAACCGTGCTATGCGCAGTGTTGATCGCCGATGCAGCTAAATGAGATGGACTGTACAGAAGCATTTCGTATTCCACTAGACATAGCTCGATGATAAAGAACGACAAAAGCTCAAGCTGAAAAAAAAAACACAAAGTTTTACATTTTCAGAATTTTGATTCTCTATAATAAGATTTTAATCAAAAGTTTATACCTTTTTATCAGATTGTGCAGCTTTGAGAAACCTTCTCGTAAACACATACGGAGTTGGTAAACCTTCTCTTAGTGATTGTTACTGAAATTTTGTTTGGGGTGTTTCTGATGTACTGGAACAGGATGGTAAGGTGTCACAGCTTGAGCATGTGTTCATTCGAGGCAGCAAAATCAGGTACTTGTGTCCTCACTTATTTACTTTGTTAGAGGAGTATTCATGTCAATCTAACTGCACTGATAACTGATAAGTGACTTGTGGTGAGATCTTGAATAGGTTTATAATCATACCAGACATGCTGAAGAATGCTCCAATGTTCAAGAAATTAGATGTTAAAGTCAAGGTATATTTCTTGAACACAATGCCGAATGATATGAGTGATAATCAAACGTGTAAGGTAACTACATCTTGTCTACTTGATCAATGCAGGGAAGGGGCTCGTCACTAGGTGGAGGCAGAGGTAGAAGTGGTGCAATGCGAGGCAGAGTAAGTTCTCCTTCTCCTAATTCTTTTTTCTTACATTTGATTTACTTTTCGGGAAGACAGTGTATGGAAATATCAAGGCAACTAGTTGGATTTTTGGCGATGTCATTAACTCTCAGGGTGGACGTGGAACAAGAGGAAGGGGTGGAAGGGGAGGTGCGCCACCCGTGGGGAGATAGTTTAAGTTAATCCTTTGAAATGTAGCTTCGGCTCTGAGACAATCGTTGCAGTTCCAGGAGAATATGCCAATTTCAGCTTGTCGTTTATGCATTTTTTAAGTAAAATCTCTAACTAGAGAACACAAGAGAGGAAATAGAGAGAATGAATCGGGACAAGTTCTGTGTGGTGGGTTACGTTAAGATGTTTGAAACATTGTCATGTTTTGATTCACATGGTTGTTTTGAGAATTCCTACATCTCTTGTAGAACAGAGCAATATGCAAAATTCTATAATGGTTTCAAGTGTTGGAGATGAATATTTGGTTACAACGACACAACTTTGACTTACCAATTGGGATAACTGAGAGTGATGAATGAATACTCAGGGAATTAAGATAAAAACAACAACATTATTGATTAGGATATACTTCAGCAGTATCACTACGATCACATACATACTCTTCTATCCATTTTTCTCTCTTTTTTCTTTTATTATAAAATCTTCTATGAACTAGTGAAGTCAGGGAAATTTACTGATTTTAAGGAAAATAAAGTACAAAAACAGAGTCAACAGATATTTCCAAAACAATAACGAATCTTTTATCTGTTATATAGTGTATTGAAAGACTTCAAAGTCATTAGGTGAACCACTTGCTCTACCTTGAATTTTGTCTTTTTTTTTATTATCTTGGGGATTTCAACAGCTTTCTAGGCTGAAAAACTAATCACACGGAGTCTACGTTTCACCGTCCACTTCTCTGTGGTGGCCAAATGGGGAAATGTTTAATAACTCTACGTAATTGATCTCTGGCGTAGACCAACATGGCGACTCCTCCCCTAGTGGGAACCACTAGACCACCACCACTTGGTTTACCTTGAATCTTGATGTAATAAGATTACAAAGTAAACGCAAAATCATTCTTCTTCTCTAAAGTTTTAAATCACTATGCAAAATTTCTAAAGTGGTTTGCGTTTTTCCACGGGTTCATTTGGTATCACTTATTGAAAGAACATGACAAACCAGTTCTAGTCTCTGAGTCACTTCGAAAGGATTGTGAGTTACTCAACGAACTGTACCAAAGAAGCCAAGTAGCAGATACAAAAGTCAACTCTGCTGACATGGCTGTCTCGAGCCCATCAAAGAGGTCTTTGAGTGGGATTCTACTGTAGCGGATGGACTTCTGCAGAGTAGGTGTGGAGGTAGAGGCTACACAAGTTATCATCATCAAAAAGCATGGAATTGTGGTGGACCCTCTGGATAAGAAAGTGTGCCGCGAGCACTGTAGCTGACGAGTTGTACCAGGTGGTATTGTAGCTGTCGGCGTATAACACATAAAGAAGAGAAGCTTGGCTATCTTGTTCTTTATGCTTTTTCTCTAAGAAAAACAGAGAGCATCTTGTGTGAGTTTTGAGAGTTATTCTGGGTAGATTAACTAGGAAGTGAGCAGAGAGAAATCACCAGGTGCTGATTGGTGCTGATTGGGTAGTTAGAGACTGATTCAGGTTCAAAGCAATTTGAGTGAGTTTGTGTAATGCTGAAGTAGAACAGATCTTGTAAAAAAAAGAGTTTTATTGATTTCTAATACAAAAAAGGTTTACTGCGGTATCTTTGTTCTTCGGGTTGAGGTCTCTGGTTTTTCCATTTGGTATCAGAGCAGTGCATCTGACCTTGAATTTTCTAAATTCATAACTGGTGTGATCCTGCTATAACCATGGATACCTCAAACGAGCTATCTAGCTCAAGCAAATCTCTGGTTCTGGATACCAGAAGATATGGATACTGGAAAGTTCACATGACGCAGCTAATCAGAGGGCAATGAGAAGATACATGGACGGCTGTAGAAGATGGCTGGGAACCTCCATTTGAGCTCTCAAATGATGAACTTAAGATTCCTAAACCAAAATCAATATGGAGCATAGAAGAAAAGAATCTTTCTAAGTTCAATGCTAAAGCCATGAATGCTATCTTTAGTGGTGTAGAGGAAGATGAGTTCAAACTCATTCAGGGCTATAAGTTAGCTAAACAGACCTGGGATGTCCTACAGCTGTCTCATGAAGGAACAAACAGTGTAAAACGAACAAGACTGGATCTCCTGGCTTCTAAGTTTGAAAATCTCAGAATGGATCAGAATGATACTATTGTTCAGTTCAGCTCCAGTATCAGTGCTGTCGCCAACGAAGCTGCAGTCTTGGGAAAAACTTACAAAGAGCACAAACTCGTGAAGAAACTCTTGAGATGTCTTCTTCATGACTGTTGTCAGATCCAACCACTCAAGGATAACATGGCCTTGATGGCTAAGAACTTTGGAAGAGCTCTGCGAAGAGTTGAATCAGGTCAGTCTCGAGAATCTATCAGTTGGTCTAGAAATGGTGATCGAAGTAGCCTGAAATCGTCAAGAAGTGATGAAGCAAAGAAGCGTGAAGCGAAGTGTTTTGAGTGTGAAGGTATTGGTCACTACAAATCTGAGTGTCCTCTTTCTAAGATTAAAGATCTTAAATGCGTGATATGCAAGGGTTATGGTCACACTAAGGTTGAATGTCCAAACTCTCGTAGAGACAAGGAAAAATCCCTTCTGAGCTTCAATGAATCTGACTCAGATAGTGAAACAGAGAAATCTGATGGTGATATGATAAATTTGGTAGCTTTCATTGCTACTGTTGAAGAGCTTGCGGCAATAGATAATTCTGATTCTTATATTGATCAAGAGATTGATGCCAAAGAAGCTTACAGGGACTTGTACGACAGTTTGGTAAAACTGAGTCAAGACAAGGTGCAGCTTATTCGAGACAAGCTCAGGTTAGAAGCAAAGGTAAATCAGCTTCAGTATACTAGAACCTCTATAGTTCTCCACTATTCTACAACTCCTTTTGAATCTATGTCCAAGATAAGTATTGATCAAAAAGTAAAACACCTGCAAGAAGAATTCAACAAGGAAAGGGAACGGGCAGATCTTCTTGAAAGAGAGCTGTCAGAAAATCACAAGAAGATAAGGATGCTGAATAATTGATCTCAAAATCTGAATGATATCCTCTCAATGGGAAGAACTGAGTCTCAACATAGAGGGTTGGGTTACAATGGTTCTAATGGTGTAACAATGGCTGTGAATCAAACAGGCAGTCTGCCTCCGGTCTTCATCAAGGAAACTCAAGTCTTAGAGAAGATATCTCCAAACTCTGTGTCTGACAGTATCAACAAAGTGAAGGTTCCTCAGAGATCCTTCTCTCACTGATCAAGTCACAACAACAAGCTTAAAAGATTCAAAGGTTGTTTTTATTGTGGTAAGATTGGTCATAGGAAAAGTCACTGTTATAAGCTTAAAGCAAAGATGTCACTCCTGTGGAAGCTCAACAAGTGTTGGATGGAACCTCGCAGATTTGGATCAGTCTGGGTTTATAAAAGTGATATGTATGGATACATGTCTCTAGAGAAAGAACGGTTGAAATAGGTGAATCTTTACAACAAGCTTGAGTCTGATGGTTTGTTGGATGTCAGTTTGTCCATCAAGAGGTCAGTTGATATGGTTGCAAATGTTGCTTATACTTCAGGTACTAGTATAGAAAGTCAGGATTGGTACTTCGACAGTGGGTGTTCGAGGCACATGATAGGCAATAAGGAGAGTCTGGTTAAGTACTGTGAAGCAGCTGGAGGTAGAGTTACCTTTGGTGATGGTGGCAAAGGAAACATCAAAGGTAAGGGTCAAATTACAAGGGTTGATACTCCACATCTAGACAATGTTTATCATGTTGAAGGTCTGAGAACTAATCTGATCAGCATCAGTCAACTTTGCGATGAATGTTTGAAGGTTGTGTTCACCAAAGGCCAGTGCGAAGCTGTTGATAATAGTGGTAACCAGGTCATGTCTGGTGTCCGGTCAAACAACAGCTGTTATGTTTGGAAAAAGTCCTTGGAATATCTCTTAACTACTAGCTCAGAGCTTGAGTTGTGGTATAACAGACTTGGACATATGAATGCCAGGAGTATGGTTAAACTGTTTCAAGACAAAGTCATTTGTGGTGTTCCAAACTTGACTCTAAGTCTGATGATGTTTGCAAAGCCTGCACTCAAGGAAAATAGATCAGGGTTCAACATAAGAAGATAGGTGAAATCAACTCAAAAGCATCTTAGAGCTTCTTTATATGGACTTGATGGGGTCAGTTCAAACTCAGAGCTTAAATGGAGACAAGTACATATTTGTTCTGGTTAATGATTTATCCAGATTCACATGGGTGAGGTTTCTGAGGCAAAAGTCTGAAGCCTTCGAGAGCTTCAAAATCCTGGCTCTGCAACTTCAGACAGAAAAGGGTCAGATTAAGCAAATCAGGAGTGATCATGGAGGTGAATTTCAGAATGCAATATTTGATCAGTTCTGCAATGACCATGGTATAAGGCATCAGTTCTCTGCTCCTCATACGCCTCAACAAAATGGAGTGGTTGAACGCAAAAACAGGACTTTGCAAGAAATGGCTAGAGATATGATTGATGGGAATCAGGTGTCTATCAGATTCTGGGCTGAAGCAGTAAACATTACGTGTTACATCATAAACAGAGTTTATGTCAAGCCTGGGACTACCAAAACTCCTTACGAAATCTGGAAAGGCAAAACACCAAATCTCTACTACTTTCATGTTTTTGGGTGTGTATGCTACATCTTAAATGAATAAAGATCATCTTGGAAAGTTTGATCCTAAGAGTGATGAGGGAATCTTTCTTGGATATGCTTCAAATAGTATGGCATATTGGGTCTACAACAAGAAGTCTCGCAGAGTTGAAGAATCGGTGAATGTTGTCTTTGATGATCGTTGCAAGTCTACTTCTCAGTCTCCTTAATTTATTATTGAAGAAGTTGTTCAGAATCCTCTAGTTGACTCTGCTATAGCTGAAGACAGCACTCTCATAGATCCTACAGTTGAAGACATAGATAATCTGGGTGATACTGCTGAGTCAAGACAACAAAGAGTTAACAGAAATCACTCAGAATGTGATGTTATTGGTGGTTTGACTGAAGGAAGAATCACTATAGGTAAATGGATAAACTACAAGGAAATGCTTCAGTTTTCCTGTTTTGTGTCATCTGTGGAACCCAAAGATATTATGGCTGCTCTCAATGATGAATTATGGGTTGAAGCATGTCATGAAGAGCTTAATCAGTTTGCCAGAAATGATGTTTGGGAGCTGGTTCCTAGACCGTTAAAGGTAAATGTTGTTGGAACTAAGTGGATCTTCAAGAATAAGATTAATGAAGAAGGTAACACTGTCAGAAACAAAGCACGCTTGGTGGCTCAGGGGTTTTCACAGATTGAAGGAATTGACTTTGATGAAACATTTGCTCCAGTCGCTCGTCTTGAGTCAATCCGTCTGTTACTTGGAGTTGCTTATGTTTTGAAAATACGGCTGTACCAGATGGATGTTAAAAGTGTCTTTCTTAATGGCTTACTAGAAGAAGAAGTGTTTGTTACTCAGCCTAAGGGGTTTGAGGATCCACAACATCCAGATCATGTGTATCATCTAAAGAAAGCTCTGTATGGTCTGAAGCAGGCTCCTCGTGTCTGGTATGATCGTCTGACACAATCCCTAGTCAACAAAAAGTTCAAAAGAGGAAGTGTTGACAAAACCTTGTTCATTCTTGAAGAAGAAGGTCACTTGCTTATTGTGCAAATTTATGTGGATGATATAGTGTTTGGAAGCACCAATCACTCCTAAGTCGATGAATTTGTCAAGACCATGTCTCAAGAGTTTGAAATGAGCATAGTTGGTGAGCTGAACTACTTCTTGGGGTTGCAGATTCCTCAAACAGATACTGAGATCTTTGTGACTCAAAGTACCTACGCCAAGAATCTGGTTCAGCGTTTTGGTCTGGAGACCAGCAAGGCAGCCAAAACTCCTATGAGCACAACAACGAAACTGTGCAAAGATGAGTCTGGTGAACAAGTTGATGAAAAGCTCTACAGAGCAATGATTGGAAGTTTGTTGTATCTCACTGCTAGCAAACCGGATTTGTGTCTTAGTATGGGAGTGTGTGCCAGATTTCAAGCTAAGCCACGAGTGTCTCATCTCAATGTTGTCAAACATATCCTTAAATATGTCAAAGGGACAGTTGATCATGGTTTGTATTTTTCTAAATAAACAAACCAGAATCTTGTTGGTTTTTTTGATGCAGATTGGGCAGGGAGTATTGATGATCGCAGGAGTACCTCAGGAGGATGTTTCTTTCTTGGAAATAATCTGATCTCCTGGCACCGCAAGAAACATAACGGTGTCTCTCTGTCAACTGCAGAGGATGAATACATTGCCATGGGCAGTTGTTGTACTCAGCTGTTGTGGATGAAGCAAATGCTGGTTGACTATGGTATGACTTCTAACTCCTTGTAAATCATTGTGATAACATGAGTGCAATCAATATTTCAAAAAACCCGGTCCAACATTCTAGAACCAAACACATTGACATAAGGCACCATTTCATTAGGGAGCTAGTTGAGAAAAATCTTGTTGACATCACTCATGTTTCTTCTGAAAATCAGTTTGTTGATATTTTTACAAAACCTTTGGATTTGATTGTGTTTTCAAATTTGAAAAAGTCACTTGGGATTTGTGAAGTCTGATCAGTGTGGTTCTGGTGTGTGTGTCTGTACAGTTAGTTATTAGAAGCAGTCTGTTTTAATCCCATGTATAGCTCATCCGGTTTTGATGTCTATAAATTACCCTTAAAGCCTCTTATTGGCAAGACTGTCTTTGAAAAGAGCTGCTCAACATTCTTATTCAGAACGTTTTTGTTTCTATTTCTTTTTTGGTCTTCACCTTCTGGGGTTAGTATTACTGTGTGGCTCATATCAATATCTAGTTGCACAAATTATACTCAATAGAGGGAGAAAATGTGTTTCAAAAGGGAAGAAAAGTAAAAAAAAAAGGGATCAAGCAAAACTTGTGTTAAAGCAAAAATAAAAAATAAACAAGGGGGTCTTAAGCTAAGCTTAGACATTTGTAGAATCTGAAAATGGGTTCATTCTTTCACAGGCAAAGCCTGTTTCAATAAGGGTCTAGGATATCTGATATTTCCTCTTCTAAACCTTCTGAATATGAATGATGATGTGTAGTCTAGCTTAGACAGATCACTGCAAGTGAAAGCTACTCGTTTGAGAAACAGCTGCTTTTGGTGTGCTAGTAGGTTGATCTGATTTTTTTTTTTTTAATTCTGGACTGCTTCTGTGTGACTCTCTGTGTAGTTTACCAATCTTAAGTCTGCATTTGATTAGGTGGATCGCAATAATGGTTTTGATGTACTTATATGTATATATTCTTTTGGTTTAATAAAATCAGTGAAACATCATTTAAACTCTGAATTCTTCATTAAAGTGTGTTTTAGATTGTTCCAAACTATCTCTGATTTTAGTGGATGCATTTGTTTGTGTTTGGGTTTCAGAATTAACATTGGATCTATAAAAAAAATGAATTTGGGCCTTGTGTCTTCTGTCTGAAAAAAACGAAGTGAGCTTGTGGCCTGTTAAAGTGTTGTTAACCAGTTAATTAATGAAAAGTTGTGATGGTTGGGAAATGTGTCTCGTGGTTCTAGGCGTGCAGAATCAATTACCGCCTATTTATGTCTTGTCTTAAGACTTTTGAGTTTCTCAAACAAAGAACCCTTCATTTTCCCTGTTCACTTTCTCTTTCACTTGCCTTGATTCTTGTTCTAGGGTTTTTGTGTCTTTGATTCCTAGATCTGCAGAAATGGCCGACCAATCTCAAGAGTTTGATCCTCTCCTTCATTAAGTCTCTCATGTTTCTTCTCAATCTAAACGTTCCGCTGCATCTGAAATAGGAGGAAGCTCTGCTCCTAAAAAACAGAAAACTTACTCTCGGCCTCACCGTGTTGCTCCGCCACTGCCGAATAAGAAGTTTGTGAATCTCAATGACCTACCTTCTCGACAGACTGATGATGATTATTCAACTCCTCTCTATTCTCTAAGGACTCGTCGGTCAAAGATGAAGACAAAGATTGAAGTCGAATCCGGCTTTGAAGATGACAAAGTGGCTCCAGTTGCGTTTCTGTCTCGTTATGCTGCAAACAGGAAGTTGGTGAAATCTGAGATACCGTGAACTCAAGACTCGTCTGTGAAAAACCTCTCAGTGATTTGTTTTCTACTTCTAGAGCCGTAGAAAAATTTGATCTGATCAAGACTCGTCTCTTCAACGACATGAGAATTTTTCCTTTAGGTGTCTCGGAAACTCAGTCTACTCAGGATTTGGTTGAGATTGCTGGTCTTCTTTCCACAGTCACCGAAATCGACACTTATGTTGAAGAAGTTGTGAAGGAGTTCTATGTTAATCTCTTTAGCATGGACATCAATGATGATGGGATTACGAATGTGTATGTTCGAGGATCGATGTATGAGTTTTCACCGGCTATTATCAACTCTCTCTTTCAGCTTCCAAATCAACCATTTGATGAAATGGTTCCAATCATCTCTGAAGAAGACAATCCACTTGAAGAAGTTGTGTCTCTGCTCACCGGTGGAACTCTGAGAAACTGGAACGATCTGATGTCTCCACAGATGAGTCCTACAATGAATGTCATGTACACCATGTGTTGTTACAACTGGTTGCCGATGCTCAACAAGTCTGCCCTAAAGCAAGAAAGGGCCATTCTGGGCTATATGGTGGCAAATGCAAAATCATTCAACTTCGGCAAAATTGTATATGATGAGATTATTGCCTGTGCCAATAGACGTCCGTCTTACCCTTTGGTCCTGTCCAATCTGATTGATCAGCTTCTTCGCTTACCTGTGTATGCATCCAAGCAGGGGGAGTATATGGCACTGTCACAGGGGGAGTGTTTGGTACTGGCCCAGAGAAACCAGAGGGTGATCAGGAAGGAGATGGCACTGCAGTTTGATTGCTGCTGTTTTTAAAAAATGTGTGTGTTTGAATTTCAAAAACTTTAAGTTTGTTTTTGGTTTGTGTTTCGGGGTATGGTGAGCATTGTGAAAATGCTTGAACTTATTTCTTTTGGTGTGTAAGACTTAGACCTATTTGCTTTTGAAAAATTTGCTTGGTTTATGTTTGATTTGCATTGGTGGATATCTTGGATATTGGAACATTGATGTTTGGATATGTGTATTGGTGTGTATGCGTGTCTTATTGGCTGTGAGTTTATGCTTCAGGTATGGATGCTTGGATTCTCATACTCAGGCAAAAAGGGGGAGATTGAAAGAACATGACAAACCAGTTCTAGTCTCTGAGTCACTCCGAAAGGATTGTGAGTTACTCAACGAAGTGTACCAAAGAAGCCAAGTAGCAGACACAAAAGTCAACTCTGCAGACATGGTTGTCTCGAGCCCATCAAAGAGGTATTTGAGTGGGATTCTACTATAGCGGATGGACTTATGTAGAGTAGGTATGGAGGCAGAGGCTACACAAGTTATCATCATCAAAAAGCATGGAACTGTGGACCCTCTGGATAAGCAAGTGTGCCGCGGGCACTGTAGCTGACGAGTTGTACCAAGTGGTACTGTAGCTGTCGGCGTACAACACATAAAGGAGAGAAGCTTGGCTATCTTGTTCTTTATGCTTTCTCTCTAAGAAAAACAGAGAGCATCTTGTGTGAGCTTTGAGAGTTATTCTGGGTAGATTAACTAGGAAGTGAGCAGAGAGAAATCAGCAGGTGCTGATCGGGTAGTTAGAAACTGATTCAGGTTCAAAGCACTTTGAGTGAGTTTGTGTAATACTGAAGTAGAACAAATCTTGTAAAAGAAGAGTTCTATTGATTTTTAATACAAAAAGGTTTACTGCGGTATCTTTGTTCTTCGGGTTGAGGTCTCTGGTTTTTTCACTTATCAGCCCATACATCATCCATCTTTTTTTCTGAAATTAAATACATTCCTCTAGAACAAAAAACTTTAGAGAAGGGAATTATTATACACTCAGAAACAACTTTCTTTATATTTAAACACACTCAAAATCAGAGGCCTTAGAGTCTAACGTCCAAGGATGCTTTTTTGTCTCAGTCTTCCCCTTACGAGCTCGGTGCGAACAGCTTCTCTTTACGCTTTTCCCTATTGTTATAAGAACTCTTTTTCTACCATTTCCTGCATCTTTTTTGGTTAAATTCTCACCAAAACAGTACGAAAAATGAAGAATCTATTAAAAAAAAGAGAAAACTCGACTTACTAATTTTGGTAGGCATCATGACTTGCACTACAAGAAAACATCCGAGATTCCGACGGCTTAAACCGTCGGAATTCCATCGGAAAAGGGTCAATTCCGACAGAATTCCGACGGACTTTGTCCGTCGTTTCTATCTCGTCGGAACATCCAATCCGTCGGTAATCCGTCGACCATTTGCGACGGATCTCAGACGGAAAACGGATTGGCGGATTCCGTCGACCTTTGGTCGGTATATTGTCAGAAAAACAATCGCCGACGGAATCGAAAATCCGGCGGTTTCCGACGGATCGTGAATTTCTGACGGAATCGGACATCCAGCGGTTTCCGACGGAATTCCGACGAAAAAAGGCACCGACGGAATTCTGACGGTCAAAGACACCGACGGAATTCCGACGGAATTCGTTATTTCTTAAAAAAATTAATAATAATTAAATAATTCAAAAGTAATTAAAATATTATAAAACATTAAAAATTAAATGAAAAATTTAAAATAAAAAACTGAATATATTAAAATTGTTTTAAAAGTATTTTAAAAGTATTCTAAAGTTTGAGATTAAATTTAAAAACGTAAAAAGGCCTATTCGGGCCTACGGGTACTGAAGAAGTCGGTCATCTTCTGTTCTAACGCTCGAAATCATTCGTCCGCCTCCGCCTTATCTTTCTCTCTCGCTTCCTCCACTACCCTAAGCCGCTGGGTCAGCTCTCGGTTTTCCGCCACCAAACGGCTACCACCGCCATATCGAACCGACGACACAGACGAGCAACTATCTTCAGGGAGGCCGAATACACGGCCTCTGCTCTTCGGAGTCGCCAACGGAAAAAAAATTAAATCTTATAACTTAGTTCTATTAAAAGTTATTTTGAAATTTGTTTAAAAGTGACACGGTTACTAACCTCGTAGGTGAACTCGTTGATCTTCTCGACTAGAACTTGCGATTGGAGGTACTGCTCCTGCCGCCTCTCCACGCTTTCCACGATTTCACGAGCAATCGGATCTTGAATTTCACCGGTCTTCTTGTTGGTGTGCGTAGCTTTGATCAAATCTAGATGCGAAGGAAACACACCGGTCTCCTGAAACTGTTAACATATACAATTGCATTAGCGAATTATAAAAAGTATGAAATATTTCAAAATTTACCAACTTACCATTTTATCAGCAACTGACGCCTTGCTCGTTGCTCCGAGGTTGTGGGTCGCTTTTCCCTTCCCCTTCCGGTCGCTATTGCGGTTAGATGAGTTTTTCTCCGAGGCCGCCCGAGTTTCCTCCCGTTGCCAATGTGCAAGAAGTCCAGCCCATAATGTTTCTTTTTGTTTCAAAACCCGAGGCACCTTCCCGTATTTGTACCACGCGTCCTTCCACTCGTTAATCTTCAACGAGTACTTCCTCCCAGCCTTTTCGTCGAATTTCTTACAGACCAACGGAGTGAGCGCTGGGTCCCACGTAAACTCTTGCTGCAAAAATACAACATTCACGCATTAGTAATTAAAATGTGAGTCATATAAGAAATAAATTTTAAAATAAGAAAATAAAATCATACCGCAAATTGCCGGAACCAAGTGTCCCGGTCCTCCACTGGCATATCACTGTATGTGGGATACGGTTTAGTTACCAAGCAATTCATCATTGCATTGATAGAACTCGTAATCTCGTTTTGCGAGTATTGGAACCTATTATAATATTTAGTTAAATATTAAAATAAATTAATTTAATCCATTACATATTTAAATAAGACATATCAGGTCGTGTTAGGTGGAACGTCTGGATCTAGACGAGTCAACCTATCACGTCCGGGTTGCAACACAAACTCCTCGATGCTCATGACCGTGGGAGCTGAGGCGGTTGTACCCGTGGGCTGAGACATGCGTGGGGTCTCTAATCCGACATTACTGTCGGGAATCTGCGTCTGACTCACACTCCGACCTCCCGAACTGGAAGTCCTAGAGTGATGATATCGCGGATAGTTCCTACAATTTCCAAAATTCTAAATTTTGAGAATTTGGGATTTATGAATTTAAAATTTATAAGAATTTAGGATTTTCAGATTTTGGGATTTAGTTATTTAGAAATTAAGGATTTTGGATTTAAGGAAATTGAGAATTTGGGTTTTTTGGAATTTTGGAGATTTAAGAAATTTAGTTTTTGGACATTTTGTTATTTAGGAACATAGGGATTGATGGGAATTTAGGTTTTTGTAATAAATGAATTTATAGAATTTGGGATTATGTAGTTTTGTGATAAATGGACTTAGGAATTTCCGGGAATTGTAATTTTCAAATTAAAGTAATGAGGGCTTTTTTTTATATTCTATATTCAGAAACCGAAGTTCATAGACTTAGGTTTTGTTGGGAAATTGACATTTATAATTTGGACAATTTTATTACTCTAAATAAATTTTTTAATTTGAAGGATTTAAAGGTTTTAATTTTAAGGATTTAAAGGTTTAAATTGTTAAAGTTATTAATTTTTAAATTTTTTAGGATTTAAAGTTTTAAATTTTATTATTTTTAAATCGTTTTTAAATTTTAAAGGTTTAAATTGTTTTATTAATGTTATAAAATTTTAAGGATTTTATATGATTTTCTTAAAATATTCTATATAGGATATTGATAAATTTAAAATTTTACATATTAATCATACATTAAATTTTAAAAAATCCCTAAAAATCACAAAAACATTTGAAAATTATCTTAAACTCCCCAAAATTCCAAAATTTATAAAATTATCTACAACCCTAATTTCATAAATTTCTAACATCCTCATAAACCATAAACTTTTTAATTCCTAAATTTGTTAATTCCAAATTCACAAAAATTCTCATAACCAATAAGGAAACCATGTAAAAATTTCACAAAACTCTATACAATTTCACAAAAACTCTATACAATCTCCAAATTCAACAACAATTTCACAAAAATTCTATAAAATTATGTAAAACATACATAGGGTTTTGATTTGGTGAAAGATTGTGAGGATTCACCACCAAACGTCGGAAGATCGGCGATTCCATGGGCAAATCGGCGGTTGCACAGCGAGAGAATCGGAGGAAATGAGAGAAAAAAAAATTCACGAATTGATTCGAGGAAGACGAAGTGTGGGTATTTAATAGAGTGACCGATGGAATTCCGACGGACCACTAAAACTCCGACGAAATTTCTGACGGATTTCCCGCTTTGGCGATGATCACAAAGTTGTTTGGCGGAAAGGGAAATTAGGGTTTCCGTCGGAATATCGTCAGAAATAAAGACGAAATTCCGACGGATATTATTTTAAATAGCAATTTCCGTGTAAAGAAATTTTTTTTTCATTAATTGTTTAATAAAATCAACATCCGTCGGAAATAAAGACGGAATTCCGACGGATATTATTTTAAATAGCAATTTCCGTGTAAAGAAAATTGTTTTTTCATTAATTTTTTAATAAAAATCAACATCCGTCGGAATTCCGTCAAAAATAAAGACGGAATTCCGACGGTTATTTATTTTTATTACATATATTTAATTTTTCCGGCTGTTATAAATACTAGAAATAAAATTCCGTCGACAATGTGAATGAGTTAGACATTTATTAAAATGAAGATAACAGGGATGGAATTTGCAAGTTCACGGGCTTAGCTCTTCGATTGGCACAACGATTGAAGGAAATTTTGATTTGGAGACTTTTAACTATATAGAAAAAAATCCACAAATCAAAATTGGCTTTAATCGTCCTGCCAATCGAATTGCCAAACCCGTGAATCCCACATGTTCTATCTATGTTGCCTTGTTTTTCATAAATCTTACATTATACATACAATAGGAATTTAAATACCAAAATAGTAAATATTACACATAACAACATTATCCGGTTAAACTCGTACAATAGGAAATTATTTAACACAAAAGCAACATAAAAACGTAATCATGACATTATTCTTAACCATGGACGAGTTAGATATTTATTCTTCATCGGAGTTTGGAACTGTTTCATATTCGTACCCAGTAGTTCCTTCATCTGCCTCTTCGATGGTGCATACTTCCGTTGGGTGGTATTCAGCAATCATCGAATTACCACCGATTATCTGTTTGAAAACAAAATTTAGTTAACCATTCCCAAAAAATATTATAAACGTCTGGTGTATCTACCTTAACAATGTTCCGCTCTGTAATGTTTAGGTACTTTGGATTTCTATCAAAACGGCAAACAGTAACATTTTTCAGGATTACCACCGCACCTACACCAGTCGTGAGTCTGTACTCGTCATTCTTGAAGATGTTATGATCCATGGTTCCCTCGATTTTTCCCGACGGATCTTTTAAGGTTACAAGCAGATCACCCTGGTCATTGGGGGTCAAACTAGAGATCATAACCACAATCTCATAATGAAATAGAATATACTTATCAGATAAATTGTATGTGCAAATGTTAATAAAATAGGTCAAAAACGTAAACCTTTTTGACTTTCACAAATTGTGAATGCGGGGATTGAATTTCTGCAACCTGGGTCCAGAATGGTGTGCTCCTACTGTTATAAGAACCTACATATATGAATGGTAGATTTTGTAGTTTTTAGGTACAATCATTATATAACAATATTTTGTAAAAGTAACAACGGTAATTATATATATATATATATATATATATATACTTTCACGGATTATGTAATCAATAGTAGAAGTGTACCGAGGACTAATAAAATCCTGGTCGGCTTGTGGTGCCTCGTGAATGACCTCATAAATAAAATCTTGTGTTGGGCGAGTTTGAGAACTTTCACCTCGCACCACCATTGCATCATGAGCCCTCTTGCGAAAAATTCCTCGCCTTACGACTTGGCCAGGTCCCGGTATTTCGGGCGTTTGGTTCAGGGATCGTTGAGTTAGGTGGAGTGAAATTGTCGGTTGAGCATCTATGACATTTACGTTATCGTAAGGAGGGCTTGAAGGAACAAGAGTTGTGTTTGGAGGGTTTTGACCGGGGGTTCGGTTTTGCATATAATAATTCCATAGATCTATGTTTGCCATTACGCAATTGAATTTTTCTGTGTTATGATTTTGTGTTGAAATTTTTTGTGTTATGATTTTGTGTTGAAATTTTGTTATGAATGAATGAGAAAATGTGAAAACTTATGTAGAACGGATATCCGTCGGATTTCTGTCGAAAAACTGTCAAACCACTCCGACATAACACCCCACCAATCCCATCGGCCACTGCACTTGACTTATTAACCACTCAAACTTTGCCGACATAGCTCCGTCGGAAATCCATCAGTACAGCTGACCAATCAAACTTTGCCAACATCGTGTAGTCTGAATTTCGATGGTGTTCCGTCGGTAATACGGACGGAATACAAACGGAATACCGATGGTTTTTACATATAACTTCTACTATAAATACAGCTGATGGAGTGTATATCTTCTACACCTCTCAATAACACAAAAATGTCTTCTAGCTCTCCTAATGAAGACGCAAAAACAACATCCGAGGGTAAATTTTTTTATATTCCAAAATACTCGTGGGAAACCCCTGGTCATTGCGACGAATTCACTCAAGAGATTCCCACTTACTCGTGGGAATTTGATACGTGCTCACCAATCCTTAAAGAAGATTCCATATCAACAATAGTGTTTGATAGCCAGGGCTCGCCAAACATCCACCACATTTACGATAGGCAGCCACAATGTCCTAACCATAAGCGGATTATCGAAGCCGAACAATCATGTCAATTGATGGAAAAGTCAGATACTTACGGTGCAAGTGGTTCAAACGTATGTAAGGATCAGTACTATGGTTATGAATTCGCCCAAAGCCCAGAAAAGCCAAACTTAAATTTAGATGTTGATGCAATCAAAAGTGAATTGTGCGACGGATTTATAGATTTTCCACAAAAGGATCATTACTATGATTTCGAATTTGCCCAAATCCCAGACAAGCCAAACATAAATGTAGATGTTGATGCAATCAAAAGCGAATTGTGCGACGGATTTGTAGATTCTTCAGAAAAGAAAAAAAAAGGGAAAGAACATCACTAAATGGTTCTAACAAATGGTAAGTTCGGAGTGGAAACCGACATATGATTGTAAAATGAGGAGTTTATTATGTATTTGTACCATAACCGTTGTGGGTTAAAAAATTTCAAGTCTCTAATGTACTTGTTTAAGAATGTGTTTTAAATTTTATGTTTCATTAAATATAATGTTTTATTGGAGTTGCAATACCAATATTTATCGTTAATTAGTCATCGAACATGACTATATATATAGTATTAAATAATATGATATACAAGATTTGTCAACATATGAAATGATTAAGCTTCCTTTATTTGTTTTTTATTTGTCTGTTGTAATACTCAGATTGTCTTCCACAATCGGTTTTGTTAATGAAATGAAAAATATTATATGCAACACACAATTGTGAGAGAACAACATGAATAAGCAAACATTTATTCACAAATTATTATTCTGAATCTCCGGAGAAACCTTCACTAGGGATGGAGTCTGAATCGTCGTCAAATTCTCCACGTGTTTCCTCTTCGTCCGAATGCACTAGATCATCCCCGACATGTGTGACATCAACGACAAGGTCAATGTTATCCATCTCCTTAACAGGTGACATTTGTACACTTCTCGATGGTTGTAGAGCATCATGTTCTGGAACTCCATAGATTTTTCTTCTCGGGTTTATTGGAGTTACTGTGATCCACAGATCTGTATGGTAGGCAACTCGAGGATATGGAATGTAGCAAACCTATTAATAATTAGTGGTTATTGTTAATATACATGAAAAAGAAACCTTAACTATGAGTAAGTAGGTAAACATATTAGTGTATTGATTCCTGGTCTGCTTGAGACGCAAGGATAAATGGATCGTAATACTGTAGTTTCCGGGTTGAATTTATCAAAATAACACCAAGAGGGTCAACTCGAACCCCTCGACCATTGGATGGGTCATACCAATCGCACATAAACACAATGCACCGCAAGTCCAACATTCCTGGATAGTGAATTTCCAAGATTTCTTTTAAAATCCCATAGTACATGGTATCACCGGATTGCGCCGAAATACCATAATACAAAGTTGACATTTGACGTCCTTCCTCACGGATCCTGAACGAATATCTCCAAGTGCAAAACTTGCGATATGAAGTCGCGGTGCTGCGTAACCCATGAACAAACTCCACTAACCATGTCGGGATTGATTCACCACGTGCTATACTGTCAGACACCTAAAAAATGATATAAGTAAGATAAGTAACATATGAACGTGAAAACATGGAAAAGTAAGAGTAAGTAATTATATTAAACTTACATAACATGGCAACCACCCCAGAAATTCTTCATCTTTCAAGACAGCAAGTTTGGCATCTGTCATATAAGAATGGTATTCACGTGCGAGAGACATGTAGATCTTGTAACATAACAGCCGTTAGTAGATGAAGGCAAATAATTCAATAAATTTAGCATAATAACTGATATACCTTTCGTACTCCAAAATTTCGTCACAGTTTCTGAGGATATACGTATGCAAATGTGTGACCTCTTGTTGTGATAGTTTGCGTTTCTTTCCTTTTCCAGTTGCTCGACCAACTTGGGCAAACAACTCAGGAACAACCACGGCATATACTGCTTTTTCACCTCTATCATCATGTCGGGCAGGACGTCTCGCCTTAGTACGAACTTCCGATGGAAAGTAATATTCCGCAAAGTGTGAGACTTCATCGTTTAGGCTTTGTGCGATAATAGATCCCTCAACCTTGCTCAAATTTTTAACCTTTTTCTTCAGGTGGAACATGTAACGCTCGAACGGATACATCCATTGGTATTGAATAGGGCCTCCTAAGGCTGCTTCTCGTGGGAGGTGAATAGGAAGATGTTCTATAACGTCAAAAAAAAGACGGTGGAAATATCTTCTCAAGATCACAAAGGAGAGCCGGGATATTGGCCTCCAAGTTACGTATCCCGTGGACGGTAAGCGTTCTTGAATATAAATCTTGGAAGAATGCACCAACTCCTATAAACTAAAATTAAACAAGTTAGCTAGTACAGATATAGTAATATTATGGTAGTAAGAAACTAATGGGAGTAAGAAATATACCTCCAATTGCTTGGTGGATTGGTTCTGGAAGAAGATATGCAAATACAAATGGAAGAAGATGTTGCATCACGACATGACAATCATGACTCTTCATTCCTATAAACTTCCCTTCCGTCGAATCCACGCAATTACGTAGATCAGATGCGTAGCCGTCTGAAAATTTTATACTTCTTTCTGCCCAGCGTCTAACCGGTACACAGGCATCGGTAATCTACCGTTAGAAACATGAAGAGATTTCCTTGAACAAACCAATGGCAAGTCTAATCTAGACTTCCAGTCGTCTTTTGTCTTCCCAGGAACGTTTAAGATGGTGTTCATGATGTTGTCAAAGAAATTCTTTTCAACATGCATGACATCTAGATTATGGCGCAGTAGATGGTCTTTCCAGTAAGGCAAATCCCAAAAAATACTCTTCTTGTGCCAATTGTTATATTCTCCACAACCGTCGACGGGGTAATGGCCATTACCCCCACATTCAGGAGTTTGCTCTGCACCAAAATCTCGTAACTATTCCAATATGTTGCGACCATCTATCTCAGGAGGTGGACCATGTAACACTTGTACATTCTTCTTGAAATGTCTTCTAGACCGACGATATGGATGATTTGGCGATAAAAAACACCTATGGCAATCAAACCATGAAGTCTTCCTTTCGTGCTGCAATTGGAATGCTGAAGTATTGTCTTGGCAATAAGGACATGCCAATCTTCCATGCGTTGTCCATCCAGATAACATACCGTATACCAGAAAATCGCTTATGGTCCACACAAGAACCGCACGCATCTTGAAATTCTGCTGGATTGAAACATCAAATGCCTCGACACCATGCTCCCACAACATCTGCAACTCATAGATCAATGGTTGGAGGAATATATCGAGTGACCGTCTTGGATGATCTGGCCCGGGAACTAGAATTGAGAGAAACAAGAACTCTCGCCGCATGCACATAGAAGGAGGTAAATTGTAAGGTGTTACGATGACCGGCCACAATGAATATTTTCTTCCATGCTTTCAAAATGGGTTGAAACCATCGGTGGATAAGCCGAGATATACATTCCGTCGTTCATATGCAAAATCTGGATATACGGATTGGAAGTGTTTCCACGCTTCCGCATCAGAAGGATGCGTGATATCTCCATCTTGACTATGCTCTGCATGCCATCTCATAGCCTTAGCTGTGCGGTCTGATTCGTACAACCTCTTCAACCTCTCCGTTAAGGGTAAATACCACATCCGTTTGAATGGAATCTTCGCCCTGCCACTTGTGTCCTGGAACCGTGGTTTGTGGCAAAATTTACATTTATTTCGGTTCTCGTCTTCTCTCCAGTATATCATACAGTTGTCGATGCACACATCTATAACCTGGTAGGGCAAACCAAGACCGGCAACAAGTTTTTGGATCTCGTAGTATGATCCAGGGGCCAGATTATCTTCTGGCAAAATATCTTTCACGAACTCGGCGAATGCATCAACACATTCTTCGGACAAATTATAATCAGTCTTCAGGTTCATCATCCTACTAGCAGAAGATAGCGGTGAATGACATTCCCTACAACCGTTGTATAGTGGTTGCTTTGAAGCGTCTAACATATCAAAAAACCTTCGAGATTCTAAATTAGGTTCTTCAACCCTATCACCCTCATACCCACCCGACTGGAAATTCTCTCTAAACGCATCGTTAACCATCGCAACCGTACTTACCCCAACATCTACTTCCGTTGTAGGTTCCCCTACGCTATCCGGAAAATAAGGTTCATTGGTACTAGTACTACCATATTCATAATTGCTTTCTCCATGTAAAAACCAAACTTTATATCCCGGCCTAAAACCATATCTATATAAGTGAGTCCAAACATTATGAACTGCAACACTAATTCTATTACTACAATTAGAACAAGGACATTTGATATTCTGACCTTGTTTGGCTGCATCGACGTTACTGGGTAAATTCATGAACTCGCATATACCTTGAGCGTACTCGTCCCTTAATAAGTCTGACCCCACATCCATCATTGGCTCGTCCATCCATGCCCGAAAATATGAACTCATCTTTATAATTTTTTTTGTTTCTCGATATTTTGTTATGATGGAATTAAGAATTCTCCAAACTAATGTAGAACGGATTTTCGTCGGAAATCCATCGGAACTCCTTTAATACCTCTGACATAACACCCCACCAATCACATCGGCCACTGCAGACGATATATAAACCACTAAAACTTTGCCGACATCGATAACCGTCGGAATTAACCGACATCTAGTATCCGTCGGTCTTCCGTCGGTGGTTTCCGACGGCATTCCGACGGAATGCCGACCGTATGGATTGCCGTCGGAAATCCGTCGGCCATTTCCGACGGATTCTTTTTGGTCGGGAAGTCGTCGGAAAATCGCATGTTTCCTTGTAGTGTTGAGAGGTTGCAATGGATAATGATAATGATAGAAGCAACAACACCATTGCCAAATAAACACACTTTATTACAATTACACTACTACATCCTCTTCTCTTCATTTTTTCTTTCTTTCTTATGTGTGTGTGTGAGAGAATTATGAGTAGACGAGTTTTTTATACACACGCGTGAAATAATCAAGTCTTTTTTGGACAATTATAAGTCAACGTCAACCATATCCTTGACGAGAGATCTCATCCACAGTATTGAAAAATAGAAAAATTATTGAATTGCAAGTAGAAAATGTCAGAAGTGAGTAGCTTTTCTCTATTTATTATTATTCTCTTAGCAACAATGCCGAATGATATGTATGATAATCAAACTCTTGTAAACGTAGAAGGTAACAACATCTTGTCCATTTGATCAATGCAGGGAAGGGGCTCGTCACTAGGTGGAGGCAGAGGTAGAGGTGGTGCAATGCGAGGCAGAGTAAGTTCTCCCTTGCTTAAGCCTTTTTTTTATATTCGATTTACTTCTTGGGAAGACAGTGTTTCGAAATATCAAGGCAACTAATCGATTTTTGGCGATGTCAGGAGGAAGGGGAGGCGCGCCACCCGGGAGGAGATAGTTTAGTTAATCCTTTGAAATGTAGTTTCGGCTCTAAGACAATCTCTCTGATGTATCCAGGAGAATCCACCAATTTCAGCTTGTCGTTTATGCATTTATTGTACGCAGTAAGTAAAATCTCAAACAATGAGACATGCAGAAGATAGAGAGAAAGAAGAGGGACTAATTCTGTATTTTTGAGTTACTACGATGTTTAAACACTGTCAAGTTTTTCTTCAACGTGGTCGTTTTGAGAATTATAAGGTACATTTTGTCTGAGTCAACGTCAATGAGCACTAGTAGTATATAATCGATTAATCAAATTTCCTTCTTACAGATTTTCCAAAAGAAAATTCTAGTCCTCATTAATCCAACGGATCCTACATCTTATTATATTGATAAACTAGTCATGTGAAAGAAAACTGAAAATACCATCCAATCAAGTGGTGTTATGAGAAAGAGAGAGACTAGTTTCGTGTGTTGGGTTTACTAAGATGTTGAAAACACAGTGGTTTGTGGAATTGGTATAAGCTGATGAATCTGTCAAATGTTTTCTCAAATTGAATTAACGAATTGGTATCACGCAGGGCCGGCCCTGAGGGCAAGAAGGCAAAACTTATGTTTGTAGCCCTCGTATCGACCCTAATATTTATTATAACAAATCAGTTCTCAAATCCTAAAATATTTTTTTTTAGCTTAGTGGTCAAATCGGCATATTTTCTATTTTTGGCTTGCGGCCCATAGGAACTCAGATAAACCATAGTTTTTTTATTCACGTAAACCATAGTTTTTTTATTCATTATGTTCTTAGTGGTACTGTTCATGGATCAGACGGAGAATACATTAGTTGTTACCAAACGAAATACTCAAAGCGAGACATTACTAAACAAATAATGTAACCAATACGTGTTCATTATGCGTGTTGTTCATGGTACTGTTCATTATGCGTGTTGTTTTTTTCTATGTCTTAGTACTCCCAATACCACCATGGGGCGAACAGCTTGGATCTGTCCATATACATGCATGATTGCCTTTCCGTGCAAACAGTCCAGTGTGCCCAAATGTCCTGCACAAAGTTCAAAAATTGTGCTTTTTTTCATATGTTATAAAATTTGTTTTCGACGAAAAATTGATGTTTACTTATTTGAGAGACTAAGCGATCCGCTTCACTTGCCTATTCTCTGGACTAGATGCGGCGGCTCGAGAATCCAATAAAGATTGCATTCTTCTTAGATATCTTCCTGTTCTGCCGGCTGAAACTGTTTTGATAGAGATAATCTTTTTCAAGACTCTTATAATAGAAGATTGAAGAATCAATCAAAGCATTTCAATTGACAAAAAGGATAATTATACTTGTTTGGACTGTGATAAAATAACAGCTTGAAATCACACAAAACTCTCAGAATAAAAACCAAAAAAATATATTGTGTGTGTGTGTGTGATTTTTGAGTTTGAGAAACATATAAAAAGAAGAAAACAAGAAATTAGACTAACCAAACATTGGGGAAGTCCAGAATCGCGAGGTCTCAAGAGGTGATGATAAAAGAAGCAGCAATATTGCCAAATAAACACATCCTCTTTTCTTCATTTCTTTCTTATTTAGATCATTCGTATGTATATGTGTAAGAGATTTACCATTATATATATACACGCATGATCGTTACTGTTGCACCATGGATTTAGCACAAAGCAAAATTCTGCTTCCAGCCCGTTAAGAAAAAGGCTCAACTCATTTTATCTTGCTAGCTAAGTAATAATCACTTTATCCTTAGTATAGTAACTTTATGCAAACCGTGGGTTACATTATGAAAACATATGGTTAGAATGTAACCATATGTATCTAAAGCCCTAACAATCCTTGTACTATATATAGTTGTACAATCATTCTTGTACAACGAAGGTGGATAATACTACACTTTTTAAGGAGAATCAATTAACCACTCTTACCTATTCAGACTAATCTCCCAAAATCCAAACAACCTACTCGTTTATTGTTCATCCGAGCAAGCCCACAATATTCAATCAACTTCCTTTGTCTATTTCATCAGAGAATCCCGAACCCCCAAACAAATTTAGTGTCGAACCCGATCCCAAGTTCAACATTTGGCACGCCAGGTAGGGAAAAACTATTGAAGGATATCTTTTTACGCAACAAAAATGGATCTCAACAAGGAAGCAAGCATCCGGACGTATTCCGCGGGAACAAGCGCCCACGGCGATAACACTCCGGTGGCCCAAGGAGCGACTCTTGTTCTTAAGCAAGAAGGTCCCAGCCTCACGGACGCGAACACTCCTGCCCTCATCCCCGAGAGGCAGGACCAGCCTGCCAGTCCCGTCCTGATCTCCGAGAGGGTCGATCAGTTGCATGCTCCCACTTCTGTCTTCGAGAGAGTTGTGCAACCGGCAACCCCAACATCTGTTTTCCAAAGGATACAAGAACCCACCGATATCCAACAAACGCTCGGCAACTCGGTAGCCTTACGGCAAACAATGATTGCACAACTAGACATCGCTCAAAACAACCCAGTCAAGGCGAGTGTTCAACCTGAGCAGGGACTTCAGCTAGACCACAATAGGCTCCTCGAGGTACTTATGCGCCTCTTTGAAAAGCAGGAAGAGCAAACACGGCTGACAAACATCAGGCTCAACAACCTGTTAGCATCGCGAGAGGCTCCCCCGGAGCGTACCGAGGTGACCCAACGATGAGCAACGTTCGAGTCGCCGACTATCCTAGCTAGTTCGTCTCCTTGGGTCTTTGGGAGACTCGGTCAGACTGCAGACCTATGATAAACGCCCGCCGCCCGGCAAGAATGGCCCCCAGGTCAGGAGATGACTCCCGCCTAATGCACTGAGCTTGAGGACATGAGAAACCAGCTCCGGGAGATGAACTCTTGATTGCACCAGGCAATCAGCTCAGCCCCAGAGATCGACCGGGTCCTAGCAGAGACACAATGAACCCCTTTCTCCAACCGCATCACGTCGATCCTGATCAGGCAAACGGCCAAGCTACGCCTCCAGGTATACTCTGGGGACTCCGATCCAAAGCAGCACCTCACAGCTTTCTCTATCAGGATGGGATAAGTGCATTTCTCTCCCAAGGAGTAAGATGCGGGCCAACGTCTGTACTTCATCGAGTACTTATCGGATGCAGCCCTGGATTGGTTCTCTAGGTTAGAATCCCGCTCCATCGACTCTTTCCAGCAGCTATCGATCGCTTTTCTCAAGCACTACGCCATATACATCAAAGACGGAGCCTCTGATGCCGACCTATGGGGCCTCGTCCAAGGGGAGAAAGAAACCCTTGAACAATTCATGGACCGCTTCAAGGCCGTGTTTTCGTGAGTCACAACGAGCGATACCTCTGCTATAGTGGCCCTCAAGCAAGGCTTATGGTCGTCGTCTAAGTTCTGAAAGGAGATGGTCCTGCATCCGCTCAAGACCATCGAGGAGGTCATGCATCGCTCAGTTGATTTCGTCAGCCTCGAGAAGAATCAGGCTGGTCAAGCGAAAAAGAACTCCCCGATCAAACTCCCACCGATCAAGGTAAAGGCGAAGGACATAGCTGAGGAACAGTATCAGGAGCCTCAGTAGAATTTTGATTACGAGTACAAGAAAAAATTGGCGATCAACATCGTCAATACCTCGTCGAGTCCTACCCCAAAGCCTAAGAACAAGTATCAGCGACCTCAAGAGGTCCAGGAGCCCCCTAGCGGACAATCGTATTACGACTACCATCAAATGTATGGACACTCAACCTCGCAGTGTCGACAGCTGAAAGAACAATTACTCGCGCAGTACTAAAAGGGAGCAGTCAAGGTCACGCCCCCAGCCGACCGAGGTGAGAAAAGAAAATCTGAAGAGGAATCAAAAAAGAACGAGTAGAGGCCAAGCGGGAACGCCGACTCACCCCTTCCTCTGAAACGCGCTCAAACCGACAAAGCCCAACCGGTAAGCAAAACCCAACCAAGAGAGTGTTGATGATCATGGGAGGATTCAGTGTGGCCAACGATTTGGTCAGGTCTCTGAAACAATATGAGAAGAAAGCAAGCACTGACAAGGGTTGCCTCGACCAGTCCGAGGTCGACATACCAATCATGTTCATCGAGGCTGATATAAATAACTTGGCTATGCCCCATAATTATCCACTTGTCGTCGAGCTCAAGATCGAGGATTGCGAAGTGACTAGGATATTGGTCGACACGGGCAGCTCAGTCGACCTGATCCTTAAGGAGACCTTAAAAAAGATGGATATACCTGACGACCGTATCAAGCCAGGCATCAAGCCCCTTACTGGCTTCGATGGCATCACGACGATGATGGTCGGGTCGATTAAAATGATGGTGCATACCGGCGGAATCTCCCGAAACGTCAAGTTTATGGTAGTAGATAAACAATCCGTATACAATATGATCATAGGAACCTGTGGCTTTTCTCTCTCCGAGCCATCTCGTCGACCTATCATCAGTGCCTCAAGTTTCCAACCTCATTCGGAGTCTTCACAATCTGTGGGAACCAGAAGATGGCCCGAATGTGCTTCATTGTGTAAAAACAGCTCCGTTCGGTAAGTCTCCGCATCAGTTCTCCAAAAGAGCCAGCCTCTACCAAACCAAGACAAGAACCCCTGACTCAGGAGGTAACCGATCCGGCAAGCCCCGAGCCGACTCTCGCAATGGCCCAATCTACTAACAAAACGTACGGCACCGGCCCGAGCGGTACAGGATTGGCTAAATAGGCCGGTAGGTCCAACACCACTTCAGTGCGGCACTTGAGCCATCCTTGAACTTATAAAAAAATTTCCTACTCCATCACTTGCTACACCTGAACTACGATCGAATTGATCCTCGCTCGAACAGTGAGGTACGTAGGCAGCCTCCCCGGAGGTCCAATTCCAAAAAAAAAAAAAAACTAAGTAACCCGTACTTCTACTCATTTCCGAACGACTTATCTATTTCCGCCTTGTAACTTGAACTATGTCCGGCTTGATCCCAATTTAACGGGTACGTAGGCAGCTTCTTCGGAAGTCCAGTTATAATAATAATAATAATAATAATAATATATGTACATTATTATCAACCCACTCGGTTTTTATTCAAAAAAGCTCCAAGCTGCTTCACATGGGTGCTCTGATCAAGTACTCGATCAATAGGTCACACTCGGGAGGTCCACCATAGCTAAACCCGAGTAGGATCACAACACGCGTCTCTCATAGATGCAGTAGCGAAATAATCTACAGACCAAACTCGGGAAGTCCACCATAATTGACCCGGATAGGATCAAAAGCCAGGCCCCGTCAAGCATGATTTCTTAGGAACGTGTAGGCATTTTAAGCTAAACAATTCTTGCACGCTTAACCACGAGACAAATTTCAGTCATAAGCCAGGTTCTGACCTACAGGTAACCCAATCCGACCAATCCATCACGTGAGCTCGGTCGGATAAAACTCAACACAACCTGGGGATCTGCTTCCTAGGCACAAAAATGCCTAAGCTCAAAAACTTAGCCGCAAAATTGAAATTTTTTTAACAAAGCAGAGCCGAGGACACCGCTCTCTTCGGGCACGCCATGCCAAAGCTCTAAAACTTACTCGCATCAAATATACATGAAAATGCTTAAGCTAAAAAACTTTACCGCATAAAGAAAACTCGAAACTCCGTTAAAAGAACCCGAGGACCCCTTTCTCAAATAAAACAAGAAAATAGAGTTAACCTGGACCCCGCCAGCCCGAGGAAGATTCACGATTATAGTTTAAAAGCTCAAAGGCCACACTCAGCCTGGTCGTACATAAAACAATTAGAAAGGAAACAGAGGAGAAGGCCTTCAACCCTGATCAGTCGGCTCCATAACAGAAGGAGCTTGAGCAAAAAGAGGCAGTAGTTCCTCGCTGGTCGACGAATCTTTCGTCAAAGCCCTAGTCCCTTCCTGATTGGCACCAACCGGCTCCCTCAGAACCCTGTCTGTAATCTCATCCATTAGCTCATCGGCAACTTTCAAGATAATACCAGACACAAACTGATCGATAAGCTAAATTGACCTTGGGGAGTTCGAAGTCGCCGCCGCAAGTATGGCTTATGGGTCCTATTCAGACCGAGTGACCTGATCATCATTATGGGCGGCGTCCCCGTCATCTTCAGCATCTTTGATCTCAATGCTCTGATAGGGCTCAAGGATCCAGCCATGCTCTATTCCAAAGTCTTCCCCGAGTATAGAAGGCACATGACCCTCTTCGTAACTCTGTGGGAGGACGCTCAGGCCAGGAGCAAACTCATAGTCTCGGTTGGAAAAGCCTATCAGCTGCATCGCCTTGATGTCCTCCTTATAGCCATCGAATCTAGCCTGAACTTTCACCTTCTCCTCAGGGTCAACCTTGATCTCATACGCCGTCATCATATCAAGCTAAGTCTTGACTTGATTAGCCAGGCTATTGAGACGCAGATATTCTGCTTACTCGGTGTAATATTCACGGGCTTGAATAAGCGAGGCTTGTGCTTGCCCAACAAGTTCAGAACAAAACTGCTCAACGGCCAACCCAGCGCATAATAGACCATGTTTCCTCCTCTTTAACATGTTCTGCCCTTTTTAGACGCTCCCTAACGTCATCAAACCTTGCTTCCGCGAACCTCCTCTCTTTCCGCTTACCCTCGAGATGCTTGTTCAAATTTACGATTATCTTTGCTCGCCCCTCATCGCATATCTTCAGCTGCTCGAGCTCTCGCGTCATGCCTCCTCGGGTCTTTAGCGACTCGTTCTCTTCGATAAGCTGCTCTATGCGGGCCAAGTCTAATTCTCTCTCCTCTTTCAGCCCCTTCTCCTTTCTCAGAGCAGCGTCGATTCGCCTCCAAACAGAGTTGAAATCAACTATGGTCTGCAAGAAACAGCAAAGGAGCGTGAACCGAGCTGCCATTAAAAGTAAAGGAAACATCGACCAGGGTTATAAACAACTTACTCCCACGATGTTTGCAGTAGACTAACAATAACCCCTCCGGTCAGACATTTGGTCCAACCCAGGATTCAGACCCTTGCTACCCCCGCGGATAGAGTTGATAAATTTGGCACACTCCTCGGGGTGATCGGTAATATGACTACCATACTCCTTGAAGTTATACACGAAATTGTCGAAAGAATCGGCCCCATCCGAACCAAAGAGAACGATCTGGTTGTCCCCATCACCGGCACTCAGCTCATTGTCACGACCAGCATTAGTGACATCTATGTCGCCCCTGTCCTGCTCCATGGCATCGTTGCCTTTAGCACCCGCGATCAGGTCACCAAATTCCTGAAGGGATCTTTCGGCGTCCTTGCGAACGCGCTTATAAGCAAACATGGCAGCAACATCCTTTTCGGCACCTTGTTTGACGATGAGTGGGGCGCTCTCTTCCCTTGACCGCTTCTTCGAAGCAGTCCCAGCCATCGCCTCCCCAACCAACCCCTTCTGCGTTTTGGTCGGAGTTTTATCCTTGCGATCAGGAGGAGCAGACTTTCCTGCCCCCAGAGTAACTGATTTGCTCAACTTGTCGACTACCTTAGCTTGGGGAAGAGAAGGCTGCTCACGATTCAACTTCGCCATCCCTCCTTTATCAGTTTTACGAGCAACACAGGTGGAGAATTCTAGGCTCAGAGCCGGATTGCCTGAAAACAAATCACAAGAATCAAGGGATAGATCAGGTCAAAGGAAAGCAGCCCAGAATACGAACGAACCTGATCTAATCTGAGGATAAACTTAACGGTAGGACTGGGCAAAAATAACCGGAACGAAAACCCGAACCGAAACCGACCCAAAATTATCCAAACCGAAATCGAATAGAACTTCAAAGAATATCCGATGGATTTTTTCTGTCTAGAACCAAAAAATCGGAACCGAACCGATACCGAACCGAGAACCGAAAGGATATCCGAAATACCCAAAACATAAATTAATCCATAAATATGTGTGCATAGTTTGAGTATATTTTACCATTTTTCTTTGTTATGTTTACAATTCATTCGGTTAGTTCAAATATTGTTATGTATTACTCCCTCCGTTACATATTAATTGTCGTTTTGAGAAATGTATCTGGTTAGTATTTGGATGTATTTAACTCAAAACACATCCAGATACATTTCAGATACATTTTATCAAAACGACAATTAATATGAAACGGAGGGAGTAGTAGGTAGTTCAGATAAAAATAGCTAATATAAGTGTATTGTTTTATTTTTTATTAATAACAAATACTATTTTCGGATAATTTAGGGTAGTTTGGATAAACAAATACTCGGAATGAAACTGAAAATACTATTTTAAGACTTGTTTCATTACAACGTCTTTCATTCTTTTAAGACTTTGGTGTTTCACAACTTGTTTCATTATTTTCATATTTTGAATGTTTGAGTTGAAACTTATAAAGTTTATCACTTTGAATAGGATCAAACTCTTTAATTTTGTTTATCTTGTATCACTTTGTCTTGTAAATTATTTCCGTAATGCTTTGCTTTGGATTTTAACTTTTAAGTCTGATACTTTATTTCTTTGTTTCTTTGTTTTGGTAACTTTGCTACGTTGGTTCTTTGTGTTTTTTGTCTCTTTGTTTCAAAACTTTGTTACTTTCTTTTTTTTGTTTCAAAATTATCTTGTATTACTTTTGTGTTTTATGTGAACTTGTTTCATCTACTTTTTATGAGATTTTATTTCTAGTTTTCTACATTATGAAGTTGTGAACCTAAATATTGTGTTTGGTGACATTACGGGTGTAACCGAGACCAATCCGGAACCGATTGGTACCGAACCGATACCGAACCAAATCTCAGTCGATACCTATATGGATATAAAACATCTATATTCGATATACCCGGAACCGATTGATACCGAACCGAAACCGAACCGTATATCCAATTGCCCAGGCCTACTTGACGGATCCAAGTATTAAGAAAGCTTGGTCAATCCTGAGGCGGGTACCGCTGTAACAATCCAACCACACAGTTGGAAAACTTGTTCAGAAGCGCTCGCGTTGTATTATCTACGGGAAAAAAGGAAAGATCAATGATCAGTCAAGACAAGGAAACGAGAAAATAGGTTATACTGATTTGCTTGTTCCAGCCTATTCGAATCTCTCCTCTATAGCTCCCAACCGACACCTCGTTTATCTCTGCAAAAAAGTATTTTTCTTGCCAGTTGCCCTCGAGCCAGTTTTTGAAATTATTCACCAGAGAAATACCAATCTTCAACTTTATTTGGAACCGACCCGAGTCAAAGACATTGCCGCGGGCAATCTCACAAGCCTCTTCGAAATTCTTGCAAGTGACTACTCGGCGAGCCTCGTAATTTAGCGTCAAGATCGACATCAGATTCCGAAAACTTGCGTGAGTCAATTGAGAGATAGAGACTCTCCTACGAGCACAGTACTCCAAGACCGGTGGAGGGATCGGGAAATTCAGCCCCCCCCCCCCCCCCCTTGGTCAAAGAAGCACTCGTACACACATATATGGCCTCTGGGAGGAGACCATGGCCTATATTCCGAACTCGGGATAACAAAGTTAATACTGGGCCACTTCCTTCCGCTACCACATTGGATGACGTTGTCCCGCGTAGAAGTCGAGGGTTTGTCATCGTGACCACCCAGCACAATATGGTAACAAAGACCTGGACCCAAGCCAAAGATAAGGGCCGATTCCAGAGTTTTCAGCTGCTCTTTACGCTTCGCCTTCCTCTCCCGCTCAGCCTGACTCTTTTTCTCCTACTCGATCTGCTCTTTCCTCGCCCGAGCGGTCTTCAGGTCACTCCGCGTCTCGACTCCCTTTCTCCTCCTAGTGTTAATCGGAAGATGGTCCTCCTCGGAAGAACCATCGCCTTGCTTGGTCGCCCGCCCAGAACGACGAGAAGACGAAGAAACAACCCTGTCGTTGCCATCCAAACCCCATCTGTTAGATGAGGACCCAGCATTGCCAGAAGGAGAAACCGAGACAACTACCCGGTCTATGTTCCGTTGGCTCTTGCGAACCAGCGCCGCACTATCTCTCGACGACATATTTCTCGGGAATCTTTCGAATCAATACTGTAATTAAACCCAGAGGTTGGAGAAAGGTAAAAGAAGGAGATGAATAAGAAAGAGAAATACCTGTTCGAAATCTTCAGAATATGGAATAGAAGGCGAAGAGGAAGGAGAAACACAACTTTATATAAAACACCACGAAAAGGCGTAATCATTAGTGGAATAGGAACCAAATAGTCAAATCAACGTTGAAACCCTAAATCCCCTGGAGAACTGCGTAAAGCGTAATCATCACTAGGATGGGAATCAAGGAGGCACGTGTTAGCGCAAAACCAGCCGCACCTACGCGCTGACGCAAACCGACGCGCCCGGATAACAAAAGGAGTGGGATAAAACCCGCACTAGGAAAAAAGAGAGTCGAACCTTTCTGCTCTCAGTCGCAATCACCCGGCGAACTCAGCATGCTCGATTCGCTGACTCGGGGGGGGGGGGGGGGGGGGGTGGTACTGTTGCACCATGGATTTAGCCCAAGGCAAAATCCTGCTCCCAACCCGTTAACAGAAAGGCCCAACTCATTTTATCTTGCTAGCTAAGTAATAATCACTTTATCCTTAGTATAGTTACTTTATGCAAATCATGGGTTACTTTATGAAAACATATGGTTAGAATGTAACTATATGTATCTAAAGCCCTAACAATCCTTGTACTATATATAGTTGTACAATCATTCTTGTACAACGAAGGTGGATAATTCTACACTTTTTAAGGAGAATCCATTAACCACTCTTACCTGTTCGGACTAATCTCCCAAAATCCAAACAACCTACTCGTTTAGTGTTCATCCGAGCAAGCCCACAACATTCAATCAACTTCTTTTGTCCATTTCATCAGAGAATCCCGAACCCCCAAACAAATTTAGTGTCGAACCCGATCTCGAGTTCAATAGTTACTGTTTTTTATTCAAATCTTTTTTTTAGTCTTGGAGATGAATATTTTAGTCTGAGCAATATCACCAGTTCTCCACTACCACATTCTCTAAAGTCATAAATTTACTAACTTTTCTGGGTTTAAAAAAAAAAAAAATAATATAATATTGTATGAGTTTTTAATCCACCACTTAAAGTTTTTAAACAAAATATTTTACAATTTTTTCTTTCTATTTCTAAGAACTCTATACTTATTTATTAATATATCTTATACTCAAATATTATATTTAATATTTAAAACTTTTCTTAAGAACCATTATTGTGGAGATGGTCTTGTTAACATAAAGTCAGAGTCAACGTCAATGGACACTAGTAGTAGACGATTAGTCTATTTTACTTTTGCAGATATTTTCAAAAGAAAATTCATTTTTCTAACGAATCTTTTATCTTTTATACATTCTACTGAAAATAATATGTAATCAAATGGGGTATTTTTCAGGCTCAACATCAACTTTGAAAAGTAGCAATGTGAAAAATGAGAAATGTCAAAAGTAGCAATGTGAAAAATGAGAAATGTCAAAAGTGAGTAGCTTTCTCTATTTATTCTCATAGCAACAAGAACGAAAATACTTAAGACACAAACGTAATAACAACATTTTTCCCACTTAGGCAACCTATGTTGCTATTTTACTCACTCACACACACTCTTTTCTCTCTCAATCTCCATTGTTACTCCATTTACTTGTCATCGTGATGATTCGACATGGTTTTCACAGAAGAAGAAACCCACCTGGTTCAGTTCTTGCAGCATAACCAAACCTAGACGTATTATACTTCCTATACACACCAGTTAGCTTCCCTATCCCTGCCTTGTGCTGAAAACCAACCATCTTCCTCGAACATTCCCTGTTTCAAAACCAATCAATTATCAAAAACCATTAAAAAACATTTTCAAAACGTAAAAAAAATAACCTTCTTGATTAATTTTGGTGTTAGTTCTTACATAAGCTTTTCTTGATTGTAACCAGTGTGAAACTCGCAGGTTTTGTTCCATTCCTCGAACCCTTTAACCGTGCTATGCGCAGTGTAGATCGCCGATGCAGCTAAATGAGATGGACTGTACTGAAGCATTTCGTATTCCACTAGACATAGCTCGATGATAAAGAACGATAAAAGCTCAAGCTGAAAAAAAAACCACACAAATTTTTAACATTTTTCAGATTTTTGATTCTCTATAATAAGATTTGAATAAAAAGTTTATACCTTTTTATCAGATTGTGCAGCTTTGAGAAACCTTTTCATAAACACATACGGAGTTGGTAAACTGAAATCAAACTGCAAAGTATTCGCCATTAACTTCTCCTACAAGCAAAAAAACAAAATACATTAACACAATCATCATCCAAAACATATTAAAGCATCTCTAGGTTAAAGATTTTACCATATCAAGAACTTCTCTCCTAGTGTAAGCCTTGTCAGAAATCAGAATCAGATCATCAACGACCGGAACTGAGACTTCTTCGTATTTGCAAGCGAGTAACATAGCGGTTACGCCTACAAGCTGAAGCTTTTTCCTCGCGATACGATGATGCACCGAGAGAAATCTATCGATTAGATTGATTGTTAGGTAAAGTGTTTCCTCCATTAGCTCAAACTTGTAATGCACCTAACACAAATTTCACAAATCAGACAACGGTATGAATCAAAACAGAGCAAAAACAGAGCAAATTCTGCTTTTTTATGTAATTTATTTACCTCAATTAACCAATCAACAAGGATTCCTCTCATTCTTTCATTAAGGTCAGGTTGATTCTCCATGTAATTAGTCGGTACACAGCTACGACACTGCGAAAAACAATCGAATTGGTTTCACAATCTTGAAAACAAGAATGATCATTAGTACAAAACACCAAAGTGTGTTGTTACCTCATTTTTCTTGTAGAAGTTGTAAATGTCGTCGATGTATTCGACAACAGCTAGAGGATTCTTCTTGTCAGAGATGTCTATATCCATTATAGACTCATCTTCATCAATATCAATATCATTTGAATCTTCCATTTCAATCCCTTCCTATACAATATGAGTAAAACTTAATGGCTGTTTCATTCAATTAGACAAAAGAAAGAAAGGGTTTTTTAATTGTAATGTTTACCATTCTGTCAATTTCTTCAAGCATTGCTTCAGTGTGTTGAACAAACATTGGTTCATTAAAGTCTCCGTCTTCTTCTTCAACATCTATTCTGATCCTATCTAATGCTTCCTAATTCCATAAAGAAGGTAAATTTGAGACTAGACCCAAAACTATGTCATGTTTTCAAATACTAAATTCATTATAAAAGGTACCTCCTTGTGGATTTGGGGATTGTTCTCAGCTAATTGAGCAGCAAACTTCCTGTAACCAAATCAAGAATTTAAAACTATAAAATTGTGACAGTAAAGTAAGAAAAGAAATGAAGAGTTAATGAAATTACTGAACCTAGTAATTGGTCTATGAGATGGAACCGGTCCAATCTTCTTGTTACATATCACATTCTTCCTGAAACATACAAACAAATCAGATGAAAATTGCTTTTTTAGAATCTTTAAGAAATACAAATTTTGATTAAATTACTCGGTCAATGGTCTTTTGTTGACAGCACAAGGATAAACCGGAGCTCCGATGATGTTCTTGTTTATGGTACTAAGTGCTCTTCGTGTCTGTCCATTCGCCGGAATTAGCTTTCCTCCACGTAAACCCCCTTTTGAGAAAAAAAAAAAAAAAAAACCCAATTTAGTAAATTCAACACAAAAAAAATTGATCGATTTATAAATCAGGAATCTTGTTTTTGATACCTTGTAGATGATTCATGGGTCCAATAACTCCATGTTTGTTCTCGTCTGATCCACCCATTTTTTTGTATTTTTCGTATCTGGGAATCGCAGAAAACACAAATATGTGTTAAGAATCAAGTAAAATCCAAAAAGCTTCCACCTTTGATAATAATCCGATTTAGAGATTCCTAAGAGACCCGAATCAAGAACAAGATCGTGATTACTCGTAAAACCCAGATGAAATTATCACTAAAGTTTTCACCTTTTGATTCCAACGATCGATCACGGCAAAATCGAATCTCTCTTTCTCTCACTCAGAAGCAAAATCCCATTATCAGACCTCTCTCTCTCTCTCTCTCTCTCTCTCTCTCTCTCTCTCTCTCTCTCGCAACAGAAACAAAATATTGAAAAGATGAGAAAAAAAGGATTATAGAGAGAGTAATCAAGATTTGAAGAAGACGAGAATAGCGGATATATGTCGGTAACACAAAAATAAAATAAAAAGATGTTTTTTACGAATTTTTTTTTTTTTTTAAATTAACGGCTAGTTAATCTCAGCCGTTAGATGCAGCCCTAAAAAAAAGTTTTGACTTTTTGTACGTCAAGAACTCAACGGCTATATTTGTTCACCATGTGCGTTTTTCAAATTCATAGGCTTGTTATTATTATTGCTACACCACACTCAATGGTCCACTGTCACCGACCACCAACCGAATCATAGTTATAACTCATTCATCTTTACCCAAAAATGGTTCTATTTACTAAAATTAGTAAGATACCTTCATTGTATTTCATTCTTCTTGGCTTATAATGATTTTATCATAACCGATACTCTCTTAGTTCCTTCAAGATTGATTTTCTAGTTTTTTTAATTGTTCCACAAATATTGATTTTCTAAAAATTTTATATATTTTTATTAAATGAAAATATTTGAATTTGTAGAATAAGTAATGGTTCATGATTATGGGAAAATGTTTATTTCAAAAATATGCATTTATAACTAAACACAATTTATTGTTTCTTAATTTGTGTAAAAAAACTAGAAAATCAATCTTGAAGGAACAAAGAGAGTATAATTTATGGTCATACATTAGTTTTATTTAATTTTTCAGCTAGTGATGATTTATTGTAATCAAGATTATATTTATTTATACATACAAACATAGCTTAATTAACGTCTACATTTCACCTTTTTCATTTTTCATTTTCTTAAAAAAAACTACTTTTCTAATACTCAACTCAAATACTCAATACATTCTTGTTGGCAACACACACTGATTAGAATCCAGTTTTAAAAACAAACCGGTTATTAAATCCGGTTTTCAATTCCATTTGATGGGCCGAGAAGAGAAACTGAAGCCCAATACGGCCCAATATATTTTCTTCTTTCTCTCAAATGTTTGTTTACTTTCTCCATTGATGTCTACAGATTTTCTTCAGAGCTTTCTAAAACCTTTCTAGTGAAGAAGATGAATCACTTCTGAGAATCGTCATCTACGTAATTTCGCGTCTTCTACACACCGATCTGCGTCGAATTTTGGTCTCCAATGGAATTCGAAACTCACGAAGACGCGTATTCATTCTACAAAGACTACGCGAAATCCGTCGGTTTCGGAACTGCAAAACTAAGCAGTAGAAGATCAAGAGCTTCAAAGGAATTCATCGATGCGAAATTCTCCTGTATACGTTACGGATCCAAACAACAATCCGACGACGCGATTAACCCTAGAGCTTCCCCCAAAATCGGATGCAAAGCGAGTATGCACGTGAAACGAAGACCAGATGGGAAATGGTACGTTTACAGTTTCGTTAAAGATCACAATCACGAGCTTTTACCAGAACAAGCTCATTTCTTCCGTAGCCATAGAAACAACAACAATACTGAGATTGTGAAATCCGATTCTTCTTCTAGGTTTAGGAGTAGGAAGAAGAACAATTCATTGTTATCTGATTGTAAACATTTAAGTGCTGCTTATTATGATCTTAGTTTCTTAGATGGGTTTATGAGGAATCAACATGATAAAGGAAGGCGTTTAGTGATTAGTAATGGTGATGACGTGAAGATTTTGCTCGAGTTTTTTACGCGTATGCAGGACGAGAACTCGAAATTCTTTTACGCGGTTGATTTTAACGAAGATCATGTTCTGAGGAATGTGTTTTGGGTTGATGCTAAAGGGATTGAAGATTACAAGAGTTTTAGCGATGTGGTTTCTTTCGATACGACGTATTTCGTTAGTAAATATCGGATTCCGCTTGTTGTTTTCGTCGGTGTTAACCATCATGAACAGGCGGTGTTGTTCGGTTGTGGATTGGTTGCAGATGATACGGTTTATACGTATGTATGGTTGATGCAGACTTGGTTAGTGGCTATGGGTGGTTCGATGCCGAAAGTAATGCTTACTGATCAAAACAATGCTATAAAAGCTGCGGTTTCCGCGGTTTTACCGGAAACTCGTCATTGTTATGGCTTGTGGCATGTATTGGACCGGCTTCCTCGGAATTTGGACTATTGGAGCATGTGGCAAGATACTTTCATGAAAAAGTTGCTCAAATGTATATATAAGTCATGGTCTGAGGAAGGGTTTGATAAGAGGTGGTTGAAATTGATAGACAAGTTTCATCTTAGAGATGTTCAGTGGATGAGATCTTTGTACGATGAACGTAAGTTTTGGGCACCTACGTTTATGAGGGGAGTGACGTTTGCGGGGTTATCAACGCGAAATCGTTCAGAAAGCGTAAATTCTATGTTTGATCGGTATGTTCAACCTGAAACTTCGCTTAAAGAGTTTTTAGAAGGATATGGGTTAATGCTAGAAGATAGGTATGAAGAGGAAGCCAAAGCAGATTTTGATGCTTGGCATGAAGCACCTGAGGTTAAATCTCCATCACCTTTTGAGAAGGAGATGTTAAGTGTATATACACATGAAATATTCGAGAAATTTCAACTCGAGGTTCTCGGAGCTGCTGCTTGTCACCTTACGAAGGAGAGCGAGGAAGGAACAACGTACAGTGTTAAAGACTTTGAAGACGATCAGAAATATTTGGTAGATTGGGATGAATCGAATTCAGATATTTACTGTTCTTGCCGTTCGTTTGAGTACAAGGGATATCTTTGTAGACACGCGATTGTTGTTCTCCAAATGTCGGGTGTTTTCACCATTCCGATAAACTATGTTCTGCAAAGATGGACGAATGCAGCTAGAAACAGACATCAGATCAGTGGAAACCTTGAACTTGTGCAGTCTAATATCAGCCGTTTCAATGATCTTTGCCGGCGAGCCATTATATTGGGAGAAGAAGGATCTCTTTCCCAAGAAAGTTATGACGTCGCCATGTTTGCTATGAAAGAAGCTTTTAAACAATGTGCTATTAAGACTAATACCATTGAACATCCCGCAATGTGTGAAGAAGGTGCAATTCAAGTTCGGGGAGATCAATATGGATCGACATCGATGCAGATTGGACCGGAACCTAACGTACACGCCCTCAGTGTTCCAGGACAACCTGAAACCAGAAGGGATAAGAGAAGTAGCATAGGCCATGCTTCTAAAAAGGCAAAGGTCTGTTAGCTTTTTTCGCTTAGAAGTCATACTATGATGAAGTGATGCGTAACTTCGTTTGTTGCAGCATGTGACTCAATCTGGGACTGTTGGTGAAGGAAGCCAAGAAGGATATCAACAAGTGGTACGTCCATTTTCCAATATGCATTTCAAATGCAAACTACACAGAGACATTTTGTAAGCAACTCATAGGGTGTTGTGATCGTTTTCTATTATAGGCTGCTCCAATACCGGTGCAGGCGGGAATGGCAGGGCAGTTTCATAACACGATGCCGGGAGTGTTCCAAAACGTAATACCGACGGAGTTCCACAACATTCAGGCTACAAATATGCATCAGAACAATCCCCCTGGGTAAAAACAAAACAGTGCCAACAAACTTGATATAACTTCTTTATGTGTAATATATCTCTAAACTCTCCTTGTTCAAAGACTTCTTCTTAGTTTCCATTGTTCTTAGGTTATGTTAATAGAGTAAATTGTGTATTTTGTATATGAAAGCTAATTAATGATGATGCTTGGAAAATGCAAATCAGTCGAAGAAAGCTTTATGAAATATGTCAAGGCCATGAATCATAATTAATTTTGAAAGCTTAACACCATAACAGGACTGGCCAAGTTCAGTGCAGAACATCAAATGAGTTCAAAATAGAACTCCACCTAACTGAGTTTAGAACATTCTTCTTTGACCCATTCAACAGTTGTATAAAATAGACTGTTTACCTATAGGCTATAGCTTGAAGCTTGCTATGTATGTCAGAATTTGATGGCATATTATTCTCTATCATGCACCCGCCTCCAAACCATACCTTTACTCAAACCTCAGCTAAACTTGAATTCCTTAAAAAAACCTATAACATGTTCTGTTACCAACAAAATACCTTATCATGTTTCCAACTCACCTACAATTCCCTCACCTTGAAGCCTAAAACCTTAAGAGATTAATATTCAAATTGCCATCAACATATAAATACCAATCTAAAACCTAAGGCGTGTCTCAAGTATCTAATAAGATTTTTATAGATTATTTTCCATTAGAATGCTTACATAGTTTTTCGTTAGGGTGTGTTAGTATGATTAAGCCACTTGTATCCATCTACGTATGATATGTCTGTGAATGAAGTTGCTCCATAATGAAACTGCTTCGTAACTTGATATGACGTGGAAGGGAAGAAGCATTTGGAGTAAAGAGACTCTATTGCAGAAAGAGTGTTTATTTTTAGAGAAGTCTTATAAATAGATAGAAAAATGTATTGAGTTTGTTATCTTTGTTGTGGAAAAGGTCGAGATTCTTGGAATCTGAGAATTGGGATAGTTCAAGGCTTGAGAAAGCTTGAACTATAGTGTTGTAATTCTTTGATTTGATCAATAAAGTGAGTTGGTTCTTATCATAACTCTACCTTTGTAGTTTGCTCCTTCCCCATAGCATTTATGCTCTCCAAAATAAACTTTTCTGAAATATGAAACCATTTAGAACACCTTTGAGGTTTCATGGTTTATATGAGAAGAGTTTGACTGCACTTACTTGTCACTTTTACACTTTATATATCTTAATCAGGAAAGAAAATGAAGATGATCAATACCTCAAATTTGTATTTTTATGTTCTTTCTTGAAAACATAAATTTATGTTATGATGCATATGCTTTGAATCTACGACTTAATCATTGATCAGTTAAACAAAAGTATGAATTGTTGCACTTTTGTTTGCTTAAATTTATTTTGTATTTTGCTTATATTATGCTTATGTTTTGCTCAATTTTTATATGAGAAATTAAAAGTGTTAAAATCGAAGTAGAAAATACATGATTTATATGCTTTCTTCCCTATGAATCTTTCAACCCACATCAATTAATAAGATTCTAAGTTAATTAGAGTCTGCAAATTCCATAAGAAAAATCAAATGTTGGTAACCATATAGACATTAATTTATAGTGTCCATCATCAATTTTTATCACTATTCATCTAATTGGGACAATTAATCAAAATTTCACAACTAAAAACTATAATTGTTTAATTACTACTATTAATACTATATTCAAAAGGTTAATTTCTAACAAATTCATCATTGATTTCTTTTACTCTTCTCAAATTCATTTTGTTTTTAAGTTTATCGGTAAATTGTTTATACTGAATGTTTTGTTGCTAATTTGGTTAGGTCGATTTTAGTATAACCGTAACTTTCTCTTACTAAAGTTATTTCTGTTTGGTTAAAATTCGGTTCGTAACCCATGGGACTCTGATTTGCCAATTCTTGACATACTTTGGTGATGTAATTAAAGTATTTAACTTATTTGGCTCATTTTATATCATGTGAGTCTTTTATCAAATTACTAATGTTCTCCACTTTCTTGAGGTTTCTCTTAATTTTCTCCATTTGACTTTTATCAACCAAATGTGAGTCTATGATTTACAATGAGGTTTAAAGAGTTTCTCGTTTTTCTTTTCCTTTCATCATTTTTGTACCCCTTTTCATTTTTTATAGTTACATTTCCTTCTTTTCTTTATCATCTATTCGTAGGATAAAAAACAATATTAAACCATTTTCTAGTCATTCATTTCCTCGTTTTACATGATTGTGAATGCGACGTATAGGTCTAAAAATTAAAACCGTTAGTAAAATGTTTGTAAGTGGCTTAAATTCAACATATCTTCAATGAAGTATTGCAATCTTGTCAAACTAAGATGGATATGGCATCCCAATCTGAATATATTTACCATGCTTCAGATGATTAGCAACAAAGTCAATATGTCCGAGCGGTTAAGGAGACAGACTTGAAATCTCTTGGGGTTTCCCCGCGCAGGTTCGAACCCTGCTGTTGAACGAATTTTTTATTTATTTAATATTTTCAATTTTGAGCTATCAAACCAAATGCAGTACCAAACGCAAATATTGATGAAACTTTTGTTATTTTCGACCCGAGAACAGTTCTCTCCATAAAGAGAATGTATAGCAACTCAGGTAGGAATCTGAATCAGAAATTAGGACAATCGCATACAGTTTACAAACAATAATCACATGGTGCAATCAAAGAAATCTTGGTTTTGATTGAATCACATCAAAATGTAAACAAGAAAAATGATATACCACTACTAGACCAGGTTAGTCATTTTTAACAAACGAATAACGCATTACTCTTACCTCCTAGTTACAAAAGAATTGCATAACCACTACTCTCAAATAATAAACCGTACCAAATCTTAGCAATTTTTACCCTCCTGCTACTGTAAAAGACCGATTCTTTCCACGCGATAAGAAATGTAAATGATCATAGCTTCTCGTCTGATTTCAGAGCTTCCTTTACATCGACGCTATTGTTTTCCTGCATCTCAAGCAGCTTCTCTTGTTCCTCGTCTTGCTCTAGCGGTTTAGCTTCTTGCGCAGCATTCGGTTTCTTGATCGTAGACTGCTGATACATGACTCCACCAAACATACAAATCAATAACCCCAAAGTTCCAACAAACGTCGAATGTTTATCCCAAACAATCAAATTAATCACAACCGTCAACAGCTTGTTCACAATTCCAAGAACCGTAAACCCCGTTGCAGAAATCGCTCGACGACAAGAGAAACCGAAGAACGATATCGCCAATCCGAAAAGACACGATAAACCAACAGGTAAAACAACTTGAAACGAATACCAATCAGTCTCATCGGTTATTTCGTGCTTAATCTTCTTTAACTCTCCCATTATAAGCAACTCGAGCGGAAACAAAAGCAAAGCCTCGAGGTTATTGTAAAGAACAAGTCCCCAAGTGTTCAATCCAATAGTCATAACCACATGCTTGATGTAAACAAAGTCTATAGTCATACTAACCAAATACGCAAGCGCCCAACTATACGCAGCAATCGTAAACTGATAATCCGTGAAAACGTAAAGCAAACTACCTCCGAATATCGTAGCCAAAGAGCCCCACGTTTTCACAGACGGCCAAGGCTGATACAAGAATAACGTTTCACCAATCGCAACGAAAATCGGAACAGCCGAACGGAAAACGATGAACGTATCGACGTTCGCGTGAAGCAAAAGCTCGCTGTTGGTGAACAAGGACAAGTAAAATATCATAGCTGCAGGAAGAAACCTCCACATTGTTAAGAGATTAAGCGAATCGTGTTCGATTATCTTCATTTGAGCACAGAGCAATACACCAGCTGCACTAGTGAAGTATTGCATCGCCGTTAACGCGCCGGGGTACGGAAATTTCATGATTGCCCATTTGTTGATGATGGAGAGAAGTGAAGCTGAGATACAGTACCCAGCAGCTACACCGTAAACCGAAGCTTGACGAAGCAATACACTATACCAAGATTCCTGGATAGTTTCTGAAACAAGATTCTTAGCTTTTTCGATAGAACAAGTTCCGTTTTCTTCATCGATTGACATGTCGGTGGATTTACACTAGTCACAGATTTTCGATTTCGGACTTGAAACTTGGAGATTTGGTTCCGATTAGAGGTTTTGAGACTGCAAAGTGATGGAGAAATTAGGGTTTTGAATGTTACGACGAACGAAATCGGATTTTGAGTGATTACGATTAGATCTGGAGGAGATTTACAATAGAAATGGAAGATTTAGGTTTATCAATTTCTCTACACTACTTTTGAGATCGATACAAGTGTATAAGAGGAGAATCGAAGAAGAATACCTGGAGATTCGAGAGAGAGGGACGCGTAGCAGAGTGAGGAAGAACAGTGAGCGAAGATCTTTAGGGGAAAAAAGAAGAGAAAATCAAATCACTGTGATAATATTTTATGTTTTTTTTTTTCATGAATATCCTATATATATTAATTGAGGAAAACTTACAACCTCAAATTTCTAAGTATCATTCATTGAGACATTCTAATTAAAAAATCTTATGTGTCATGCTAAAAGTGTTTTAAGAGCTAATTATTAGGAAAAATGATTCTTAGCTACACGAAGTATTGGCTAATATGTTGAAAACCATCTGAAGTATAGAAATATTTTCAAAACTACACAAACTATTATGTAATACATGGTGACATACATAAAGTATATGTAAACATGTTAAAAACTATAAATTGGTGCTTTTTGAAAAATGTTATTAATTTAAGGATCAATCTGTAATTAATTCCATACAAAATAAATGCTTAAAATAAAAAATTTAAAAAAAATAAATTTAAATAAATTGAAACACCAAATACAATTACAAAAGTTTAAGAAAAAATATTAATGAAAATTTTCGATTAAAAACTAAATTATAGTTTCAGTTTTAAAATATATTAAAATATTTTTGTTAAATTCAAAAATTATTGAAAATTTGTAACTTCAAAATTTCCTTAGTTTCTAAAAAGTAATTGAAAACGTAAGGTATATAGGGATCTAAATATATGTATTTTAAAACAAATTAAATTTATCAAATAAAAGTTTTTTAAATTTTGGTCGACAAATATATTTAAAATTCTATTGAATAAATTTCAATAGTTTAGAATAAAACACATAAATGACATATATTACACTTTTGTATGAGAATTGTTTTTGTAACATTGGGTCACCTTTGAGCATATACGAGTCTAATTACAAAAATTCTCATACAAAAGTGTAATATATGTCATTCACAATTTGTCCGAAGAATGTGTTGATGCAATCGCCGAGTTCGTGAAAGATATTTTGCCTGAAGATAATCTGTCCCCAGGATCATACTACGAGATCCAAAAACTTGTCGCCGGTCTTGGTTTGCCCTACCAGGTTATAGATGTGTGCATCGACAACTGTATGATATACTGAAGAGAAGACGAGAACCGGAACAAATGTAAATTTTGCAAGAAACCCCGGTTCCAGGACACAAGTGGCAGGGTGAAGATTCTATTCAAACGGATGTGGTATTTACCCATAACGGAGAGGTTGAAGAGGCTGTACGAATCAAACCGCACAACTAAGGCTATGAGATGGCATGCAGAGCATAGTCAAGATGGAGATATCACGCATCCTTCTGACGCGGAAGCATGGAAACACTTCCAATCCGTATATCCAGATTTTGCGTATGAACGACGTAATGTATACATAGCCTTATCCACTTATGGTTTTAACCCATTTGGCAAGCATGGAAAAAAATATTCGTTGTGGCCGGTCATCGTAACACCTTACAATTTGCCTCCATCTATGTGCATGCGACGAGAGTTCCTCTTTCTCTCAATTCTAGTTCCTGGGCCAGATCATCCAAGACGGTCGCTCGATATATTCCTCCAACCATTGATCTTCGAGTTGCAGATGTTGTGGGAGCATGGTGTTGAGGTATATAATGTTTCAATCCAGCAGAATTTCAAGATGCGTGTGGTACTTATGTGGACCATAAGCGATTTTCCGGCATACGGTATGTTATCTGGATGGACAACGCATGGAAGATTGGCATGTCCTTATTGCCAAGACAATACTTCAGCATTCCAACTGCAGCACGGAAGGAAGACTTCATGGTTTGATTGCCATAGGTGTTTTTTACCGCCAAATCATCCATATCGTCGGTCTAAAAGATATTTTAGGAAGAATGAACAAGTGTTACATGGTCCACCTCCTGAGATAGATGGTCGCAGCATATTGGAACAGTTACGAGATTTTGGTGCAAAGCGAAGTACTGAATGTGGGGGTAATGGCCATTACCCCGTCGACGGTTGTGGGGAATATCACAATTGGCACAAAAAGAGTATATTTTGGGATTTGCCTTACTGGAAAGACCATCTACTGCGGCATAATCTAGATGTCATGCATGTCGAAAAGAATTTCTTTGACAACATCATGAACACCGTATTAAACGTCCCAGGAAAGACCAAAGACAACTGGAAGTCTAGATTCGACTTGCCATCGATTTGTTCGAGGCCATCTCTTCATGTTTCGAACAGTAGATTGCCGATGCCTGCTTACCGGTTAGACGCTAGGAAGAAAGAAGAATTTTTTGACTGGTTCAAAAAATTTGTCAAATTTCCAGACGGCTACGCATCTAATCTACGTAATTGCGTGGATTCAACGGAAGGCAAGTTTATAGGAATGAAGAGTCATGATTGTCATGTCAGGATGCAGCGTCTTCTTCCATTTGTATTTGCATATCTTCTTCCAGAACCTATCCACCAAGCAATTGGAGGTATATTTCTTACTCACATTTGTGTATTACTACCATAATATTACTATATATTTACTAACTTGTTTACATTTCTGTGTTATGTAGGAGTTGGTGCATTCTTCCGAGATTTGTGTTCAAGAACGCTGACCGTCCACGGGATACGTAACTTGGAGGCCAATATCCCGGTACTCCTTTGTAATCTTGAGAAGATATTTCCACCGTCTTTTTTTTGACGTTATGGAACATCTACCTATTCACCTCCCACGAGAAGCAGCCTTAGGAGGCCCTGTTCAATACCGATGGATGTATCCGTTCGAGCGTTACATGTTCCACCTGAAGAAAAAAGTTAAAAATTTGAGCAAGGTTGAGGGATCTATTGTCCCACAAAGCCTAAACGAGGAAGTCTCACAATTTGCCGAATGTTACTTTCCACGGGAAGTTAGTACTAAGGCGAGACGGCCTCCCCGACATGATGATAGAGGTGAGAAAGCAGTGTATGCCGTGGTTGTCCCTGAGTTGTTTGCCCAAGTTGGTCGAGCTAGTGGAAAAGCAAAGAAATGCAAACTATCACCACGAGAGGTCACACATTTGCATACGTATATCCTCAGAAACTGTGACGAAATTTTGGAGTACGAAAGGTATATATATATCAGTTATCATTATAAATTTATTGAATTATTTGACTTCATCTACTAACGATTGTTATGTTACAGGATCTACATGTCTCTCGCACGTGATTACCATCGTAATAAGACAGATGCCGAACTTGCTGTCTTGAAAGACGAAGAATTTGAGGGGTGGTTGAAATGTTATGTAAGTTTAATATTATTACTTACTCTTACGTTTCCATGTTATCACGTTCATATGTTACTTATATCTTACTTATTTTTAGGTTTTGCTATTGTATAACATGTGGTCATTCACTCCCGGCATGGTTAGTGGAGTTTGTTCATGGTTTACGGAGCACCGCGATTTCATATCCCCAGTTTTGCACTAGGGGATATTCGTTCAGGATCCGCGAGGAAGGACGTCAAAGGTCAACTGCGGACTATGGTATTTCGGCGCAATCCGGCGATACCATGTACTATGGGATTTTAAAAGAAATCTTGGAAATCCGCTATCCAGGAATGTTGAACTTGAGGTGCGTTGTGTTTATGTGCGATTGGTATGATCCATCCAATGGTAGAGGGGTTCGAGTTGACCAGCTTGGTGTTATTTCAATAAATTCAAGTCGGAGATTACAGTATTATGATTCATTTATCCTTGCGTCTCAAGCAGACCAGGTATCAATATATACACTAATATGTTTACCTATGTACTCATAGTTAAGGTTTCTTGTTCATGTATATTAACAATATCAACTAATTATTAATAGGTTTGCTACATTCCATATCCTCGAGTTGCCTACCGTACTGATCCGTGGATCACAGTAACGCCAATAAACCCAAGAGGAAAAATATATGGAGTTCCAGAACATGATGCTCTACAACCATCCAGAAGTGTACCAATGTCACCTGCTGAGGAGATAGATAACATTGACCTTGTCGTTGATGTCACACATGTCGGGGATGATCTAGTGCATTCGGACAAAGAGGAAACACGTGGGGAATTTGACGACGATTCAGACTCCATCCCTAGTGAAGGTCCCTCTGAAGATTCAGAATAATAATTTGGGAATAAATGTTTGCTTTGTCATGTTCTTCTCTTACATTTGTGTGTTTGCCTATAATATTTTTCATTTCATTAACAAAAACGATTGTGCACGAGAATCTGAGTATTAGAACAGACAAATAAAACTCAAATAAAAGAAGCTTAATCAATTCAGCTGTGGACAAATAGTGTGTACCATATTATTTAATAGTATATATATATAGTCATGTTCGATGCCTAATTAACGATAATTATTGGTATTGCAACTCGAATAAAACATTACATTTAATGAAACTGAAAATGTAAAACACATTCTTAAACAGGTACATGAAAGACTTGCAAATATTTAACACACAACGGTTATGGTACAACTACATAAAAAACTCCGCATTTTAAAATCATATGTCGGTTTCCACTCCGAACTTACAATTTGTTAGAACCATTTAGTGATGTTTTTCCCCTCTTTCTTCTTTTGTGGAGAATCTACGAATCCGCCGCACAATTCTCTTCTGATTGCATCAACATCTAGATTAATGTTTGGCTTGTCTGGACTTTGGGCGAATTCGAAATCATAGTAATGATCCTTTGGTGGAGAATCTATAAATTTGTCGCACAATTCACGTTTGATTGCATCAACATCTAAATTTAAGTTTGGATTTTTTGGGCTTTGGGCGAATTCAAAATCATAGTACTGATCTTTACATACGTTTGAAGTACTTCCACTGTAAGTATGTGACTTTTCAATCAATTGACATGGTTGCTCGGGTTCGATAGGATTGGCCTGGTGGATGTTTGGCGACCACTGGCTGTCAGGCACTATTGTTGATGTGGAATCTTCTTTATGGATTGGTGAGCAGGTATCAAATTCCCAAGAGTAAGTGGGAATCTGTTGAGTGAATTCGTCGCAATGAGATTCGGTTTCCCAGGAGTATTTTGGAACATAAAAAAAATTAGTCTCGGATGTTGTTTTTGCGTCTTCATTTGGAGAGCTAGAGGACATTTTTTTTTTTTTACTGAGAGGTGTAGAAGATATACACTCCATCAAGTGTATTTATAGTATAAGTTATATGTATACACCGTCATAATTGTGTTACAGATGTCCGACGGAATGCGGACGATTTCTGATGTCGGCAAAGATTGATTGGTCAGGTGGACCAACGGAATTCAGATAACATGATGTCGGCAAAGTTTGATTGGTCAGCTATACCGACGGATTTCCGACGCAGCTCTGTCGTCACAATTATGTTACGGATGTCTGACGGATTTCGGACGATTTCTGATGTCAGCAAAGATTGATTGGTCAGGTGGACCGACGGATTTCCGACGGAGCTAAGCCGTCATAATTATTTAACGGAATTCCGACGGATTACAGACGGTTCCCGATGTCGGCAAACTTTGAGTGGTTGATAAATCGTCTGCATTGGCTGAAGTGATTGGTGGGGTGTTATGTCGGAGTGTTATGACGGATTTCCGACGGAAATCTGACGGATATCAGTTCTATATAAGTTTGCACGTTTTGTCATTCCTTTTAATAAAATTTCAACACGCAATAATAACACAGACATATTAAATTGCGTAATGGCAAACAGAGATTTGTGGAATTACTATATGCAAAACCGAGCCCCCGGTCAAAACCCTCCACACACAACTCTTGTTCCTTCAAGCCCTCCTTACGATAACTTAAATGTTACTGATGTTGAACCGACTATTTCACTCCGTCCAACGCAACAATCCCAAAACCAAACGCCCATAATACCGGGACCTGGCCAAATTGTACGTCGAGGCCTATTTCGAAAGAGGTCTCATGATGCAAAGGTGATGCGAGGTGAAAGTTCTCAGGCACGCCCAACACAAGATTTTATTCCTGAGGTCATTAATGAGGCACCACAGGCTGACCAGGATTTTAGTAGTCCTCGGTGGACTTCTACTATCGATTACATACTCCGTGAAGGTATATATGTAGTTTTACTTTTACAATAATGATTGTACCTGACATATACTAAATCAATCATTCATACATGTAGGTTCTTATAACAATAGGAGCACACCATTCTGAACCCAGCTTGCAGAAATTCAATGTCCGCATTCACAATTTGTGAAAGTTAAAAAGGTTTACGTTTCGACCTATTTTATAAACATTTAAACATACAATTTATCTGACAAGTATATTCTATTTCATTATCAGATTGTGGCTATGGTCTCTAGTTTAACCCCCAATGACCAGGGAGATCTGCTCGTAACCTTTAAAGATCCTTCAGGGAAAATCGAAGGAACCATGCACCATAATATCTTCAAGAAGGAGGAGTACAGACTCACCACTGGTGTAGGTGCGGTGGTCATCCTAAAGAATGTTACCGTTTGCCGTTTTAACAGGAACTCAAAGTACCTTAACATCACAGAGCGGAACATTATTAAGGTACATGTATATTATACGTTTATAAATTTTTATAGGAAGGCTTAACTAATTAAATTCATTTTTGAAACAGATAATTGGTGCTAATTCGATGATTGCTGAATACCAATCACCGGAAGTATCTACCATTGATGATGAAGATGACGGAACTACAGGGTACGAATATGAAACAGTTCCAGACTCAGATGATGATGAATAAACATCTCACCCGTCCATGATTTTAATATTTTCCGACTATCAATTGTACGAGTTTATCCGGATAATATTGTTATGTGTAATATTTTACCCTCCATGATTTTATAAGTATGTACCATCGATGATTTAATATGGAATAATACGGATTTCCAACTTATTTTGTGATCAATTAATAATCCCCCTTAGGAAAAAATTGAAATGAAATAACAATACGATATTTTAACAATTTTCCAATTGTTTCCAATGAATTGAATTTCAATTCTTATAGCTAGGTGTTTATAATTTTTTTTAATTTATACAAATTTATAATATGATTAATCTTCAAAATTATGTAAATTTTTAAATTTTTACAATTCTCCATCACAGATTAATAAAAAAAACACATGAAGCTCTTACATTTAAATTGTTGAATCCTTAGTAAATTAATTAAAAAACAAATAATCCGTCAGACATCCGTCATTATTGGCTGACAGATTTCTGACAGATCTTTAATTTTTAATTATTTTATCCGGTTATAAAAAAGAAATGAAAAAAAAAGAAACCGTCAGAAATCCGTCAGCCAATAATGAGAGATTTCTGACGGATTTTTTATTTTTAATTATTTTTTTTCCATAAAGGAAAAATTAAAATACAGTAACGTGTTACGGATTTGTAACGGATCCAAAATTTAAAATTTGTTTTCCTCGCATACAGATAAACCCAATATTTGTTTAGGAAGTACGATATTATAACAATTTTGACGATTGTTTTCCAATGAATTGAATTTCACTTCTTATAAGTTGATTGTAATTTATAAGGATTTATACAAATTTATAATATGATTAATCTTCTAAATTCTTTATATTTCAAAAGTTTTTACAATTCTCCATTACAGATTAATAAAAAAAACACATGAATCTCTTACATTTAAATTGTTGAATCCTTAGTAAATTGTTAAATCCTTATTAAACAATTTAAAAAATAAAAATCCGTCAGAAACCCGTCATTGTTAGCTGACGGATTTCTGACGAAAAACCCTAATTTACTCCCGCCTAAACACTTCGGTGTCATCGAAAAAGCGGGATGGCTGACGGAATTCTGACGGATTTTAATACACCGTCATAATTCCGTCAGAATTCTGTCATAGTGTTCTTTAAAATCCACACATCGTCTTCTCCGTCCGACACAGAGAGAAAACAACCAAAAATTTTCCCAAATCTTCTCCGTCCGATTCACCGTCGATTCACCGCCGATTATCACCGCCGTTTGTCACCCAACTCACCAAATCAATGTAAGTTCTTGTTAGTTTAAAGATAGTGAACAAATCCTTTGAAATTTTTTCAATCCGTTCAAATCCATGCTTCAAATTGTGTGTTATTCAATTGGGTATGGGTAAATTTCGAAATAGAAATCTTGTTTAACATGATTTCGTAATTGATTTACGAATTAAAGAATTAGGGATTTAGAAAATCATATGAATTTAGGGATTTAAAAAAATTCATGAATTTAGTGATTTATTAAAAAATTATGAATTTTGAAATTATGATAAATTAGGGATATATGGATGTATAGATTAATTGAATTTCAATTGTAAAAAGTTGTTGTAATTTTAAAGAATTTAGTGAGATATATACATGTAAGTTGTTAAAAATTGGGAAAAAAAACTTCTTAAATTATAAATAATTTTAAAAACTTTTACAAAGATGTAACGCTTAAATTTAAAAACATATAAAAATATGTAACTTTTAAAAACATGTAACTTTTAAAAACATGTTACTTTTTAAAACATTGAAAGAACGTATAAAAACTCTGTAATTTAAACAAATAGAAAAACTTTTAAAAACCATACAAATTTGAAAATGTGTCGATGCATTCGCGGATTCAATTGTAATAAATTTTGGTAATTTTTAAGGATTTATTGAGATTTATACTATGTACGTTGTAAAAATTTGGAAAAAAAAAATTCTTAAATTTGAAATAAATTGCAAAACTTTTACAAACATGTAACGCTTAAATTTAAAAACATTTGAAAATATGTAACATTTAAAAACAAGTAACTTTTAAAAACATGTTACTTTTTAAAACAGTGAAAAAACGTATAAAAACTCTTAAATTTAAACAAATTCCAAAAACTTTTAAAAACTATACAAATTGAAAAAATTAAGGGACTCGATCAATGTTGCGAGTTGTATGCAAGAATTATTGACAATGTAAAGTAATTAGGGATTTATGAAACCAAGGTAACATGGGTAGAACTTCAGGTTTTCACGGGATTGGCTCTTCGAATGGCAACATAAACCGTCGTAATTTATGTTTTTCATGCCTTATTTCACGAAATTCCAATATCGCATATTACCAAATTACCATATATCATAAAATCCATAAATTCTAAACTCCCAAATACTAAAAATCATACTTCCCAAAAGCCCTAACTCCGTAATAAAATTTGTAAATTTGAAAACAATAATTGACTTACTAATTTTAAATATGTAAGAAAATTAAAAGGTTATGTAAAAATATTGTAAATCGTAGGGATTATGGTCTATTTCATGACGGTACCGGAGTCGGTGGTTCCAGTAGGGGAGGTGGGACTGCGAGTGAGTCGGATATCCCAACCACTCCTCTTATGGGTACATCTGCCTCTGCTGCTCGTATGGCTATGACCATCGAGGAGTTTGTGTCGCAACCTGGTCGGGATAGGTTGACACGCCTTGACCCGAAGTTACCTGGTAATGACTACTTTTGAAAATTAAAATTATTATATTAGCTTAATAAAAAAAAATTTTAAAATATGAAACTAAATACCGTGTAGGTTCCAATTTTCAGAGAACGGTATTGCGAGTTGTATCAACGAAATGATCAACACAATGATAACTAAGCCGTATCCCACATATGAGTCGATGCCGGATGCAGACCAGGACACATGGTTTCGGCAATTTGCGGTATGTGTTTAGATTTTTAATTTTAATTTAAATTTGTAGATTATATTCCAATTGTCAATAATTCGAGTATTGGTTTTTTTTGCAGCAAGAATTTACGTGGGACCCACAGCTGACAGCTATGGTCCGACGTCAATTCGACAAAAAGGCGAGGAGAAAGTACTCATCGAAGATGAACGAGTGGAAGGAAGGGTGGTTCGATAAGGGGAAGGTGCCTAAGGTAATTAAAGACAACGACACTTTATGGACTGGACTTGTTGCTCATTGGGAACAGGAGGCCACTAAAGCGACATCCGTCCAAAACTCGAGTAACCGGAAGAGCAAGCGGAATGGGAAGGGAGAGGCGACCCACAACCTCGGTGCAACGAACAAGGCGACACGTGTTCAACAACTGGTAATTCTCCTAATTTTTCTATTTTCCAAAATATTTTTAATTATCGCTAACATTTTCCGTACTTGAATATGCTAACAGTTTGAGAAGACCGGTGTGCGTCCTTCGCATGTTGATATCATTAGAGATGCCCACACCAACAGAAAGACGGGTGAAATCCAAGATGCTATTGCTCGGGAAATCGTGGAGAGCGTGGAGAAGGCCGGGCAGCAATTCCTCCTATCGCAACCGATCGTCGAAGGAACTCCGCCGCTAACCGAAGTTCCATTCGACAAGGTCAATGAGTTCACTTTCGAGGTTAATAAACGTGTCAATTTTAAACACATTTAAAATACCTTTTAATATTAATACGTTTTGAAATTGATTTTTTTTTTCTTAGGTAACCTCTAAGAGCAGAGGTCGTGTCTACGGCCTCCCCGAAGACAGTTGCTCATCTGTTTCGTCGTTTCGCTATCACGGTGGTAGCAGTTTGGTAGCACAAAACGCCGAACTGACCCAACGAGTTAGCTCTTTGGAGGAACGGTACGACAGAGAGAAGGCGGAGGCGGAGGCACGTCGGCAGAAACAGATTGAGGAGGCGGAGGACCGGCGCAAGAGGGAGATGGCGGAGGTGGAGGCACGACACCTGAGAGAGAAGGCGGAGGCGGATGAACGATACCGTGTAATGGAGGACAAGATGAACAAGTTCTTCCGTCGTCAAGGACTTTAAATTCATTTTTGTAATTTAAATTTAAATGTAAAAATTTTAATTTGTTTTGAAAACAATTTCTATTTAATTATAATTTACTTTTTATTAAAAATAAAAATAATTTACTTTTTATTAAAAATATTTTTTTTTAAATAATCCCAAATCCGTCAGAATTCCGTCAGGCAACCCTGACGGAATTCTGACGGATTTGAAATTCTGACGAGATAGAATTGACGGAACAAATCCGTCAGAAATCCGTCGGAATCAGGGGTTTTCCGACGGATTTCTGACGGATTAGTCCGTCAAAAACCGAGATGTTTTCTTGTAGTGCATATAGATTGAAAAGATTACACATGTGCTATTATCAGTGTGTAGCCAAAGTGACATGAGGGTGCGAAAACGTCTTCTTGATTGTCTCGAAGTGATGATGCTCTTGCTGTCCCGATCTATAGCTTGGAAGATGACTTGCATAACTTGCCAGTTCATATCCAACTACTCCGTTGCAAATAAGTAGTCAGTATCACAGACAAGAAACAAATTTAACCCCACGTCCTTAAATTTTCTTGAACCTATCAATTTGGTTATCAAGGGAAATATAATCGGTTCTTTTCAAAGGATTGTCTTCTTTGGGACGAAAGTGAGCATCGAACTTTATTTACAATTAACATCGAACTTAAAACTGTTAACACTAAAGAAACACATATCAAACTGGTTGAGAACAAACTATAGTTTCATAGTGACACACAAGATTTGAGAAAATAATGTCATAACGATTTAATTGGAGAAACGTTAAAAAGTCTAATAATTAAAGTCAAAGTACTTAATAATAATGAGAGTGAAATAAGCTTATTTTTCCCATAAAGTGGGAGTTCTAGGACAAAACACAAGAGGAGAGGGATCGAAACACAAGTGACATAAGCTTTTTATAAACACTCGTTTCACCACTTGTTTTCCCTTCTTAACTTTGTGAATTTGTGCATAAATCCATATACACGATTAATAAGTGTATAAATTTGTAAGTAATATACATGGACAGGATCAATAATTTGAAAAATCATATCGGAACATTTATAAAAATGTGTTATACTCCCTCCGTTTCATATTAAGTGTCTTAATTTTGATAAAATGTACTGGTTAGTATTTGGATGTATTTAACTCAAAAACACATCCAGATACATTTCAGATACATTTTATCAAAACGACACTTAATATGAAACGGAGGGAGTAGCTTCTTTTGGTCGTTAATCCACGTCCTTAAATTTTCTTGGACCTATCAATTTGGTTTCAAGGGAAATATAATCGTTTCTTTCCTAAGGATTGTCTTATTTGGGACGAAAGTGAACATGATGTGTCCATGATCTACGTACTACCCACCACCATCTCATCTACTTATCTCTGCCGTTGTTTTATATCTCTTCCTTTTTGAAATTACATCGTCAAGTCCATTAAAACATAGGGATAGACAAAGCGCTTTTTAAAACTCTAGCTTCATAGTAATAAATTAAGTATGTGTTGTTGGAGTTTTTGAACTGTTCGATCTTTTGTTCATTAGTATATATGTTGGAAATGGCTTTCGATAGCCATTAAAATAATTCTTTTGTTTTTCTTCTTTCCTACTTGATAAGATTCTTTCCTCTTGATAAGATTTGAAGAAACTAATTAAAAGACTTAAAATCATATAATTTTGTGAGTAAGAAATTAAAAGAACAAGACCTAGGAGAGGAACACAGTTGTAGTAACTTAAAGAGAAAGAAATATTTCTCAAAAAAAAAAAAAAAACTTAAAGAGAAAGAAATATACTCGATTTTGCAAAATTTAAAGTCTACTCTATATTATCTTCTTTTCTTCTTGGGTTTATTTGAGGTTTGGTATTATTGCATCAAAAGTGGTATAGAAACGAAACAGAAGATCTAAAAGAGAATTAATACAAGTCATGGCGTGATTTTAACTCGCCAAGCATGGGCATGTGCATGTGCATGGTCAATAAATTATATATACTGGAAGTCACTTCATAGCAATAAATTATGTATTGTTAGGTTTTTTGTACTATCACTATACTATAGTCATGCGTGGTATGTTAACTCACCAAGTATTGGCATGGTCAATAAATTCTAATCGCCGTCTCCGTTTAAACCAAACACATTCTATATGTTTGCATCTGTGTGAGGTTCTTATAGACAACCAAAAAGAAAAGGAAAAAACGTTTCCATTGTTCAAACTAAATATGAAGTTCTTGAGAGAAACATACGTGTGCGTTTGGTTCTTATTTTTTTCATGTGTTGGTTCTGTTATATTAAGACAACCACGCACCGATTGCCCAGAGACAATGTGTGGCAACATCAGAATCCGATACCCGTGGGGAATTTCGTTAGAATGTGCATACCAGAAGAGATTTCTCATAAGGTGTAATGTGAATCAGCAAAAGGCGTTTCTGGCAACCAACGAGCTTGAAGTAGACAGCATTTCCGATGAGGGTGAGTTGCAAGTCTTCATGAATGTGTCCCGTGTCTGCAACAACTTACACAGTGATGTAGAATTTATAAACACTGGTTTTAGCTACTCCAAAAAGAACCAGATCATTGTAGTTGGTTGTAATCTTCTTGCCCAATTGGATTTTACGAGGGAAATTGGTCAACGATGGTATAAATGCGAGACACGTTGCTCGTCGGGGCTACATGACGATGGATTATGTGCTGGCATCGGTTGCTGCATAATCCAACTTCCTAGTGGATCCAACAACTTATGGGTAACGATAATGAACGTTTCTGATCCAAGAGATGTGTGGAATTTTAATCGCTGCGTCTATGTTTTTGTCGTCAAAAGAAACTACTTCGATTTCTCTGGCCAAGAGCATCTGGAAAACTTAGGGAACATTACAAGGTTTCCAGTTCTTTTAGACTGGAGGATCAATCGAGAAAAATGCCACGAAAGATCATGCGGAGAAAACAGCATTTGCTTAAATTCGACGGCTCCTAGTGGACTAGGTTTTAATTGCAAATGTGTGGAAGGATATGAAGGGAATCCTAATCTTCCTATTGGTTGCATAGGTAATTGTATTCTGCTATATTATTTTCGCATTATCTGCTTTGAACTGATATATACTATATATTTATCCCTTTTTTGTTTTCCAGGCATAGATAAATGTAAAGCCGGGACTCATTCCTGTGGGAGGCATGAAACTTGTAAGAACGTTAGTGGATCTTTCCGGTGCAAGAAAAGAATCGACTGGAAAACGATCATTTTTGGTAAGTTCTTGTGGTGTTTAATTACTGTTATTTTTTTTTCTCTATATCGAGACTCAAAATATTAATACAGATCCTATAATATTAAATCGTAACCAATAAGCATCATCGGATTATTGCTCTTTTTGATGGGAGTCTGCTGCCTAATTGTAAGACTCAAGTTTCGGAAACAAGCCAAACCTAGAGAAAAGCGGTTTGAAGAAAACGGCGGAGTCATGTTAGTACAAAGACTCTTCGACTCGGGTGCGAATGCTTCTTCTATCAAGATCTTGAGCGAGAAAGAAATCAAGACGGCGACTAAAGGCTATCACGAGACCAGAATCCTTGGTGAGGGAGCTCAAGGAATCATATATAAAGGTGTGTTACCAGACGGCGTCGAAGTTGCGATAAAAAAAGCTCGAGTTGGGGACCTAGACCAAGTAGGCCAATTAGTCAACGAATTAGTCCTGCTCTCGCAAATTAACCATCCACACGTTGTGAGGCTTCTGGGATGCTGTCTTGAAACCCAGGTGCCTCTTTTAGTCTATGAATTCGTGTCTGGTGGAACCCTTTATGACAACTTGTTTGCTTCTTCTCTGTCTTGGTCAGACCGGTTAAGGATTGCTACAGAGATCGCTGAAACGCTCTCACACCTCCACTTCTCTGCTTCTGCCCCAATAATTCACCGTGACGTCAAGCCGGCGAACATTCTCTTGGATGATAAGTTATCTGCCAAAATATCTGACTTTGGAGCGTCGAGGCTTGTCCCTGCAAACAGAGAACAACACAAAACTCTAGTCATAGGGACTATGGGTTACTTAGATCCAGAGTATATGCGTACATGCATATTGATCGAGACAAGTGATGTCTACAGTTTTGGGGTTCTTCTCATGCAAATGGTCACTCGTGAGAAGGCTCTGTCCTTCGACCGGCCGCAAGCTCAAAGGTATTTGGTGACGTACTTAGAAACTGCTATGAATGAGAATCGATTAAGTGACGTTTTCGACCAGAGCGTTGTGAACGCAGAGACTGAAAGAGAGATTTCTGAAGTTGCTTTGCTGGCCATGAGGTGCACTAGAGTTAACGGAGAAGAGAGACCGGATATGAGAAAGATAGTGTCAGAACTTCAAGGTATAAGAACTCTAGGGCAACCTCATGGCTCGAGTGCATCTGTATCTGGTTTTGAAATTGAAGAAGTGGCTTGACATATTCCTTCTTGTTTTTTTATATTTCTTGTATCTGTTTTCCTTTTCTTTCTGTTGTTTTCTTTTCTTTTCTTCTCCTTGAACTATTATGTCGCAATTTTCTGATTTTGATTTGGAATCGGTTAGGTCTTTGAGTTCTGAGATTAGTTTAACAATTTGATTCCAATGATGTGCGTTAAGCTTTTGAAATTTGTTTGTGGACTAAAGAAGATTATGGTGTCTTTGGTTTGTGACTTATATATGAAATTTAGGAACTTGATCTAAAAAGATGGCAAATGATGCTGCGATATGTGCAGAAAGAGCTACAAATGATATGTGTGACATTTTTAACATTTTTTACTGTAGATAGATGGCATTTTTTTCATCTTTCTCAATGTAAGATTTGATCTAGAGGATCCAATCTTTTTTTTTTGGTAATGCATCAAACAAAATATTCAGAAAGATTTCTTATAATTGTTTATATTATAGAAGAAAGAAAGACAATATAGAACCAATGTTTATAAAAGAATAACTCTCTTTTATTATGCTCAGACAAATCACTCAAAAACTTAAGTTTCTCAATCTCACAAGTTATGCAATATCCTTGCATCTCCTTATATAGTAATAAATCTAAACAAGTTTCCTTTTTCTTATTAGGATAATTTCCTTTTCTTATTATGTTTAGATATTTCCTAAACACAATCTCTAGTCCTAATCTCTTTTGGAAAACTTCAAGCTTTCTTCAAGCTTATTCCAACAATCCCCCCCCCCCCCCCCTAAGCTTGAACTCCATTTTAGCCAAATCTTGAACACCCATGAGCTCTATCATTTCTTTGAATTTTCTTCTTCCCAAAGCCTTTGTAAGTATGTCTGCCTTTTGCTCGCTGGAACATGCTCTACCTCAATTCGCCCATTCTCAACACACTCTCGTATAAAATGATAGTGCCTTTGTATATGCTTACTTCTTCCATGGAAAACTGGATTCCTTGTGAGAGCAATCGCCGATTGGTTGTCGATACGGATAATGACCTTCTCTGATGCATCACCGATGATCTCAAACAACAAATCTTGCAACCAAATTGCTTGTTTTGCAGCTTCAGTTCCAGCCATAAATTCAGCCTCACAAGACGATAAAGACACAATACTTTGCTTTTGTGAACACCATGTAATTGGACTATCTCCTAGGTAAAAGATGTGACCTGAGGTACTCCTTTCATCATCCGGATCAATGTTATGGCTACTGTCACTAGAACCTATTAACTTGGGTAATTTTGACCTCCCATAAGACAAACCAAGAATAGTAGTCCCCTTCAAGTATCTTAAGCAGTGTTTCATTGCTACTCCATGTGAGTGTCTCGGACTCTGCATATATCTACTTAACATCCCCACACAATATGAGAGATCCGGTCTAGTATGTAACAAGTACCTAAGGCAACCAACATTCTTTCTATAAATTGTTGTATCAATTTCTTCTTCATTCTTGGCTTTGGATAATTTTAACTCTGTCTCCATGGGTGTATGAACAAGATTACATCCTTCCATTCCTGCCTCTTCTAAAATCTTGTTAGCATAGCATTCACAAAACGAGTTAAACTCAAGAGATACAAACTCTCCTCCTCTGTCTGTCCTGAAGGTTTGTATTTTTCCTCCTGATTCTTTCTCTATCAAGGATTTAAACTTTTGGAATTTTTGAAACACTTCTCCCTTTTCCTTCAATAAGATTGTCCACATGTAACGAACAAAAATATACCTATTTCCAGCACTTGTACTCGGTGTAATAGGGCCACATATAACTTCTTTGTTGCTCGAAACATGGTCATTTGAGGAAACATATGTCTAGCTTGCTTCCCAAGTAAGCATGAACTACATATTTCCTTTTAGAGAGTAACTTTTGGAGCTCCTATCACAACTTCTTTATCAAACATTGAAGCTAGAGTAGCAAAATTCACGTGTCCCATCCTTGTATGCCACTTACTTGACTCATTAATAGCAAAGTAGTGTTTCTCAACCCCATTCGTACCTTATACAAACGATTTTTAGATCTCTCCGTTTTGACCAGTAGATTTCCATCACGATCAAGCATCGTCAAGTAGTTTCCTTTTAGCCGTATATCACATCCAGACTCCGTAGCCTGTCCAAGACTGATGATATTGCTTGTTAAATCAGGGATGAAATAAACATCAGTCATTATCCTTGGCTACTCGTTTAGATCAACAAACTCGATTGTTCCTTTTCCTTTGATATCAATTCGTGAGTCATCACCAAATCGTACTTTTCCAGTAATAGAATGATCAAGCTTGTCAAAATATCTTCGATCTCCGGTCATATGATTACTAGCTCTGTTGTCAAGGTACCACACATTATCCTCATCCGTATTTGTCTCAAACTTACTGGGTACACAATTCTTCTCATTCAAGTAGACTACTTCATGCATCATAAGCTCGTCTACTTCCTTGGTATCCTTGTTAACATTCTCTTACGTTTTTTGTAGCTTAAGCAAACGGTCTGGGCAGTTAAAAGCAAAGTGGCCCGTTTTATCACATCGAAAACATGTGATTTGTGATATATCTCTTCCACCATAGCGACCATGTCCTCGGCCTCTAAAGAAACCTCTTCCTCCACGACCTCTTGCTCTGAAATCTTGATTATATTCCCTATTGACTTGAACCATCTGTGAATCAGTATTTGCATATATCAACTTAATTTGATCCTCATGAACTTCTTCTTCTTCGAAAATACGCTCTTCGTATGCTTTCAAACGTCCTACGATATCTTCAAAGGTCGTAGTCTTAAGATCTAGAACTTGTTCTAAAGACGCCACTATATGTATGTATTTTTTTCGAGGAAGACTCTTGAAAAACTTTTTCACCAGCTTTGATTCTTCAATGTTATCTCCTAGGGCAGCAAATTTTGATGATATCTCTGATAGTTTTCCAACAAAATCATCAATTGTCTCTGAATCCTTCGTCTTCAATCGATCAAACTCAGCCAATAGGGTTTGTAGTCTCGCCTCTCTAACCCTCTCTGCTCCCACATGTCGAGCTCGGATTGCTTCCCATACTTTCTTTGTCGTGTTGAGTTCTCCGACTTGTAGGATGAGATTATCCGGTATCGATTGAAACAACCATATTGTTCTTCTTGCCATCAATTGGATCCGTCGCTGTTTCAATAGCCTCCCAAACTTTATGAACTTTAAGTGCTATCTTCATCCCCATGGCCTACACCGTATAGTTGATTGATGTCAACATTGGGCACACGATGGAAGAAGAAGAACCTCCTCTTTCTTTGGGTTTTGCTGGTACGATAAGATCTCCCATTGTTTTTTCTATGATCTTCCAAGCTCTGATACCAAATATAGAAGCAAGAAAGACAATATAGAACCAATGTTTATAAAAGAATAACTCTCTTTTATTATGCTTAAGAAAAATCACTCAAAAACTTAAGCTTCTCAATCTCACAAGTTATGCAACATCCTTGCATCTCCTTATCTTATTATATAAAAGAGAAGCCAGTCGACGAGAACTCGACACGTAAGTGAAATTGTAACTCACGAGATGATGACATGTGTCTAAGATTGATCGGATGATGACATGTGTTTAAACTTAAATTTAATTAAAACAAATTAAAATTAAAAATGGAAAACTTCTAATAGTCTAAACTAATATCTAAAAGGAAAATTCCTAATAGTTAACAATTAACTTAAAGAAAGGAAAATTTTAACAGTTTAACCGAATTAAGGGGGAAAAATATAGTAGTCCAAGCTAATTAAGAAAATATAATATAGAAAATAGAGAAAATATAAACCGTAAAAAAATAGAGAGAATATAAATTTCAATTTAAGACAAATAAAAAAACAAATGATGATATAAAATAAATGAAAATCTTCAACTCATGACGGTATTAAGAAGATTAAAGCATGTTCATAATATGCGACTATGAATCTATGAGAATTAAAAGACCCGATAAGATTTATCAATCATGGATTTATATGTGATGTTAACAAATTATTTATAAAATATTTGTATGGGTCTTTAATGAGATTATTTATCTATAAATCTTTAGTGAATTTAATGGATTTTTCTTTTATTTAACTCTATATTATTTGAATTTTTTTTTATAATTTTATTACATATCTAATATATTAAAACGGGTAAGAATATAATTCTTTTTTTTATTAAGAATATTATTTTAATATTCCGGCTATATATTCTTTTGAATTCGCATGATATGAATTAAGATATGAGAATTAATATATAAATTGATCTTCAAGGTTTAAATTTCATGCTTAAATACTACTATTTCAAAATCTTTTTGGTAATTCAACGAGTTGCAAATTAGAATTTAAATATTTATAACAATAATTTTAAATAGTTTACCCGCGTATTCACGCGACATGTGTCTAAGATTGATCGGTGATGACATTTGTTAAAACTTAAATTAATTAAAATAAATTAAAATTAAAAATAGAAAATTTCTAATAGCCTAAATTAATAGAAAAGAGAAAAGCTTCTAATAGTTAACAATTAAGAGAAAAAGAAGAATAGTTTTAATATTTTAAACTAATTAATAGGGAAAAATCGTAGTCCAAACTAATTATAAAAAATTAACATAGAAAATAGAAAAAATATAAACCGTAAAAGAAAATGGAGAGAATATAAATTAAATTAAAACAAATAGAAAAAAACAAATGATGACATAAAGAGGATATATAAATTTAAAATTTTGAGATATGCATAACCATACAAGAGAAAAATAAATAAATAAATATATATATATATATATATAAAGTTTAAACTAATTAGAGAAAAAAAAAATGCAGTAGTCCAAACTAATTATAAACAAATACACATAGAAAATAGAAAGAATATAAATCGTAAAACAATAGAGAGAATATCAACTATATAAAACAAAAAGTAGACAGAATATAAATTTCAATTAAGAGAAAAGAAAAAGTGAATGATAAAACAAAAGTGGTTGTATAAATTGAAAAAATAAAAAAGATAAAGAAAATATATGGAAATCTCAATCTAAAATTTTAAGATATGGATAACCAAGTTAAAGAAAAAAGAAACAAACTTAAATTTATAAGAGTATTCATAAAACAAAGAAAAAATAATAATATGACAGGATTAGAAAAATTCAAGCATGTTTAAAGTTTGCGATAATGAATATCTATGAAAATAAATAAAAACCGATGAGATTTACCAATTATGAATTTATATGTGATGTCAACAAAAAAATTTATAAAATATTTTTCTACGGGGATTTAATGAGATTATTTATCTACAGATCTTTAGTGAATTAAATTAATTTTCTTTTTTTAACTCTGTATTTTTCAATTTTTTTTATAATTTTATTACATATCTAATATATTCATAATGGGTATGAATATAATTCATTTCTTTGTTATTAAAATATGATTTGAATGTTTTGGATATATATATATATATTTGTTTTTTTTTTTTTTTTTGAATCCGCATGATATGAATTAAGGCATGAGAATTAATATATAAACTGATCTTCAAAATTTAAAATCCACGTTTAAATAGTATTTCAATTTTTTTTGGTAATTTAACGGGTTGCTAATTAGAATTTAAATATTTATATCAGTAATAAAATATTTTACTACACTGTTACCCGCGTAAATTACGCGGGTCCTAATCTAGTATAGTAATAAACCTAAACAAGTTTCCTTTTTCTTATTAGGACAATTTCCTTTTCTTATTATGTTTAGATATTTCCTAAACACAATCTCTAGTCCTAATCCCTTTTGGAAAACTTCAACCTTTCTTCAAGCTTATTCCAACATATATATCCTGTAAAAATCCAAAAAACTTCATGTTTCTACAGAATTATTGAATCATGATCAAATTTAGTAAATAACCCAAAGCGGGTTTCCAACCAACATAACCAAAGCCACATAAACAACCTGTTTTTGAACCGGCAATACAATTTTTTTCATTTAGTTTCCGGTTAGAGAATGAGTTCAAACCGGATTAACACATACACAGCACAATAAAACCGATACCCGGTTTGTTGTTTATCGGTTTGTAGGCCAAATTAGTCGCACATAACCGAATCACATGAACCGGGAAAATATCAAACCGAGTCTCGATAACATGATTGGGTTTTGATAACCGAGTGTTAATTTCTGAGACATTATCTAAGACGAGAGATGGTAATCTGTTGATAAGAAAGACAGCTGCTAGAATGCAATCACCCTAATAATCTAAAAGAATGTTAAAGAAGAATCGAAGTGTAATTCCTCTAGATCGAGAACGAATTAGCTCAATGAAGATTTACAACTGGTGAATCCAGTGAAGAAGATGAACAATAGTTTGTTACAACGGAAAAAATCAATGAATCAATCTAATCTGAGCTAACAATGCTCGTAATCGTATATATGTTATTCTTCTTTCATATAGTCTTTTAGTTCTTTATCACTTCCCACTTCTGACCCGTAACTTCTCATTCTTCACAAATCAACCCCACAACTTCTCAGCGTTCACATTTCAACCCCAATTCCCATTTACTGTAACAAAGAACATGAAAATCAAATAACAATGATCTAATAACATTTAAAATATTTTAAATGTTGGTGTTTTCTTTCAACAACAGATTTTTATTCAGGGTTCTATGACAAGAATGATAAGCCAAAATTCCTTTAGATAAGTAATAAGCAATAAATTTTAATCTAAAAGCATAATCTAATCTAATTGCTTTAACTTTAGTGGCAAATCTCTCCATAGAATGACAACTCAGCACCACAAAATCCTCTACACTTGCCACATGGGACTAGAATAAACCTGACCATTCTGATTTTTAGTTGGGTTTTTGTGACTGTTGGGCCAAACACAAAAACCATCCAGTATTTTCTTTCTCCGATGCTATCGTTTGCGCTTCTTCATACACTCTTCTTCTTCCTTCCATTAAACACTTTCCGTTTTGTTTTTTGTTGCTAACGGATTAAACACCTAATCAAAGTAGAATTAAAATTCTTATCTCATTTATCCGACTTCCAAGCATCAAAATCTCCTTCAACTCTTGCTTATGTACATCTCTTCTCTTCTGATGATATTTGCTTTTGTTTCGATTGTTTTGACTTGGTTCTCACCACTTTCGGCATGATTCTAATCGTACCATACAGTAAGTACAGGTGCAAAATTGATACTCACTCGCCTTTGTTCAATGTAAGTCATAATATTGCTTGGTTGTCCTCACTTGTATGCAGATCGTGCGCTGGCACATCAACGTCAGAAGGAGACGCTTATAAGTTTTGCTTCCAAAAAAGAAGAAAAAGTTTAACTACCATTAGGTTACAAAGACTTGCAAGCTTTTCAGTATTTCAAAGGAGTCAATCCTTCTCTATGCAGTTGCTTTCAAACTTAAACAATAGAAAGGAAGTGGAAGGCGAATTCGAGAAGTTAATGGCCCTTACCAAACTCTTCCATGCCATTGTTCACCGGTTCTCTTTAGTGAATCGTTGATACAAACCTTAACACATTTTTTGCTTATTATGTTATTCTAATTTCCTTGTCATCTTTTGATGTCAGTTCAGACTAATGAACCATGGTGTTGTATTCATACTTATCAGCACAACGACAATGATGAGAATTGGGAAGCTACACTTGAACGTATTCCTACCGTATGTATGCTTGTGGTTTAGTATATATCGCTGCAATTTCTTTATCTTCATGTCCACTAGAAATCCTACATTTCGTACAGTGTATATTGCATTTGTCTCTCAACAAAAAATAGACACCGCTTCTGAGATAAACTCAAAATTTCTTATTACCATATAAAAGATCTCCAGTCGTCGCCTAGACGAAACTCACTTTTGTGTGGTGCTGCCAAGGTATGTTCCCAACTATCAAGATGTCCCAATAAAACTCATGCTCTCTTTGTTCTTATGCATATTACCATTTTTTGGTGTCTTACGCATACGTGTCTCATTACAATTTATGATCAAAGCTTGATTAGACATTCTTCTAAAGATTGGTTTGAAGTTTTTATTACTGTACAAAATAGTCATGAAGCAACTGACAAGTTCTACAAAGTATGGTCATCACCTCCTACATTTTATGCTTTAGTAAAAAGTTAACAGAGAAGGAAAAATTTGCAGGCTAGAGCAACGAAGCTAGAAAGGGAAAAAAAAGTTGGAGAACTCACACCAAAAATGAAAGCCAAATTCAAAAATTAATGAAAAATAGAAGATGCTATTTTTGGCATGTGTGGTCTCCAAACAAAATATCAAAGGGCAGCAAAAATACCATCAGGTGAAATCAATGATATATAATTCACTTTAAAGATCACACAATACAGAATCCCAAATGGCATGTGTGGTCATGAGACAAAGACGACATTGAAAGACATGTTGAAAAGAAGGTGAGAAAAATATTAGATTGTGACAAGAAAGGTGCAGAGCAATAAATGATTCACATATTGAGAATGGTTGAAAGGAAACCATGACTAATAATGTTTTTGTACTACGCAAGGTATTCTTCGGATTGTGAATTCTTTTTTGACAATATTATTTGAAATTGGTTAAAGCATCGTTTAACAATATTCATTTTTAAAAGAACATGTTACCAACTACTACTACCTAGCGATAGTGCACCACATAAGTGACAATTTCTTCACATGTAATTGGTATCAATATGTGTAAACAATAAATGTATATACATTTGTATATCTGAAACTTAGAGGCTAAATATTAATCGTAGAATATGAGTATAGGTGACTATTGTCCAACTATAAGATCATTGGCATCCAATCAAAAAGAATTAAGGATCATGTAAACACATTTCATCGCTAAATTTGAAAGGACTACTAATTGCTAATTCAATTATTATTCACTTTGAAGATACAAAATAAATATCTATGTGAGAAATATTGCACTGATACCTAATTTTCATATTGGTACCTAATTTTCATATTGGTCATGCCCACGAAAATATAATCATCATAGAATATGATCGTCTCTTTTGTTAGAGTTTTACAACACCTTTCCTCATTTTGATAAGCGTTAAATATTAGCATGTTTTACCATTAAAAATCATATTCTTTTTGAACAAAAATGAGGAAAAGTTCATGTTCGTGGTGATAGATATTTCATGGTAAAATGAAACCAAATACAAAAACAAGATGGTGTAAAAAAAAAAATACTAATCCGCGCGTATGCCACTAAACCCGTGTGTTTCTTTGTTGAATTTTCTAAAGTTTTTTACTGCTCATACAAATCAGATTAGTTCATGATTCAAGATTATCAAATCGTCTTTCACATTGATCCAATTGGTAACAAAAATTAATCGAGGATTTAGCTTTGAATCTTTTGACTCACAAATGTTCCAAATGGAACCCATGAAGTTTGGTTTTGTTATTACCAGGCTAGAATTGGTGACCAAAATAGATTTAAAGAGGTAAAGGAACAAGGCCTAGACATATAACAAATCAAGAACAAGATGGATCTTAACAAAGTCAGTATTACCGAAAAACAAATTTCATATCATCTTGTAAGATTCATGGAGTGATATATAAAACAATGGATTCATGGAGTGATATATAAAACAATGGATCATGTGGACTGTGGAAGAGAGAAGAATGTAGGGTTAGAGTGTGGCCATTTAAAGTTGACATCATCAAACTGTCCAAGTACGAGCCACCTCCTCATATACGCATATGTTTTCTTTCGGTTTTGAAATGTTGAATGTTTCTGTTTACATAAAACCCAGCTTTAGTCGAGTCATTCCGAAAAAGACAGTAAATGGAAAGAAATAGACGTTTCTTATTGTTTTCCCCCATAGAAATGTTTGTTCTTGCTCTTGGATGCTTCAGTATATATATATCAGTAGTTTTAGAATATGTTGCTCTTTAGAAATAATTTTCTGAAGCTATCGACTGATTTTTAGCATATCAAACTAAGCCATGGAATTTGGATATATTGCATTACCTCATGCCGTATGTTATAGGTTCAATTGTTTGATTGCTTTGGGAAAAATATATGCTGCTCTTGAAAGGCTGAAACAAACAAAAGGAGAATCCCATCAAAACTTTGAAGCGGTTTGAGCTTAGACGAATGTCATCAATTATAGGTATTTTTATTATCACAAGACATAGTTTCTATGTTGCAGAAATTGCATGGACATCGTCTTTAATGATTTGTTTTGTATGATTGGATTTGGCCTTTTAATTTTTAGATTTTTAAGTGGGTTTAAATTTTTTATGGTGGCAATGGCACTACAAGAAAATATCCGACATTCCGACGGCCTAAACCGTCGGAAAATGGTCTTTGTTTTGTATGATTGGATTTGGCCTTTTAATTTTTAGATTTTTAAGTGGGTTTAAATTTTTTATGGTGGCAATGGCACTACAAGAAAATATCCGACATTCCGACGGCCTAAACCGTCGGAAATGACCATTTTCCGACGGAATTAGTCCGTCGTTTCTATCTCGTTGGAAATTAAAATCCATCGGCAATCCGTCGACCAACTGCGACGGATCTCAGATGGAAAACGGATTTCCGGATTCCGTCGACATTTGGTCGGTAAATCGTCGGAAAAACAAATTCCGACGGATTCGTACATCAGGCAGTTTCCGACGGATCGTGAATTCCGACGGAATTCCGGCGGTCAAAGACACCGACGGAATTCCGACGGAATTCGTTATTTTAAAAAAAAAATAATAATAATTAAATAATTAAAAATATAATAAAACATTAAAAAATAAATTAAAATTTTAAAATAAAAAACTGAATATATTAAAATTGTTTTAAAAGTATTCTAAAGTTTTACATTAAATTTAAAAACGTAAAAAGGCCTATTCGGGTACTGAAGAAGTCGTTCATCTTCTGTTCCAACGCTCGAAATCGTTCGTCCGCCTCCGCCTTATCTTTCTCTCTCGCTTCCTCCACTGCCCTAAGCCGCTGGGTCAACTCTCGGTTTACCGCCACCAAACGGCTACCACCGCCATATCGAACCGACGACACAGACGAGCAACTATCTTCAGGGAGGCCGAATACACGGCCTCTGGTCATCGGAGTCACCTAGGAAAGAAAAAAAATAAATCTTATAACTTAGTTATATTAAAAGTTATTTTGAAATTTGTTTAAAAGTGACACGGTTACTAACCTCGTATGTAAACTCGTTGATCTTCTCGACTGGAACTTCGGTGGGCGCCGGAGTTCCTTCCTCGATCGGTTGCGATTGGAGGTACTGCTCCTGCCGCCTCTCCACGCTTTCCACGATTTCACGAGCAATCGGATCTTGAATTTCACCGGTCTTCTTGTTGGTGTGCGTAGCTTTGATCAAATCAAGATGCGAAGGAAACACACCGGTCTCCTGAAACTGTTAACATACATTAGCGAATTATAAAAAGTATGAAATATTTAAAATTTTACCAACTTACCATTTTATCAGCAACTGACGCCTTGCTCGTTGCTTCGAGGTTGTGGGTCGCCTTTCCCTTCCCCTTCCGGTCGCTATTGCTGTTAGATGAGTTTTTCTCCGAGGCCGCCCGAGTTTCCTCACGTTGCCAATGTGCAAGAAGTCCAACCCATAATGTTTCTTTTTGTTTCAAAACCCGAGGCACCTTCCCGTCTTTGTACCACGCGTCCTTCCACTCATTCATCTTCAACGAGTACTTCCTCCCACCCTTTTCGTCTAATTTCTTACGGACCAACGAAGTGAGCGCTGGGTCCCAAGTAAACTCTTACTGCAAAAAAACAACATTCACGCATTAGTAATTAAAATGTGAGTCATATAAGAAATATATTTTAAAATTAGAAAATTAAATCATACCGCAAATTGTCGGAACCAAGTGTCCCGGTCCTCCACTAGCATATCACTGTATGTGGGATACGGTTTAGTTACCAAGCAATTCATCATTGCATTGATAGAACTCGTAATCCCGTTTCCCGAGTATTGGAACCTATTATAATATTTAGTTAAATATTAAAATAAATTAATTTAGTCCATTACATATTTAAATAAGACATACCAGGTCGTGTTAGGTGGAACGTCTGGATCTAAACGAGTCAACCTATCACGTCCGGGTTGCGACACAAACTCCTCGATGCTCATGACCGTGGGAGCTGAGGCGTTGTACCCGTGGGCTGAGACATGCGTGGGGTCTCTAATCCGACATTACTGTCGGGAATCTGCGTCAGACTCGCACTCCGACCTCCCGTACTGGAAGTCCTAGAGTGATGATATCGCCGATAGTCTCTACGATTTCCAAAATTCTAAGATTTTGAGATTTCGGGATTTATGGAATTTAAAATTTATAGGAATTTGGGATTTTGAGATTTTGGGATTTAGTTATTTAGAAATTTAGGATTTTGGATTTAAGGATATTGGGAATTTGGGTTTTTTGGAATTTTGAGATTTAAGGAATTTAGTTTTTGGACATTTTGTTATTTAGGAACATAGCGATTGATGGGAATTTCAGGTTTTTGTAATAAATGAATTTATAGAATTTGAGATTATGTAGTTTTGTGATATATGGACTTAGGGATTTAGGGAAATTGTAATTTTCAAATTTAAGTAATCAGAGCTTCTTTGTATATTCTATATTCAGAAACCGAAGTTCATGGATTTAGGTTTTGTTGGGAAATTGACATTTATAATTTGGACAATTTTATTACTCTAAATAAATTTTTAAATTTGAAAGATTTAAAGGTTTAAATTGTTAAATTTTGAAATTTTAAGAATTTAAAGATTTAAATTGTTAAAGTTATTTATTTTTCAATTTTTTGAGGATTTAAAGTTTTAAATTTTATTATTTTTAAATAGTTATTAAATTTTAAAGGTTTACATTGTTTTATTAATGTTATAAAATTTTAAAATTTTAAGGATTTTAAATGTTTTTCTTAAAATATTCTATATAAGATATTGATAAATTTAAAATTTTACATATTAATCATACATTTAATTTTAAAAAATCCCTAAAAATCACAAAAACATATGAAAATTATCTTAAACTCCCCAAAATTCCAAAAATTATAAAATTATCTACAACCCTAATTTCATAAATTTCTAACATCCTCATAAACGCTAAACTTTTTAATTCCTAAATTTGTTAATTCCAAATTCACAAAAATTCTCATAAGCAATAAGGAAACCATGTTCAACAATCTCCAAATTCAACAACAATTTAACAAAAACTCTATTCAATTAGGAAAAACTTACATAGGGTTTTGATTTGGTGAAAGATTGTGAGGATTCACCACCAAACGTGGGCAAATCGGCGATTCCGTGGGCAAATTGGCGGTTGAACGGCGAGAGAATCGGAGGAAATGAGAGAAAAAAAAAATTTCACGAATGAATTCGGGGAAGACGAAGTGTGGGTATTTAATAGAGTGGTCGACGGAATTCCGACGGACTACTAAAACTCCGACGGAAATTCCGACGGATTTCCCGCTTTGGCGATGATAACGAAGTCTTATGGCGGGAAGGCAAAATAGGGTTTCCGTCGGAAATAAAGACGGAATTCCGACGGATATTATTTTAAATAGCAATTTCCGACTAAACAATTTGTTTATTCCATTATTTTTTTTAATAAAAACAACATCCGTCGGAAATTAAGACGGAATTCCGACGGAAATTTATTTTTATTATATATATTTAATTTTTCCGGCGGTAATAAATAATAGAAATAAAATTCCGTCGACAATGTGAACGAGTTAGACATTTATTCAAATGAAGATAACAGGGATAGAACTTGTCAGCTTCACGGGCTTGGCTCTTCGATTGGCATAACGATTGAAGGAAATTTTGATTTGTTGACTTTTAACTATATAGAAAAAAATCCACAAATCAAAATTGGCTTTAATCGTCCTGCCAATCGAATTGCCAAACCCGTGAATCCCACATGTTCTATCTATGTTGCCTTGGTTTTCATAAATCTTACATTATACATACAATAGGAATTTAAATACCAAAATAGTAAATATTACACATAACAACATTATACGGATAAACTCGTACAATAGATACAAGGAAAATTATTTAACACAAAACCAACATAAAGACGTTATCATAACATTATTCTTAACCATGGACGAGTTAGATATTTATTCTTCATCGGACTCTGGAACTGTTTCATATTCGTACCCAGTAGTTCCTTCATCTTCCTCCTCGATGGTGCATACTTCCGTTGGGTGGTATTCAGCAATCATCGAATTACCACCGATTATCTGTTTGAAAACAGAATTTAGTTAACCATTTCCAAAAAAAATTATAAACGTCTGATGTATCTACCTTAACAATGTTCCGCTCTGTCATGTTTAGGTACTTTGGGTTCCTATCAAAACGGCAAACGGTAACTTTCTTCAGGATGACCACCGCACCTACACCAGTCGTGAGTCTGTGCTCGTCATTCTTGAAGATGTTATGGTGCATGGTTCCCTCGATTTTTTCCGACGGATCTTTTAAGGTTACAAGCAGATCACCCTGGTCATTGGGGGTCAAACTAGAGAGCATAGCCACAATCTGATAATGAAATATAATATACTTGTCAGATAAATTGTATGTGTAAATGTTAATAAAATAGGTCGAAAACGTAAACCTTTTTGACTTTCACAAATTGTGAATGCGGGGATTGAATTTCTGCAACCTGGATCCAGAATGGTGTACTCCTACTGTTATAAGAACCTACATGTATGAATGGTAGATTTTGTAGTTTTCAGGTACAATCATTATATAACAATATTTTGTAAAAGTAACAACGGTAATTATATATATATATATATATACCTTCACGGATTATGTAATCGATAGTAGAAGTCCACCGAGGACTACTAAAATCCTGGTCGGCTTGCGGTGCCTCGTTAATGACCTCATAAATAAAATCTTGTGTTGGGCGATTTTGAGAACTTTCACCTCGCACCACCCTTGCATCATGAGCCCTCTTGCGAAAAATTCTTCGCCTTTCGACTTGGCCAGGTCCCGATATTTCGGGTGTTTGGTTCAGGGATCGTTGAGTTGGGTGGAGTGAAATTGTCGGTTGAGCATCTATGACATTTAAGTTATCGTAAGGAGGGCTTGAAGGAACAAGAGTTGTATTTGGAGGGTTTTGACCAGGGGCTCGGTTTTGCATATAGTAATTCCATAGATCTTTGTTTGCCATTACACAATTGAATTTTTCTGTGTTATGATTTTGTGTTGAAATTTTTTTATGAAGGAATGAGAAAATATGAAAACTTATGTAGAACGGATATCCGTCGGAAAACCGTCAAACCACTTCGAGATAACACCCCACCAATCCCATCGGCCACTACACTTGATCTATTAACCACTCAAACTTTGCCGACATAGCTCCGTCGGAAATCCGCCAGTATAGCTGACCAATCAAACTTTGCCGACATCGTGTAGTCTGAATTCCATCGGTGTTCCGTCGGTAATACGGACGGAATACCGACGGTTTTTACATATAACTTCTACTATAAATACACCTGATGGAGTGTATATTTTCTACACCTCTCAATAACACAAAAATGTCAATTGATGGAAAAGTCAGATACTTACGGTGCAAGTGGTTCAAACGTATGTAAGGATTAGTACTATGGTTATGAATTCGCCCAAAGCCCAAAAAAGCCAAACTTAAATTTAGATGTTGATGCAATCAAAAGTGAATTGTGCGACGGATTTATAGATTCTCCACAAAAGGATCATTACTATGATTTCGAATTCGCCCAAAGCCCAGACAAGCCAAACATAAATGTAGATGTTGATGCAATCAAAAGCGAATTGTGCGACAGATTTGTAGATTCTCCACAAAAGAAAAAAAAAGGAAAGAACATCACTAAATGGTTCTAACAAATGGTAAGTTCGGAGTGGATACCGACATATGCTTGTAAAATGAGGAGTTTATTATGTACTTGTACCATAACCGTTGTGTGTTAAAAATTTCCAAGTCTCTAATGTACCTGTTTAAGAATGTGTTTTAAATTTTATGTTTCATTAAATGTAATGTTTTATTGGAGTTGCAATACCAATATTTATCGTTAATTAGTCATCGAACATGACTATATATATAGTATTAAATAATATGATATACAAGATTTGTCAACAGATGAAATGATTAAGCTTCCTTTATTTTTTTTTTATTTGTCTCTTGTAATACTCAGATTGTCTTCCACAATCGGTTTTGTTAATGAAATGAAAAATATTATATGGAACACACAAATGTGAGAGAACAACATGAATAAGCAAATATTTATTCACAAATTATTATTCTGAATCTCCGGACAAACCTTCACTAGGGATGGAGTCTGAATCGTCATCAAATTCTCCACGTGTTTCCTCTTCATCCGAATGCACTAGATCATCCCCGATATGTGTGACATCAACGACAAGGTCAATGTTATCCATCTCCTCAAGAGGTGACATTTGTACACTTCTCGATGGTTGTAGAGCATCATGTTCTGGAACTCCATAGATTTTTCCTCTCGGGTTTATTGGAGTTACTGTGATCCACGGATCTGTACGGTAGGCAACTCGAGGATATGGAATGTAGCAAACCTATTAATAATTAGTGGTTATTGTTAATATACATGAACAAAAAACCTTAGCTATGAGTACGTAGGTAAACATATTAGTGTATTGATACCTGGTCTGCTTGAGACGCAAGGATAAATGGATCGTAATACTGTAGTTTCCGGCTTGAATTTATCGAAATAACACCAAGAGGGTCAACTCAAATCTCGACCATTGGATGGGTCATACCAATCGCACATAAACACAATGCACCGCAAGTCCAACATTCCTGAATAGTGGATTTCCAAGATTTCTTTTAAAATCCCATAGTACATGGTATCACCGGATTGCGCCGAAATACCATAGTCCGAAGTTGATCTTTCACGTCCTTCCTCACAGATCCTGAACGAATATCCCCTAGTGCAAAACTTGGGATATGAAGTCGCGGTGCTGCGTAAACCATGAACAAACTCCACTAACCATGTTGGGATATCTGATTGACCACTTGCTATACTTTCGAAAACCTAAAAATGATATAAGTAACATATGAACGTGAAAACACAGAAAAGTAAGAGTAAGTATGCAAATGTGTGACCTCTTGTGGTGATAGTTTGCATTTCTTTCCTTTTCCAATTGCTCGACTAACTTGGGCAAACAACTCAGGAACAACCACGGCATAGACTGCTTTCTCACCTCTACCATCATGTCGGGCAGGACATCTCGCCTTAGTACAAACTGCCGATGGAAAGTAATATTCGGCAAAGTGTGAGACTTCATCGTTCAGGCTTTGTGCGACAATAGATCCCTCAACCTTGCTCAAATTTTTAACCTTTTTCTTCAGGTGGAACATGTAACGCTCGAACGGATACATCCATCGGTATTGAACAGGGCCTCCTAAGGCTGCTTCTCGTGGGAGGTGAATAGGAAGATGTTCCATAACGTCAAAAAAAGACGGTGGAAATATCTTCTCAAGATTACAAAGGAGAGTCGGGATATTGGCCTCCAAGTTACGTATCCCGTGGACGGTAAGCGTTCTTAAACATAAATCTCGGAAGAATGCACCAACTCCTATAAAAGAAAATTAAACAAGTTAGCTAGTACATATATAGTAATATTATGGTAGTAAGAAACTAATGGGAGTAAGAAATATACCTCCAATTGCTTGGTGGATTAGTTCTGGAAGAAGATATGCAAATACAAATGGAAGAAGACACTGTATCACGACATGACAATCATGACTCTTCATTCCTATAAACTTCCCTTTCGTCGAATCCACGCAATTACGTAGATTAGATGCGTAGCCGTCTGAAAACTTTACAAATTTTTTGAACCATTCAAAAAATACTTCTTTCTGCCCAGCGTCTAACCGGTACGCAGGCATCAGTAATCTACCGTTAAAAACATGAAGAAATTCCCTTGAATAAACCAATGGCAAGTCTAATCTAGACTTCCAGTTGTCTTTTGTCTTCCCTGGAACGTTTAAGATGGTATTCATGATGTTGTCAAAGAAATTATTTTCAACATGCATGACATCTAGATTATGGTACAGTAGATGGTCTTTCCAGTAAGCCAAATCCCAAAAAATACTCTTTTTGTGCCAATTGTGATATTCCCCACAACCGTTGATATATCATGGTTTTTACCCATTTAAAGCCATGATATAAGTATGTTTTTGGAGTCTTTTGGGTGTTTTCTGTGTCTTTTAGAGTCTTTGCAGGTAAATATGGAATTGGAGCTAAAGGGAAGATTTTGGAACATTTTGGAACATCAAGAAAGAAAATGCTAAAGGATCAAGGCTATGTCGATCGACGGAGCAAGATGAGCGTCGATCGACACGTGTTTGGCGTTTCAAGAAGATTTGGACAGAAGGTCTAATGTCGATCGACATGCACCTCTGTCGATCAACACGTGTTTTTAATGAAGACAGATCTTTCACGGGCCCAAGTTTCCACACGTTTCTCCTAAAGCCTAATCCGATTTTTACCTCTTGTATATATAGTTTTGCCTAGGTTTTTATGAAAGGGGAGTTCTATTCTATTGAGACTTAGCAAGAGAGAGATTGAGAGCTTTTAGGGAGACAAGTCAGACTCTTTTCAGAGATTTCATCTTCGAACCCTTTTGTATCTCTATCTTTATCTTTTAAATGCAGTATTATTCAGTTATTATGCTTGTTTCAATCGTCATGTCTGAGTAATCCATTAGTTAGGTTTAGGGTTTTCAAAGGCTGATGATAAATTGTTAGAACTTTATTACTGTTGGGATCAATCTAATCTGAGTTCTTCACCTTGATAGTTTTAATTCTATTTTAGGATTAATCACCCTGAATTAGATATGATAGGTTGATGGATAGATGCGATAGCATTATTTGTTAGCTGGAACAATATCATAGGTGAGCAGAATTACCTGGATGCAAAGGAATTTGGTTTAGGAATTCTGTGAACAATCAAACTAGAACTTAATGCTTGTTTAGATTCAATAGATTTGCAAAGGAATTTGGAATCTAGGGATCTAGGGATAGATAGTTTCTGCAACGGAAGTTGATTAGCTTTACATTCGTGTTTGAGTTCAAGAACAGCTCTTAATAAATATCCCGACAGTAATTTAGTGCTTAATTTAGAGTCATGCCTGCGAAATATCCGATGCCTAATGTTTCGTTTCATTGAATTAAACAACAACAACCACCGTTTGCTTTCTTTTACTTACTTGCATTTACATTATACATTATTTACTTAGCATAATTCAAATTTGGAATTTCATTATGTGAATCTTTTCCCTGTGGATTCGATCCCTAAGTACTACTACGATCTCTTAATTTGAGAGAGTAGCTCAGGGTAAATTTGAGCATATCAACCGTCGACGGGGTAATGGCCATTACCCCCACATTCAGGAGTTCGCTCTGCACCAAAATCACGTAACTGTTCCAATATGCTGCGACCATCTATCTCAAGAGGTGGACCATGTAACACTTGTACATTCTTCCTGAAATGTCTTCTAGACCGACGATAAAGATGATTTGCCGGTAAAAAACACCTATGGTAATCAAACCATGAAGTCTTCCTTCCGTGCTGCAATTGGAGTGCTGAAGTATTGTCTTGGCAATAAGGACATGCCAATTTTCCATGCATTGTCCATCCAGATAACATACCGTAAGCCGGAAAATTGCTTATGGTCCACATTAGAACCGCACGCATGTTGAAATTCTGCTGGATTGAAACATCAAATGCCTGGACACCATGCTCCCACAACATCTGCAACTCATAGATCAATGGTTGGATGAATATATCGAGTGACCGTCTTGGATGATCTGGCCCGGGAACTAGAATTGAGAGAAACAGGAACTCTCGCTGCATGCACATAGAAGGAGGCAAATTGTAAGGTGTTACGATGACCGGCCACAATGAATATTTTCTTCCATGCTTTCCAAATGGGTTGAAACCATCGGTGGATAAGCCAAGGTATACATTCCGTCGTTCATATGCAAAATCTGGATATACGGATTGGAAGTGTTTTCACGCTTCCGAGTCTGAAGGATGCGTGATATCTCCATCTTGACTATGCTCTGCATGCCATCTCATAGCCTTAGCTGTGCGGTCTGATTCGTACAACCTCTTCAACCTCTCCGTTAAGGGTAAATACCACATCCGTTTGAATGGAATCTTCACACTGCCACTTGTGTCCTGGAACCGTGGTTTGTGGCAAAATTTACATTTATTTCGGTTCTCGTCTTCTCTCCAGTATATCATACAGTTGTCCATGCACACATCTATAACCTGGTAGGGCAAACCAAGACCGGCAACAAGTTTTTGGACCTCGTAGTATGATCCGGGGGCCAGATTATCTTCAGGCAAAATATCTTTCACGAACTCGGTGAATGCATCAACACATTCTTCGGACAAATTATAATCAGTCTTCAGGTTCATCATCCTACTAGCAGAAGATAGCGGTGAATGACCTTCCCTACAACCGCTGTATAGTGGTTGCTTTGATGCGTCTAACATATGGAAAAACCTTCGAGATTCTAAATTAGGTTCTTCAACCCTATCACCCTCATACCCACCCGACTGGAAATTCTCTCTAAACGCATCGTTAACCATCGCAACCTTACTTACCCCAACATCTACTTCTGGTGTAGGTTCCCCTACGCTATCCGGAAAATAAGGTTCATTGGTACTAGTACTACCATATTCATAATTGCTTTCTCCATGTAAAAACCAAACCTTATATCCCGGCCTAAAACCATATCTAGATAAGTGAGTCCAAACATTATGAACCGCAACACTAATTCTATTACAGCAATTAGAACAAGGACATTTGATATCCTGACCTTTTTTGGCTGCATCGACATTACTGGGTAAATTCATGAACTCGCATATACCTTAAGCGTACTCGTCCCTTAATAAGTCCGACCCCACATCCATCATTGGCTCGTCCATCCATGCCCAAAAATATGAACTCATCTTTATAATTTTTTTGTTTCTCGATATTTTGTTATGATGGAATGAAGAATTCTGCAAACTTATGTAGAACGGATTTCCGTCGGAAATTCGTCGGAACTCCGTCAATACCTCCGACATAACACTCCACCAATCACATCGGTCACGATATATCAACTACTCAAACTTTGCCGACATCGATAACCGTCGGAATATACCGACAGCTAGTATCCGTCGATCTTCCGTCGGTGGTTTCCTACGCCATTCCGACGGAATGCCGACCGTATGGATTGCCGTCGGAATTCCGTCAATTTATTCCGACGGAAAAAAAATTCCGTCGGAAAATCGCATGTTTTCTTGTAGTGTGGTAACACAGTTTTGGTTTTTATTGTATCAAAACTATTTTTATAAATGGTTCATATGAAGATAGAATTCATATTCTAATTTTCTTTGGCTTTATATTTGTTTCTTTATGTATCCATATTTGATATGGAATTTTCCTCTTAGTCTCAAATCTACTATTCACCAAGAAGAGTCCCCAATGGAGATGTTCTTATATCATACTTTTAATAAAAATATATTTTGGTGATTATAAATTAATGTGACTAGACATATTGTTTTTTGTTTTAATTGTCTCAAACTCACACAAAAAGCTAAACTTTAATATATTTCATGTACCATATTTTACCAATATTTTAGTGGTAGGCGTTATTTCCATAATTTTAGTGTTTTGGATGAATTTGATCCTACAATATTTTTAGGTGTCGAGTCTCATAATCTGAGTGCTCATGTCTTTTATTTACATTTCTTAGTTTTTACTCTTTAGGCGGAACCATCTTTTGGATAAAGTTAAGCAAAATAACTCAAACTAACATGGCTTTACAAAGTACTTTTGATAAACTAATATTTTTAGATATGATTAAATCGGGTTTTCCGTCATAACAAATCTTATAATATTGTTAACATGATTTGTTATCAAGTTATTGAAAGATAAACGATTATTTAGTACCAACATCAACTTTGTAATCAAATATGGACACAAGTTATAAAACATTTTTATGAACATTACGCGAATATATTAAGTTCATCAATATGCAAATGTAATATTACGAACATGGTATTGTGTTTATTTATTATAGAGATATTGATAATTGAAACACACAAATATATAAAGAGTTGATACCTAAAATATTACGAAAAACCCACGCGTAACGTGTGTACTCACCTAGTTATAATAAAATCAAGAAAAATATGAAGAACATCATATTTAAAAGTCATAAGATAAACCATTTGAATTGTTGCATATTGACATTTAGGAACCCTTTTCTGATAGTCGGAAGAGTGCAAGTAAAACGGGTTGTGTTCGCTATCAAAAGAGTCCATACCAAAGAAGATGGAACCAGCGTCACCACGAACTTGCATCGTCTTCGATGGGGTACACACAACACCAGATTCATCGGATCAACAGACCCAAATCGATCTTTGCTGGACGAAATTGGAGCTTTCGCCTTACGGCTCTTAGGTTTCTGAGCTAAACACACCAATAGCTTCTGATAGCAGAAATTACCCAAAAAAATCCGATCAAAACATAGATCCAAAGCTAACAAGATGATCGGTCGATGAAAGGAAAGCTCAGAATGAAGAAAATATGAAGAAAAATTATTAAAACTAAAGAAAAACAAGTTGGAATTGCTCTGATACCATATTAAAAAATATGAACAAGAGAGAGAAATCTGAATTTGTATTCCATAAACTTTCTTAATTACATTATACCACTGTACATAGTATTTATACAAAAGCTATTAACCGGAAATGACTAATCAAAGCTAATCTAATTGGTCTAGTAGAAGGAACCTAAACCATTTTAAACCAACATCTAATACATTATGTTAGGAAATCACACCGAACAAAGAAACAAATTCAGATTTCTCTCTCTTGTTCGTACTTTCTAATAGACTCTGAATTTAATTCAACTACTTCTTCCTCGGGTTTTTGTTTGTGTTCCCATGGAAACTTGGATGCGAGAGAAATCTCTCGTTTTTGAATTCATCAGATCCTAATTCGAGACTGATTCAGTGATTCTTGCACTTTACGTGAGTATACTTGTTTCTACAATGTAGGATTCCTCAATGCTTTTTTTTCTACATTCTTGGATGTATGAGCCAAAAACCGAATTAAGAAAAAGGCGAATTTTATTGATAAAGACGATAACAAAAATCGAAGAACAACAGCAGTATTTAAAGACAGTATTTAAATAAGCAGTAAATCACAGAGGCAAGATATTATTATATTTTTCTTTAATTCAATAAACCGACTGCATTTGTGCTCGCAGTATCATTGATTTTTGAATCCCAGGATACAACCGATCCGAACTATAACTCGAGCACCCGAGGTATAGAACTCAACGAACTAGAACTACGATATACTCTCGAAACTATAGACTAAAAGACTTACTTTCTAAAGCTATGAAGACGAGAGAGATAGAAGAATTTAGAACTAAGAGTTTTCTGTGTTTGAGAGCGTGAGGAATTATGAGAGACGAGACCCTTCATTTATAGTCTCAGGGTTTATTATTCTGGAGTATTCCACAAGTTTCGAATCAGTAAAGATTTGAAATAATTCCCAATTATTACTAAGATGGCTACGAATAAAGGAAAACTTCTAGATTCAGAAATATAAAATTTCCAAAACGAAAATGGAAAATTTCCAGAAAATTCATTCCACACCATTTGGGGCTTTTCCAATATGGCCCAAATCAATTTCTCATTCAAACTTTTAACTCAAATTTCATAAACCAAATGCCCAAATTAATGGCCCATTTATTTATGCAAATAAGTTCCAACAATCCCCCACATGAATAGAAATAACTCTAAACATATGACGACTCAACTATCCGTATACACTGACTTAACTAGCTAGACTAGACAGACCTTCGAGAGTATATGCGAAAAACTAACTGTATCTGAGTTAGTGGCATTTTTTAGCTTTGAACCAGTCATTGTTAATACCTGTCGAGTTTACTCGGCCAGCTAGTGAACATGATGTCTTGAACCATCCGGGCTTTTATGTAAACTTAGACAGCAGGTATAACACAGTTGCGTTTTCTCGTAGAACATTGTTCTCTATTGTGTTCATTGTGGCCTTGAACATGCCGGGTTAATCATGAGTGAACTTGGAGAGTATAGCCTCAAATAATCTCCTAGAAACGGCCCCATTTCACACTCACAAGGTGATTTACTAGCTGGTTGTATTTAAAGAAGTATCATGTAACTACTTCAGATATCTTACAAAGCTAGATCTCAAATCATTAAAAGATTGCGCTTAACCTCCACACATACAGGAAGCACTGTACATCACTTTAGGAACTGGGAAGAGACAATAGTCTCTAAGTGCTTGTAGTGGATTCAGCTTGATTTAGTTGGCCCTTTGAACCTACTTTTTGGGATCTCCAGTCATGTAGGTTGGGTATCCACCAAACCTCCTCTCAAGTCATAGGCTTTAAATCCATTCATGTTGATGATCTCATAACTTGATCTCGTGTCAAACCTTTTGTAAATGGATCCGCAAGGTTGTCTGCTGACTTGATATAATCAATCGTGATTACACCACTTGAGATAAATTATCTAATGGTCTTATGTCGTCGTCTGATTTGACGAGATTTACCATTGTACAGGGTACTATGTGCCCTTCCTATAGCCGATTGACTATCAAAGTGTACACGTATTGTTGGCACAGGTTTCCCCCACATTGGGATGTTTTCCAAGAAATTACGAAGCCATTCTGCTTCCTCTGCAGTTTTATCCAATGCTATGAATTCAGATTCCATGGTTGATTTTGCTGTCAGAGTTTGTTTGGAAGATTTCCAGGACACTGCTGCACCTCCAAGTGTAAAAATATATCCACTTGTGGACTTTGAGTTTTTAGAATCTGCTATCCAGTTGGCATCATTGTATCCTTCTAAAACTGTTGGTTCTTTACCATAGTTCAGGCCATGATCTTTGGTATAACGTAGATAGTTCAAAACTCTAGTTATAGCCTTCCAATGATTATGTCATGGATTATTTGTGTAGCGACTAAGTACGTTTACAGAGTACGCTAAATCAGGTCTTGTACAGTTTGTTAAGTACATTAAACTGCCAATTACTCTTGCATACTCCACCTGTTGCACAGGTTCACCTGAATTCTTTGTCAAGTGAAGTTGAGGATCTACTGTAGTTTTCGCAGTCCCATTTGAATATTGCTTAAATCGATCAAGTATCTTTTCAGTATAATGGGTTTGAGACAATATGAGGCCTTCATCAGTCCTGATGATTTTTATCCCCAGAATGACATATGCTAGACCCAAGTCTTTCATGTAAAAATGTCTCTTTAGCATGCTTTTCGTTTGATTTACGACTTCTTTGTTACTCCCAATAATGAGCATATCATCAACATATAAGCACAACAAAACATATCCTACAGAAGTAATTTTGAAGTATGTGCATTTGTCGCATTGATTAATGTTAAAATCATTAGACATCATCACACTATCAAACTTTTCATGCCACTGCTTAGGAGCCTGTTTGAGTCCATATAATGACTTCACAAGTTTACACACTTTGTGTTCTTGTCCCGATATAACAAACCCTTCAGGTTGTTTCATATAGATCTCCTCTTTTAAATCACCATTTAGAAAGATAGTTTTTACATCCATTTGATGAATTTCAAGATCTCGTAAGGCTGCAATGCTTATGAGCATTCTTATTTAAGTTATTCTTGTGTATGAGCATTCTTATTTAAGTTATTCTTGTTACCGGAGAGTATGTATCAAAGAAATCTAAGCCTTCTTTTTGTCGAAATCCTTGTGCCACAAGTCTAGCCTTGTACCTGTCAATATCACCATAAGTGTTTCGTTTAATCGTGAAAATCCACTTATTTCCCAACGGTTTAGAGCCTTGGGGTAGATTTGCTATCTCGTAAGTATGATGTTGCAAGATAGAGTCCATTTCAGTATTGACTGCTTCCTTCCAGTAAGGAGCATCAGGTGTAGACATGGCTTCTGCATAAGTTCTTGGTATGTCTTCAGCTAGAAACGCCATCAAGAAATCATCACCGAATGTTTTATCCTTGCGAGCTCCTTTACTTCGTCTAGGTTCTGCTTCGAGTTCCGGTTCTGGTTCTACTTCCTCAATAGTAATTGTACCAGAAGTCTCATCCTCTACTTGTGAGGCCGCTGCATCTCGTTGTTCACGAGTTCGTTTTTGAGTTTTTTGACAAGGGAAAATGTGTTCAAAAAACGATGCATTCCTTGATTCCATAACTGTATTTACATGGATATCTGATATATCTGATTTGTGAACCAGAAATCGATAAGCAGTACTATTATGCGCATATCCAATGAATATACAGTCTACGGTCTTTGGTCCTATTGTGACCTTTTTAGGAGGTGGTACAGCCACTTTTGCTAAGCACCCCCACACTTTGAGGTGTTGGTACGAAGGTACTGTACCTTTCCACAGTTCATATGGTGACAGACCAGTAATCTTGTGTGGTATCCTGTTGAGAATATAGTTCGTGGTAAGCAAGGCTTCCCCTCACATGTTCTGGGCTAACCCAGATTCCTGCAACAGCGCATTCATCATCTCTTACGATTCTTTCGTTCTGCAATTCCATTAGACTCTGGTGAGTAGGGAGCGGTTGTCTGATGTATAATGCCCTTTTCTCTGCAGAATGCATTAATTATATTCTCTTCCTCTATCACTTCGAACGGCTTTGATTGTTTTCTGCAGCTGGTTTTCAACTTCAAGTGTAAACTCTTTGAATTTTTCTACTGCTTCATCTTTGCTATGCAACAGGTATACATAACAATATCTTGTGCAATCATCTATGAAGGTAACAAAGTATTTCTTACCGCCTCTAGTTTGCACATATTTTAAATCACACAAATCCGTGTGAATTAAACCTAGAGGTTCGGTTGTTCTTTGAACCGTTGGGGATGGTAGTGAGTTTGGCCTATACGAATACTTCACATTTTTCTTGGTTAGTTTTGAATTTCTGAATTAAATTCATGTTCTGTAACTTTCGCATTGTTTTATTATTAACATGTCCTAAACGTTCGTGCCAAATAGTAAACGACTCAACCAAGTAAGCAGAAGGGTTTTCATTCATTTTAGCAAATGAAACAGAAGCTACATTATTCGGCTGGACTGTCATTGCAGACATCTTGATCAGTCTACCCTTAACAAAACCCTTTCCCAAATAAACCCCGTTTTTCCTAAGAACAAGCATATCAGACTCAAAATTAATCGCGAAGCCATTCTTGCTGAGCACCGTTCCAGAGATGAGATTCTTGCGCATGTCAGGTACATGCTTCACGTTCAGCAGAGAGAGCTCCCGACCAGAAGTCAGCTTCAAAATTATCTTTCCTTTACCTTCAATCTTGGACACAGCCGTGTTGCCCATGAAAAGTTGCTCATTTTCTTGATTCTTCACGTAGGTGAAGGACATGCTCTTGTTTGAGCAGATGTGTGTGGTTGCACCAGTGTCGTAGTACCACTCTACTGGATTGTCTTCCACCATGTTGCATTCATCAATGCTTTGGTTTCATTTATGTGTGGATGATGCTTGGGGTGGAAACTTTATTTTTTGTGAATCGAATATAAAATTTATTCGAACCTTAAAAAAATCGTTTTATAACAAGTGCATCATTTCGTAAAAGTTTATGTTGCAGATAATAAATTAATTTTTAAAAAATTTCAGCGTGAAACAAACCACAATTCCATGCCATCATCATATTGAGCATTTCCCATCTCTCTTATCGAAGATAAACGGTTTCGAATTTGCTTATTGATAGTTTGAGCCAGCTGCAAAGCCATTTTTGGTGTCTCACTGTGTCGTCGTTTATTAAATGAAGAGAAATCTAGAAAGAATAGCGTAAGAGAAATAAAAGTGTTATATTTTGCGTTGTGTCCAATAACAGTTCTACGATCCTATCCCAATCTTAAGAGAAGTTAGACATCAACAGATTGCGTGAAGAGGTGTTTTTGTACTGTAGTCTGACACAGTCTGTACCAGTCTGACACAGTACAAAGAGAAGTACATGAAGTACCAAACCAAGTGGAACGTGAGTTTGTGATGATGGGCCTTGGTAGTGACATGGATTGGGCTAAACAAGGGGAGAAGATATTTACTTGGAGATGAAGATTGATGTATATGAAGAATATATGGAAGAGAAGAAAAAGGAAGATTGTCATTATCCACAAAAAGGGAAGTTTGTTAGGATTTGAGTATATAAAGAGAGAAGCGTGGCTAGGTTTTTGGTGTGCCTTTAGAAGAGAAAAATACAGAATTCTTGTTGAGAGAAGAAGGCATCTTTGTTGATTCGTGTGGTTGTTGCTTGTGCTGTACCAGTTTGGTATTGTTGCAGTTTGTGATCGTGTTGCTGCTGCTGTTCATGGTATTGGTGGTTACTGCTCTTGGTGCAGTTTGTGTTGTTGCTGTCATGGTACAGTTCGTGTTGTTGCTGTCGTGGTACAGTTCGGGTTGGTGTTGCTGCTGCTGAGACAGTTTGTGCTACTTGAGCTGATCAAGTGTTCGTTGGTGTTGTGTCTTACTAAAACAAGACGTTTGGCTGCGTGCTGTTGCTGACAGTTGCTGTTAGTGTGTGGAGCTTCCACAAAACACAAGTCTAGGCTCAGGAGGAGTTTAGCTCAGGATTAGGTTATCTTGAAGAATCCATGTTATTGAACAGAACGGTAGATTAAGAGGTGTACTTGATTTACGCGTTTGCGAATAAGTTGTATTTGCTTTCTCGTTCTAGTGGATTTGAATTTGGACGTGGTCCCGGGGATTAGGAAATGAACCTCGTCAAAAATTCTCTTGTCTCATTTATTTGCTGCACTTTATATTGCCTCACTCGCACTTTCATTTGGTATCAGAGCTGGTGCTCGATAGAGATTTAGGCTTGTTTCGGGTAGATCTAGAGTGAGGATTCGGAACTAGGTCAGGAGCTGAGACAGAGGATTTGGAAGTAGTTCAGGTGCTGAGACAGGAAGTGGTACAGACTGGAAAATGGAGTTTAATGGATTCTCATGCAGAAGGTACGTCTATGACAAGACCACCACGTCTTGATTCTACTAATTATGGATACTGGAAGGTCCGTATGGAAGCGTTTATTAGTGGTCTTGATGAAGATTGTTGGAATGCGATTGAAGTTGGTTGGAGTCATCCTGTGGTTACTGATGATAAAGGAGTGGAGAGCCTTAAACCAAGAGACAAATGGACTGTCCTTGAGAAGAAGCAAGCGAGTTGTAATTCAAAGGCTAAGACTGCGTTGTACAATGTTATTGATTCGAGCCACTTCAAGTTGATTTCTCAATGTGCTTCAGCTCAAAAGGCTTGGAAGACTTTAGAGAATATGTTTGAGGGAACTAGTAGTGTGAAGAGAACCAAACTTGACATGTTGGCTTCCAAGTTTGAGAATTTGAGGATGGAAGAAACAGAATCAGTGGCTGAGTTTAGTGCTAAGTTGTGTGACATCTCGAATGAGTCATTCGCTCTTGGAAAGGTGTACAAGGATAAGAAGCTATTGAAGAAGTTGATGAGATCACTGCCATCGAAGTTTGAGTCAAAGATTTCTGCTGTAGAAGAGGCTCACAATCTTGATGAGATGCCGTTCGATGAGTTTGTTGGAATTATAAAGGCTTTTGAGTTGAACAAGGCATATGAAGACAAAGAGAAACAGAAGGTTCAGAAGGTTACTAATGCTGTAGTAGTACAGAACGGTGGTGTTGGAGATTTGGCTTTGTTATCAAGACAATTCTCTAAGTACCTGAAGCACAAGCAGGATAAGAGAGAGAATAGAGAAGAGGCAAGGAATTCATCAAAGAGCATTCAATGCTATGAGTGTAAAGGTTTCGGACATGTTCGTTCTGAGTGTGCAAATTTGTTGAAGCACAAGGAGAAAGCGTTGATGAGCATGAAGAGTGATTCAGACAGTGATGAGGAAGTAGACTTGAGGAATTTTATGGCACTTACAACTTTGGTCTCAAGTTCTGTAACTGTACCAGATGTTGTAACGGACGCTGGAACAGTCACTGTATCTAAGTCTGGTTCAGTGAAAGGCAACGATGACAGTAATAGTGATGTTGAGAGTGTTAGTGATGAAGAGTTTGCTGCGAATTATGAGAAGTTGTATGAGCATTGGCTCAAATTGGTTGAAGATAATTCGGTGCTGGTTCAGGAGAAACTTAAGTTAGAAGCTGAAGTTGTTGAAGCACAGAAGGTTGCATCAGAGAAAGAAGAAGAAGCAACGCAAGCTAGAGTACAGCTTGAAGAGACGCATAAGCAATTAAGGATGCTTAATAACGGTACCGAACAATTGAATCATCTTTTGAGTATTGGAAAAAGTCCTTTGGAGCGTCATGGCCTTGGATTTAGTGGGAATACTTCAAAAACCGAGTCTGTATTTGTATCTGCTGGGATGAGACAGACTGCACCTTCTTCTGCTACAGAGACAGTGACCAGAACTGCCACAGAGTCTGCAACTGGTCTGAAGTATGCAACTGGTACGAAGTCTGGAACTATGACAGGTACTACATCAAGAGGGTTGAACTTGCAGGATGAATGTCGACGAGATTTTCGACCGGTTTGTCATCATTGTGGAGTTGCTGGGCATATTAGGCCGAATTGTTACAAGTTTTTGAGGGAGAATAATCGAGTGGTACAAGCTTATGATGTAAGGTTTCGTGGTCCTACATGCTATCGGTGTGGAGTTCAAGGACATGTTCAACGTAATTGTTTTGGGGTCGTTCGAAGGTACAATCATGAAGGTCAAAGATTCAAGAATGTTTGGGTTAGGAAGGATAATGTTTATGGAGGTGGTACAATGAGATTTCATCCTCGATTTGAGCAAGGACGTGCTCTAAATTAGTTTTGACAATGATGTGACTCAAGTAGGGGGAGATTGGTGATGATTTCTATTCTGGTTATTGGTGGTTAGAAGAGAGAAGTGTTGAGTTCACATACATAGTCAAAAAGGGGGAGATTGAAGAGGTGTTTTTGTACTGTACCAGTCTGACACAGTCTGTACCAGTCTGACACAGTACAGAGAGTAGTACAGGAAGTACCAAACCAAGTGGAACGTGAGTTTGTGATGATGGGCCTTGGTAGTGACGTGGATTGGGCTAAACAAGGGGAGAAGATATTTACTTGGAGATGAAGATTGATGTATATGAAGAATATATGGAAGAGAAGAAAAAGGAAGATTGTCATTATCCACAAAAAGGGAAGTTTGTTAGGATTTGAGTATATAAAGAGAGAAGCGTGGCTAGGTTTTTGGTGTGCCTTTAGAAGAGAAAAATACAGAATTCTTGTTGAGAGAAGAAGGCATCTTTGTTGATTCGTGTGGTTGTTGCTTGTGTTGTACCAGTTTGGTATTGTTGCAGTTTGTGATCGTGTTGCTGCTGCTGTTCGTGGTATTGGTGGTTACTGCTCTTGGTGCAGTTTGTGTTGTTGTTGTCGTGGTACAGTTCGTGTTGTTGCTGTCGTGGTACAGTTCGGGTTGGTGTTGTTGCTGCTGAGACAGTTTGTGCTACTTGAGCTGATCAAGTGTTCGTTGGTGTTGTGTCTTGCTAAAACAAGACGTTTGGCTGCGTCTCAATTACTAACTTAAAGTTTCCAGAAAAAGAGGTAATGTCGAGTTTCCAGAAAGTTTTGACAGAGAACACAAGTTCCGTCCATACGTAAGTTCCATTTAACCATTCTCTCCCGTTGATTAAGTAAGAATTGTGGCGAGAACGTATACCAGCTTATTGTTGACCGTGATATTTTATTGATATTGTCAAAATAGTGAGAAAAAAAGTTTTGCTGCATCTCAATTACTAACTTAGAAGGAAACTTTTGTTACCTTGATAGTAAGTTTCCGAAACATTTATATAATGCAGCCAGACTTGAATGTATAATGAACTATGTTTGCTATACACCCACAATACTACAACGCGTATAATTAAAGTTGTGAGATTAGTCTAATTCCCAATTTAGTTTTTTGATAACTTTCATTGTGTTGGAATTGAGTTTCCACCTCCAACGGAAAATAGTTTATCGTTCTTTACTCCGCCTCAGACACAGGGCGTTACTGCAAGGAGACGATGCTTCTGTTGGAACTGTGGTAAAGAAAAGGAAAAGAGTGATGTGCTTTGAGAATCAGAAGAAAAAAATTGAAACTAGAATTTTCAAAGTAGTTTATTGATTGGAAACAATAACGCATCGTCCAGAGGCAACTAGAGGGAACAGTTCTTTGAGCATCATCATCACTCGAGCAGCGATTCTCATGATTCTTCTTACCAGAGTCTCGTTGGTCAGACCCGAAAGCTCTTCGTGTCCGCCTCTCCGACTAGTGAACCGAAGAAAGAAGAGGATGTGTTTTTCAAAGACTTGGTTGAATTTGCCAAAACTAGGTCATCATCTAAGCCTAACAAATAGATTGCTTTAATTTTGAGTTTACTTGTGTAACAAGTTTGCTTTATCAAAACCAGAGGATGGCATTGAGTGATCATGATATATATATATTAGAGTGTGCTTTATCAAATCTTTATTCTCTTCTTCTTGTTTGGTTGTCTTGTTGAACAAGTCAATTATAAAAATAGAATTAGCAAGCATATTTATAGGAATCGATTCCTACTTTCTATATTTTCATGTTTTGTAGGAACCATTGATTCTAGTCTCTTATTTAAAGACCTCAAAACAAAACGGAAAAAATCACACATCGTTTTTACAAAAGTTTCATCAATTGTTTTAAATTGGAACTTTCTTGAAAAGAAAATGAAGAAAATCATTTCATTGATGCTCATCGCCGTCGTCATACTTTTGACATCATTTCCAGCTCCGTTCAAAGTTTCTGGTGCCACGAAGGAGCCGGTGCGGGTCCCAGTGCGGGTCCCAATGCCACCAGAATGCAGAGGGGAATTTGCACTTTGCATTGATTTTTATTCGAGAACAGACGAAGCAGATATAAGTATGAATTGTTGTCAAAAATTTAAACAAAAGAATTCGAGACCATGCTTGCGTAAAGTCTTTACGACCCCAAATGGTTTATTGGCTCATGACAAACCTGCTTTCAGAATTTTTCGTAGTTGTATTTATCGTACCTATACTTGTCCAGGGATCTAGACATTATCATATAAACTATAATTAAAAAATAATAAATATATTCAAAAGTATGTACCATTTATGGAAGATAGGTTTTGTATGGTTAAATAAATTGTTTTAATGATTGTTATTTTATTTTCTATATGTATTTTTGCATATGTAAAACTATTTTTTTTTTCTCTCTTTTTTTGATAAAACGTGGAAGTTCCGAATATTCGTATATATGGTTAAATAAATTGCTTTTATGATTGGAAGTTCCGAATTTTTTATTCATAATCTCTTCGGTGGGTTAAAACAACTTTCAGATATTCCAAATTATAAAATAACTTTTCGTACCAAAGGTAGTTTAAACTTTTGCCTCACAATTTTTTTCTCCAATATGTAATACGTATCAAGCAAAGCATCATTTGCATAGCCATGTTCGATGCATATTTCACGGGATCTTATGTGGTGTTCTTATAATATAAAATTATTAAAACACACACTCTTTCTTCCTTTTAATCAACTTTATACCTTCTCTTTCGTCCTTTTACTCAACTTTTAAACACTCTCTCTTCCTTTTCCTTTTAAACACACTCTCCAAAACATCCAATATTAGATCCCTCTCTCTCCCTTTTAAACACTCTCTCTTCCTTTTACTCAACTTTTATTAATTTTATATTTAAACATACACTCAATATACCCCACAAAAACACTCCCTTTCTTCCTTTTACAACCATTTTAATAATTTTATATTATAAGAACACCCCATAAGATCCCAAAATGTCACCATTGAACATGCCCTAATTCTCCGTTCTATCTTTTATCTCTTTAAATTTTTGCGGTCAACAAGTGATTCATTCATTAACCTTCCAAACATACAAACAAGGAGATTAAACATCCTTCGAAATTACAACAATAAAAGTTGAAAGCAACAAAACATAAATGGGATAGATCAATGCGGAAGATGGACGGCGAATCCGAAGCGAACTTCAAATGCGTCAAAGCGCTATTCACGGCAAAGCCGGAGAGCTTGAATTTAGTCACTTTTAAATATGATTTTGAAAACAAACCACTACCTCCGAACATTGTCAACACAAGTCCGGTTGCTCCAAAGGTCTCAATGAAACCGCACGAGAAAGAAAAACGGTAAGGGAGTTCTTATACATTCCCGACTTAAAGTTCGGAAATAGTACGATCCTTCTCAACAAGAGGAATGAGTTTAAGAACACAAAACATTCTTCTCGCAAAGAGAAGGGAGATCTCTCCGTCACGGCGGAAGAAGCTTGAAGACAATACAAGCCCGGCGATATAGCGATGACAAGAATGTATGTATTGCTTAATGGGGTTTTCTCCAATGGATTACCCACTAACATATAATGGTTCACTAGTTAACAATGGCCTAAATCGCCGGATGAGAGGACTAGAGGCTTTTGTCACCACCGTCGTGACTTTCCTTTTTGAACAGTGGTCGGGATAAGGAACTCCCAGGGCCAAGCCCATCTATGAGCTTGATTGACATAGCATTTAGATGAGCATCATGCTCTCTATTCTATTATCCAATCACGTTTAGTTGATATAGCATTAAGCAAAGCATTTAGTAACCGCTAATGCTCCTAAATGCCCATGCCCATGCCCATGATGCTTTCTAATAGAACTTTTTTAGAGCATTGAGCTATAATATATTAAAAAAAAATAAAAAAAAAATTATAGAAGTAATTTATTTTTAGATTACATAAAAATAAATTATATATATAAACTTTGAATTCTTTTAGTTCATGTTTCTCAGTATTTTATTTATTACTAGATAACGGACCCGTGTGTTGCACGGGTTTAGTTTGAATAAAAGTTTCATGTAAGAATTAATCAATTAATTAAAAAAATAGTTGTAGTACCTGAAGTTTAGAATATGATAAAAATTCTCAAATATCATTAATTGAATGCTGAATTTTTAGACCGGCGGTTGTTAGTCGAACGATGGGTTATCATAATTAATTGAATACAATACAAATTAGTTTATAGATTTATTTAATTAATAAACTGTATTTGTCCAAAAATATCTAGCAAATTGTAAGGGGAAAAAATACTATTTACATAACTTTTTCAAAACGTAATAACTAAATCAAAATCTTGATTTAAATAAAATTTAGTTGAAGATTATGCTGATAAACTAATTGCACATTCATACATCTTAATCAAAATACTTATCATAATCAAGACAATGTTATCGCTTTTAATGCCATAATACTTTTATTCAAATTGTTTTGCTTGTTCGGTCCATATCGTTACTGGTATTTCGATTCCACTACTTATTGAAAGAAAACAATACTAATAGATTCAAAATCATGAAACAATAATAAATACATGAACTGTAAATTTATTTAGTTAATGTTTATGGTAATGGGAGGAAAAACGAAAAAGACGTAAGGAAAAAAAATAAACCTTCATGTCACAAACAATAAGTCAATTAGAATCGTATATGTATATTTGTGTAGATGAGAACATACCTTTATAACAATAAAGTCAAAGTAACTCTTCGAACAGTTGATGTAGTCGATGTATTGTACGTACGAACATGAATTTTTTTCATATCTTTATTATATATGATTGCATCTAAGGAAAAACTATAGTTAGGCAGATGTAATACGATAAAATTATTATTTATACGATAAAAATACCGTATAAATCCACATGCATATCTTTTAGTTTGGCAAAATTGTTACAGTTTTGAAAGTCAATGTATATCTTATGTTTAAAATAAAGTTATGAAGCATAAATATGACAATAACAAATTGAAGTAGGATTTATTTATTCTTGAAATACATGAAGATATATTTTTTATATATATAATAAGTTTAATTAGGATATTGCTTATGATTCATAGCATCGGATATGACAATTACAAATCAAAGTAGGATTTATTTATTCTTGGAATACATAAATACATATTTTTTTTAATAATAAGATAAGATTGGGATATTGCTAATGTATTCATTCATGTTTATCATTTAGCTACTTAAATTTAAAAATATAATCAAATTTGTTATTAGGATATTGCTTATGATTCATAGCATCGGATATGACAATTACAAATCAAAGTAAGATTTATTTATTCTTGGAATACATAAATACATATTTTTATAATAAAATAAGATTGGGATATTGCTCATGTATTCATTCATGTTTATCAATTAGTTACTTTAATTTTAAAAATATAATCAAATTTTTTATATGTTATCTAATTGGAAAAATAATTTACACATGTCAAAATCTAAATCGACCGATTGACACGTGTCACAATCTTGTTAATTATTATGTTTGACGCATCAAGCTTTATATAATAAGATATAGTTTGAAATAATATTATAATAAAATAATAATTCGTTGATAAAAAAAATTCATTTAAATATAATTTAAATTTGAAAAAATTAGAAAAAGTTTTATTATAATTTTAAAATATAATATATACACAATACATTTCACTAAAATAAATATACATATATATATAATGTATAAGAATATATACAAATAAACATAGTGAAATAATTTATCTTAGTATTATATCTAATCATTCACAGCTAAGATAACATAATGCTAATGTTGTTTGATGCTCCCGCTCCATTATGTTTTGCCAATCGATCGAATCCTATGTTTAGAATTGAGAATTGATACAGCTTGGGCCATAGGAATGTCCATGCCCATAAAGGGAAACCACTGGAATTAGGTTTAGCCGCTCGGCGGCAGGATCTTCACCGGCAACGATGACGAACTTCAGTTCCACTGCGAAGCTTTTTGACACTGAATATTTAATTGTTTCGCGGTCGACGTTATCCGGACGAAGTGAAAGACAACATATCCAAGAAGAAGAGAACCAACAAAAGAGTTCAAGAGAGAACGAGACATCCCGACGCCGGCGAGTAACGGCTCCTCCGGCATCGGGAAATATAAATAAAGTTGATGTCTCGATAATAGTGTCTGGGAGACGACTTCTTTTTTCTAATTTATCTGTTATCCTTAACTTGTTGTTTTATATAATTAAAGGCAAACACCAAAATGGTTTTGATCTGGGGCATAATAACTGTACCAAAAAAATTATATCACGAAAACATAATATATTTTTATGATAAAAAACCATATTATATTTACAAAATTTTGGTTAAGGAAAAAATAAATTGTGGTAATAACTGAAATTATATTTCTTACTAATTTTTTTAGCAAATACTTGAAGTTTCTGGTACTCGTTTTTAACAAGTCAAGTACGAGTATGAAATTTGTATTACTCGTACAAGACAAACCAAATAACAAGTATACCTAAAATAGCAAGTACCCGCCTTGCGCCACCCCTATTTAGGTCACCATCTTAAACCAAGACGCATACATTTTGCATTATGTAACAAATACTAAAGTAAGGACACGACACACGAAGCTATTGAACAAGTCAAATCAATTATTTGTGTTGTAAATAAAAATAGAATTACCAAGCATCTTAACGTACTCCCCCTTCTTTGTTCTTCATCTTCACCATCACCTTGATGAAACCTAATATATAGATCATGGAAAGAATAAGCAGACATCCGTGAATGGCTTCGTAATTTTACAATTTACAACAAGTTTTACCCTATTTGGCAATCAGGTATAGAAATAAAAGGGAAGTAAACGCCAACCTGGTCCATGAAAATTAACGAGTGGCAGAAGTGAACCGGCTCAAGCTCGATCCAGTCAAAGATATCGCTGTGAGAGGCAAAGCATAAGAACCAGTGACAGGGAAAATGACTCCACTGTATTAGAGATTAAGAGTCATCATATACGTGTATACTGAAACAAATTTAAGCAAATAGAAAGTGAATGTAACTGGCAAATCTCAAGATCTGGGAGTTAGAGGTTATATGACAAGCATACAGCAGCAAGGAAGAATTAATATCTTTTGCAGATTCAACCACACCAACTCATAAAAAAAAAAGCATTAATCTCATTTACCTTGTGAAGCATGACCTGAAGAGCTGGATCATGAAGCTTTGAGCAAGGGCTACAATATGAAATTACTGATTGGTTAATGAGTCAAGAATAGTGAATGTGAAACAGGATGTGCATAATCATACCTACAGAGCCACCAAGACAAACGTTGCAAAATGGAATCAGCATATATATTTTTAGATTTACACACATCAGCCAAGCAACTCTGAATCAGTTGTTTCAGGACACGAAATGCTTGAGCACATTGAGTGGTCTCATCAAAACTAGCTTTGAGCACATTTTTAGAACCTAAATAAACTTGAGAGAAAATCACAAGAAAGATTTTTTTAAAATAACCTCACAATAGACAAGTTCCTTTATCCAATAAACCAACACAACACAAGATTGAATTTTTATAGCAAAGTTCTAGCTTGCTCACCTTAATTCCCAAACAAAGTTCCATAATCCATTAAACTAAACACAAGACTAATGGGTATTTCTGCAACTACAAAGCTATAAGCTTGGTTTTTATATATACACAGAGATTTGTGATCATAAGAAAGACAATTACTTGTATTGCTGCTCGATTTTGTAAACATCAGGAGCTAAATTATAGAAACTCTTGTATAAAACAAACCTTGATCTGATGTACTTCCATGGCAAACGAACTCTCGAAAATAAAAGCCGGAAGAAAAACAGCCAAATGAACTCAGGGTCAATATCATTCCCTGTATAGTAACATTAAAGACCATTGATTCCTTTTGTTTCAAGCCAAGAAAAGTGAAAACAAACGAAACTAGGAGCTTACAAATTCGAATTCCATTTTCAATCTTACCTTATCCGCTTCACTTCTCACCAAATCCAACCCAGAAAAAACCTAATCCCTCTCTCTCATTTCTCAATCTCATGGTTTCTCAGGTTCGAAATTCATCAGACCAGCCATGGATGCAACCAAAGAAGCTTCCGTAACCGAATTGAAGAGACCAAGAGAAGAAGAGAATGATAACGGCGTTTCAATATAGACGGAGAGATCCATTAACGGCGTTGATAAGAAGGAGCTTCCTTGATCCTCCTTGATTCATGGGTGGTTCTCCGAAATGAGTCCCATGTGGCTAGATGCAATTGAAGAATAACCAGAGAGAAAGAGAGACATGAAGAGATCTTTGATTCACAGATGAATCTTTAGATTCGGTTATAGAAATAGAGAGAGAGAGAGAGAGAGAGAGAGAGAGAGAGAGAGAGAGATGAAGATTCAGAAGGAAATCGAGAGAGAGAGATGAAGAAATGAAGATTGACAAGAGATAGATGAATTGCGATTGAGTTGAGAGAGAGAGGAAAAGATTAGGGTTTGCAAAAGTGATTTGGGAATCAGATTTTATTAGATAAGGTCTGAAAAATAACATCTTCTGTTTTAACTTTTACACTTAGCGCAAAATGAAAAATTTTGGCAAATTTCGTTTTCCGCTTAGTCATTTTTGTTTCCCACAAATTTCCGTCGCTAATTAGTCTCAAAATTGTGACTGATTTGTGACGCTTTTAAGTTAGTCACAAATTAAATCCCTAAACCATAAACATTTAGACCCAAAATTTATTCTTCTACCCTTTCCCTAAACCATATACCCTAAATAAACTGATATAACCATTATACCACCACTAACAAAGCTAATTTACAAAACATCAACTTACATAAACTTTCTTTAAAACTTCTAAGTGTTTATAAGCTAAAGTACATTAATGTTGTTCTCACATATATATTTTTTTTAGAAATTGATTTACTCACTACAACCACATCTTAGCTACTTTGTCATTGACTTTAGTATAAGCTGAATACAACTATGAATCATGGAAACATACATTTTGGGGTTTAATGTGTATTATTGTAAAATGGAGTGGCAAAGTAGTCACTAATCAGTCGTAAATTTACTTATGCGTCGCAAAATAGTGGTATATTTGTGACTATTTTGTGACGTTAGTATAGGTTTGAGAATCCAAAACCCTAAACCCTATATAGTCACTAAAGAGTCACAAATTCGTCACTATTAATTTTTTTTAAAAATTGTTATTTTGAAACCCTAAACCCTATATGGTCACTAAAGAGTCACAAATTCGTCACTACCAATTTTGTGACGCTTTTGTTACGCTCTTATGGTAGTCACTAATCTGTGACTGCTTTGATAGTCACAAATCCGTCACAACTTTGCGACTACTATAATCGTCTTCCAGGAGTCGCTAATTTGTGACTGATTTGTGACGACTTCTGAACCTACTTTTAGGTGTCACAAAGTAGTCACTAATTTGCGACTACCTTACCACTAGTTTCTGGCGTCGCAAATTAGCGACTAGTTTACGACGCCTTTTATTGGCGTGGCAAATCAGTCGGAAATTGGTCTCAAAGTAGTCGCAAATATTAGTGACTGATTTTTCAGTCACAAACCGTAGTCACTAAAGGACTGTTTTCTTGTAGTGTACAGATCGGAACGACAATCCGCTTTTTCCTATAGCTAGATAAGAGAGTTTAGAACCTACTTACAAAGTTTCACACCGATCAGATATGTTTTGATCGTCATTTTCTCCTCTCCACCGAATAGTCAGCTATGTCCTTTTCTTCCTCTCAATCTCAATACACAATCATCCTCAAGAACACTCTCAATCACCTTTTCTCTCTTTCTCAACGAAGTTCTGTGTGATATTATATGTCGATTATGGGAATCGTAATTGTTATGGGTTGATGTTGTGTGCTGTTTTGGTATCGTATTTGCTTATTTGAGCCTGATTGATACGTCGTAGGTGGTATGATCGTCTCACAGAGTATTTGTGATAATATTCATGCAACTCGTTTTCCCATGTGTTGCACGTAAAGAATGTGATAGTGGAATCAAGACTATGAAGAGGAGGATGATTTAGGGTCTCAGTTATGTGTTCATTGTTTTAGAATTGCTGGTTAGGTTGATGGTTATTCTAGAACTGTTGGAATTGAATAAATGCATGATTTGATTAGTCTGTTGGATTTATTGGTTATTTCTGGTTTAATTGATTTATTGTCTTCCGTTGGTTATTGGTGATTACTTTAGAATTAGTAATTAATTTTAAAAAAAAACTGTGTGTTTCAGTTTGGGTATATTTTACAATTTTTCTTTGTTATGTTTACGATTAATTCGGTTAGTTCAAATATTTGTAGCTTTTGGTAGGTAATTCGGATAAAAATAGCTAATATAAGTGTATTGTTTTATTTTTTATTAAAAACAAATGCTATTTTCGGATAATTTATGGTAGTTTGGATTAAAAAAAATACTCGGAACTGAAACGAATGAGAACTAAAAGTTATAGGTGATTATTAGAAGTACCAAACCGACACGAAACTGATTGGAATTAAACCGAGACCGAACTGAAACTATTTTAATACCCACATGGGTCTTATACCCCTCTACTCAAAAAACCTGGAACCGATTGATACCGACCCGAAACCGAACTGAAAACCCGAATGATGAGACCAATAATTAAGTTAGATGTACACCAATGAGACTAATAAGTTTAACATTTTTTTTGTCAACCAAACATTAAATTATTGCAAATTTCCACAATTGGTTGCCCAAAATGGTTGTAAATTGTTTGCATAAGAAAAAGAAACGTCCTTGACCGAGCTGGCCGAGCTAAGGAATCATCACTAGAGTTTTATGAACGAGGTATGAGGGATAACGCGAAAAGAGGGAAGCTAATTCGAAGGTCTTCAATCTTCTGGCAAGGATGGCGAGAGCAGGCCAGTCCTCCGTCGACTGTGAAAACCTAAGTAGATCACTACAATCTGTCTCAAAACTCTGACAAGGCACATTGTACTCCAACATGCAGCTCATTGCCCATAATGATATATTAGGATTTTAGCCTATTTTGCTTATTGTTTTCTATTGTTTTCGAGTCTTTCTAGTTTTTTTTGTGTCTTTTCAGGTTCTAGGAGGCTTTGGAGCATGGATTGGAGTTGCTGGAGCTTTTTGGAGCTAAGGAGAGGAATTTGGAGCGAAAGGGCGACTTTTCGCACCCGAGCACCTGCTCGCGCTGCTCACTCGCCTGCTCGCCCCACCTGCTCACCAGAGGCTCCGACTTTAACCTATTTTTAAAATGAAGTTTATAAATAAGAGGGGCCCAGCCGCCTAGGGGGACACGCTTCCTCACCCCCAGAGACCGAAAAACTCACGTTCTTCTCCTTTCAAAGGCTAAAAACACTTTCATTCCATTGTTTTTGATTCCGAACCTCTTGCAATTTCATTGCTCCGATTTGTTTTCTTCCTCCGTGGTATTGCTTGTAAGAACCGGAGGATCATTCCACAACATTTGTTTGAGAATAATTCTAAACCTTTATCTCTTTCAATAATTTCATTATGAATTCTCTTTCATTGATTATTGTTGTATTTGATTTCTCCATGCTTGAGTAGTCCATTAGCTAGGTTAAGGTTTTCAATGGTGATTTAGGATGTTAGTGCTTGAGCCGAATAGGACCGATTATTATATGTCTTCATCAATAGGGATTTATAATGCGTAGATTAATTTGATCACCTAATGTATGATTCTAAGTTAAACTTATTCACGACAGTGCTCTAGGTTGCTAGATAAACCATTGGTGAGCAATTGGTGTGTAACCAACGACAGTTGATTGTTACCATCGATTGTGAACAAATTGAACCAACTCGTTAATGCTCGTTTTCATCGCTAAATCCAAACGATAGTTTAGGTATTTAGGTTGCTAGACGAAGTTATTGATACATCATGACAGTGGGGCAATATTATTGTTATGTTTGAGTTCTAGACCGAAATTAGTTTAATTCCTAAATAGTTGCTCAGTCCTAAATCCAAAGTCACCGGCGAGTTACCTTGATCTAGTGCTTGTTTTATTGCATTTGATATCGTTTAATCATTTGCTACTGCTTGTTACAAACACCACCAACCATATTTTATCTTAGCTTTAAATTAAAATCTCATAATTTCATAGTGTAACCTTGGTCTCTGTGGATTCGATACCCCTTATACTACTGCAATTGTCTGTGCACTTGCGGATTTATTTTGGGTTAAAACTTTACAACATCAAGTTTTTGGCGCCGTTGTCGGGGATTAATTGCGTTACCTTTGATATTTGATTTTATTTATAGTCTAAGAATTTTTCTAATTTTGTTTTTATTTGTTTCTGCTATGTATGTGTCAGGTGCATGACCAGTAGAAGAACGAGAAGAAATCTCACCGGATCATTAGTTAGTGTCACGAACGAATAGTTAGCTCGCCTTGAACGTCAAAACCGTCAACGAAGAAACACAGCTACTCCGGTCCTTATGGCTGATCAGGAAGAGATGAATGCTCGGTTACAGTTGTTAAGGGATCAGATTGCTCAGTTGCAAAGAGATCAACCACAAGCTCTGCAAGTACAGCCGGGTATAGGGGATTCGGATAATCCCCATGCATTTTATCAGAACCGTTCGGCCATTGTTTCTCCAACCATTCAGAGGCAAGATTTTGAGATCAAACCTCAGATGATCTCATTGGTGAGACAACACCTCTTTCACGGATTACCTGCTGAGATATCGATGGATCACATCGAGAACTTCGAGGAAATCTATAGCACTACGGGTTCTAATGGGGTGCCGATTGAGTTTTTGAAATGCAAGTTATTCCCTTTTTCGCTTACAGACAAGGCTCTTAGATGGTTTAAGTCACTACCGGTTGGTTCTTTGAAGACATGGGATGAGGTTAGAGCTGCGTTCTTGGACCATTTCTACACTAAGTCCAAGACAGCATCTTTGAGGAACAAGATTTCGTCTTTTCAACAACATTCTGGTGAAGCTTTTTGTGAAGCTTGGGAAAGACTTAAGGAGTACCGTAGGGAGTGTCCTCATCACGGTTTTAAGGATGAACAGATTCTGGGGATATTCTATGATGGAGTTGAATGGGATTATCGAAATGCCCTAAATGCTGCGAGTAATGGGGATTTTATGACTAAGACTAGAGATGGTGCTTTTGAGTTGATTGAGAACCTTGCTTCAAGCTCTAACAACAAGGCTCCCGAGTATGATAGGTCCAGGAAAGTTAATAGTGTGGACACTCAGAAGATTGATGAGCTAACAACGAAGGTAAATCTACTTCTACGCGAGAATCAAAGACCACTAAAATTTGTGGAAGAGAATGGGGCTGCCCCTATTTCTCAAGAGTTTGAAGAAAATGAAGATGCTGGAGTATAGGGGGTTAACTTTGTGAGTGGTCAAGGATACCAGAACCGTGGGTTCAACCCCAACTATCGGAGCCACCCCAACCTCTCCTACCGAAGCACCAATGTCGAGAACCCACAAGACCAAGTCTATCCGCAACAAGCACTACAAGAAAACAGTCCATAAGTGACTGCGGTTTGTGACTGCAAAATCAGTCACTAATATTTGCAACTAACTTGACACACATTTGCGACTGATTTGCGACTCATGAAATATTAGTCGCAAATTCGTCGCAAATTTGCGACTAATATTTCTAGTCGTAAAGGCGTCGCTAATTAGTGACTGATTTGCGACACCTGTGGGAAAGTTTCAGTCTAGTCACATATCAGTCACTAATTAGCGACTGATTTAAACCAAAAAACAGTCGTCACAAATTTGTGACACATTGGTTACGAAAATATCAGTCACAGATTAGCGACGCCGCGGGGGGAGTCACTGATTTGTGACGTTCAAATATAGTTCTAGTTTTAAAACCTCAAAACCCTCTACTGTCACTAATCAGTGGTAAATTTGTGACCATTTTGTGACGTTTTTTTAGGGTTTAGGGTTTCTTAACACAGCGTTAGAAATTGTTTAGGGTTTATGATTTTGATTTGTGACTATCCAAAGTCGTGGCAAAGTAGTCACAAATTTACCACTACTTTGCGACACATTTGTGACGCAAAAGTAAATTTGCGACTGATTAGTGACTACTTTGCCACTCCATTTTGCATTACTACACATTAAACCCCAAAATGTATGCTTTTATGATTCATAGTTGTACTTAGACTTTACTAAACTCAATGCCAAAGTAGTGAATGTGTGGTACAAGTGCATAAATCAAATTTAAAAACAAACTTTTTTGAAGAACAATAATTCACATACTTTAGGTTATAAACACTTAGAAGTTTAATCACATGTTACATAAATTTGATGTTTTTTATAAATTTGCTTTCTTAGTAGTAGTTCAATGGGAATATCCTTTCATTTAGAGTATATGGTGTAGGGGAAGACTAAAGGAACAAAGTTTGGGTCTTATTATTTAGGGTTTAGGGAATTGATTTGTGACTAAGTTCCAATCGTCACAAATCAGTCACAACCTAGTCACAAATCAGTCACAAATTAGTACTAAATAGAGTCACAAAAGAGTGACTAATTAGTCACTACTAAATAGAGTCACAAAAGAGTGACAAATTAGTCACAATATAGTCACAAATTTACCAAAATATCTGAAATTGATTAAGCAGGAAATTGAAAATTTTGGAGCCTAAAATTATTTTGGTTTTTGCGGCTAAGTGTTTGCCCAAAATAAAAAACATACTAAAATTTTCTCTTATCTCTTCTTCTCCTTATCTGATTTGCGGCTAAGTCACAAACCTTTATTTTCCAACAGTGGTAGAGTTTTCTGCAGATTGGTGTGAGGTTTGTCGTGAATTAGCTCCTGATGTTTACAAAATCGAGCAACAATACAAGTAATTGTCTTTCTTTTGATTTAGGGCTCGTTCATTTCGCGTATCACCGATCTAGGGTTTTTTACTTTGTTGTTTGTGATTCTCTTCTCTGATATTTTAATTTGTTGGAAACCGAGGGTTTTGCGGTGAGGAAATTCATAAACCCCTTTGCTCTCTCACTGACTTCGTCGTCTTCCTCTATCTCCGATCAATCGATTTCCAAGACGCGTGAGAATTGAGATCTCGAAACGCAAATTCAGCAGAGACGAAAGAGTCGCGCCGATCAAAGATGCGACAGAAGCTTCAGAACCTCTGCAGCCGCCGTCGTCTTCGTCGGCCAAGTTCTGGAAGCGCCTCCGGATTGGTCACGCAGAGATCTGTGAGTGCAGATGATTTCGCCGGAATCGCTCTTCTTACTCTCATTGGCGTAAGCTTTACTTCTCTCCCTCTTTCTGAATTGAATCTATTGTCTTCTCGTCTAGTAGTAATGTGTCATCGTTTTTTCTTTAGGCGGAGATGAAGTTCAAAGATAAGTGGCTCGCCTGTGTTTCCTTCGGTGAACAAACATTCCATTCTGAAATTTCAGATTCGTAAGTTACCAACAATGATTTTTCTTTGTTGAATCTTATACCTACAAGAATGTCAACGCCGTCTTTGTGTTTTCTTTGGTGATTTTGCAGTACGGAGAAGCTGATATGGAATTCGGTACGAGAACTCTCGATTTCTGTTTTTTTAGAGGCTTTTGAATAGCTGGGAATCATTGGTTTGTGTTTTCTGTATATAGGAAAAGAAGCTACTCCTTGAGAAAAATGGACCAACTCTGGCTAGGATCTCTGTTTTTGAGGTGTGAAATGTCTTCTCTCTACATTTGGTGTTTAGTTATCCATCCATTGAAACGACTTTCTTTTCTTGATGCAGACCGATAAGCTCTTGAAGAACAATATCATTGGTTACTGTAAGCTTGATCTACTTGAATTTGTAGTGCAGGTCAGCACCGAAAGATTGTTTTCATATGAAACCTGATTTGCTTCTTCCACCTTTTTCTTTTCGTTTCAGTATCAGCAAGTTGTTCCATGTCGCTTATCTTCCATTAGTCGTCGGGGGAATCTGTTACTATATAGCTAATAACTGCCAATGCATGAATCAGATATTGCAGTGCCTTGAATGATAGATTGATGAGACAATTGATTGTTTGTTTGTTTCACATGTTTACTTTGCTTTTAATATATACTGTGATATAGGAACCTGACTCTGCTTGAAAGGTATTTGACCTGTTGGATCCGGCGTCATCTAATGTTGTGGGCAGCATGTTTGTTTCGTGCTCCGTTGAGGTATGCAGTATGATAAAATTTAAAGCAGTGGTTAAACAAATGCGGTGGGAGTGGTTTCTGATTTTTGGTTGCTAACATTTGCAGGATCCTGTTGAAACTGAGACATGTTTTGCAAAGCGTATTTTGTCTATAGTGGTATGCTTTACTAATCTTCCACTCTGTTTGTTATGATCTTGTTAAGTTTTGTGATTTTTTCCCCTTACAATTTTACTTTTCATGAATTTTCCGATGATTGATGATATAGACTAAGATTATAATTCGTTCATTTTTATTGTTCTCTTTAATCAAATCCCCTTAAAGTTTCATTTTAGAACCCATGAGCTAATTTTGTCTCTTCGATGGCTTCTTAAAACAGTTTTTTTTCTATGGAACATTATGGCATCCTGCAGCCATTATAACTGATTGTTGGAGTCCTTCATCTAAACGCAGGACTATAACGAAGATGAGCATCTCTCATTCTCAGAGTTCTCGGATCTGATGAATGCTTTTGGGAATGTTGTGGCTGCTAACAAGGTTTGGCCTTCAACAGCTTTGTCTCATCTATGTATTGTGCGTCTTGTGCATATGTATTGGTTTCGAATTTGTTGTCCTTGGCATTTGAATTTGGAATGTCTCATCCTTATATTCTTTTTTGAACTTGATAACATCTTTTGTTAAGCTAAGTGCTTGATTTGTATATAATGGTTGTAGTTTCATCTTTTGATTTGTATAATGGTAATGCTTTTGATAAGAATGGTTTTTGGTAGGTTTTTCATTTGATTTCGGGCATTTGAAAACAACATAAAATGACACAAAATTGTTACAAAATTATGACCGAAAAGTGACTAAAAACACCAACAAACAAAACAAAGGCGTTGCAAATCAGTGGGAAATTAGTGACCAAAATGTGACTAATCCAAAATGTGACAACAACAATATAGTCTCTAATTAGAAGCTAATTAGTCGTTAATTTGCGACGAATATAGTTAGTCATAAATTAGTCGCAAAATCAGAAGTCGCTAATTAGTCGCTTATTTGCCACGCCAAAGGAAGTCCCAAATACGTTGCTAATTAGTGACTACCTACATGAGTCACAATTGTGTCGCTTATTTGCGACTGAGTTATGGAGTTATTAATCCATCGCAAATTAGCGACGCTTTAGCGACGCCAGAAATTTGCGACGCACGTTTTGCGACGCCGATTTGGCGTCGCTAAGTAGTCACAAATGGGTCATTACTGAAGAATTTGTGACGCTTCTGGGAGTGGCAAATGGCCTGTTTTCTTGTAGTGAAGGAGGTACGTATCAGAACACACAAGGTCCAGGATTTCAGAAGTATTACTCCAGCAACACTCAAGGGAAACAGATCATCCCTAACCAGAATCAGAATCGTTTCCAAGGAGGCAACCAACAACAACCCACCCAAGCTACTTCCGCGCCTACATCTCAAGATGAATTGAAGAGTCTTATGCAACAACTTATGGTCAACCAACAGAAGGCGTCCACTGAGATTAACGTCAAGGTAGATCACATGTACAATGACCTAAATACTAAGTATGAGGCTGTCACCGCGCATGTAAAGAAATTAGATACACAAGTGGCTCAAACGGCCGAAGCTATCAAGAGACCGGCTGGAACACTTCCCGGATATGGTGAGGTGAATCCCAGAAAGGAGTATCAGGTAAATACGGTTGAGTTGAGGAGTGGAAGGGTGTTGGTACCACCTACAATCACAAGCTCCCATGTAAAGGCTAAGGAGAAGGTTACTGAGCACCGGGCTCAAGAGAGTGATTCTTCAGAGAAAGATAAGCATAAGGAGACTGGTTCAAGCTCAGGGACACCTCAGGGTTCTGTCCCAATAGATGTTGAGGAAAAACTTTCCGAGCATCCCAGATCTGCTGCCGAGCACCTGCTCGTACAGGGTGCTCCCACAAAAATTACATAAACTTCGCCTGAGCGAGTTTATATACCAAAAGTGCCTTACCCAGTACCTACTAAGAAATCTAAGAAAGATTTGGAGGATGCTAAGTGTAAGGAGATGCTAAAGGATTTGACGGTGAAACTCCCTTTGGTTGATGCCGTTCAAATGATACCATCACTCAAGAGGTACATGAAAGAATTGGTTGCTGGTAAGATTATTGAAGAAGAAAGTGTGATGATAGTTTCTAAAGAGTGCAGCGCCATACTTCAGAGTAAAGTGTTGACAAAAAAGGGTGATCCGGGAAGGTTTGTGATTTCCGTGAAGATAGGGCCTTGCACGTTTGCGTGTTCATTGTGTGACTTGGGCTCCAGCGTCAATTTGATGCCATATTTTGTGGCTAAGCGTTTGGGCTTCACCAAGTTCAAACCCACTAAGATTTCGTTGGTTTTTGTTGATCGGTCTACAAAGCATCCGGTGGGCATTATCGAAGATTTGCACGTCCAAATTGGGGATACTCTAATCCCAGATGATTTTGTGGTTCTAGAGCTTGATGAAGAACCAAAGGATCCGTTGATTTTGGGCAGAGCTTTCTTACACACAACACGTGCTATTATTGATGTCGAAGAAGGCATAGTGGAACTCCGCCTAGGAGACATGGTAGTTCGGTTTGAGATGAGCAAGCTTTTTAAGAAACCGATGATATATGGCCACACATTTGTTGTCCACGACGGATCATAGATGTTAGAAGATGAGGTTGAAGAGTTTTTAGCAAGTGATATGCTTGAAGTCGCATTGACAAAAGCCGAGGGTGAACACGGTTTTCTGAGTGAGGACACCCAAGAATTTGCTAAATTTCTGGATTTTAACATCAGAGTGGAGAAGGAAGATGAATTTCTGAGTCTGGAAAAAGGCACAAAAATCGAGGGTCAGCGAGCACCCCAGCGAGCATCCAAGACAAAGCAGCGAGCACCTGCTCCCGAAAATTCTACTGTTTATGGTTCTTTGAGTGAGCTGAAAGCTCCAAAGCTTGAGTTGAAGACCCTCCCAGCAGGGCTCAAGTACGCATTTCTCGGTCCTAACTCCACGTACCCCGTTATAGTGAATGCAGAATTGAACAATGTAGAGACTACCTTTCTTTTATGCGAATTGAGAAAATATAGGAAGGCTCTAGGATATTCACTTGATGATATTACTGGAATATCCCCTGACTTATGCATGCACAGAATATACCTAGAAGATGAATCAATGACTTATGTTGAGCATCAGAGACGGTTAAACCCGAATCTTAAAGATGTCGTCAAGAAAAAGATAATGAAACTTCTAGAAGCTGGTGTAATTTATGCGATCTCTGACAGTAAGTGGGTCAGTCCTGTGTATGTTGTGCCTAAGAAAAGAGGTATCACAGTAATTAGAAATGATAGGAACGAACTAATACCGACTAGGACAGTAACCGGACATAGGATGTGTATAGATTATCAGAAATGGAATACTGCAACTCGCAAGGATCATTTTCCTTTACCATTTATCGATCAGATGTTAGAGCGTCTAGCTAACCATCCTTATTATTGTTTCTTAGATGGTTATTCAGGTTTCTTTCACATCCCTATCCACCCGGACAATCAAGAGAAAACGACATTCACATGTCCTTATGGCACTTTCGCGTACCGCCGCATGCCTTTCGGTTTGTGTAACGCTCCAGCAACGTTTCAACGTTGTATGATGTCCATATTTACTGACCTCATTGAGGATATTATGGAAGTTTTTATGGATGACTTTTCTGTGTATGGGAGTTCTTTTTCTGTGTATTTATCTAATTTGTGCAGTGTGTTGTAAAGGTGCGAGGGAAAGCATCTTGTTCTCAACTGGGAGAAGTGTCACTTCATGGTCCGAGACGGGATAGTGTTGGGGCACAAGATATCAGAGAAAGGGATTGAAGTTGACCAGGCTAAGATTGAGGTTATGATGAGTTTACAACCGCCTACTACGATTAAGGGAATCCACAGTTTTATGGGACATGCTGGGTTTTACCGTCGGTTCATCAAGGACTTCTCCAACATTGCTAGACAAGATTTCTGTGCAAGGAGGTGAAGTTTGACTTTGATAGTGACTGTTTGGCAGCGTTTCACACCATTAAGGGCGCCTTGGTAAGTGCATTGATAGTCCAACCCCCGGATTAGGATCTACCGTATGAGATTATGACTGACGCGAGTGATTTTGCTATGGGAGCTGTTCTGGGTCAGAGGAAAGACAAGAAGCTCCATGTGATATATTATGCTAGTCGGACGATGGATGATGTTCAATGTCGGTATGCTACTATCGAGAAGGAGTTGCTAGCAATTGTTTTCGTTTTTGAAAAGTTCAGATCGTACCTCGTCGGGTCTAAGGTAATTGTTCACACTGATCACGCCGCACTCAAGTATTTGCTGACCAAGAAGGATGCGAAGCCCAGGTTATTGAGATGGTTCTTGTTACTTCAAGAGTTCGATCTTGAGATTAAGGATAAGAAAGGGTCCGAAAACGGAGTTGCATATCAATTGAGTAGGCTACAGGTTGAAGATGAGACACCTATGGAGGATAGTCTACCGGATGAGCACATTTATTCGATCAGCATCAGTGAGAATTTTCGAGCACCTGCTCGGGAAATCTTTTGTGGAATGGTTCAGAGTGCTCAATCTTCGTGCTTCCCTTGGTTTGGTGAGTTTGCTAACTTCTTGGCTGCTGATAAGGTTCCTGATAACCTAACGGAAAGCAAAAGAAAGAAGTTTTTCTACGATGTTATGCGGTATTTTTGGGATGAGCCGTATTTGTACAAGCAGTGTTCAGAAAGACTTTATTGGAGATGCGTTTCAGAGGCAGAGATCCCTGGGATTTTATAAAATTGTCACTGTTCATCTTATGTTAAGCATTTTGCCACATTCAAGACGGTTTCGAAGGTGTTACAGGCCAGTTTTTGGTGCCCGACGATGTTCCGAGATGCGAATAGATTTGTATCTAGATGTGACGCCTGTCAGAGGCAAGGGAACATCAGCAAGCGTAATGAGATGCCTCAGAACTTTATTCTGGAAGTGGAGGTTTTCGATGTATGTGGTATTGACTTCATGGGACCTTTTCCATCCTCTTATGGAAATAAGTACATTCTAGTGACTGTTGACTATGTCTGCAAGTGGGTTGAAGCGCTGGCTAGCCCGACTAATGATGCTAGAGTGGTTATCAAGATGTTCACATCCATGATATTTCCAAGATTTGGAGTCCCGAGAGTGGTGATAAGCGATGGAGGTTCACATTTCATAAACAAGATTTTTGAGAACTTGTTAAACAAGAACGGTGTTACGCATAAGGTAGCTTCTCCTTATCACCCTCAAACAAATGGTCAGGTTGAGATCTCCAACATGGAGATAAAAAGTATCTTGTAGAAGACAATGGGTGTCACACGAAAGGACTGGTCAAGGAAGTTGGATGACGCTTTGTGGGCGTATAGAACTGCGTGTAAGACTCCGTTGGGGACAACGCCTTTTCATTTGGTGTATGGGAAGGCGTGCCATCTTTCGGTGGAGCTGGAGTACAAAGTGGTCTGGGCTGTTAAGATGCTAAATTTCGACATCCTTAGTGCATTTGAGAGGAGATCCATGCAGGTGCATGAGTTGGAGGAGATTAGGAATCTCGCCTATGACAACTCGCGAATCTACAAGGAACGAAACAACGCTTACCACGACAAAAAGATTATCTCCAGGAACTTTTCTCCTAATGATTAAGTATTGTTATTCAATTCTCGCCTCAGGTTATTTCCAGGAAAGCTGAAGTCAAGATGGTACGGTCCATTCACAATTAAAGAGGTGAAGCCACATGGAGCCGTAGTATTGTTGGACACTAAAGGAGATGAGTTTGTAGTGAATGGTAAGCGGCTCAAGCCATATCTTGCTGACACATGCATTGGAGAAGAAGGATCAGTCACCTTCAGTGACCCTCCTCGAGCCTAAATGGTCAAAGTCGAGCTAACGACTTAAAACAAGTGCTTGATGGGAGGCAACCCATCAGTAAGGTTTTTTGTACATAATTCGATTTTTAATTTCCTTTTATTACTGACATTTTACTTGTGTTTTCAGTACTTTTGTTCTTCGAGAAAAAAAAAAACCTAATTTTTCTCCGATCACCCCAGGAACTAGGCGTGAATGCCACTGAAGCATCAATTTGCCAACAAGGGCAAGGGCAAAGCAACCTCCTCCACTCCGGTTGCCACTTCTCAGAGGCCCCCCACTCATCTGTGGCCTTGCCCCGAGCATACGCCTTTCGATCTCGGCATAACGGAGCTTTCGACTGCCTCACTAGACGCGTGGAACACACGCGATGCCTATTACTACAACCAGCTCTTGGACCTGAAGCTTGAACCGACACGGTTCATGTGTGACCAGACCTTGATCCAATTGGGTCTCCAAGACCAAGTTCGTAGTATACTTTGCAATGCACGGTGCTTGGCTTTCGCTATAGAGGAGGACATCCTCTTCCCGGATGTTATTAGGCAGTGTCTAGCCACCGCGACGCTCACCTATGCCAATCCGCAGAAGCCAACTTTCGATGAAGCCTCCTTCTCGTTCTTTGCTGAAGGAATGAGGTACGAGATATCTATGCACGATTTCTGCATAGCATATGGCTTCTGCGAGACCGAGAAGAGTTTGGAGGGCCCGAAGAAGTTTCCACAGTCCAAGACATTTTGGAGTCTTATTGCTTCAGGAGAATATTCCTCCAAATCGGCGAGTTAGAACCGTCTCCGCCATCCCGCCCCCTGCATTGTTGCACGCATCCTCAGCAACATATTGTTTGCCCGAGCTGTGGGTAACAAGGTCCACATTGACGAGTTCTTATTGTTATTTTTAGGTTGTGGACCCATTCTAGGAGACGGGAACTCGGAGCAGTATGTGGGATATCGTTCCAACTTGGGCATCCGGTTTGCCGAGACGATATGCGTGATCAAGGACAGCCCAACTGCGCCTAACAAGGAGCCAAGAGTTGAGCGTATTGGGAGCCTGCTTACCACACTATTCCGTTATCTCAGGGTGGATTTATCCGGAGCTTCCTCCATCACCGAGCTGTCACGGATTGACATGGAGCACCTGCTCCACTCCAAGATCATCATCAAGCCGAGCACGTACCACTTCATCATTACGACCAGAGAAGCCAATTTCATTGGGCTTCCGAACTCAGCCATCACACAACTCTCCTCTATGAGCGATCTCGCATTTCAACCGCCTATGGAGTATCTTGTCCCTAACCCGAGCCAGACTTCTTCAGCCGCGCGACTGAGCACCTCTCGTAGGAGTACCTCACGTCAACCGCAACATGACTCCGCGGACGCTGGTCCATCAGTCTCGCGCCTTGCACTGTCGTACCACGACACCTCTTCCCAAGGTGAGTTTGATCTAAATCATATCTCTGATGATGCTGAGGGTGCCGAATACAGAAAGTGGATGATCCAGTCCACAAAGAAGAACAACAGCCTCATGCAGAAAATCATGCAAGCCCTCTCAAAAGGGTGCTGCCGAGCACCTGCTTTGGCCGATCGAGCACCTGCTCCTTCACACTCGAGCAACTACTCAGGATAGCCGTTGAGAAGGAAGAAGTGAAAGACGGACGACGATGACGGCGACGACACTTCTACTCAGTGATATCTTTTCTATCCCTTCTATCCATCATTGTACTATCCGTGTTTATTTTTATTGTGTCACCAATCTCTTGAACTTTTTCACACCGGAGACGTTGTGATTTAAGTCCGGGGGAGCGGTTATTTATCCATTTTATTTTCGATTTTTGAGTCTGTTTTTGAGTTTTATCGAGTCAATAACAAGTTCTAGGGAATTATGAACTTGATCTATTGGATTTGTTTTCGGATTAAGGATTACTTGTATGACTTACTTGGCCAAAGTTCTGTTTCGGAAAGGTTATGGGCGGATTGTGAATTAAATATTCCCCACACTTGTCGAAAATTAGGTTGATCCAATATCATCTCAATTTTTATTTGGTATGTAATCTTGATCTTTAATTTCTTTCTCAGGGGTTTGAGGTTCATTGGGCAAGACTTTTTCGAACCATTCAAGACACCGCAACTCTCCAGGAAGTGTACTCTTTACTCTCTAACTCTGCTCTTCTTAATCAAAGCAACATGCCAAAGTGACCCAGGGGACGATGCGTAAACCCGTATCTCCTTTGTGACCTCAGGAGAGCATGTTGTAAGGGAAACTAAAAGTTTCGAAGTGAACCAGGGGATGATGCGTAAACCCGTATCTCCTTTGTGACCTCATTAGATTCGTCCCATAAAACAAACTTCTCTATGAACCAGGGGACGATGCGTAAACCCGTATCTCATGGATTAAACCATTGAAAAAAAAAAAATTATTTAAAATTTAATTTGATTAATAATAAGAACCAGTTCTGAGATAGGAGAAGAGTTGAGAAAAGGAGTATACGGGAGAGGGTCTTGGTTAGAAGAGGTCGGCACCCCTTGAAACGATTCCCCTTTGGTAAGATCACTGTACTTTCATTTTCATTAATCTATTTAAGAGATGATATTGAGAATTCCGAAGTTTTTGCTGAGTTGTGGGTGACTAAGGTAAGGTTATTAATCCCATGGCTAATTACGGTACATGTTCTAAGGCCCGGTGACGAAAGTATGAAGTCCTGAAATTTTTCCAACAAGCGAGTGAATTCCGTGTGATCTTCAGGCACTCTTCCGTTCTTGATTTTGTGTTGTTTGAGGACAAACAAAGGTCTAAGTCCGGGGGAGTTGATATATTAGGATTTTAGCCTATTTTGCTTATTGTTTTCTATTGTTTTTAGAGTCTTTCTAGTTTTTTTTTTTGTCTTTCCAGGTTCTAGGAGGCTTTGGAGCATGGATTGGAGTTGCTGGACCTTTTTGGAGCTAAGGAGAGGAATTTGGAGCAAAGGGCGACTTTTTGCACCCGAGCACCTGCTCGCGCTGCTCACTCGCCTGCTCGCCCCACCTGCTCACCAGAGGCTCCGACTTTAACCTATTTTTAAAATGAAGTTTATAAATAAGAGGGGCCCAGCCGCCTAGGGGGACACGCTTCCTCACCCCCAGAGACCGAAAAACTCACGTTCTTCTCCTTTCAAAGGCTAAAAACACTTTCATTCCATTGTTTTTTATTCCGAACCTCTTGCAATTTCATTGCTCCGATTTGTTTTCTTCCTCCGTGGTATTGCTTGTAAGAACCGGAGGATCATTCCACAACATTTGTTTGAGAATAATTCTAAACCTTTATCTCTTTCAATAATTTCATTATGAATTCTCTTTCATTGATTATTGTTGTATTTGATTTCTCCATGCTTGAGTAGTCCATTAGCTAGGTTAAGGTTTTCAATGGTGATTTAGGATGTTAGTGCTTGAGCCGAATAGGACCGATTATTATATGTCTTCATCAATAGGGATTTATAATGCGTAGATTAATTTGATCACCTAATGTATGATTCTAAGTTAAACTTATTCACGACAGTGCTCTAGGTTGCTAGATAAACCATTGGTGAGCAATTGGTGTGTAACCAACGACAGTTGATTGTTACCATCGATTGTGAACAAATTGAACCAACTCGTTAATGCTCGTTTTCATCGCTAAATCCAAACGATAGTTTAGGTATTTAGGTTGCTAGACGAAGTTATTGATACATCACGACAGTGGGGCAATATTATTGTTATGTTTGAGTTCTAGACCGAAATTAGTTTAATTCTTGAATAGTTGTTCAGTTCTAAATCCAAAGTCACCGGCGAATTACCTTGATCTAATGCTTGTTTTATTGCATTTTATACCGTTTAACTTTAATCATTTGCTACTGCTTGTTACAAACACCACCAACCATATTTTATCTTAGCTTTAAATTAAAATCTCATAATTTCATAGTGTAACCTTGGTCTCTGTAGATTCGATACCCCTTATACTACTGCAATTGTCTGTGCATTTGCGGATTTATTTTGGGTTAAAACTTTACAACATCGCATAACAACGCTTCTATCTCTAAATGAAGTGGTGACCGCAAGTGTCGAACCTCCTTTGCGCCTAATAAGATAGTTTGATTTCTTTGGTAACAAAATCACCCTAATACAGATGTGAGATCTGCCTCCTTCCACGAACCATCAATCTTGCTAACACATTTAACGTTTAACGTTTAACTACCTAGTTTTGTAGTTTAGATATTGTTCGTTACTGCTGTTTGATATAGAACGGGTTAGCCCGTATTAACACTTCTTTACGGTAAATGATTTTAGCAAGGAAACACAATTGTTTCTCGAAGAGTATCACATCTAGGAACAACCTAAGTGGGACACACATTGTTCTCCATTTCTATTACAAAGTATCCTCTAATCCAATAGGACAAACGCTGACCAAACAAACCAACAAACAAAATAATTCTTATTGATTTTCGTTTTAATTTCGTTTTTTTTACCCATCGAGGAAAAGCAAAAACCTGCTCCCCACTTGTTTTCTTAGATTCCAGCTTGCTCAATCAATTATTAATTACTTTTGTACTTTTAAAATTTGGTTTAAACTTTAAGTAATTACGTGATACCTTCCCTCTAACTATGCTTTTAGAATCTTTATTTGTTTTTAATAACTATACCAAATACTATAGTTCTATTTTCGAGAATGTACCCATGGAAGAACCTTTGTTTTAAAATTTTCTTTACCTCCTTTACATCTACCCTATTTGTCCTCCTATAGGGTATTCACCTCAAGAACTATTCAAGAAAAATCGGATTATCTTTTAAATAATCAGAGACGAAATCGTTTTATTGACACCCATATTTTCTAATTTTGTTGGATTTATGATAGCGTTACTTATCTGATTAGAAAAATAAGTAATTAACTAAAGTCAGCGTCGAAAATTCAACTTTATCTTAATAGTTTTGATACATCTCTAATTTTGTCAACTGTATTTGGTCCCTTATTATTGGCACAAAAACTTTGCCTCATAATTTACACAGATTCCAAATCAGTTTTTCACTTTAAATATATAATTATACTAGTGCTAACAATTGGCAGAAAAAGTTGACTTTTACATTGTTTTCTCTTTCAAATTCTATACCAAGAAGAGAAACTCACTGCCCAAGACATGAAATTTTTCATTTGTTATCTTTTCCTATTTATTTTTATTAGCAAAAATATTTGAGTTTGATCAGCATTATTTTATTCACTATTGAACCAAAAATTATATAGTAAAATGAGGTAAATAACCAAAAGCCTATGCAAAACCAGGCCTGGGATTTCGGGTAAGTGGGTAGGGTCGGGTCGGGTAATTCGGGTTTCGGGTAATTCGGGTAGAGGTGTTTAGAACCTATTATGGTATTTGAATATTTCGGATCGGGTTCGGGTAGGGTAGATTCGGGTTCGGGTCGGGTAATGATTTTATTATGAAACCCGAAAGAGATCCTATTAAAATTTCGGGTTACCCGAAATACCCGTTATTACCCGAAATTACCCTAAATTATGCAAACTCCACAATGTCATAAAGAGTGAGAATACACATGATTATCAAAAGATGAGCAACAAATTCAGTTTCAAAAACATTAACCATAATATCTATTTCAAAAGATAAGCAATTGAGTTCCAAAATATCAAATCAAAGCATAACCAAATGAGTAAAGTGGTTTAGAACCAAAACCAAATGAGTTCCAAAAGTGGTTTTGAACAAAACCAAATGAGTTCAAATCAGTTTCAAAAACAGATTACACTCTATGCTCCACACTCCATGCTCCATCCATATTCCATACTCCATTCCATGCTCATTGTTGAGTCAGACTCATATACTCTAAAAAAAATGAAATCAACATTAATGTCAGAAGGTAAAACACTAAAGCACAATGAAAACCATAGTATAGTGTAAGAAAATTACGGCTTTGAAGTTCATCTTGCAATTCAATATCAGCCAGAAGTTGTTCTTTTGTAACGTAGCCTTTCTCATTTAAGCGATATTCACACTTCAACCATTGTTCTAAGCACATTAGCACTTCAATGGTGTAGTGAGTTAAGCAACTCCTAGCTGCAGTAACTACTCGACCACTAGTATTGAATGCTGACTCTGAAGCAACTGAAGAAACCTGCATTGCCAATATATCTCTGGCAATTACGGATAAAATAGGGAACTTGCTGCTGTTGTTCCTCCACCATCCTAAAATATCGTAGTCTAAACCACCCAGAAGAATTCCTCTTGGATTTTCCACTTTCTCATCCAAATATAAGTCAAGCTCACTTTCCTCTAAACCTCTTTCATCTGCCATCTCTTTGTATAGTGAATCCATTCTTTCATACCCTTGATCTTCATCTAATTCCATATCACCTACCAGTTCATCTTCTATAGTCTGAGATGATGACTGAGAAGTCATGTTATTCCCAACTGCTGTGATACCATCACTATACTCTTTAAATAACTTACTCAAAACAGCTTTGACAGATTTCTTTAGATCCTTAGACTCATCACTATCCTTACCATATAAGGTATCGAAACAAAGTTCTGCAAACTTCATCTTATTTCTTGGATCAAAAACACTAGCTATGATCACAAGCCTATTGATTCCCTTTATACCTTCCCAATACTTATCAAATTTTGCTCTCATAGCCCTAGCTTTACTTCTCAAAGATGGATCACGATCATTACTCAACTTAGCTAGATTCCTATCAATTGTAACAATCTCATTGTAACACTTTGTAGAGTTCACTGAAGTAGATGCAGAGACATGTAATGTGGAATTGTAGAAGATGATGAGAAATTTGACTAACCTGTCCACTGCTTCCCAATCATCAACTGTTGGTGGCCCAATCCTCTTGCTTCCATCTATTGATTCTTCAAACACTTCTACAGAAACTTTAGACATTCCTACATTACCATCTTCACTTACAGGATTCAGAACGAATTGAGCTCCCTTTTGAGTTTCATTCCATGCCTTATACTGCTTGCACGTTTTTTGAATGTGGCACTTCAAATGTGTAGTTCCAGACTTCGGTTTACAGCACATAACAGTCCCACAGTAATGACATCGACACTTATCACCATCTTCTTTTGTTCTTGTAAAGTGAGACCAAACAAAAGACCTACTTCTCCTCTTGTTTCCACTTACAGCCTCAGTATCATCTGCTAGAGGTGGTTCCTTCTCATTTGCGTGTGGTGTAGAAGATGAATCCATCTGGAAAAAAGAATCGAAGCAAGTTTTGGTTAAAGACTTGAGAGACTATCTTCAGATTCAGACATTAACTCAAACTGAAAGTAAAAGATATTGAAATCAAATTTAAATCGAATGAAACCTTGTCTAATCAAACTGAAACCGAAAGCAAAAGAAACTAAAACTGAAAGTAAAAGAGATTGAAACCAAACTGAAAGCAAAAGAAACTGAAATCGAAGCATTTGCTTACCTTTGAATGATTTCTCGACGAAGCCGATTGAGGAGGAATAAGAGGAGTGCTTTCTCCTCTTGGAATTAGATTATTTAGGTTAGCCAGTGTTACAAAATTGGGATATTTACACTTAAGAATGAAACAAAATTGAAAATTGAGTTTAGGGTTTCTTCTGGGAAAGAGAGAATAGATCGACAAAGTAAGCTCACTTTTTCTTTCGGGTTTTCGGGTTGTGCATCGGGTATCGGGTAAAACCCGACCCGAACCGTTACCCGATTTCAATTATGTTTCAGATCCATTCGGGTATTGAGGCGTTATCCGAACCGTTTTCTTTCGGGTATTTCGGGTCGGGTCGGTTCGGGTATTTCGGGTTCGGGTTTTAATCCCAGGCCAAACCACCTACGAATCTCAAATTTTTTGGTTATTATGCTAATTTCACTATAATTTTTTATTCTCTAACTAATTAACTCAACTATAACAGAATGAAAATTTGTAAATTCAGTAAATTAGTCTGGATTTCCTGAAAAAAAAATCCAGGCTAATATGGGAATCTCCGTTGGATATTTTTCTCAACACCCACGCAGCCTGGAAGTGAGAGAAACAGTCTTGTTCTGTTGTGAATATATAAAAGAGGCCAAAGAATAAATCATTTATTTATTTTTCCCGATGCATAAATGATAACGATGCCTCAAAAATTGAATTTTTTGTTTTTTTTTGTGGGTTTCTAAAATTCCGTGGAAGAGGTAGTTAGTTAACTTCTTCACCAGGAACATACCCATCAATAAGACATCTTTACAGCTTTCTTTTCGCTCAGATTGGCTTGTTTCCACTGTTTTGGGACAGTTTCAAGATTCTTCAAATTAAAAAAATAAAAACATTTAAACCTACTTCCAGGAATCTTCCCAAAATCTTGTGAGTTTTTTCGTTTCTATTTTGGTTTTCATTTCCAAAACCTCATAAAAAATCTCATATTTCTTGCTTTTTGGTTAAGCAAGAATCAAGATTAGTGTTTAATTAAAGATTCTTAATCTGTTGGTGTTAAATCAATATATCTTAACCCACAAGTGATTAGGGTATATAGTTTTAACCAACTTGTAGGAATCAAGAAAGTGGAAGATTCTCTGTTTTTTTTTTTCGCTATTTACAAGATTTTTGATTGATTTGATTCTCCTCCTGAAAATGGGTTCTTGCATCTATACTCTGTTCTTGATTTGGTGAAAGATTCAAGATTGTTTGAAAAATGAATTCTTTGTTTTATTTTCAGATGTAGTACCATCTTTCCATTGAATTGAGAGAAATGGAAAACAATTCTGTACAAATGGATCAACAAGCTATGGATTCATCATTCATGGATGGATTATTACTAGAAGGTTGTTGGTTAGAGACAACAGATGCATCAGAGTTTCTAAATTTCAGTCCTTCAACTTCTGTAACACCTTTTGATCCATCTTCCTTCATGTGGTCACCAAATCAAGACACAGCAATCTTTCCATCTAGTAACTTGTCTCAAATGTACGGTCAAGATTCCGCCGAAAGATCGAATCTTGAACAAGGGAAAGAACCAATCTCTACCTTGAACAGAAGGTGGTGGATTGGACCAAGTGGTTATGGTAATTCAGTTATGGAAAGATTGGTGCAAGCAGTGAAACACATTAAAGATTTCACTAGTGAGAGAGGAGGAGGCTCTCTTATACAGTTATGGGTACCGGTAAATAGAGACGGTAAGCGAGTTTTAACGACAAAGGAACAACCTTTTAGTCATGATCCAATGTGTCAAAGACTTGCTCATTACAGAGAGATCTCTGTGAATTACCAATTCTCTACCGAACAAGAGGATTCGAGTTCGAGTTCTAGTTCCAAGGACTTGGTTGGTTTGCCTGGAAGGGTTTTCTTGGGGCAAGTTCCTGAATGGACTCCTGATGTGAGGTTTTTCAAGAACGAAGAGTATCCGAGAGTTCAACACGCTCAAGATTGCGATGTTCGTGGCACGTTAGCAATTCCTGTGTTTGAACAAGGTAGTAAGATTTGCTTAGGTGTTATTGAAGTTGTAATGACTACTCAAATGGTTAAATTGAGCCCTGAGCTTGAAAGTATCTGCAGAGCACTTCAGGTTTTGTTTTCGTTCGCTTTTCTCTTCTTTAAATCTTCGAAATACGCTTTCTTGGAGACTTCAAGATTTGCTTCTTTTGTTTTCTAACAGGCAGTTGATCTTAGGAGCACAGAAGTTCCGATTTCGCGTTCTCTAAAGGTAAAAGTTATAAACTTTTTGGGACGGGACTAATATTACATGCTCTTGGTCTCCGGTTTGAGGAGATGTACGGGCCTAGGCCCAGAACCTATTAGTATTCGAAAAAGTTCTAAACTTTTTTCGTATTTGTTTATCTTCTTTAGGGACCTGACTTCTCCTACCAAGCTGCATTACCTGAAATAAGAAACCTTTTGAGATGTGCAAGTGAGACGCATAAACTTCCACTAGCTCAAACATGGGTTTCTTGTCTCAAACAAAGCAAAACCGGTTGCCGTCACAACGACGATAACTATATTTATTGTGTATCCACAATAGACGATGCTTGCTATGTCGGTGATCCAACAGTACGCGAATTCCACGAAGCTTGCTCTGAGCATCATCTTTTGAAAGGACAGGGAGTTGTTGGAGAAGCGTTTTTGACAAATGGTCCTTGCTTTTCATCAGATGTCTCTAGCTACAAGAAGTCTGAGTATCCTCTCTCTCACCACGCGACTATGTTTGGTTTACACGGTGTTGTAGCGATACGGTTACGCTGCATCCACACGGGTTTAGCTGATTTTGTCTTGGAGTTCTTTTTGCCTAAGAATTGTCGGGATATCGAAGAACAGAGGAAAATGTTGAATGCTCTTTCGACTATAATGGCGCACGTACCTAGAAGCTTGAGAACGGTCACGGTTAAGGAACTCGAAGACGAGGGAGATTCGATGACATTGCCAAAGATAGAGAACGTATCGGAGTTAGATCAGAGTAATAACACTAATCCTCAAAATGTAGGATTGGTATTCGAAGGAGAAACATCGGAGCGAGGCTTTGACTATGGCAAAGGTTTGAGTGTGAACGAGAACAGTAATTTCTCTAGTGGTGGTGGTTTCAGTAGTATCACCGAGAAGAAACGAACAAAAGCCGAAAAGAACATAACTTTGGATGTTCTTCGACAGTATTTCGCAGGAAGTCTCAAAGATGCAGCTAAGAGCATTGGTGGTAAGTAATCTTGATTTTCTTGATTTTCATCAAGAATTCTGTTATTTGATTTTCTTGGTGTTTGTTTACAGTTTGTCCGACGACATTGAAGAGAATATGCCGACAACATGGGATACAAAGATGGCCATCAAGAAAGATCAAGAAAGTCGGTCATTCGCTTCAGAAAATCCAACGTGTCATCGACTCAGTTCAAGTTGTTTCGGGTCATCATATAGGCTCCTTCTACGCGAATTTCCCGAGTCTAGTTTCTTCACCAGAAGCATCATCACTACAACAACAACAACAACAATCCCAGAAGACAACATTCTTATCAAAATCCCCTGCTTCTTCGTGTAGTCATAGCTCGAGTTGTTCAAGCGAAACACAAGTTAACAATAACTCAAAGGAAAGTCCTATACATAAGACTAGAGAAGAGACAATTGAAGAAACTCAAGCCACGCATTTATCGCCATCAACATCATCACAAGAGGAAGATTTTCTGAGGATAAAGGTAAGTTATGAGGAGGAAAAGATTCGGTTTAGGATGCGAAACTCGCGTAGATTAAAGGATTTATTGTGGGAAATAGCGAGACGGTTTAGTATAGAAGATGTGAGCAATTATGATCTGAAATATTTAGATGAAGACAATGAATGGGTATTATTGAGATGTGATGATGATGTAGAGGAATGTGTAGATGTTTGCAGATCTTTTCCGGGGCAAACGATTAAGCTTTTGCTTCAAATCTCTTCTCAACATTTGCAAGAACGTTCTTCTCTAAGTGGATGCCTTTCTTGACAAAAGAAGAAGAAGAAGAAGAAGAGACATGTAGTTTTGTGTTGTGTAAGCATTGTTCATAGGTTTTTTTTACTGTTTTCAAGATTATTAGGTGGTGTTTCATTTGGCTTTTGTTATAAAAATGCACTAGAGAAAGAGAAAGAAAGAGAGAGAGAACATGTAAAGAGCCTAAAAAATAATTGAAATTATCTTGTTTCGTGTACTACTTTTGTTATGTGTTGTTTGGTTTGCAAATGTATATACACATTTTGTATTACCTTTCTTCCATAAATTCACATTATAAACATTTTGTGTGTGTTTGCAATCATAAGGGAAGAAAACATGAGTCAATAAAGTGACACTAAAATTGTACTTACCATAAATAACATTTATTTTGGCTATAAATTATGAGTATTCCCAAGAAAAACAAATTACATAATTTAACAAATTATAAATTATGGCTATACTATTTTGACTCATATTTTACAGAAAATATTTCACTAAACGTCTAGAAATGAATAACAAACACTACCATAGTAGAAGAAGAAGAAAAATGAAATTTCTTACTTAAGGTGTTTGTTTGTCTGTATAAAGTGTGTAATGTATATATATATATATATATGACTGATTCAAAAGGACACTTTGTGAGACTAACCAGATCGACCGGTTCTACGACCATGATAAGGTGAACCATAACCATTATTCCGGGTATTTTTATGATCAGAAGAAGAACCACTGCCACTGCCTCGTCTACGCCTCTCTTCTTTTGGTTCGTCTCTAATAGTCCTTACAATCTCTAATTCTCTTAGTACGTCATCCATAGGTGGTCGGTTTTTCGGGTCAGCCTCGAGACACCGTAGGATTAGGTCAGCGGTTTTAGTCACTGCCAAAACTGGATACTTCTGCTCGAGCCTTGGGTCCATCATTTTCTGTATTTTCTTCTTTTGTAGAACCGGTTTAGCCCATTCCACTAGATTTTGTTGCGAAGACGGTCGGTTTGGGTCTACCGCTCTTAAACCGGTCAAGAGCTCTAAAAGTACCACTCCAAACCCGTAAACATCACTCCGTACATATAAATGACCTATAACATCAAATTTAACTTAGTCTAAAGTTATAAATCATAACAAAACAAAGTTAAACATGTTTTTTAATATAATTTGCACGTTTTTAATTACCTGTAGCCATGTACTCAGGAGCTGCATAACCGTGAGTACCCATGACACGTGTGGTCACGTGTGAGAATCCGTTGATTGGGCCATGTTTTGCTAGTCCGAAGTCAGAAAGCTTGGCGTTAAAGTTCTGAAAACACGGAAACAGCTGTTACTAAAAAAAGAAAGGACAATCTAGAAACAGCATGCAGTTTTTTGTTTAAAACGTGGGGATGGAGATAGTGTTAAAACGACAAACGTACGGAATCAAGAAGAATATTGGAAGCTTTGAAGTCTCTGTAGATAACACTCTTTTCCGAGTTATGCAAAAAAGTAAGTCCTTGAGCTGCTTCAATGGCTATTTTCAAACGTGTATCCCATGGTAATGCCTCTCCTTCTTCATATCACAACACATTTTATACTATAAATTAATGTGTGTAAAAAATGTAGATAAAGTAAATTATTAATGGATGAGTAAGAAAATAATGTACTTGAGAAGAGGTGATTTTCAAGGCTTCCTTTAGGCAAATACTCATACACCAAGAGGAATTGATTTTCTTCCCAGCAATAACCCAAGAGCTTGACCAGATTTGGATGATGAAATTTCCCTAAAAATCTTACTTCACACTGCAAATTTACAAGATAATCCACACACACATTAACAATATATTCGATATGACTGCATTAGAATAACTGATGTTTGTTTATTTTTGTTATACAAATATAACATGTAACTTGTAGTTTATGATCTATATGACTATGTTTATAACGAAGTAAACTATTCAAAATATAAATGATATGAATTTAAGGAACGATATAAATATGTTAAATAGATAAATTTTGCATTGCATGTATCAAACACATTTGAAAAGTCAATGGTCAAAGCTCATATAATAATTCAGAAGCTGATATTTTATTTATCATCGTTCCTTATCAAAAACCAGGTCAAGATTACTTGTTTCCATTTTTTTCATAAATATATTAGTTCTATTTATAATATATAATAATTCAGAAGCTGATATTTTATCTATCATCGTTCCTTATCAAAAACCAGGTCAAGATTACTTGTTTTTCATTTTTTCATAAATATATTAGTTCTATTTATATATATATATATATATATATATATATATATATATATATATTGTGTGCGGTCGTGAGTATTCATTATTTTTATTTTTATTGGCCGACAGGAATAATTATTGGATCAATTGTAAGAATAACCAATTTTTTTTTCATAATAAATTAACTAGCTAAAATTAACCTATGTAGCTTAATCAAATTCACAAGAATTAGGGTAAATGTTATATTTTAAGTTAAAATATTTTTGGTGTGAACCCAATTATCCAAAATTATTTGATATTCTACACAGAAAAGAAGAATTTCCACGCATCAATACACGAAAACATCCACCCATATCATTAAATATTATTTGTATATATCATTGACTAATATACATGTATTTTTCCCCCGATTGACTTAATATAGTTACGTAAGAAGTCCTGGACTTCTTCTTTTTCTTTTTTTGGCGTAATGTCAAATTGACATCTTCTTCTTTTAGGTAGTAAACTTTTGATAAATAATACTATCACTAGATTTTGACCCACGCTAAGCGTGGGAATATAAATTTCAGTTTATTTTATAGTAAAATATATTATTTTGAATCATACATACCAAAAAAATATTAGATAAACGATTATGTCCACTAAAACAATTAATCGGTCGATTTTTGATTCGTTAATGTCTTAATATGATAGGTCTTACGTTTTAAGTGTATACAAAATATAAAAGTAAAAGAAATTGATTTACAATAACAAAACCAAAAAGCGAACATTGTCTTATACTGTATGACAAAAAATGTAATTGAGTGATATATATCTTATATTTACAAAAAAAAAATTATTTTTTAATAACTCTATAAAATGTTTTTAAATCCAACTTTATCACTAACCAAAATACTACTACCTAAATGAGTTAAATCGGTTTTAGTTTCTCAATATGGTAATGGATTTGGTAAGTATATATTTTTGTCATCAATGCTCCGCATATATTAACGATATTGAAAATATGTAAAGATTTCCACCATGACAAATTGAAATGTTTTGATTGGTTGATTTAATTAATGTGTTCCTTAAGTTCCTCTTTGAATGACACATATGATTAATGTTACTTAAGGCTCTCTTTAAATGACACATAAGATTTTTAACCTTTAGTGTCTCCTCAATTAATATATATAGGATATAATTGACTAATTAATACGTTCGAATTTCTAGTGAGACCGGTGATGATACAACGAAATTCAACTATAGATGATTAAGATTTCCTTAAATTTTTTTATAACAGATATCATTAATTTTCCGATACAAATATTTAGGTTTGTAATTAGTAGTTAATTAGTTATTAAATGGTTATGTTAATATTTTCAAAGTACACCATTGGTTTTTTATCATCAAATACTGTCAATTATAAAGGCAAATAAATTTTTAATAATATTTCGTATATGTTTTGCGTCTTTTATTTATTTACAAATAATATTTGAGAAAAAAATTTGTACTTTAATTTAATGTACACACATATGTTAATATACAAATATAAAAGAAAACATAAATGTAAACAGAAAGCACAATCACACCCTAAATTGAAGCGTTTAAAAAAATAAATCCTACATTAGTGCCACAGTATTAGCATATGATTTATTTAACTCCTAATCGTTATTATTAAATAGATACATAATTTTTTTACAAAAACTTTTTATTATGCTAACCAACCAGACGACAACTAGCAAAGCTAAATTGTTTCCAGAAAAATACTCAAATAGTTATAGAGTATATAACCTATTTGGACCCAAATTTCTGCTTACGTCTTTTTAAGTAAAAAAGAGTCATAAATTCTTTCTACTTGTATCTATACTATCTTCTAGACTCTAGTTATCTCTATTCTCTGTCATAAATTCATTCCCTATCCCATATTTAATCACTTACATACACACACAAAAGTATGCCAATTATTTCCTACCCCCTAATTAGAATCTTTTAAATGATTTTTAAATGCAAATCAAATTAAAAAAAAAAGGAAAAAATTGGAGTTACTCGCCTGCCATTCATGTAAACCTTGAGCACTATCAGGATTTGATTTCTTAACGGCGACTGGTATTCCGACACCGGCTCTCGTCGGAGCTAACGTCTTCTCATCAACCCAACCTTTATAAACCTGTCCGAATCCTCCTTCTCCGATGATCGAATCTGACCGGAAATTCTTCGTCGCCGTTTTAAGATCCGCTAAAGTAAACATTTTTAGATTCGGCGTAACAATCTTCCCGCTCGGTGGCACTACCGCCTTTTTCTCCGCCGGTGGATTATCGCCGGATCTTGTTTTCTCCGGCGGTGGATGATTATCGACGGATCTTGGTCTCTGTTGTGGGTTTTCACGAGGTGGTTTATTCACGGATCTCGGTTTATGCTCTGTTTCCGTCGCCGGAAACTTAGGTTTTATTCCTCTACCCGCCGGAGCCGGCATCGGCATCGCTACTAACGGTGGAGGAAACTTTGCATGAACCGGAGTTTGTACGCGTCTTGTTTCTGTAAGAACCAATACATGAATTTTATTAAAAATTGAAACTTGACTAAAGAAAGTTAGAAAAGAAAACAGAGCAAAAACAGAGTATTGACATTTTGAACAATGAAAGAAAGAAACTAAAATAAAACCCAGAAAAAAGCTTTGATTTTTATCTTAGTTTAAGGACTCCGAGAAAGTTATGAATCATCGGCGAATAATAAAAACAGAGAGATGTGTGTAAGAACCTTGGAGGGGATTGGTGGAGATAGGGCTCTGTTCGTGTTGAACAGAGGAAGATCCACCAGGACAAAAGTTACCCATCGTGAGAAACAACTCTTGACTTTGCTCTGTTTTTGAGTAATTTTCTCTTCACGCTTTATGATCATAAGATTAGAAAGAGAACAGTTTTACTCTTTTTGTCTTTCCTTTTTGGGGATTTTAGTTGAAAGATGGAGGAAGAAGGTGAGAAATAGAGAGGAAAGACCAAGCAAAACTGTTTGGGAGTATAATTTGATAAAAAAAAAAAGTCGTGTATTTATTATTTGATTTTGTCTTGATTAATCTTGGGCTTGATTGGCTTGATATTTTAAAATATATTATTTTTTATTTTATTACTAAAAAAATTCAACGTTAGTTAGTATTCATACTTCTGACGTTTTCTCATTTCATACCTTTTTTTTTTACAAATTATAATGGAATTTCTCAATTATAATTATCATACTTAGTGTCCATTTCAAGTTTCCTAGTTTAATATCGAACTTCATTTTCATTATCTTTCTTTTTTTCTGTTTTGAATATGAATTTCCTATTTTGTGAAGTCTGGGTTCATAAACTGAAGGATTATAAATTACTACAAGTCAGTGGTCGCAGATCGGGAAACAAACTAAAAAGTTGACAATTCTATATTTGTTTTCCTATTTTATGTTAAAGAGATGTATTGTTAATTGTTTATATATAGTGAGTTTGGTTTCATTCGACTGAAGCTTTATTGTCATATATTATGGTTATTTGAAAGAAAGGAAAAACCTAAGAAAATATCAGTGGGAAGAGGTCAAAGAAGAAGAAGAATGTTACGCAATGGCGGGTCCATGCATGTGACAACGTATGGAACTTTTTATAAAATAAATTTAACCATATATGTGGAAAACAACGAGGAAGAAGTAAGATATAATCAAGTGATGATAGTCTTAATGGTAAAAAACCTTATGATTGGTTAGTTATAATGGTGTCACGTTTTGTATCTGTAATATTTAACAGCTATATTTACTCTATAATATTATTTTGCTAAATATTAGTCGGATCATCTATTAGTGTTATATATATATTGAATTTGACAGTTCTAGTTAGAATAATGAAAGAGTGGTTAAAACTTAAAACAAAACATTGTTTAATGATCTGTTTCCCATTTGTGTTGTTTTCTCTAACAAACACTGTAATTAACGGTCCAAATAAAGTGTTTAAATGTGCATATGATAGTAATAAAACACTACGGTGTGAATGAGACGGTTTCAATGTGCTTTTAGTTTACTTTTTTTTTTTTCTTTAAAATCATCTTGTAACGAGGTCACGTAGAAAACGTGGGTAGATGTTCCTTATTTTATTTTATTCTTCTTAAATTATAGTAGTAGTAAATTGCAATATGTACATATTATATATATATAGATGAGAATTAGTATGTCTAGGATCAAGCAATGTAATCAAGTTGACATAAATTATTCGACGTCCGCGTAATTGAGTTTGTCACCTACTTGCATTTATTAGCTTCATTTCATTTTCTTGTGAGAAAAAATCAAAATAATTTCGTGCTTGACTATATCATCTGTATCATGTATGTCACATTCTTATATTTAATTTAAAACATCGGTTTCAAATTGGAGATATATCATATATATTACATATTTTGGAGATAGAAACATATTTATGTGTTAATAATTTATCATTATTCAAAACTACTACTTCTTTTTGGATAAACATATTCAAAAAATTGCAAGGATACTTGAGATCTTTAGTATTGTGAACCACGACCATTTCCACTTAGGTTCCTTCGATCAAGATTCCACTTTTATTAATCCATTGCATTTTTGAACTTTTTGAGTTGGTTTCACACACAAATTTTAGATTTATCTATATGAATTATAACTCTACTTGTAATAACAAAAGGTACAAAATTCATTATGAAGACATAAATTGCTATGTTCTTTTTTAATAAGCATTGCAATTTTTAAGCGTGTTAAACTGTTAATGTTAACATTGAGAAATGAGATGATGATAATGACTCACCAATAATATAATACCTATATTTTATAAATAGTTTGTGAACGTAAAGAGTTCATTTTTTACAGTACATCATTTAGCCCAAGCAAAATTTTACCAAAACAAAATCCCATATTTAAAACTGACTATACAAAAATAACAAAAACATATATTACGTGGTCTTTCAAGGAACCTTCTGATTCTACCAGAGGTTTCACATTTGACTCACACAACTTTAATAACTTTGTTTTTTTTCCTTCCTTGACCTCCCAGAGTCTGTAGACTTGCGAGCTGCCTTATTAGCTTCATGAATTTTGCTCTGTGCAGCTAAGTACTCAAATGCCACCACGACATCGCCTATTTTCGGTCTTCGGTTCGCTTCTTCGTTAAGGCACATATCTATTATCGCAATCGCGTAACTAAGACACCTCTTTGAAAACTTTCCATGTAGCAACGGGTCCGCTAAAAGTCCAAATTTCTTAGGGTCTTTTAGATACGGTCGAGCCTGCGTAAAGACGAAAAACAAAACACAGTTTAACGAGAAAATAAATTCCGGTTAAATCCGGGTTTTTTAATAATTTTTAGGTTCAACTTACCCAAGCAACAAGGTATTGCTCTCCATTTGGTTTACTTAAATCAATTGCTTTCCTTCCACTAATCAACTCAAGCAACACTACACCGAAGCTATAAATATCCGATTTAATCGTTAACTTTCCGCTCATCGCGTATTCGGGAGCACAATATCCGTAAGTACCCATAACCCGAGTCGACACATGCGTCCGATTACCAACTGGACCGACTTTGGCAAGTCCAAAATCAGAGAGTTTGGGGCTAAAGTCTCTGTCTAACAATATATTTGCGGGTTTCAAATCGCGGTATATCACGGATGGACTTATTTTACAATGAAGATATTCGATGCCACGAGCTGCACCAACCGCGATTTTCATTCGAGTATTCCAATTTAACGGACTCTGATCCGGCTCAAGATCTTAATTAAAACAACAACAAGAATATAAGTTAATTAATTAATCAAAACATGATTATAATAAATTTTGAGGGATTTTGAGAAACACACTTACCAAAAAGATGATCTTCTAAGCTACCCATTGGCATGTATTCATAAACAAGAAGTCTTTGCGCACCAGAAGTACAATAACCGATTAAAGTTACTAGATTTGGATGGTGAAAAACACTAAGCATAAGAACTTCAACTATGAATTCTTGATTTCCTTGATGACCATCTGGATTTAATTGCTTAATAGCCACCACCTGTTTAATTCACAATTCAATTCATATCAAATTTCTTATAACAACCCAAACCGAGGACCATCATTTTATATGGTGCCCTCCCAAATTCCACTCGAACCAGCGACCTCTAAAATTTCAAATTATAAAAAAAAAAAAAATGTTTTTGACTAAAGAGGGAGCTTTTACTCACTTGTCCTGAATATAAACGTCCTTTATAAACACTCCCAAATCCTCCTCTTCCGATCATATTACCGTCCCGGAAATTCTTTGTCGCGGCGGCTAACTCCTTGAACGTGAAACTCCGTGCGCCACCTCCTGGTTTCGGACTATTCACTTTCCCATTAACTGACCAAAACCCATAATCAAAAATTAGTTTTTCATCAAAATGTTTTTTTTTTTTTTGTCAACAACGTTTTATCAAAATGTATGAAAATATTTCAAACAAGATTTAAATGCCAAACCTAAAATGCCAGATTTTGACCCTGTTCCCATTCCTGTTCCCGTTGCATTGCTTCTTGTGTCAACTGCAAAATTCCATAAAATGATAAAAAAAAACTTTTTTCATGAGATTGTGAAAACAACAATACTAAAGATTTTATTTCCAATAAAAAAGAGAGATGAGTGATTTTTTTTTAACAAGACCTGAGGAATGATCGGTTAGGGGAGGAAGGGCATGAATATTGACTCGCATGTCATTGGTTCGTGTATTGAGACAAGAGAAGCACTTCATTTTTTTTTTCTTTTAACGAAAATACCCAAAGAAGAAGATGATGACAACAACAACAATGGATTCAAAGACGGAGCTGGTTTGAGATTATGTTAACATTATCATCAAACCTAGCTCCTAGAACCCCCACACAAGAAACAGAACAAGAAAAAAAGGGATTCTTGTTTTTTGTTTTTTGTTTTTTTTAATTGAAAAAAAGATTCTTGTTTTAGAAAAAAAAAAGATCCTTAGATTAAAAATGGGAAAGAGAGAGACTTTCTTTGTCTCTCTCTCTATAATTCCAGAAAACAAATGGGAAATTATAAACCCACCAAAAAGAGAGAGAAGGAAAATGATACAAATGGCAAAAAATGGTTTTTTTTTTTTTTTTGGTCAACTAAATGGTTTCTCTTAAAGAACAGCTTTTGACACTCTGCTATAATGGCGAAAAATCTTAAGAAAAAGAGTTAGAATAAAAAAAATTTAGTGAAAAGCAACAGAAAATTTTATGGCAACAAAAGAGAAATTAAAGGAAGCCATGGAACCTAATTTTGGAACTGCGTGTTGTGTTGTCTTTCTTTCTTTCTTTCTTCTGTTTGTTTTTCTTTTTCGGTTAGAAGCTAAATTTGCAATTTTTGTTCCATTAAATACAATTCTTTTCTGTGCACTCTCTGCTCTTGAATTTTCATTTGTGCAACTGATTAGGATGCATTTTCTGATTTATATGTTTGGTTGACAAAAAAAGAAAAATGAAATACCAATCTTTTGGAATTTGACACGAAATTGTATGTTTTTTTATGTCAACAGGAAGATTTAACATATGAAAACGTTTTAACAAATGGACATTCAAATTCTAATTTTAATCAAACTAGAAATGTATTAGTATAAGTAATATTCATACACCTTGTGAGAGTACACTTAATCATGAAGTTGCAACAATCTGTACAGAGAAATTCCCTATATAATCATCAACAATCACATACCTCTTCTTTTCATTCCTACCGGTAAAAGCTTCCGAGATTAGTAAGTAAACTAGAGCTGTAATGCCAAATCCGGTTGCTGCGACGAACCTACCTGAAGATTAGAGACCGGTGAGTTTGGTGAGACAACCTTAGCGTTGAGATCAGGTGGAAACCGGTTAAATTCTTGTTTTACGTTAGACAACAAGCCTCGGACTAGACCATTGCTTTCGGTTTCTTTGCTTTCGTCGGATGCCAAGTCATTCGAACACTTTTGCTTTGCCGACATTAGAGGAAGAGCTTCTGGATTGTCTCCAACCCACCCAGGACCAAATTCGGTTCCGTTTGGTAACACAGTTTCGATTCTCCTATTGGCAAATCTCCAAGCAACAGGACCAAGATTTGCTGCGTATCGCGCTAGACTCCTCGCGTAACCATATTCAGTTTTCAAACCAACCTCGTAAAACAAAGAAATATAAAGTCAGATTCTTTGATAACCAAAAACAAAAGGCGATGTTTGTTAATACGTACTGGTGTTAACTGCTTTAAATCACCATCAAGCGTTGTAAAAATCGAAGCTTCTCGCAAAGAAGTAGAGATTTCGTTGTAGGTATCTCGTTTGTACTCATCGACATTCTTCATCCCGTATTTATTGACGGCCTTCACAACCGAAGCTACAGAAAAAAAAATGGTTTACGTCAACAAAAAACTCGTACTTCCATTAAGAATGTTAGGAAGATGGTATAAGAAGAGGCAGAAGAGCTTTACGTGGAAACTCTTTCTCCCAATCAATCAAGAAGCCACTTTGGTTCTCGTTATTATGGTTGATTCTAACCGAAGTTTCTGCTTGTCGGAATCCATAAGAAGGAGGTGTTTTTCTTAGATTGTAAGCACCGGAACTGAGTGCTGCTGCTACATCAGCTGAAATTTTAGAAGTAGTGCAATCAATCGAAGATGGCTCAGGATGTTTCTTATTGCCCGAGCCTGGAGGACGGCCTCGTTTGACTACTTTCGGTTGTTGTTGTGACAGTGACACTGGTTTTTCTTCTTCTTCTTCATCGCTTTCTTGTCTTAAATTTCCAAAATCCTTTTTAGCTATCTCAAGCATAGCTCTTGCCTGTTATATAGCCAAAGACAAAAACTTTCAGCCAAAATGAAGAAAGAGTTGCAAATTTTATATACGCAAAGTGAAAACCTGTCGATGATATATTGTATCTGCTTCATTGTATTCCATCGCGTTCGTACATATCAAAAACACGTCTTCCTGCAAACACACCACCAGTTTCTTAGTTTTAACATTATCTCTGCAATTTCTCATGGTTACAGAGTTTACGATTTATTACTATCGAAATGTTACACCAATGCTTGTATGCGAGCACGATGTTGTAGCTACCAGAGAAACTATTGCATGAAACTAAGAATACGAAGAATCAAAGATGAACATTCCATTCTAGCAAAGAGCAGAGATCAGAGATGTATAGAGGATTGTGAAAGATTAAAGTACAACACTTGCCTCAAATTGTTCTAAAGTAGCGTAAGCCCCGGAATCTAATTTCTTCCGCAATGTACTGAAATCCATCGGATTCTTAATAATCTCATGATAATCAGGAAGCTGTAACATAAACTTTGACAGTATAAGATAAAAGCAAAAACATTTACAAGCATAACATAAAGAAACACTTCACCTCCTCTGGATCAACTGGGTCAGAGTAAACACCATAAGTATCCTTCCTTCAAGTATTGTAAAAAACAACAACATCAAAACCAAGAATTCAAATCACTTAATCCACAAAATTACAAAAGAAAGTGACATACTTTTGAACTCTATCAAGAATGAACAAGAGCAACTTTTTGTCTGGCAATGGTGTAAAGGGCCCAGTCTCCTCCACAAGAGACCCTGTCCACAAAATTATGTTTAAATTAATCACTAGAAAGACTTCACTTTTATTCTAGCACAAATTCTAGAGAAAAAAGATATATACTTTGAAGAATGTCTGTCGTTTTCGAAAGCTTTTGTACCTGCAAGTAAAAAAACCAACAGATATATATATATTCATCAACCTCAAGTAAATATCCTATTTATACATTTATGATAAACTTTCATGTTCATGAAAGAATCAAAAAGAAGAGAGACAGTAGTAAAAAGTACACAAACTTAAAAAGAAAACTAAAAGGACAAATTCTCAGACATGAATGATTATCTCACTTCAGTGCAGAACCTTCTTTAATTCAGATAACTATGAATAAATATATATAATATTCAGATTAAACCTGAAATTAGCACACACCAAGATTTTCTCAACCTAAGACAAAAAGAGTAAAAAAAAAAAAGAAAGGAAAAAAAAGCTGAATTTATGAATTTCACATTTCCCACCAACAACAAAACAACGAAATAGTCAAATCCAAACACAAAACTCAAAAACTATATATAAAAAACATTAGAGAAACCCCCTAATTAACGCGCGAAAATCACAACAATTCCAAAACCTAAATTAACAATCTTTATCTTCCCCAAATAAAAAAAGCTTCAATTTTTCCGAGTTACCGTATCGTCAGATCCATGGATTTTCCGGCGACTGATTCCGGCGACCTCAGATTTGAAATCAAGACTCGTATGTGAGTTCAATCCACCTAAAAGCCGGTGCTTTTTGTCTCTCCGCTCATCGTCGTCGTCGGAATTAGAGTTACTCCGGCGATTGGATCGGGTCGGATCCGGGTAAAGAGAATTAGGGATTTTGAAATTGGATCTAAGCTCTTCTTTCTTGGGGTCGATTAGTAATTGTTGCTGTTTCAGAGCCCGTTTCTGTAAATCGAGTAAAGATGGTCTTCCTTTCTTCTTCTTCTTCGTTAATGTTTCAGCTACTTCACCCATTCTCTCTCTCTCTCTCTCTCTCTAAAAACGCATAGTGAGAAGAAAAATGCTACGCGTGTGTGAGTGAGTTCGTACGTGCAGACGAAAACGTGAACATGGGTAACTCGTGCGTGACTCGGAGCTAGCTAGTTACACACGTGTTTTACACTGTATGGGTAATGCGAGGATAACGTTTTGCATCTTATTGGGCCTACATGGGCCTCCTTAGTCTAGCCTATGTGAATGTACAAAAAAAAATTAGAAGTTTTTTTATTACAGCATGAAATGGGATTTTATATTTTCTTTTGGTTTTATATGAGTTTACAAGATAGTGATTATTTGTTAAATAATGGATCAATTTTCCTTTGTCATGGGCTAAATCTTCACGGGCGTAAATCTGTACTAGCCTAATTGGCTTTAAGAGTGCAGTGTCTCTTGCTTGCAGACCGGAATCGACGTCGGGTCGAACGGCCGGTTTGGACTTGAGATTTCCCGATTCATTTATATCAAAACTAAGGAATATTGATTCTTGTGCTTTTAATTGTCAACGAAAGGTTTAGTTATAGGTTTTCGGAGGCATAGCAATCAGATTCCATGAGGATAGTTTGAGCAAAATAATCACTATCTTGGAATCACTGACGAGATTCATGGTGGTGCTGTGGTTCGACGGTGGGACTATGGTTTGCCGGTGGATCTACTTACTTTTGGATCTTGGAGGAAGAAATCTCCACGTGTTGGTCATTCAAGTTTTTCTTAATTTACTTTCGCACGTGTATAATTATGATAAGATCCAATTTATTCACTGCTTTGTATCTGAACACCTGTAATCCACCCTTGTTTTGGGTTTATTAAATGCGTTTGAGAAAGATTGAGAAAAATTGGAGATGCCGGTGAGAAAACGGAAAATAAAAGATATAGTAAAGAAGAGGAAACAAAATGTGACTGATATACTATGTAAACTTCTTGGTAAATATAGTAAGTGAAAGTCATTTCCCTTTTCTTTGTTAGTGATGTGACATACGAACGAACATGGTATAGTTCACTAGTGTTTACTTGAGGTTTTTAGTAAATATGTGTAATGTGATATTTTTCTTCTTTTAATATATGGGTTCTAAGTAGACCTAGGATTAAAATCCGAACCCGACGTACCCGACCCGACCCGAAAATACCATATTCGAATCGGACCCGAAATTTTCAAATACTCTAATGGGTTCTAAACACCTATACCCGAAAAACCTGACCCGAACCCGAACCCGAACTTGAACCCGAACTTACCCGAAATATAAAAAAATCAGGTACTTTTATAGAATTTTAGTCATTTTCGGAGTTTTTTTTGGAAAATATTGTATAAAAATAACTAAAACATAGTAAATCCAAAAAAAATTAGGGTAAATCTAAAAAATAGTATATTTTTTATTAGTATTTAAAGTAAAAATTACACTAATGGATCCTATTTTAAAACTCAAACCCGACTCGAACCCGATCCGAAATTTCCAAATACCCTAATGGATTCTAAACACCTATACTCGAAATACCTGAAACTCAAAATACCCGATCCGACCCTACCCGCTTACCCGAAATCCCAGGACTAGTTCTAAGACTAATGACAGACTTTGAGTATATGATTATACGTCATTTTAAGGGAAAAAAAAAAACAAAGTGTGTCATCTGTTTCCAGTTATTTTTATAATCAAGATATAAATCCCGTTTAATCAATACTCTTTTTTTTCTATAGGCAAATTACGATATTATTATTATGTTTTTAAAAAAACTATTACTTAATACAAAAACAATTAAAGCAGTAATGAATAATGTGTTGAAGAAAAAGAGTGTTTTTGTGGGGTAAATTGAAATATAAAATTAATAAAATTTGAGTAAAGAGAGGAGATAGTGGATGTGTTTAAATATAAAATTAATAAAAGTTAAGTAAAAGAAAGAGATAGTTTCTTATTGAAGAACTTTTGGAGAGTGTTTTTGAAAGGAAGATAGATTGTTTAAATATAAAATTAATAAAAATTGAGTAAAAGAATGAAAGAGAAAGTATAAAATTGAGTAAAATAAAGAGAGAGAGTGTGTTTTAATAATTTAATATTTAAGAAACTAATTAAAAGTTTTCCAATGGAGATGGTCTTATCACATAGTATTCAATAATATATAAAGTTATTGAGATTCTTATTATATCATAAATAAAATAAAATAAAAATTCTCAAAATATCTTATATTATAAAACAGATATTTTTATCCCAAAAAAATTGCAATACCGATCACTCAATCATTTCCGGTTCAACCCGGTTGATTATTTTTCTCAAGTAAATAGCTGTCCAGTATGCAAACGTTTTCTCTCTCATGACCTCAACTTTGGTCAACCCTTTTCAGTTTTTCAGTATTATTTTCTAAATTTATTTGTCGGTGTTTTTTTGTTCTTCTTCTTTTTCACATTGCTTAACTATCTGAAACTCTCTTCTAGCTTCTCTTCCTCGTGTTTCATCTCTAGCTCTCTCGATTTTCAGGTCTTAAGTCTAAAATATCTCTCTCGAAATTCATGCTTGAGAATAGAGTACAAACACGGTTTTGGTCAATCTTGTGTACATAAAAGACAAGAAAATTACTCCATTTCACACGATTTCAATTCAAGAAATCAAAAACAGTGTTCGTTCTCAATTTCTCAAGCTAGAACAAGAAGCTTAAATCTTTCTTGTTCTTGATCGGATCTTTCTTTGGGGCTTCTTGCGTTTGAAACTGGTAATCTTTCCTTTTTCTTGTTTAGTTATATTCACTACTAATACTAAAGTGTGCCTTTTTTTCTTTTTCCAAGATTCTAAATTTAGTAATTTTTACCATATTAGGTTTACAAGATTGTTTTTGTTATAGTTTTGATTTAACTGCTCAAGAAAATGTACAAGTTAGCTTAATTTGGTATAAAGTGAAGAACTTAAGCTAGTTTCCTTAGCTTCAAATTTTGACCTTTTTAGACATTTCTTCAGAATTTTTATTTGTAATATTTTTGTTTAATGACAGTAAGTGACATCAGATGGCTGAAAGTTGGGATGGAAGTCAATCAGATCAAAGCTCGAATTTCGAACCAGGGATCGATAACATATACGAAGCGTTTATATGTCCATTAACAAAACAAGTCATGCAAAATCCAGTCACTTTAGAGAATGGACAGACTTTTGAGCGAGAAGCAATCGAGAAATGGTTTCAAGAATGTCGCGAAAACAATCGACCGTTAACTTGTCCTATAACTTCAAAGTTGCTTAGTATTACCGATCTAAGCCCGAGTATAGCGTTACGTAACACGATAGAAGAATGGAGAGCTAGGAACGATTGTCTAAAGCTCGATATTGCTCGTCAGTCGTTATATTTAGGGAATTCCGAGATTAATATCTTGCAGTCTTTGAAGAATGTTAGAGAAATTTGTAGGAACATAAGGTTGATCAAACACCATGTTCATAATCCTCAGCTTGTTCGGTTAATTACCGATATGTTAAAAAGTACTAGTCATGAAGTTCGCTATAAGGCGCTTCAAACTCTTCAAGTTGTCGTTGAAGGAGACGAAGAGAGCAAGGTTTGGGCCTAAGACCGTACATCCCCTCAGGCCGCGGACCAGAACATTTTATTTTGTCTTTTGGTTTTATTTTTGTTAATAACTTTTTTGATTTTCTTGTAGGCAATAGTAGCTGAAGGAGATACGGTGCGTACTATCGTTAAGTTTTTATCGCAAGAGCCGCCAAAGGGGAGGGAAGCAGCGGTTTCTTTGTTGTTTGAGCTGTCTAAATCGGAAACATTGTGCGAAAAGATTGGTTCGATTCGTGGAGCGATCATTTTATTGGTTGGTTTGACTAGTAGCAAATCAGAGATTGTTTCAACTGTTGAGAAAGCCGATAAAACTTTAACAAACTTGGCGATATCCGAGGAAAATGTTCGACAAATGGCTACTAACGGTAGACTGCAACCGCTTCTCGCTAAACTTCTTGAAGGTAATTCACCAAAACCGCTATTTTCTTTACCGATTTGGTCAAATACTTAGAGGTTATGGGCCTAGACAACGACTCTAGGCTTTGTCTGAGATACTTTACCAGTTGAGCTAATGGTTCTTGGTGTCAATATTATGCAGGTTCACCTGAAACAAAATTCTCTATGGCTTCTTATCTTGGAGAGCTTGCATTAAACAACGACGTGAAAGTTCTCGTGGCTCAAACCGTTGGTTCTTCACTTATCGACCTTATGAGAAGCCGCGACATGCGTCAACGTGAAGCAGCTTTAAGAGCTCTCAACAAAATCTCGTCTTTCGAAGGAAGTGCTAAAGTCTTGATCAGTACAGGAATTCTCCCACCGCTTATCAGAGACTTGTTTTACGTCGGTCCAAACCAGCTTCCGATTCGGCTTAAAGAAGTTTCCGCCACGATTCTCGCGAATATAGTAAACATTGGCTACGACTTCGACAAAGTTCCCGTTGGAGCTCATCACCAAACTCTAGTCTCAGAGAACATAGTTGAGAATTTACTTCAACTAATAAGCAACACCGGTCCAGAAATCCAAGGGAAGCTGTTAGAGGTACTTGTTGGACTAACTAGCTGTCCAAACTCGGTTATAAACATCGTTTCCGCGATTAGAAACTCCGGTGCAATCATTAGCTTGGTTCAGTTTGTCGAAGTTCACGAAAACGTCGATTTACGTTTAGCTTCTATCAAGCTACTTCATAACATTTCGCCACTTATGAGCGAAGAGCTAGCGAATTCATTGCGCGGTACTATTGGACAGCTCGAGAATCTTGTTTCGATCATTTCAGAGAATACGCCTACGATCACCGAAGAACAATCTGCAGCTGCTGGACTTTTGTCTGAACTACCTGAGAGAGATTTGGTTTTGACTCAAAGATTGTTAAGAGAAGGCGCGTTCGAGAAAATCATCCTTAAGATAACCGGTATTCGCCAAGGAGAAATCCGTGGAATACGTTTCGAGAGAACGTTTCTTGAAGGACTGGTTCGTATTCTTGCTCGGATCACTTTCGCATTAACCAAAGACCCTAAAGCCGTTACGTTCTGCGTTGAGAACAATCTCGCTTCGGTTTTCCTCGATCTCCTTCAGACAAACAATCAAGATAATGTCCAGAGAGCTTCTGCAATAGTTTTGGAGAATCTTTCACTTGAATCCAAGAATCTAACAACCATACCGGAACTCCCTACTCCGAACTACTGTGCGTCGATCTTTTCGTGTATGAGTAAACCGCCGGTTATACTCGGGATTTGTAAGATTCATCGAGGAATATGTTCGTTACAAGAAAGCTTTTGTTTAGTTGAAGGACAAGCAGTAGATAAATTGGTTGATCTATTGGACCATGAAAACGAAAAGGTCGTTGGACCCGCGCTCGCGGCGCTTTCTACATTGTTGGAAGACGGTTTAGAAGTCGAGAAAGGAGTTAGATTGATCGATGAAGCGGATGGGATTACGCCTATATTAAACGTTTTGTTGGAGAATCGAACAGAGACGTTAAGGATAAGAGCTGTGTGGATGGTCGAGAGGATCTTACGCATTGAAGAGATCGCTCGAGAAGTCGGAGAAGAACAGAACGTGACCGCTGCACTCGTTGACGCGTTTCAGAACGCAGATTTTAGGACGCGGCAGATTGCAGAAAACGCGTTGAAGCATATTGATAAGATCCCAAACTTCTCTGGTATATTTTCCAACATTGGTTAAGGTCTTATATGCATTCTTGTAAATGATTTTGTGATTCATTTGTTAAACTCAAAGAGGATCAAAAAAAATTCTAATGAGAGTATCTTTAAACATAAGAGGTCTGGTTTTGAGCTTTAAGAGGATCTTGCTACATTTAGCTATTTCTTTTAGATTTCGTCGATGAATTCTAGAAGATCTTCGATTTCTTGCCTTAAAGCTACGATCTTTTGCTGTTGAGAAGCGATACGGTTTTCGATATCACGCCCTGAGGATTTCTTCTCGTAACCTTCGACAACAGTGGTGTGTTTAGCCATCAACTTCTCTTGGAGTTCTTTCTCTTTTGTAATTAGCTCTTCGACCTGCGTTAATCGAATAATAAACGAACGAGAGAGTTAAAGCAGAGCTGATGAAAGAGATAAGCGAGAGAGTAATTCGGAAGAACCTTTGGAGATATTTGAGAGGCTGATGGGGAAGCTTGCAGAAAAGCGAGTAACGGTTTCAGTTCTTTCGAAAGATCTTTTAGTAAAACGTCAGTGGATTTACGAATTGCTTTGCACGTTTGAATGTCACCGGTTCTCGAGAGATCACGTAGTGATGCTTCGAGCTTATCATGTGTAGCTAAGCATCTATGAATGATATTTTGGACCTCTTGAATTGTTGCTAACACCTGAGAAACAAATTGAGCCGTTTAAGTAAATTGCGCGTAAATGTGCTTGAAAGAAAAGGTTCCAAATATACCTCATCCCATTGGAGTTTCGCTAAATACGTAGCGGAGGACTTGGAGATTGAAAAGTCAGCACGCGTGTATATGATACAAGTGATGAACAAAACAAAAAATCCAGAGATTAACATCAATGGTTCGCTTAGTAGATTGATGTTGCTGAACTTATAGTAGACCTGTACCGAAAACAAATCTCATGATTCAGTTAAAAGTACGAATATTGTGGCTTTAAAATAACGGCATTTTGGATTGTATTAGATACCTGGATATGTTGATTGTGATCCGGGACAACATTGTTCTTTTCGAGCACAACAACTGGTCTTCCCGCTATATCTAAGTGCGAATACTTGATCTGTAACGAATAACAAGCAAGAATATCAGAATCAAAACACATAGAGATAGAGGATAAGTAATGATCAAACAAAGCCAAGAATTGGTCACCTCTTGAGATTGCTTGACCGCGAATGGAGTGGTAACTGATATATCCTTTGAACCCTCTGGTAAAACCACCTATAAAGAAGAAACACGCTAAAGAATATCAAGCAACGACTAAGGAAACTTTTCATTCTAAGTCATCTTCATTTGCAGAACACGAGATCATCATATCGGTGTATCACTAGTCAACTTAGTCATAATTTAGGGTTGTAATTTCCCTACACATCTAAGTTGAAAGTGGATAAATAATATACGGACCTGTACGATAAGTTTTTCAGTGACAAGGTCAATCATAGGAGAGCCAAAGGAGATGTTTAGGAAACGTTTCCCTTCCGAGGCAAACAAGAAGTCACTAAGTGGTAAACCATAACCTATCGTGAAAAAAGTTCGCCATCCACCAAACAATGGAAACCTAGGCTCAATTAGTAGCTCTGTCTGCAACCAAAACCAACAAAACAAAAATCAAAAACACAAACAGCAGCAATACATGGAGATCAATTCACATTAATCCACTATATTAACCTTTCTCGAATCACTCTGCATCTGAGACGTAGAGATATTGCCAATATCATCCCTATAATATATCGAATGTGCTCTCGGTGGTAATCTGGCAAGTAAATGCCTGAATGCAGATACTCCACTAGGAGGTCTCCCTTGAAAATCTAACCTGCGGAACCAAATCGTGAGTTCGAATACCGAATTAAACACAGATTAGCTCATAAGTAAAGAGTATTAACCTTGAAAACTCTCCCTTAAGCTGAGCTCCTCGGTGAACAATATTATAATGCTCTGTAACCTGAACATTTCCCCAATGAGACACTTCTATTTCCCGTACGAGCTTCTCGGCCACAGCAAATGCAGCCTTGCTTTCAAAGTGAACAACAATCGGAGAATACGAATACTGTTGTAAATTCTTGTATGGACCATATTTGATCTCTGTGCCTTGGAGCTTCGTATTATCCAGTTTAGTGTAAGATTCGACTCTAGCATTCGGTAATTTGATAGACAACGTCTGAGATTCAACCGCGTAAGGAGATAGATACTGCGCGCTTTCTTGAAGCATAACAAGATGAATATCACCTTGACTTATCTTCTCTGGAAATGGCTGAAGTACGTTTGTAAACGCAGCAACGACTTCCAACGTCAAAGTATCGCCTTTATTAAGTGGTTTAGGTAACGAAACCGAGTAAACACTGATCGAATCGGGGATTCCTTTCGGATTAGTTGGTTTCACAGAGAGACTAACCAAAGAGCGTTTAGATTTCCCTTTTCCCTCGCTATGTGAAACCGATAAATACGCCAAATTGTTACCAAGAAACTTTGGGAATGTCAAAATAAACTCAGAAACTGATTCAGACCCAGAATTCACAACCTAAACACACACAATTTGTAAAACATGACTTAGATAAAAGGAATCTGAGTAACACAGTCTCATTATAAAGTTTGGAAATTTACCTTAAGGGTCTTAGTAACACGAGCAATCTGTGAAGTCACATCGATCTGCATCAAACCCAACAAACAATAATGAATGAAAAAAGAAGATCATAAGAAACCCAGAAACACAGGAAGAATCTTTTGAACAAATTCGTAAGTGTTTAAATCACAGATTCAACACAAAATGCAAGTTCTACGAATCGATCGTGAATCAAAAACCCAGATCGAAGAGTGATTAAGACTTACACGACGATCGACTTTGGATAAAACCAGATCGGAGTAAACCGGCGACGCGAGAACGGCGATCGCAAGTAGAAGAAGCAACAGATCGACGACACTCGATTGCTTCATCGTTGAATTGAACAGATTATTCAGAACAGTGTCGAGACTCACACTTCAGAATTTTGACCATTTTGTTTTCCCGGGTCGGGTTTAACCCGCTCAAATAAGGTAATTTTATAGATCTAGGCCCATATAAATTGGGCTTTAAATGGGCTTAAGGATTAGATTGGGTTTATTGAGACGTGGCAGTGTTTTGTTGGTAGGTTACGGTGATCCTTGTTGCAGAGGATCATACAGTAGTCTCAAATTGTTGAGAAACTAGGTAGGATTTTGGTTAGTCGCGATTTTCTCGAGAAAAAATGGAGACTTCTCTGAGGTATACTTGCAATTCCAAGTCTTTGAAGATTCATGCCAAAGAGAGGCTTCCGGTGAACTCGAAAACCCATTTGCAGGTGAAAGTTTCTTCCTTTTTCTCTGTCTTACTTCATATTCGTACTGCTATGGAGGATTTGAGCTCAATTTGGTTGTGTAATGCTCTCTGGTTTGGTTGTATTAGTTTATTTGATTTGAAGCTTTTGAGATTTAAAAGGGTTTACTTTTGAGTTAAATTGGACTTTAGGTAGGTTTTATCTCGGTCTTTGAGATGATGTTTATGTGCATTTTACATAAATGAAGAGTTTTGTGTAAAGTTTCAGATTTTATCCTTATCTGAACTTTTGGTTAAAGATAAGATTAGGCAACTTTCTTGGAGTAGTAAATTGCTAATGAATCTGACTTGTGATTTGGTACAAGTTTTAGAATTGAGTTGTTGCAGGGTATCAATTTTTTAGGAATGGTTTTGGTTTTTGTGTCTCACACACTCACCTTTTTCCTCTGCTTGAAGTTATTGTGAGAATCTGTATTTACCATTTCGAAACATTTTGATGAGTTTCAGAGTTTTTGAGATTGTCATTTAGTGTAGTAATAAGATTATGTATGAATGGCTTTTCCTTGAATCTTGATTTCGTTACTTGTTTAGTATTTATTTTCATTATTTGGATTTGGTTACTGTTTGCTGTATATGTAATCTGTGTTACAAAGATTTCTTACTGTCTTTGATGGGTTTGTTTGGTGATAGCTTCATGGAGAGCTAGATACTGGAATTGGTGCTCCGAGTTACTTCTGTGCGATGCTTAGACACTTTTTCCCCGAGGTTTAATCTCAGTTTCCCTTGTTTCATACTATTTCTTCGTCTTGAAAACATTTTTTCCAACCGTAGACTAATACTAATAGTGTTACAAATTTCTCTTTAGGCTATAACAGGGCTTGCAGTAGGATTGCATTATGATAAGCGGCAAAAGCTTCGGTGTCTTGTACGTGGGAAGAAAGAGTTTCCTGTGAGAACTGATGGTCGTGTGACCTTTAATGTTAAAGGACGGTGTGATTTTGATCAGGACTTCAATCAGGTACTTTCGCCGAAGTTGTGTGTCTTGCCCCAGTATTATGCATAAGATTTTATCATACTTGGAATTGACCGAACTGTTCTTATTTTGATGCTAACAGAAAAACCCTAAAGGAGCTGCAGAATTTGCCTGGAACATAATGAATTTTAAGGAAGATCAGGATGTACGTATCAAAGTTGGCTACGAAATGTTTGAGAAGGTATCTTTCTCGCAGACTCTTCCAAAATTCGCTCGTCGTTATCAAAACAGAATTCGGTTTAAAATCTATCAATCTCTTATCGCAAAAAATGCGTCTTTATATTGTTTATGCAGTTTTTTTGTGTTGGATGCTTCAAAACTATAATGTTGCTTTTCTTTCTTCCAGGTGCCTTATATGCAGATTAGAGAAAACAATTGGACTCTCAACGCGAACATGAAAGGAAAATGGAACTTGAGGTTTGACTTGTAACTGCATTTATATTCATCAATCATCTGAGGAAAATGTATTAGTACTACTACGGATAAACACACTTTTTATTCTTCCAATTAATCAAATTCTGAGATTTTCCAAATCATCTCCATTAGTGATGCAAGATTATAGACAAATGTGGTTGTTTCTATGTCGGATCATAGGGCTCGAATCTACTATGGTTCCTCCTGAGATAATGTTCTACTCGGTTGCTCCTGACCGGTGTGATCGGTACATAATTGAACCAGTAAATAAACACATACCAGACCAGCTAAAATGTATTTGTCTTGCAATCCATAAACCGGTAATCGGTTTTTTTTCTTTCACTAAACTGTTTTTTTAAAATAGATATTTTATTATAAGATGGTTATAGCCGAATCATCCATCACAAATGTAAAGATAAAGTTGCAACAAATGAAAGTAGAAAATAACTTGAAGCGTCGTAGGGATTTTTGTTTGTGTAATTGAATTAGCCACGGGCACCTTTGCCACGCGTAGCCGATACAAAATGCAATTTAGCCTTTGCAGAGGATTTAACCAGTCTTTCTCTAAGGATTTTTTTTACCGATGAAGTCAAGATCCATATGGTCATATATATTCTTTTCAACCATTTTCATCGTCTTCCTCCAAAGAACTCAAAAATGCAGGTTTGAACCTAATTTTTTGTAGATGAAGACCTTCGGATACTAAGATTCCAAACCGGGACCATGTGAGAACAAACTATCTGGATCGGTTTTGGCTTGGTTTGTCATGGTTTGGTTGAATATGTCATGGTATTACTCAGAACATCAACATCAATACCAAGATTCTAAGTTAAAAAGTCCCCACAAAGTGTTGATATTGAGAATCCGAAGATGGGGTATGCTCAAGATTTGCTTCTGATCATCATCACTCAAAAAAGAGAAAATAAAAAGGATCAAAATAATATTTTTCAAACGGTAAAAGAAAATGAGACATTGACAAGTCACCAAATCGTTAGATTTGTGATCTCTATGAAAATAATCGTTAGTGGCTTGAATACTAAATTCCACGTGATCTCTATGAAAATAATTAAGAACTATATCTCAATAGTTACCTTTTTTATTAGAGGCGGCTATATTTTAAAAGCTTTTAATAAGTGATGTCTTTTTTTTCATTTTATCCCAAATTTTTTTTATTAATAAAAAAATGCACCATAGATGTGACAAGTTTTATCCAAAAATATTTGTTAGATACTTTTAAATCAGCAACCTGTAAAGCTATTTTTGAATGTAATTGCAATTATCTTATATCCAAACATCATCTTTGTATGTAAATGATGCAGGTAATAAGCCGTTTTAGCATATGTCAAAATCAATTTGTCAATTACACATAGGAAAAAGTTGATAAATCCATTGTGATATTAATATTTTATGCTATCTGTTTGATATAGTGACATGATCTGTTTTATAGATTTGTGTGTCTAAATTGATTACAAAAACTAATCACCTAATGCTACATCGATATCAATTTAATCTCCTAGCAAACGATGCGATTAGTATTTATCTACTTAAACTATGGAAATGTGGAATAACAGTATAAAAATAAGAAATTCACGAGGAGTGAAATGGTAGAAATCATTATATTTCTAATATGTTACAAATTTGCGTGTTTAACTCACTACTATGATGTTTTAACTATTAGATGAAGTCTATCTATGTAAAGGAATATATGATGAGCGATATCATCTCCATCATATATATCTTCTATAGTTAAATATTCTTCTTACCATTATTATGTATATTGTCTCTGTATAAACCTGTACAAACATCATCAATACAAATCATCACTTTTACAAAACCTATATGGTATCAGAGCATAAAACGATACCTAGACCTAAAACTTTAGCCATCTTTTTCTTTTTGCTTTTCTTCCCCACGTTTGTCTTTACATCAATACCCAAGGCAACCTCTAACAACTCCTCTCCTTTGACTCCAAGAGTCACACCTTCCATAGAGACAATCTCTGTTTCCCAAGACGTTCTCCTTCACATCAACACACAAAACATTACTAAGCTCACTGCCACTAATTACCTCATGTGGTCGCGGCAGGTGCACGCCCTTCTTGATGGGTATGCTTTAGCTTCTTACCTTGATGGTTCTCAGCCCATTCCAGATCCAACCATCACTACCAACGACGTTGATTCTCCCAATCCAGAGCATGTCATGTACATCCGTCAAGACAAGCTCATCTACAGAGCTATTCTCGGAGCCATCTCCTTTTCCATTCAACCGCTGCTTTCCCGTGCCACGGCCACCGATGAAGTTTGGGCCACTCTAGCCTCTACTTATGCAAAACCAAGTTGTGGCCATATCAATCAGTTGAAGCACCAACTTACCGAATGAAAGAAAGAAAACAAAACAGTTGATGAGTACCTTCAAGGTCTCATAGCTCGTTTCGATCAACTTGCCCTTTTAGGCAAAGTGCTGGATCTTAAAGACCAAATTGAAGTTGTTCTTAAGAGATTACCAAAAGAATACAAGTCCCTCATTGATCAGGTTGAGAGCAGAGACACACCACCAACTCTCACTGAGCTTCATGAGAAGCTTATCAACCATGAGATCAAGCTGATCACATCTAAAGTTCCACAATCTTTCCATGCATCTGCTCATGTTGTTACGAATCATTATCGTCCATCTCATAAAGGCAACAACTGTGGTAACTACTCAACACCACAACAACGCACTGCCTCTGAGAATCGTACACCCAAACCTTACCTTGGTCGCTGTCAAATCTGCGGTGTTCAAGGACACAGTGCACGATGGTGTTCGCAGCTTGCACTCCATGCTTCCAGCATGCCATCTGCTCCTAGTTCATGGCAGCCTCGCGCACATTATGTCGCTGCGTCTCACATGAATGTTGCACTGTGGCTGTTAGATTCCGGTGCTATGCATCATCTCACCTCTGATCTTGCCAATCTTTTCCTCCATCAGCCTTATACTGGAAGCGAAGAAGATATTGTTGGCAATGGATCAGGTTTGCCTATAACTCACAAGGGTTCAACTCTTTTACCCTAACAAATTCATAACTTTTCTATGCTTGATGTTCTTCATGTTCCTAAAATAAGGAAAAATCTCATCTCTGTTTACAATCTATGCAACACTAATCAAGTCTCGGTTGAATTTTTTTCCTTCTTCTTTTCCGGTGAAATATCTCAGCCCGGGGATATCCGATTGTTCCAAGGCCACACGAAGGATGAGCTCTATGAGTGGCCTGTCTCCCCAACCATTGCTTCTACCTATTAAACCAGTGTTCATAACCTCAAAACCTCCATCTATGATTGGCATTCGAGGCTAGGCCACCCGTCTCAACCTATTTTAAAAACCATTCTCTCTAAATTTTCTTTACCTGTTTTAAACTCTTTATCGCAGTCTTTGTCTTGCATTGACTGTTTATCGAATAAAAGCCATAAGTTACCTTTCTCTCAATCTACAATCACCTCATCAAAGCCCCTTGAATATCTCTTTAGCGATGTTTGGACATCACCCATCATCGTTGTTGATAAATTCAAGTACTATCTAGTCATTGTAGATCATTTCTATCGCTATACTTGGTTTTACCCTCCGAAACTCAAGTCTCAAGTTTGTGAGACATTCATTCGTTTCACATCTCTAGTTGAAAACCGCTTTCAAACCAAGATTGGCACCCATTTCTTGGACAATGGTGGTGAATTCATCGTTGTCCGCAGTTTTCTATCCTCTAAAGGAATCACCCATCTCACCTCTCCTCCCCATACCCCTCAACACAATGGTCTTACCGGTCTCACTCTCTTAGCGAAAGCCTAGATGCCAACTACCTACTGGACTTACGCCCTAGCAACATCTGTTTACCTAATTAACCAAATGCCTACGCCAACCCTTAATCTTCAGTCACCTTTCCAAACTCTCTTTCAAACCGAACCCAATTCCCACAAACTCAAGATCTTTGGGTGTTTGTGTTTCCCATGGCTCTGTCCACATAACACAAATAAACTCCAACCCAAATCTAAACCATGTGTCTTTCTTGGTTATTCTCTAACTCAAAGTGCATACCTTTGTCTCGACCAACAAGCAAATCGTATTTATGTCTCTTGACATGTACAATTTGTCAAAAACCAATTTCCCTTTGCTTCTATCTCACCATCATCATCATCATCACCCTCTGTAGTACACACTTCTTGGTCACCACCAGTTTTAGAAATTCCCATAAACCCATCGCCACCACTGCAACCACTCATTGTTGCTCATCCTCGTGTGGACTCTCTATCATCGGTGTTGTGCTCGGATCATTCACCAGAAAAGTCACATTCGCCTAATGCACTGAACCCAGTGGTGCTGTCTCCTAAGGCGTCGGAACCTTCTCATGATTCCCCCTCCTCCGCCTCTCCGCTATCTCCGGTTTCCATTGAAGACAATGAAAAACTTTTTCTTACTGATCCACTTGGGCCTCAAGCCCCATACAAACCCAAATACCACATTAGCCTATACAAATATACCCTCACCAAATACAAGACTCGGTCAAGAGACTCAAGACCCAAATTCCCAATCTTCTTCCCTTGTACCACAAATTGAAGCCACATATTATCAAACCAAACCAAACCCACCTCTAAATAATCATACCATGAGAACGAGATCCAAAAACCAAATTACCAAACCAAACAAAAAATACTCCCATTCGATCTCTGTTTCTCGTAAAATCGAAAAAGAACCACAAACCCTTAATCAAGCCCTTAAACATGAGAGAGCGGAAGGCGAGTTCCTTTGAATTTGATGCATAATTGCGTAATCGGACATGAGAATTGGTTCCTCCAGAGCCCCATCAAAATTTAGTCGGAAACAAGTGGGTGTTCAGACTCAAACAACTTCCCGATGGGTCCCTTGATAAACACAAAGCTCGTCTCGTCGCCAAAGGTTTTACTCAATGCCCGGGAATCAACTATTACGAGACTTTTAGCCCGGTAATCAAAGCTATAACTATCCGTATGATTCTCAAAGTGGTTGTAAGTAAAAATTGGTGTTTAAGGCAAATCGATGTTAATAATGCCTTCTTACAAAGAACTCTTGAAGAGGGTGTTTATATGGCTCAACCGTTGGGATTTTTGGATCCTGATAAACCGTCATATGTTTGTCATCTAAAGAAAGCATTGTACGGTCTTAAACAAGCTCCTAGAGCTTGGTATCTTGAACTTAAGAATTACCTCACCGCCGATGGATTCAAAAATTCACTTGCTGACACATTGTTGTTCATCTTTTAACAAGATGGTATTTTGGTTTATCTTCTGGTTTATGTGGACGATATAGTCGTCACCGGTAACCACACGTCAATGGTGGAAAGAATTATCGCTAATCTAGCAGCTCGCTTCTCGGTTAAAGACATGGGAGCGTTGTCTTATTTTTTGGGCATCGAAGTAGCTCACACAACAAAAGGACTGCATCTCAACCAACGAAAGTATATTCTTGATCTTCTTCATCGCCAGAAGATGTCTGATGCAAAACCGGTGGCAACTCCCATGGCCTCTATGATATGCTCAAATTATCCCTAGAGCTAAACTCTCTCAAATTAAGAGATCAGTTATAGTACTTTAGGTATCGAATCCACAGGGAATCAAGGAAACACAATAGATTAATAATTTCGAATTAAACTAGACAGGGTGAATGTAAAAGCAAGTAAAGCAGGCAATTAAAACGGTTGTAAAACAATGAAGGGAAAATGCTAGGCACAAGGAGATCTCTAGTGAATTAGAATTGCAGATAAATCAATAGTTAGGAATATTAAAGCATAGTTCTTGAACATGAACACGAAAGTAAAACAAACCAGCTGTCGCTGCGAATATTATCTATGTCTAAATCCTAGAAAGCCAAAATTTTTTGCGAATCCTATGAATCTAAACAAGCATTAAGTTCATGACGCTAAAATCAGCAATAAACACAAGCCAAGATGAAGAACACTCTAAAGATATTATCCTAACAATGAAATCAGATCTAGCAATCCATCAAACACTTTCGAAAACCCTAAACCTAACAAGAGAACTACTCAGACATGATCACAGAAGAAAACATCTTTTTATTAATGAAAATCTCTAAGTAATTGATAAAATAAAGCATAAGCCTAAAAAATGGTTGTAAAAACGTACATATAGAGGTACAAAACCGACTGGAAACCTAAAAGTAAACATTTGGAACTTTCGGGCTTCGAACGGACTTCTTCTGATTAAGTTTTGGGCTTGGTCGACATGGGTGTCGATCGACACTCATGGTGGTGTCGAACGACACCATCTTGAAAATCAGCTTCTTCACTTCGGTTTTCGCCACTTCATTCCGCAATGCTCCAAAACTTTCAGTAAACATCTTTTAAGCTCCAATCGTCCAAGTACCTATAATGACTCTAAAAACAACTGGAAAACACCAAAAGACTCTAGATATAAGACTTATATCATGGCTTAAACAGGGTAAAAACCAGGATATATCACTCTACACCAAAACTCACGCTATCAGGTGAAAAATATTCGGATCCCTTTGAATATCGATCTCTTGTTGGCAGCCTGCAATATTTGTCTTTTACTCGTCCAGATATTGCATTCGCAGTCAATCGATTATCACAGTTTATGCACTCTCCAACTTGTGATCATTGGCAAGCGGCGAAACGCGTTTTGAGATATCTTGCAGGAACTGTCACACATGGTCTCTTCTTCAGCAACTCTGCATCATTCTCTTTACATGCCTTCTCTGACGCCGATTGGGCAGGTGATTCAGATGATTTTGTGTCCACTAATGCATACATTCTCTATCTCGGTGATCAGGCAATATCATGGTCTTCGAAGAAGCAAAAGAGTGTGGCGCGATCATCAACAGAGGCTGAATACCGATCAGTTGCTAATACGGCCTCCGAACTCAATTGGGTATGTTCCGTACTTGTGGAACTTGGTATTAAAATCTCTAGTCCACCGGTGATATATTGCGATAATATTGGCGCTAAATACTTGTCTGCCAATCCAGTTTTTCATTCTCGTATGAAGCATGTAGCGTTGGATTATCACTTTATTCGGGAGCAGGTCCACCATGGTAAGCTTCGTGTAGCACACGTCTCAACTCATGATCAACTTGCCGATAGTCTTACCAAACCGCTAAACTGAGCTCGTTTCTCCATTCTTCGCGACAAGATTGGAGTGTCTCAAGCCCTTCCATCATGAGGGGGCATATTAGAGGAAGTCTATCTATGTAAAGGAATATATGATGAGCGATATCATCTCCATCATATCTTCTATAGTTATTGCAAATATTCTTCTTACCATTATTATGTATATTGTCTCTGTATAAATCTGTACAAGCATCATCAATACAAATCATCATTTTTACAAAACCTATATTAACTAGCAAGAAAACCTAGTTCTTCCACATATTTGAGAATTCTCTTGATTATGTGTATAACAAAAATGGTTTTGGATGATCATTTTGTTTCAAAAATATATCATATATTCTATTTAAGATATGCATTATTGAAATTTTCTTTTTAATATACATGAGGAAAAAGAAAATTATAATTACAATGAAATGGGTGGTATAATTTCTAATTCATTCCATCTTCTTTTGTGAAAAGCTAATCACGAGGCAAGCAAGTTCTTCGTTCTTCGCTTGAAAGAGAGCCATGTCGGCTTTTGAATGATAGTTGATAACGTGGAAAGTTTGCTTATGCCTGTATATAAGCCACTAATGGCGAAATGGACAAAATCTCATGGCTAACATTTATTTAATTTGGTCACATTCGATGCATTTTCTCTGAATTCATTATTTTAGTTCCAGGTTTCCCAACTCCGGCGCTATATAATACTAACAAACACTTCTGCATTATCAAATATTTAAATATATACTATTTATGATCAAGTATGATATGAAAAATTATAGAATAATAAGGTCCGATAAAGGGTCTATATAAAAAGTAAAGTGTCCTTTACTTGTTCACATCTGACCTGCAGGTTATTGCCTATGTATAATTCCGCCGATGCATACCCAAGAGTTTATAGTACTAATGAAAAAATAATCCCTATAAAATTACACGAACTCGTAGCATAAATAACTTGGTATTTTTTTGAGAAAAACAAAATATATAGATTGGTATTGTTAGCCTAAAACTACATCAACTGGTACAAACAGATTATAATTACGCGATTATAGAAACTACCATGAAATCATTGATCATTTGAAAAGTCTAATAGTAAACTATAACCATGTTTAAATTTTCTTCAATCTTGAAAACTTTTTTAAACAAAAATTATAATTGCTAAGTCACTCTTTTTAGTCTAATGATCAGATGGAGATAATTCAACACTAAAATATTTAAACCAATTTTAGTTTTGAAAAATCCGATTGTAATTACCATTAAGTATCTTAAGGAAAAAACACTCTAACATAAAAAGTTTATTTTTCCAAATATTACGTCCATATTTATTTCTTCACATTATCAAAGTACACAAATATTATGTTCATATTTGTTTTTGTAAATCTCACTATATCTTAAAAAACAATTTCTCTATATTAACGATGGTTTATTTTTATGATATTTTTGTTGTTGGATTTAAAAATACGCTTTATTTGATTTTGAAATCTTCTTTGTTGATTATTGAATCCACATTATTTGATTTTGAAATCTTTCTTATTGATTTTTAAATCCATATGATTTGATTTTGAAATCAATGGATTTGCTAATTCTACATGGATTTCAAAATCCATCAAAATACCAAAACCAATAACCCCTCCCCCCGTCTTAGAATCATGACATGCGTACTATTTTACACAATAAATATATTTTATAACGATACTAGGTTTTTGTTATTAAGTTTATATGTAAACTAGAATAAAGCCCTCGCGATGCGAAGATTATTTTATTTATAATAAAATAGTTATGTTTAAATAATGTTTTGTGGAAAAGCATATCATGTTTTTAATTCAAACCCTAATTTAGATAATATAGTTATTAAAGGTATATGTGCATATGTAATTTGGAAAATTATAGTCTCGTATCTCATATAATTTGAAAATTTTGATAATCAATAAATTATATACGCTTGATATATGTCAATATGGTTTAAATCTCTAAACTATTTGATATAATAACTAAATCATTCTTACATGTTTTGACGATTCTTCTTTAATGTTATTTCGTAAAACTTAAACATGTAAAAAACATACCAATAACCAAAATTTCTTTATTAATGTTTCTTCTCGTTGATCTAGTTTTTCTTTTATCCATGGTCAAAACTTTTGTGTTTTCCATAGATCTTCATATGTTAAAATTCTGCGTATATATAACAATTTAAACATGGTCGTTTGCTATTTTTCATTTTCCTAATTATTGTTTTATGTTAAATTTTTTTTTTATTAAAAATCGGTTGCAACTAAAAATCTTATAGAACTATCCATATAGAGGTTTTGTGCAATTTGTAAAATTATTTTATGCTTGTTTTTTCCATTTTAATTTCTTCTTTTTTGGGTAATTAACAATTTTGATATTGAAAAACTTACATATTTAAATAATTGATATGTGTTAGAATCTAATCGACTACTTAACACGTGTCGCGATCTCGTGAGTTACAATTTTGTGCACTCTTCTTTATATAATAAAATTGTTTACATTAAATGATTTTTGCTACTAATTTGGTTAGGCTGATTTTAGTATAACTGTTCTTTTCTCTTACTAAAATTATTTTTGTTTGGTTTGATTGTCAGTTCGGTTCATGACTCATAAAACATGAATTTTTTGGTTCTTGACATATAATTTTTTCGATAAAAAAAAACATATAATTTTACTTTGGTAATGTTTTGGGATATATAGAGGTTAATGGGCCACAAAGCATTAATCTCTAGAGAGTGTATGTAAGATAAGTCTTACATCGGAAGTTGGGAGAGACCTTGAATAATATATAAAGGACTTGAGCCTCTCCACTAATAGTCAATTGGTATTTTAGTTGGAAGCCCATAATGTAATTTAGTTAATGTAAAAGAAATTATTTTTTGACATCTAAATTTACTTTGGTGATGTAATTTAGTTAATGTAAAAGAAATTATTCGGCTCATTTAATGTTGTCATTAGGTTTCGTGATAACAAAATGTGAATGTATGAGTTTCATCAAATTATTAATAATCTCCATTTTCTTAAGCCTTCTTATAATTTTTTCACTTGACTTTTATCAAACAAATATGAATGTATAACTTATAATGAGGTTTAAAGAGTTACTTTTTTTCTTTTGATTTCATCATTTTTCTAACCCTTTTCAATGTTAATAGATACATTTACTCAATGTTGTGTTGTGAATAAATAACAGACAACATTAAATTTGTTTATAATCGTTCACTCTCTCGTTTTATATATAATTGTGAATACGGTGTATAGGTTTAAAATTCAACTAAATAACTCAACTTATTGACTTTTGAGCTTATGTCATTTTTTATCACACCACATAAATCTAAGAAGTGCATGGTTATTTGTCTATGTTACTAGCTATCTGAAAATAAATATGCTTGATTGAAATTATTTGATCTACATATTATTAGCAATAAATAAATCATGTAATCTTGATAACCGATTAAAATTGTGAGAATAAAAAATATGAATTGTTTGTCATTCTTTCAATATCATAATTGTTTATCATTTTTTGTCTTCTTTATATTCTTCTTATGTGTTCTTCGATTTTTCATCTTTAGCAAATTGATTTTTTTTATATATATTATGATTACTTTTTGTTTTTCTTCATTTTTATCTTCATCATATGTGGATTTTTTTTTCATTTACATTTCTTCTTTGAGTAATATATATAAAAATGACTTTTCAACTTCCACTATTAATAGTACATAGAGAAATATATATTTTTATCCTTAAAAAGATCACATCTTATATGCAATTAGTTATTAAATATTTGATTTATTATGAAAATAAAACTAATTAAATGTTGACATGTGGATGATGATGTGGCGCATGAAAAGAGAAAAAAATGTAACTTTCCATATATAGATTAGACTTGAATGGGTTTTTTATCAAGTTGGTCAATAACTTCTGAATTTGTGTAGTTGTAGTATATTTGTTGCTGCATTTTGTTGTCATGATCTTATTATATCCGTTCATAGAGTATTATTTTTTTTTTTGACAACAGAATATTAATTTTTTTTTTTTTGTCGTCTATGTGGGCACAACGGGCCGACCCACTGACCCATTACATTTTTTTTTCCAGAGGGAGGAGGCGGGATTCGAACCCCGCACCTAGGTGCCAAGAGAGTGGTCAAGAGACCACTGCACTACGAGTGCTTCGGCACAACAGAGTATTAATTAAACTGACACTATGATACTTTCAATGTTTATGTAATTTTATGTAATTGAGGGAGTTGTTTTTCTAAAAATAATCCAATATCGGTATATAACCAAATAAATAAAAAGGCGGAGCATGTGACAGAAAGCAAAAGTGGGCGGTGGGAAATCGGAAAGTGGTGGGTGAATGCACTATAAGAGAAAGAGTCAACAAAAACAATTAATGGTATCTTTTTATATATTTAATTTTTGTCCTCTAACTCTATTTAGAATCTCTTAATTTCACACGTTATCTCCTTCTTTTTGCTACCACAATTTTTTTCATGTAGTATTGTATTTTTTTAAATAACTTGTTTCATGTAGTATTATTCTTCACCTTTTTTTCAATTGTGTACTTTTCTGTTAATCAGCAATAATCCGTTCAGTTTCAAATTTAAAACCCTGAATCTATATTTCTGTTGCGATATAAATAAATAAATTATCAAGAGCTTATAAATTTTTTTTGGTAAAAAAAAAAAACTTATGAATAAGAAATGGACAAGCGTCCCTCTTCGCCAAATCTTTTTGAGTATTGGCGCATGCTTTGTTTTATTTCAGTTAGTTGTTATTATCATCTTTCACACAAAGTATACGATGACCATGCATTGAGGAAAAAAAGTTTCATAAGAACTTTTCATTTGTTTCTTTACGTATTAGGCCGATTAGGTGACTGTTCTCCACATATTTTTGTAACTGTACTACTTTATAGCAAAGAGAAATTATTAAATTTTCCACATATATTATATCGTTAGTAATCTGTTTTAGCAAGCCGTACCCCCAAATGAAGTCTGAGTGTAACCAAATATGATTTCATGTTTTCTTCTAAAATTAGAAGAAAGCTGAGAAATGGTCAGTGTAAATGTATTATTGTCTCTCGTCAGAATCCGCATGAGTTAAGTTAACAAGTACACAAATAGGCTTGATATAAACGCTAATTCTCATAACATGAAATCATTAGCAAAGAAAATTTAGTTAAATGAAACAACAACAAATGTCGCTGACAAAACTACGATTTACTTTGCCTACTAGCGAAAAATTCGGCATAACGGTGGCGTAATGGTAAAAAGATTCAGAGGAAGAATTAAACTCTGTCAACATGAGTTCAAATATTTTCACTTCTATTTAGCAAATTGAGATGGTGCTCCGTTAGACTCATTAGAAAATTTGGTTAATGAATTACTCCGCAGTTACATTCACTTAAAAAAATTAGTCTAGTGGTAAAAACTTGGATCATTTCCTGGTTATCCAAGAGAAAAAACTCGGACATGTGTAAAGGCATATTTGGAATGGAACTATTTGTTGTCTGCATTCTTCTTTTTCGTAGGTTAGCTCAGTTGTTCGCTCGGTGTGTACGTGGCATTGTTTGTGTGGCTAAGTGTGTTTGGGGATAAGGATAACTGTAAAGCCAAAAACCTTACTGTATTACTGTATTAGTAGATTATGGTTTGGTGATACAATTTCCCGGTTTTTTGCCAAAATATCATCTAAAATATTATCCTTTCTTGGTGTATAACATGTCAAGAATAGATTTGTTTTTCCCACATATACAGAGGTTTATATGTTTTTTTGGAGGATTAAATTTAAAGATTGATCTTATCTAAACTTTTTAAAAATATCTCCTTATTGACAAAAGTGTACCTTAATGAAGTAGTCGTTATCCCAATTCTAAATTGCCATGTCAGATTGATTAAGGCTGCAAGTCCTTGATCAGCGACGAGGAAAACAAAATACAACATTAAAATTCGACGTCTTTATTTATTAAAAAGTGTTAATTTGTTTAATAGCCAACAAAAAAAATATAACTCAAAATCTAACCAAAAAACCTATATCCAATACCTATGATTTTGCCACATATACCACTTTTGGTTAGATTTTGAGTTATAATTTTTTTTGGTATTATTGAGCAAATTATCCCTATTAAAGGGTTAATTTGTTTAATAGCCAACAAAAAAAATTATAACTCAAAATCTAACCAAAAAACCTATATCCAATAGCTATGATTTTGCCACATATACCACTTTTGGTTAGATTTTGAGTTATAATTTTTTTTGGTATTATTGAGCAAATTATCCCTATTAAAAATTAGTTAACCAAGATATTTTTTTTTGAAGTAGCGGATAATCGTTTTAAAAACAACAATAGCAAAAAATTAAACAGATAACCCATAGTCCTTCGAGCTAAGATCTTATTTTTTTATAGTACCTGTGAGTTACTTGAATTACTTTTTACGAGTTTATAAATGTAAATCATCGATTTAGTACTTGCGCTTGATTTCCAAGTATAGAATAATACTTTGTTTTTATTAAAAATATACTAATATTGTCTAGCAGCCTTTGTAAAGTTATAAAATGTTCTTTTCGGGATTTCAAAGGTCATAGAGAATCACATTTCTCCACTAGGTCAAACGTCATTAAGTTTCTCCTAACATATGCATCATCAACTGAGGCAAAACCTTAAAATACTCGAATAAATCATTAACCCAATATCAAGAATAGCTACTAATTAAACTAATAGTAGTATATACTACTGAAATCTAGAAGTGCAAAATGTAGGATCTACTTGTGGAGTGTAGATTGTGCATCTAACCAATTTCTTGGCTAATGCTCTGATTTTGTTTTTATTAGATATTCTTAGTTTCCACTTGACCTCTAGCAAAATAAAATTTTGAACTTAGCCTCTAGCAATAATATTCACCTTATGCATTTTCATTGGAAAAAAAACTCGGATATACTATCGATATTTTAATGGTAATAAATAAGATACGGAAATAAAATTCCTAACCAATCCACATATAGAATTTATGGATAAGTGATAGACGCATTATCAATTTATCTCATGGTTTTGGTGCTCAATGGTCCAAGCAACGCATCGCATCGCGCACACACACACGCTTCTTTCACTTCCACCATGTGTGTGCCCCCCCACAAGCACCACCTTCTCATTTTCTTTTATACATTAAATCTCATGTTTTCAATCCACCACAACTAATTTAATCATCTCTTCTTATGACAGCTTCTATATATATATATATACACACAATATATACAAAACTAGTTTGTTATTTTATTTATTTTCCAATAGATTCGAACGTTAGTTTTAAGACCAGGTTTCAAATCTATGCCTATAAGAAAATGAATGTTTAATATGTAGCTCTAAAGGTGTTAGGTAAACCATAAAAATCCCATACATTGGAACAATGAGGTCGGAACTATATAATACTACTAAGTATTAACCCCAAAAAATTTGTGAGACTTTTGTATATATTTGCACGTTAATACTAACATTATTATTTTTAGTTTTTAGTTTTTTTTGTCGGCAAAGAACTTGTATTAATTAAAAGAGCAAGCCATCATAGGATTCACATCCCACATGGCACCATAGGGTAATCATACCCAAGCAGGTTACATACAACCCTTGAAAGGGTAAGAGAATTATTATTTTTAGTTATGTAGGTTGAAAGTTGAGAGCGTATAAGTAATATACACAAAACATCCAAAGAAAATGACTTAATTTCATGAATCTTGACCAGAAGCAACAAATTTACGAAACTAACATTTATACAACACGAAAGCGATATTATAAAGCAAAAATATCAACTTAACACGATCTCTCACTTATAAATAACCATTCCTCTTTGTCTGCACTAAAAACTCTCACACTCCTAAAACCCTCTCCACTTGTCCAATCAACCAATCAAAACTCTCGCTCTCTTCTTCTTCTTCACCTCTCTCTAGACTCTTTAATGGCTCGTCTTCTCTTTCGTCTACTTCAAGAAACCAACTCTTCATCTCCGGGACAAGCTACTCCGGCTTTAAACTCCGATCTTGTAGTAATCCTTGCGGCTCTTCTTTGCGCAGTGATATGTTTCCTCGGTTTAATCGCTGTCTCTCGATGCGCTTGGCTCCGCCGTCTAGCCAACAGATCCGCCGCGAATTCCGACCAAACTCAACAACCTCCGGTAGCTTCTGCGGCGGCTAACAAAGGATTGAAAAAGAAAGTTCTCCGATCACTACCAAAGGTAACTTACTCGCCGGAATCTTCATCGGAGGAGAATAAAATCGCCGAGTGTGCGATATGTTTGTCGGAATTCGTCGCCGGAGACGAGCTCAGAGTGTTGCCGCAGTGTGGTCACGCTTTTCACGTATCGTGTATTGACACGTGGCTTGGGTCCCACTCTTCTTGTCCTTCTTGCCGTCAGATATTGGTGGTTGCCAGGTGTAATAAATGTGGCGGGTTACCCGGTAGTTCTTCAAGCTCAGGATCCGAACCCGATACCCGAAACAAGCAAAGTGAAGATGATCCTGATAACTTCTTACCTTAATCAGATTATTTTTTAGACCTTTCTCATTTTTTTAATGATGAAGTTTTATTAAACAATAGTATATGTTAAAAAGGTAGTCCTTATCATTTTAAGAGGATAATGTTACTATGGAATGTAAATATTTATTTATTGTAAAAGTATATGTGGAATAGAAAAGTTTATGCCATTGAAGAAGCCTTTATTTCTTTTAGATTGAAAATTAATTTTTATTTTAATTATCGATCATAGACATCGACATGTTCTGTGAACTAACAAGAGACCGTGAAACAGTAACAAGAACTTGAAACCACACAATTTATACGTAACTACATCCATCCAAATCACCAAATGAACATATTCGTACCAAACAACCAAGTGCTAATTGATTCCATTTTTTTGTCTGTACACATTGTAACGTGGATGGATACATATTCATTAATGGTACCGATTATATAGTCAGATGGTACTTCTGTGTCGTGCCAAACGCAATAAGAATCTACTAAATATCATAAATAAATAAGTACCTAATTAACTCCACGCACTTCTTTGAATATCTATAAATCAATATTTCCTCGTTAATAGTATACATGTAAAACTGAATTTTATTTGATAGAAATGCCAGTTCTTTTGTTATTAATCTCTTGTAATTCATGTATAGTTTACGTGTGATATACTATGTATACCAAAAATGTTGTTACATGAATTGCTAAACAAATTCGATTAGCTAATTAATGGAATATTCCATAATGAATGGGAAAGTAGACAGATGGACCAGTGTGCATGAAACAGATGCTGTGATGTGTATTGTGAGAGTCTTCACTTTTCTCTTTACCATTAATAAAGCAACAAACTAATTGTCGGGTTTCGTATTTTTAACTTATTCATGGTTTTTTTTTTGTTAAAAGTATTATATAAATTTTGGAACACGAGCCTGTATATATCCCACTAACTCATGAAACGCGACTTAAAATTATTAGAACTTCGAAAATGACGATGAAGATGGTCTTATTTTGTCGTCCAAAATTGATTGACGTAAGGGCATGTGTATTGGAAATACTTTAGGGTATTTTTATAATATAAAATTATTAAAATGGTTGTAAAAGAAAGAAAGAGAGTATTTTTGTGGGTATATTAAAATATAAAATTAATAAAATTTGAATAAAGAGAATAGATAGTGAGTGTGTTTAGGAAAATGAAGAGAGAATGTCTAAAATTGGATATTTTTTAGAGTATTAGGAAAAGGAAAAGAGAGTGTTTAAATATAAAATTAATAAAAATTGAATAAAAGAATGAAAGAAAATGTATAAAATTGAGTAAAAAGAAGAGAGAACGTGTGTTTTAATAATTTTATAATGTTTAGACAAGTATGCAATACATGACCTAACAAAAGATCGCCAAAATCTTATACTATTACTAAAGTGCGAGTTAAAACCATTATAACGTACTCGAAGAAAATCCCAACTATATGGATTATTTATCTTTCTTCAAGTAGCCATTGAATAACTCACATAATAATGATGGTCCACAATTGCGAGCTATCATCATTCATCACGAGTTTTTCCACTATGGAAAGTTGTCCCATGTGCTAAGTGCTAATCTTATTTAATTTTATTTTTTAGAACGAAGTAAATTACAGAAAAGCATAATAATTGACATTAATATAGCATTTTATCACAAAAATATCCATCAATATTTTCCTCTACCGACTAATAGCTTTGATCTCGTAAATATGGTAATGCTCCATCATTGATACTTTTGAGCTGAAAGCAAGCTATAAGTATCACCGTTAACCCAAAGAGATTGGTCTTCTTTATTACATCCCCAAAGAGATTTTGATTATATATATGATGGGTTACTAATTTCTATTTGCTTAATTTTCATATATACAAGACATTTACTTTTTCTAACTATAATGCTCTAATCTATACAATTATGCATATACTAGAAATTGACTAAAATCGATCTATAAGACAAATATATCATCTTTTGAAAGGGTAACATCAGAAAAATAATCGATATACTAACAACAACAACAAAAATTGAGCTATTTATGGTTAGTTTATTGCGTTATTATTTTCTGAATATAATGTTAATTTGTTCATTGTATACATTATACGTGCTTGAATGTCCATGATTTGTTATATATCCCTTGGCTTTATCACCATGGATAGATGATAGCATTACATTGCATAGCTAGCCCTCTAATCATATAACTAAATTCTGATATTTTCTCATTTTAAATACTAATGAACATTTATTGCTATTGAACCACAAAGAGAGAAAAATATGAAGTAGAAAGTGAAGAGATACTTTTTGTTTGTTAAAAGGAGGAACTATATATTCTCATTGAAAAATGATGAGACAAAAATTCCCAATCTGGCCAGAGATTCCCACATTCCTGTGTTTTGCATTGTTTGTTAGCTACATTTTGTATTTATTATGAATGCTTTATTCCCTAGCTAGTGGTGTTATAGTTAAATGAAATCATCATAGATTGAATATTTATGAATGTTTTAAAAGTGTACATATATTATTGGATAAAATAGGAATAGACAACTTTTTCCTATTCATGGTGGATGATAGATGGTGGACACTATTCATGCCGGACATTATTCACGGTTCGAGGTAGACACATGATGGACATTATTCACGGTGTACAACAAACATTGTTCACGAGGCGGTCACTATTAACAATTTATGGTGAATACACTGTTCACAATTACATACTGCTCACATCAGTATTATTCATGATGGCCACTATTCACAGCGTGAACGGTGAATAATTTGTTTGTCATCCACCACTGTGAACTGAAAGTATCCACCATCCTCTGTGAATAGTATATTAGAAATATTTGTATTAGTGTAATAGTGAAACTGAAACTTGCCTATTTCACCGATTATAAATAGTGTATTGCCCACATAACAATAGGGTATATCAGAGCATTTAACGTAGTATTCAGTTTGGGCCTCAATATTTTTTATGGGCTTTGTAGTTCGAAACTCGATCAAATTTATGAAAGCGGATAATTATTGTGTAACATTGATAGGAGAAATTTGGAAAATGAAGAGCATACATAAGTTCAGATAAAAAATTGATTAAAAGTCATTAAATGGTCTGATATACCCATCTCTAGTTCCGTGTTCATAGAGAAAGTCCTCAAAACTGATCCAGTGGCTCACTTCCCACAAAGATAAACTGGAGTAGAGACTGCGGACTCGCAAACGGACTTAAATCATTCTAAGACCATAACTGAAGATGGTTGTGTACTTGTGCATAACTAACTAAAACAAAGCTAACTTACTAGTGATAAATCCAATTTTTAAAAATTCACTGCCATATTTCCTTCTTCTTTTTTCCGAATAGTTTAACCATATTATGTATACAAAATAAAAGGAAAAATAAATAATCCATCCAAAGAAAAATAAAAACAATGACGTAAGAATAGTCACAAATATTATTCGTATTTATGACATCACATCATCGAACAGTGAAACGCCCACAAATACAGTTCATCAAAAGTAACACACCAATAGCTTTTACCTGCAAGGCTGCAACAAGCCATAACTTTTTTCATATTTTTTAAATTAGAAAAGGCCCTAATCTACAAAAGATTTGGATCTTAGTAGCAATAATAATACTATATTTTACAAAAAAACCAAATATATGATCCAAGGGCCAAGATTTCTACAGCTAGAAACCTAAAGGACATGGAGAATCTAATAGCATGTGAAATGGTTCAGGAGAAGACGAAAAACCCAACAGATTGTAACTTGCTTCTTGCAACATAGGGTTTTCCAAGTAATCTCGAACATCCAAATCGTTATTACCACCGTTAAAAGATGGTTCTGTCTTCACACCGAAGTTATCGTCTTCCTCGATGATTTCGTTAAGTTGAGACACGACTGGATTGATTAGGGCTTTGAGTTCGTCGATGTTGTGGCCTGATGATCCATATTGGATAAGGTTATTATTGTAATTTTGGTGAGAATCATCGTAGAGGAGTGATGATGGGAAGTTTGTTAGGGTTTTGGAAGATTCGATAAGAGGTGGTAAAGTTTCATGATGATAATCATAAGGGTTATGGTGATGATTTGTTGTTGAGAGTGATGAGTTATGAATGTAGCTGATTTGGTTTTGGATTCCAACACTTTTTCTTTCTCCTGTTTTATTGAACACCCTGCAAATCACCCATTCCTCCTGTTTTTCCACCCAAAACAAAAACAAAAATAAAAAAAAGTTATTACACATTATTATTTTTATATATGAATAATATATTTATACATAATAATTAAACCTATTCATGATCGATAGATCTTGTTTAAAATGTGAGCCTGACAAAATGATTTATGATGATAATTGGTGTGAAAACACATAAACAATAGAAAGAAAGCAAATCGTGATGAAAACGACACAACAGTAAACAGCGAAGAACAGGAAACGGCAAGGTGTGTTCTTCGGTGTTGACATCCACACGTACATGTTTTATATCAAATCTATCACATCTTAACCTGCTCTCTACCATTACTAGCCAGACAAAATAGTGACAATACTATTAAAAAACGAGTTTAGTTTAAAAACAAGAATAAACAAATGATAAATGGGAAAAAAAGTGAAAAGGTTTTAGGTTAAACCTTTCTTTTCAACACAATGCTATAAAAAGTCAACTCATTAAACGAAGTTAATATTAAATTCGTAGTGTTAACAAATATACTTAATTCTTGTCATATTAAAACTCGCACGTGTGAGAGTAAAGTAACAGGGTTTAAATTTAAAACGAAGGTGAAATGGAGTATCAGTTTTAACATTTCTATTCATCTTTTTTTGTTCAAGAAGTCAACTCATAAATTGACAAAGAAACAAATACAAGTCTTTTTAAAATTTCTACTAGTTATCAAAGTTTTTAAGAGAGGACGCACGTGTGAGACTAAAGTAATAGGGTTTGTAATTTTACCTTGCACGTGTGACGGTGTGAAAGGTCGGTTTCAAGGCGATACTCATGCATGACCCACTTCGTCTTGAGACCACGTGGAGCTCTTCCTTTGTAGAACACCAAAGTCTTCTTCATACCAACAAGAGCTCCTCCTCCGCCACCGCCGGAGAAGACTTCCTTATCTTTCCCGGTAGCTTTCCAATATCCAGCAGTAGTGGCTCTATTAGTCCTTAGCCCCGTTGGATATTTCCTATCCCTTAGACTATAAAAGTACCACTCTCTCTCTCCCATCTTCGCCATTTCTAACAAATCCAACAAAAATAACATTAAACATTTACTCATAAAAACCCTTTTAGTTAGAGGAAAAAAGAGTAATAGTTTCATTGGACCAATTCCATAGGTTTAGCAAATCGTTTCACAAACATTTTGTAAAACCTAACATAATCCAACAAAAATAACATTTTAAGTAAACTTAATGTTTTACCTGGAAGTTCCCAAGGCTCGCAACGATTAAGATCAACTTCGGTTATGTGAATACCACAAAGACCTCCATGGAAGACTTTTGAAGCTAAGTAGAAAGTAATGAGTTCTTCATCGGTAGGATGAAACCGAAAACCAGGAGGTAAACCTCTATCGTTTCTTTCTTCTCCGGCTAGTTCGCTTAACACATCTTCTACCGCAAGCATCATCGTTTTGTTATAACCGAAATGAAAAATGAGACTTTTGAAAAGTGCTTTGTTTTACACTGAAGAGACACTATTAAGAAGAACAAAAGAGAGCAATGATATAAAAGGTGATGGTGAGTATAACCTTATTGTGTGCAAGGATTATATATTTATATACAAAAATGGCACATAAATCGAAGATATAATAGTTAGAGAGAGAGAGAGTCTGTGTATGTAGAGGTGTGTGTGTATAGATGAGTGGATTTTGAGTGTTTGAGGTTAGAGGAGCATTGATGATAAAGGCTGTGAAATCCAGGGAGCAGAGAGGCTGCTATTTGCCCTCACCTGGGGAGCTTTCAGGAGTCCCTTTCTATTTTTATTTATTTATTTTTTCTTTTTATTTCGTATGCAATTAAATTAATTGTAACATTCTACAATGTGAAAAACAACTTTTTGCCGTTTTGTGATTTATCACTATACTGCTCTAGGTAAATTCTTATGGTCTTATAGTTATTGATTGAGACCGTGTGATGTTATGATCTTTCGTTAATGACTACTCGATTGGTCAATGGTCATTGCAGTCACATTTTTAGTTGTTTTTATACTTTATCAAAGTCTACAATGTAAGAAATGACTAATTAGTGTATTTTCGTATGGTTGAAATGGTGTTGACGTTTTGACTTTTCTATCTATTCTTTTAACAAAAATATAACATTTTTATTCTTGTTATTTTGACTAAAACAAAAAAAAAACTGGTTGTTAAAGCATATCTTTTGGGGGAAATTAGGTGAAATAACCACAAAAAAATTATAATTAAAATCCTAACAATTTAACCTAAATCCAATAAACATAATTATGCCACATGTGTTCATTTTGGTTAGTTTACTAATTATAATTTTTTTTTTTGCTAGTAAGCAAATTCACCCTATCTTTTGGTGGATAGTGCCAACACCCATTAACTATTAAAATTTTCTTGAGTATGATCTTCAAGGTTATCCTATCCACATGCACCGAATTATGTGTGTTTCTAGGAAATTTGAAAATATTTCATTTGATTGATCCAACCTTTTTTCAAGTGTATCATTTAACATTTTGAAATGTGCGTTTTTAAACGAGTAAACCGTTATACCTCTCATACCAATCGATTTCACTACCCAAAAAAAAAAAAAAAATTGTAATCGCAGTTGAAAGGATTCAGATTTCAAGAAATGACATTTAAAGAAGTTTGCATTTTATGGTTATCAACAAAATGAAAGGAAATAGATTTTACTTTAAAGAAGAAAAAGGAAAAGAGTGTGCAGTAAATATGGCAGAGGTTTATGCGTGCGGGTGTAAGCATATCATTATACATTCATGAGTCAGACCTTTTTTCTTTCTCATTATTTTATACACATTCGCCCTGAGATCCCAATTCCTTTCATTTCCAATTTTTTTTTTCCTTAACCACTTTGTTTTGTACTATCCCTGAACGGTGCAATTCTGTATTACAAATTTTTAATGGTTTTGTTTGATACTACACTCTTCCTCAAAATATAAAATGGATGTTAACATCTACCATGGAAACCTCTATAAGATCTTGATTGTTTGTTTTTCTTTTCATTTGCATTTTGTATTTGCTTGTGTTTGGCATTTGCATTTTGGAAAAAAGAAAAAAATATATCCATGTAAAAGCAGCGCCAGAATCAGTTTATAAAACCATCGTATACGCTTAAATAACCGAAATCAACCAAGAGAATTTTGAATTTGAGTTTAGGTATAGGTCTTGATATTTATTTTTTCAGTTTTTTTGGCCAACCATTCTTAGGTTTTTAGATTTTTAGTTTTCTAGTTTTTTAAAATACTAGTATTCAACTGACTTATGTTGGTCTAGTAGTTGAAAAACTCACTATGAATGCAGAGCCGGTCCTGAGCATAGGCGGGAGAAGCGGTGGCTTTGGGCCTCCGTTTTAGTTTTCGGCTTGAAATTTTTTTTTTTTTTTTTTGTAGTAACTTGGCCTCCATTTTCGGTTTGGCTTGGGGCTTCCGTTGGCTCTGGCCCTGTATGAATGTCCTTGTTTGGTATAGTTTGATTTTTTTTCTACTATGATTTCAATCATCTTTTGTCACATGCAGATATTTTATTGGCAAAAACCTGAATTAGTACGAGTTCCGGCATAGGATTTCTTCGTTTAACAAAAAAAAGGTGTTGGATGTTCACATTTTTTCAACCATATACTTTATTAATCACACGAAAGCAAAATAGATTCTTTAATATATAGGTGTTTCGTTTAGTGTCTTAACACAGTGAATGTTAACACAATTCATATCAGGAAAAAAAGGGAATCAAGCATAATGTTGTGTTTGGAAACAATGTAAAAAAATGATCAAACTCAACGTCGCCGAATGTGAACACTACAAAATAAGACTTGTGAGTTTAATGCTCCTTTTCTGCTACCTGATTAAACTCTTTTGTTTTCCTGTTTTAAAGAGAAGACAAATAATTGTAATGAAATCTATTTAATTCATATAGTCGATATAATTATCAAATAGTAGTAAAATAAAACCAAACAGTAGAAGATATCAGATGTCGGCGGTGGCACGTGCGTAGAATGATATAAATATCAGGTAAAATTATAATAAATGCAAGCGTACTGTTACACTATCTATCTCACTAAATATTTAACTGCCCACACGATCTTATGTTAAATCTCCCAAGTCTTTCTTTTACCCTAAACCCCTACACAACCCTATAATTTATACTTTCTATAATAAATTTATAGAAAATTTGTTACATATTTGAACAAATTGCCTCATCCAATAATTCAAGGGAAAACCTGCTGTACTTGCATAGGCTTAGGTAAGCCTATACATTATTAAAAGCTTATTAATATATATTTTAGTACTATATTAATGTCTATACATTATTTTTATCCAGGAGATCTATCCTTCTAGCTCTGATGATATATTTCTGTGTCTCTCTTTTTATCCTTTTTTTGCTTTCTTAAAAATTGTTATTTTTTCTATATTCAGTTAAATTATTTGCCCAAGTGATACCGTCGGTCTACTATATATTATAACGCTGTTCCTCTGCGTCTAAGACAATATTATTGGCCCTGTCAACAAAATAATTTGATTATATACAGTGAAATTAATTTATCTGCGATTATAATTAAAGCAGTAAGGGCTGGTATACTTTGGAAATCTTGTTATAGTCTTACGTCATTTCAGTAACACTATTTCATATTTTTTTGTTCTGAAATAAACTAATTTAAAGTTAGAGAAGTTAACAGGTAGAAACGGTACTGGCTCTATGTAACAGAACTTATGTGTATAAAATAATGGAAATAATAGTCAATTTTGTTCAGAATTACTGGGCTAGTAATTGTATAGGATATGTGACACTAAACTTCGAGATATTAGGTGAAACAAAATCACTAAAATGAATACAGAATACTGTTTGTCACACTTCTCTTATAGTATTATGTCAATCAGATGACAAGCTAAGGTAAGGGGTCCATCGCTCGTCTTTGTCTGTTTGTATTTAATATGTCCGTATGGAAGTTCATTTCAAGCAGTTTATCATAAAACTTTAGCATATAAAATGATCAAGAAAAAAAAAAAATTATCGCTATAGAAGATACCAAACTGGAAACTTTAAATTGCAAGTAGGTATAAAAAAAATATCAGCTACATCTATATCAATTGCAAGATATAGACATGAAATATAATCATTAGTTTTAGTGCTGTCATTGTGTCATTATCTTACATATTGTTTACAATAAAATTACCTCATATGAATACAAACATGCCATTCTAGTTTCATTCATATCAAAAGTTCTAATTTAGTAAGTTGGAAGGTGTTAATTGCAATTTAGGTGTAAACTATCAGCTACATGCCTACATCTATATCAATTGCAAGACATAGACATAAAATCTACTCATTTAGTATTGTTATTCGAACTTAAAATTTGCATATTGCATATTGTTCACAAATAAAATTACCTCGTATAGATATAAACATAGCATTCTTGTTTCATTCATTTCAAAAGTTCTAGTTTCGTAAGCCTATATCAAACTTTCTTCTTGTTCGTTTCACAAATTCAAATTAACTTTAAAACCAATATCATATTTCATTGTGTTTTATTTGAAAAGTCATGCCCAAATAGATGCTTTGTCATAAAAATAAATTTAGAATACAGCTGATTGAATAAGACCAAATAATTCTGTTTTCTTTTCCTTCTTGATTCGAGTAGATACAAAATGTAATTAAGTCACTCTCCATATCACAAAATCTTGAGAAAAAAATTGCACCAAAGCAAAACAAAAGAGGAAGTAGACGGAGAAGGTGGAGAAATAATAAATGGAGGAAGAGGAAAGGACAATGGCAGCACCGACCTGCTCCACCAGAGAACGACCTCTCACTCATTTCCCTTCACAAGCAATCTTTTTTCTTCTTCTTTTAATTATAGTATCAAATTATAAATTTTCATTTTTCTTTTATAACCCAATAAATTAATTAGAGTCTACCTGAAATAACTTCGAAATAGTAAAAAAAAAAAGCAAATTAACCATTAAATGAAATAGGTGAAGCTTAAAATTTCTCTACGTTTCGTATAATTTATATGATTGGTTTACAAATAATAATCATTTCATTCATTTTAGGGTAGTAATCATAGCCCATATTATATAGTACAATACTAGAAATGGCTTCGCGCGAGTATTTATTCTACAATTTTATTATATTGAAAGACAAATAGTTTACTTCAATTATTTTTATAAATAAAAAATAGAGATTGGTTTGAAATGAATTAGTATTTTTATCTCTTATCTATATGATATTATATTGTATGAATATAAAACTATGAAATGATTTTTACCATTTGGACATTAATGATTAGTATTTGAGAATGTATTTCATTGTTCAAAATTTTGGTAGCTACATACATAAAATATCATTTATTTCATATATCTTATCTAGAAATTATAGTACTTTAGATATTTTATGATTTTAACATTAATCGTTTTTTTTCAATTCATCATATTGTTTTAAATTTTTTTTTTTTAACGTTAAATTTTTTTTTAAAACATTCTTTATTATGACTTTTGATTAGTAACAACAATGCTAATATGAATGTATTAGTTGAATAAAAAAAATTAGTTTTTAAATTTAAAAATACAATGTATTTGTAAAGTTAAAATATGTGTCATTTTTTCATACATCAACTTAGTAATTTCATTTCTTATTGTTTCCAAGATATTAATTGTACTTACAACACATGATATATATTATACTTACATTTATTTTTTTCTCCTCCTATTTAGTGAAGTATTTAGAACTTTTATTTTCTCATGCTCTTATAGTGACATTTAAATTTTCTCTTTGAGTTAAAAGAAAAATGATAAAATAACTTACCTCCACTTTGGATAACCAATAATGCGAGTTTCATATATGTTTGGTTATCAAAACAAAGAAAGCATTAAACACAATATATTTAACTTGTGAAGCTTATCTTATTTGTTTAGGCAAATATTTATAATTTTACTCATTAATTTATCTTGTTCTCTTATTTCCTTTAATTATATATAATTTCAATAATTGTATTAAATGTAGCTGAATTTTAATTTTTTTTATTAGATGTAACACTTATTTACTTATATGTTGCTTTATGAAATGAGTTATAGATCACCTTGTTTGTTTATTTCTTATGACTTGTTTCATATTTTACAATATTTATGATATAACTTTAACTAATTAAATATTTATAGTGTGAAATACAATATAACCAAATTTAATTAAATATGGTATGTGAAATATTTATATTTTAAATTTTTAACACTTGTTGTACGTAAAAAATGTTAACTACAATATTAATTACACCATCCATTTTTCTTTTTTCTTTTTACGATTGCTTAATAGTATGGAGATTTGTCATCCACTTATAGTTGTATTTAAAATTTCTTTGTTGATCAAAATAAAATTACAAAAGTCAACGTTCTTAATTATTTAAACATATTATATTTTTGGTAAATACTTTCAGCATTTGCATATATGAATTTAGTTGTAGATGAAGTTATTTGTAAATTGTTATAACATTTTTGATATTTTAAGTTTTATAATAACATTTTCAAATACAATTTAACCTAATTGAAGATATATGAAATGTTAAATATATTAGTATAATCAAATTTATTAAACATGTTATTAATCTAGTAACTATATATAGATATCTATATTTATTGGTATAATAGTATGACTTTTCAAATTCTTTCTTTAATATTGAAACCACATTTATAATTATTTTATTAATATGTGTATTTGTGACACCCCGGTTTCAGAGCATATATGGTATAAGCGGTATATGCGGAGAAGCTTAAATGAATTGATTTGGCTACCTATATCACCAAAGTGCACTTATCTTTTCGGTCACAGGTCTTGATAGAACTCCAGAGTTAAGCGTGCTTGAGCTGAATTAGTTTCAAGATGGGTGACCTACTGGGAAGTCATTTCCAGTACCGTGTGAGTGAGGTCAAAACACGGAGAAAGATCGCGTGGTGATTTGCAGGGTTAGTAAACATAACTTCCGAGCCTCCCGGACTAACGTACTGACCGTCAGACATAGGTGGGCCCATGGGCCGAGAGTGGACGTGGGGCCCACTGGAAGATGATGATTTCTTCCGAGGAGATGAGGATTTCCCCTGTATGTCATTGAGATATGAGGATTTCTCTCGAGGGGGCGGTCGAGGCGTTACAGTATTAAATTTGAAATTACGAAAATTAAATAAAAAATATGATGTGGATGATGAGGTGGCTTAAGGAGAAGAGAGCAAAGCTAACTTTATATATATAGATAACACCACGCGAGTAGTCTGATTCTTGGATTATAACTCCTTACAACGGGATGGATAATTTGATATGTGTAAATGTATGCTATATTTTTGGTTAATGTATAAAATTTAGTCCAGGTTAGTGATACATAACTTGATGCGAAGATGTCCGTACAGTGGATGGCAATAAATGTGAAAGGTATTTGAGGATTTCGGGACAGATGAAGCATTCATAAATATGGGCGAGAAGTTGCAAACTTGGGGGGACCAAATAACCAATAAATTACCGTGCACATATACATATTATTGAATTCTCAATAAAATTATTTTAATCGTATTCTTGTATTGCATCTAATTAGTATGATTATGTATAGCATGCATAAAGATCCAAGGTGAAATATTAAGTTGATCAGCTGTGTGTTTTCAGTTTTTTCCTGAAAATATATATGACAACACCTGTCTTTTTTCATGAAAGATTGATATCTAAAACAAAAAAAATTATGTATAACATGGAATAGAAAAAAAAATCTACTTAGTGGTTTAAAAATTGATTAGCTCTTTAGGAAATTAATCAATTTCGCGAAGAAAATATAATATATCATCACGAGTGTATAGAAACGGCAAAACTACAAATATTACTTTTTCTGTCTACATTTTTTCATTTTGTTTACAATGATTGTTTTGAATGATAATTTTTATTATGTTGTACCGCTGCATTATAAATGTTTATCGTCTCTTGTGTAACCAATAGAAAAATAGCATTACGAGATGTAGTTTCACTGTTTTTTTTATTGCTATCTTTCATCACTACTTGTATTGTTTCTAACTATATTATCATCTTTTACAGTTATTGTCATAAGATTTGTACTAATTTGTGTTACCACTTAGATTTAGATTTGATATGTAGGTAAATATTGTATTATATCAATGGGTATTAACAAATAACGACGATACGATAGGTTACTTACCCCATATATGTAACTCGAATGTGAATATATAGAGAGTGGCGGTGTGCGCACGTGATGTAGCCGGCGTAGGTTAGGGGATAAGAGAGAGAGAGAGAGAGTCTTTTCACACTTGTTGTATTTTTTTGTGTTTGATGTAAAATTACATTTTTTATATATTAATAGTATATTCCTGTTATGGAAAATAATAAATTAACCTAAGAACACTGTTTTAGTTTTATATCTACTTCAGTTTGTACTTTTTTTGTTTGTTTTCTATTGTTTGCCTCGCGAACAAATATCATTTGTATTTAATACTCCTTCCCAGTACGTAAGTAGTTTTATCTAGTAGGTAAGTAGTTTTATCTAAAAGTACGGTGTTTAAGAAACTAATTTTTCTTATAAAAAATATCATTTAATATACATAATAAACATGATTTAATCAAATCTAAAAAAGACTACTAAATATTATTGGTCACACAATATTCAATAAAGATGAAAAGTACTTAGGATTATCAAAACAACTTATATTTGGAAACAAAAGAAAACACCCAAAACAATTTATATTTTGGAACGGAGGGAATATTTAAGAGCTCCTCCATGGATAGTCTCTTATTGAGCTTTTTTAAGTTAAAAAATTTTAAAAATTAGATTAAAAAAAGGAGAGAAGGTGAGAAGGGATTCTTATATAAGAGATTCTAGAAAACCCTAAAGAACACCTCTATTGAGAGGTTTTTACAAAAGTTCTAAATATTAAAATATAATATTTGAGTATAAGAATTATTAACAGATAATTATAAGATTTTTAAAAATGAAGAGAAAAATTCTAAAATCTCTTGTTTGAGAAAATTTGGTGGGTAAATTTTTTTAAAAAAAACCCCATACAATATTATATTACTACTTATTAAAAAAAAATATTTGTAGAAACCCTATTAAGAACAATTGATGGAGATGGTCTTCCATGATTGGCTCAATTTCTTTTAAAATTTAAAATTTAATTAGATAACTAAATTATATTAAAAATATTGATATTTATATAGGGAAAATATCCATTGAGCATTTCTATCGTTGGAGATATTCTAAGAGCATGTTTATAGGTAATTTTTTCTAAATAAAAAAAATAAAAAAAATCAGAAAAAGGAGACAAAATGAAGAAGAAGAGGCATCGGTTCTAAAATTGAGAACTTTAGAAACTTGGTTAGAAACTTTTTCTCCAAATGTTATATTTTGATTGGTTCAATTTTTTTGATTTAATTATATCAATTAATTATACTAAAAATGTTAGTAAATTATTGCTATGAAACTCTATGAAACATCCGAACATTTTAAAAAAAAAATTAATTAATTCGGATTATTTTTTCCATAAATAATAATTCTCAATGATCAATTCAACCTAGCTCAAAAGACTAACCAAACCAGACAATAACCAGCGAAAATTATTAAACACTCAAACCAGATTTAACCATTAAAAATCAACCAATACTAATTCCAATAACTTAACTCAGCATTTATAGCAACCTAACACCAGGTTCTAAAAAGCAATTAAACAAATAAACTATAGATCCTAATCATCCTCTCGTCCCAGCCATGATTCTCCAACTTTTACCTGCAACACATGAGAAAAAGATTTGCGTGAGTATTATCACAAATACTCAGTGAAGCGGTCATCCTGTTTACCGATTACATAATAAGGATAAACGGATGCCAATTACTAAACAGTCAATTCACAATTCACAACGTTCAGATTACGAAAATAAGAACAATCAATCCATAGTTCACAACATTCAAATTACCAAAATAAGAACAATCAATCCATAATTCACAATATTCAAATTATCAAGTACGAATACTCTACCAACGATTCACTACGTTCGAATTACCAAGACAAGCACATACGACCACAATTTCAACAGCGTGTCGATCGACACTACCCTAGGTGTCGATCGACACTCATTCTTTAACACAAACCAAAAACGAAACCGCGACGGGAGTCGATCGACATCTAGGTGTCGATCGACACCACGACACAGAACCCGGATCGAGCCAAATCCTCTCGAGGCTCGACTCCGTTCCTTCAAGGTTCAATCACAGCCACAAACAATACGATTTACACACGAAATCTCACGAAACAACACAGGAAAAGTAATATAACTCAATTCCATCACACATCAACAAAATCCTAACATACGATTATCCATAACCACGATCACGCACTCACCTTTGCGATTAAAGATTGAAACGGCGAAGAACGCGAAGAACGACGATGAACAACGACGAACAAAGGACTCCCTCGCTGGAAAGCATCGGAGTAACATCCTCTAAGCTCCTACGAGCCACTCAACCGAATAAACGACGAAGAACTGAGCTAACGAGCGAACAATCGATCGAAACACGAATAATTCCTCGAAACTCCCTCTCTCTCTCTCTCGGATTCTCTCTGATTTTTCTCTCCAAAAACACGACCACAAGTATGATACGAGACTTAAATACGAAACCCTAAGGTTAATCCTTCAAACCGAGCCAAACTGCGATTAAAATAGAACCAAAACCGATTCTGAAGCATTGGTGTCGATCGACACCCTTACCGAAATTCCATATTTCGGTTTGGGATGTTACACTCTTGCATAATAACTACCTATAATCATGCTCTAAGGGCCCAAATGGACTTGATCTATTTGTCGTGTTTAGCAATCAATGGATCTAGATATCATATTTGCTTGAAGGGTAATAGATTGTGACACAATGGAGACAAATAAGATTTTAACAAAAAATTAAGATACAACGGACAAAAATAGGTGCAATGGTTGTATATATATACTCAAGAATGGAGGTCTTCGCAAAGAAGGAGATTATCCTTACCCCATGGAAGAAGGAACCACCAAAGTTTATATGCGTTAGGAATCTCACATCGAAAAGTAGTTTGAGCCTATATATACTCTCATGGGTTTCTCTCGTTGCAGGATAAGCAGAGATGGTGACTATTAATGGATACCAAAATGTACCTACAAACGGCGAAAAAAAGTCAATTGAAGGCATTGGCTAAGCAGCCAGCCCCTGCCGTGATTGGAGCTTATGATAGAGACCATGCCACTCTAAGACATGACAAAAGGGTCCCACGCCCAGGGTGCACTCTAAATTTAACATAATGTTTCAAGAAAAAGAAGAAGTTATACTTAAAAAAGGGCCAAAATTATGTTTTAACAAAATTTGTATTAAAAAGGTCAGAATTTTTTTTCTAGGGTCCTAAAAAAGGTTGAGACGGCCTGGTAGAGACTTTCAGTTTTATAAAGGGTGTAAGTTATAAATACATTACCGCGGTTGGCTACGGATCAAGCAAAAGAATGGATTACATATCATAGTGAAGAATTCTTAGCGACTGATATGTTCAAATTAAAAACCATGAGCTACTCTATCAAATTAAGAGATTGAATGCAGTACTTAGGGTGTCAAATTCAACAGAGAATCAGATACCACACTAGATTTAAAGGTTCGAATTAAGCTAAGCAGAATAATATGGATGTAAAGGAAGTAAATAAGAAAGCAATGAAATTGGATTGTAAGATCAATAAAACAAAAGCTAGGCGTAGGAAAATCTCAGGTGAATCCGAATTACAGATTTAGACAGATAGCTAGGAATTATTAAGCACTGTTCTTGAACTTGAAACACTAATATAAAACTAATCAGCTTTCGCTGCATATATTATCTATGTCTAAACCATAGAAAGCCAACTTTCGTTGCGAATTCTATAAATTTAAACAAGCATTAAGATCAGGTTCAATTGTTCACAAAATCCTAAACAAAATTTCTTTGCAGATAGGAATTTTACTCATCTAATATTAGTTCATGCAATTAATCACACTTTCGTGTCTACCAATTATCATAAGATCTGTTCTAGGTCATGAAGCTAGAATAAGCAATAAACACAAATCCATATGAAGAACTCTAATGATTTTATCTTAACAATTTAATTCAACCTAGCAATTCATCAATCACCTTTGAAAACCCTAAACCTAAAAAGAAATCTACTCAGACATGATGAATTAAGCAAACGTCATGAATATTATAGATTGCATAAAAGAGATAACAAAGGTTCTAAGAATTCTCAATATCTCTTAAGACTCAATAAAATAAAGCATAAGCCTAAACAATGGCTGCGAAAAACTATAAATAAGGTTCCAAAACCAACTTTGAACAAAATTGTAAACTTCTGGAACTTCCGAGCAAAAAGGGCAAATCTTCAAAGTTGATATTTTTCTTGTGACAAACGTTCTGGTGTCGATCGACATCAAGTCTGATTTTCGATTCCAACTTTGAAACTTTGGCTCTTCTTTCCTCAATGCTCCAAAAAGCTCCATAATCTCACATTCTGCTCCAAACGACAAAACACCGAATATACACTAATAAAATGACTTATATCATGGTCTAAAACCGGTAAAAATTATGATATATCAACGACCAAAATAGGGGAAAAAATGTTTCATTAGGATGAAGAGGAACACTAGTAAACCACAAATTAGCTTCTTTTCCTACCAAAACTAAGTGATATTGAATCCTTCTCAATATCATATCCTCAATTTTAACTTTACACTACAAGAAAACAACGTGTTTTCCAACGGAACATTATTTTCCGTCGGAATTCCGTCGGATAAAACCGACGGTTGGCCGACCAAAACAATCCTGTCGGTAATCCTTCATATTTGTCCGAGGGCATTCCGACGGCAACCCACTCCGTCCGTATTCCGTTGGAATACCGTCAGTAAAACCCGACGGAATACCGACAACGTTATATTCCGACGGTATTCCGGCGGATTACCAACGGAAATCGGATTTTCTGATGTCGGCAAAGTTTTCAGTGGTCGCCGTGTAAGAACTGTTTCCCGACGGCCAGATGCCGTCGGAATTACTGACGGAATTCCTACAGTGTTCGATGTTGGCAAAGATTGTGTGGTTGCCAAATCGTCTCCGGTGGCCGATGGGAAATTATGGGGTGTGGTGTCGGGGGTATTGTCGGATTTCCGACGGAATTCCGACGGGAATATGTTTTATATAAGGTAGCCGAATTCGTCATTCCATCGTATCATAATTTCTTTAAACAAACGAAATTCCAAAGATGAGTTCATATTTTCGGGCATGGATGGATGAGCCAATGACGGATGTGGGCTCGGACTTATTAAGGAACGAATACGCTCAAGGAATATACGAGTTCATGAATTTACTCAGTAATCTAGAAGCAGCCAAAACAGGTCTGGATATCAAATGTCCTTGTTCCAATTGTTGTAATAGAATTAGTGTTGCCGTTCATAATGTTTGGACTCACTTATGTAGATATGGTTTTAGGCCGGGATATAAGGTTTGGTATTTACATGGAGAAACCAATTATGAATATGGTAGTACTAGTAGCAATGCATCTTATTTTCCAGATACCGTAGGGGAAACGGATACCGTAGGGGAACCTACAGCGGGAGTAGATGTTGGGGTAAGTACGGTGGCGATGGTTAGAGATAGTTTTAGAGAGGATTTGCAGTCGGGTGGGTATGAGGGTAATAGGGTTGAAGAACTTAATTTAGAATCTCGGAGGTTTTTCAATATGTTAGACGCAGTAAAGCAACCTCTATACAGCGGTTATAGGGATGGTCATTCACCGCTGTCTTCTGCTACTAGGATGATGAACCTGAAGACTGATTATAATTTGTCCGAAGAATGTGTTGATGCATTCGCCGAGTTCGTGAAAGATGTTTTGCCAGAAGATAACCTGGCCCCAGGATCATACTACGAGGTCCAAAAACTTATCGCCGGTCTTGGTTTGCCCTACCAGGTTAGACGTGTGCATCGACAACTGTATGATATACTGGAGAGAAGACGAGAACCGAAAGAAATGTAAATTTTGCCGAAAACCACGGTTCCAGGAGTCAAGTGGCAGGGTGAAGATTCTATTCAAACGGATGTGGTATTTACCCTTAACGGAGAGGTTGAAGAGGGTGTACGAATCAAACCGCACAGCTAAGGCTATGAGATGGCATGTAGAGCATAATCAAAATGGAGATATCACGCATCCTTCTGATGCGGAAGCGTGGAAACACTTCCAATCCATATATCCAACTTTTGCATCTGAACGACGGAATGTATACATAGGCTTATCCACTGATGGTTTCAACCTGTTTGACAAGCATTGAAGAAAATATTCACTGTGGCCGGTCATCGTAACACCTGACAATTTGCCTCCATTTATGTGCATGCGGCGAGAGTTCCTGTTTCTCTCAATTCTAGTTCCCAGGCCAGATCAACCAAGACGGTCGCTCGATATATTCCTCCAACCATTGATCTGTGAGTTGCAGATGTTGTGGGAGCATGGTGTTGAGGCATATGACGTTTCGGTCCAGCAGAATTTCTACATGCGTGCGGTTCTTATGTGGACCGTAAGCGATTTTTCGGCATACGGTATGTTATCTGAATGGACCACGCATGGAAGATTAGCATGTCCTTATTGCCAAGACAATACTACAACATTCCAATTGAAGCACGGAATGAAAACTTCGTGGTTCGATTGCCATAGGTGTTTTTTACCGGCAAATCATCCATATCGTCCGTCTAAAAGATATTTCAGAAAGAATTTACAAGTGTTACATGGTCCACCTCCTGAGATGGATGGTCGAAGCATATTGGAACAATTACGAGATTTTGGTGCAGAGCGGACTCCTGAATGTGGGGGTAATGGCCATCACCCTGTCGACGGTTGTGGGGAATATCACAATTGGCACAAGAAGAGTATTTTGTAGGATTTGTCTTACTGGAAAGACCATCTACTGCGGCATAATCTAGATGTCATGCATGTTGAAAAGAATTTCTTTGACAACATCATGAACACCTTATTAAACGTACTAGGAAAGACCAAAGACAACTGGAAGTCTAGATTCGACTTGCCATTGATTTGTTCGAGGCCATCTCTTCATGTTTTGCCTAATGGTAGATTGCCGATGCCTGCGTACCGGTTAGACGCTAGGAAGAAAGCAGTATTTTTTGAATGGTTATCGAAATTTGTAAAATTTCCAGACGGCTACGCATCTAATCTACATAATTGCGTGGATTCGACGGAAGGGAAGTTTATAGGATGAAGAGTCATGATTGTCATGTCGTGATGCAGCGCCTTTTTCCATTTGCATTTGCATATCTCCTTCCAGAACCAATCCACCAAGCAATTGGAGGTATATTTCTTACTCCCCTTTGTTTCTTACTACCATAATATTACTATATATGTAGTAACTTGTTTAATTTTCGTTTTTAAGAGTTGGTGCATTCTTCCGCGATTTATGTTCAAGAACGCTTACCGTCCACGGGATACGTAACTAGGAGGCCAATATCCCGGTTCTCTTTTGGAGAAGGTATTTCCACCGTCTTTTTTTGACGTTATGGAACACCTTACTATTCACCTCCCACGAGAAGCAGCATTAGGCGGCCCTGTTCAATACCGATGGATGTATCCGTTCGAACGTTACATGTTCCACCTGAAGAAAAAAGTTAAAAATTTGAGCAAGGTGGAGGGATCTATTGTCGCACAAAGCATAAACGAGGAAGTCTCACACTTGGCCGAATATTACTTTCCATCGGGAGTTCGGACTAAGGTGAGACGTCCGGCGCGACATGATGATAGAGGTGAGAAAGCAATGTATGACGTGGTTGTACCCGAGTTGTTTGCCCAAGTTGGTCGAGCAAGTGAAAAAGGAAAGAAACGCAGACTATCATCACAAGAGGTCACACATTTGCATACTTATATCCTCAGAAATTGTGACAAAATTTTGGAGTACGAAAGGTATATCAGTTATGAAAATAAATTTATCAAATTATTTGCCTTCATCTACTAACGACTGTTATGTTACAGGATCTACATGTCTCTCGCACGTGATTACCATTATGATAAGACAGATGCCGAACTTGCTGTCTTAAAAGATGAAGAATTTGAGGGATGGTTGAAATGTTATGTAAGTTTAATATAATTACTTACTCTTACTTTTCCATGTTTTCACGTTCATATGTTACTTATATCTTACTTATATCATTTGTAGGTTTCCGAAAGTTTAGAAACTGGTCGATCAATCCCGACGTGGTTAGTGGAGTTTGTTCATGGTTTACGCAGCACCACGACTTCATAAACCAAGTTTTGCACTAGGGTATATTCGTTCAGTATCCGTGAGGAAGGACGTCAAAGGTCAACTTCGGACTATGGTATTTCGGCGCAATCCGGTGATACCATATACTATGGGATTTTAAAAGAAATCTTGGAAATCCACTATCCAGGAATGTTGAACTTGAGGTGCATTGTGTTTATGTGCGATTGGTATGACCCAACCGATGGTCGAGGGGTTCGATTTGACCCTCTTGGTGTTATTTCGTTAAATTCAAGCCGGAAACTACTGTATTACGATCCATTTATCCTTGCGTCTCAAGCAGACCAGGTATCAATACACTAATATGTTTACCTACGTACTCATAGTTAAGGTGTCTTGTCCATGTATATTAACAATATCCACTAATTATTCATAGGTTTGCTACATTCCATATCCTCGACTTGCCTACCGTACAGATCCTTGGATCACAATAACTCATGTTAACCCGAGAGGAAAAATATATGGAGTTCCAGAATAAGATGCTCTACAACCATCGAGAAGTATACAAATGTCACCTGTTCATGAGATGGATCACATTGACCTTGTCCTTGATGTCACACATATCGAGGATGATCTAGTGCATTCAGACGAAGAGGAAACACGTGAAGAATTTGACGACGATTCAGACTCCATCCCTAGTGATTATGGATCAGGAGATTTAGATTAATAATATGTGAATAAATGTATGATTCAGGAGCAATAATTTACAATATTTTGTCTTTCCCCATTAACAAATCCGATTGTGCAAGACAATCTGAGTAGTACGACAGACAAATAAGAAAACAATTAAATTACTGACCATCACGGATTCGAACTCGGGTTTGATATAGTTTTAATCTGCGGACGAATCTCGTATATCATTGACATTTACTAGTATATAACCAATTCCGGTTACTAATTAACGATATATTTTGATTATGCAACTCCAATAAAACATTACATTTAATGAGACATAACACAAAAAACAACTTAATATCATACACAAGTAGAGTAAAGACTTCCACAAGATAAACACATAACGGTTATCTTACAAGTACATAATAGCCAATTAATATTAAGGAATCAATACCAGATGTCTGTATCCACTCCAAACTTACCATTGGTTAGAACCATTTACTGATTTTTTTTTCTTTTTTTTTCTTTGGTGGAGAATCTAAAACTCTGTCGCACAATTTTTGGATTGCATCTTCATCAATATATAAGACTGGCAGTGGCTTTTCTGGGCTTTGGGCGCATATCAAATCATAATACTGATCCTTACATTCATTTGAAGGACTTCCACCGTAAGTTATTTCCTTTCCCTTTTTTTTCTTTGGTGGAGAATCTAAAACTCCGTCGCACAATTGTGTGGCTATATCTTTAGTGTATTTGTCGCACTGAGATGCCGATTCCCACGACAAATTTGGAATGTGGTGGATGTTTGGCGAGCACTGGCTGTCAGGCACTATTGTTGAGGTGGAATCTTCTTTATGGATTGGTGAGCACGTATCAAATTCCCACGAGTAAGTGGGCATCTCTTTAAACGATTCGTCGCAATGAGTTTGGGTTTCCCACGAGAATTTTGGGATTTTTGGAAATCCAAAAATATCAAGCTCGGGTGTTGTTTCTGCGTCTTCATTAGGAGAGTGCGAAGACATTTTTTGTGTTATTGAGAGGTGTAGAAGATATACACTCCATCAGGTGTATTTATAGTACAATTTATATGTATATACCGTCGGTATTCCGTCTGTATTACCGAAGTTCTGACGGATTGCCGACGGTTATCGATGTCGGCAAAGTTTGAGTGGTTATTCAATCGTCTGCAGTGGCTGAAGGGATTGGTGGGCTTTTACGTCAGAGTGGTTTGGCGGATTTATGACGGATTGCCGACGGTTTTCTATGTCGGCAACGTTTGAGTGGTTATTAAGATTCGTCTACAGTGGCCGAAAGGATTGGTGGGGTTTTTTGTCGGACTGGGTTAACGGATTTCTGACGGATTGCCGACGGTTTTTGATGTCGGTAAAGTTAGAGTGGTTATTAAGATTCGTCTGCAGTGGCCGAAGGGATTGGTGGGGTTTTATGTTGGACTGGATTGACAGATTTCTGACGGATTGCCGACGGTTATCCGTTGTACATAAGTTTCCACATTTTCTCATTCCTCCATAAAAAATTTCAACAGAAAATCATAACACAAAAATATTCAACAGCGTTATGGCTAACAGAGATCTATGGAATTACTATATGCAAAACCGAGGCCCCGGTCACAACCCTCCAAACACAACTCTTGTTCCTTCAAGCCCTCCTTACGATAACTTAAATGTTACTGATGTTGAACCGATAATTTCACTCCATCCAACTCAACAATCCCAAAACCAAACGCCTGTAATGCCGGGACTTGGCCAAGTCGTACGGCGAGGAATGTTTCGCAAGAGGTCTCATGATGCAAATGTGCTGCGAGGTGAAAGTTCTCAGACACGCCCAACACAAGATTTTATTTGTGAGGTCTTGAATGAGCCAACACAGGCCGACCATGATTTTAGTAGTCCTCGGTGGACTTCTACTATGGATTACATAATCCGTGAAGGTATATATATATATATCATTATATCTACTACTATATATATAGTAATTTTACTGGTACAATAATGATTTTAGCTGACAAATACTACATCTATCATTCATACATGTAGGTTCCTATAACAATAGGAGTACACCATTCTGGACCCAGGTTGCAGAAATTCAATCCCCGCATCCACAATTTGTGAAAGTCAAAAAGGTTTACGTTTTCGACCTAATTTATTAACATTTAGACATACAGTTATCTGACAAGTATATTCTATTTCATTATTAGATTGTGGCTATGCTCTCTAGTTTGACCCCCAATGACCAGGGAGATCTGCTAGTAACCTTAAAAGATCCTTCAGGAAAAATCGAGGGAACCATGCACCATAACATCTTCAAGAAGGACGAGTACAGACTCACCACTGGTGTAGGTGCGGTGGTCATCCTAAAAAATGTTACCGTTTGCCGTTTTAACAGGAACTCAAAGTACCTGAACATCACAGAGCGAAACATTGTTAAGGTAGATACACCATACGTTTTTAAATATTTATGGGAATGCTTAACCAAATTCAATTTTCAAACAGATAATCGGTGTTAATTCGATGATTGCTAAATACCAACCAATGGAAGTATCTACCACCGAGGAGGAAGATGGAGGAACTACTGCGTATGAATATGACATAGTTCCAGACTCCGATGAAGACTAAACATCCAACTCGTCCATGATTAAGAATAATTTAATGATAAAAGCTTTATGTTGTTTTTATGTTCAATAATGGCCTTTATGTTGTTTTTATTTTCAAACCTTTATGTTGTTTTTATGTTCAATAATTTTATGATAAAAGCTTTATGTTGTTTGTACTATTTCCGTAGTAGTAAAATACATCCCACGGCACAAGTTTTAATTAAGTATAATGTAATATATTTTTAAATTTTCCAAAAACATTTTAAAAATTCCTAGATAAAATTGATAAAGTCTGGCGTAAAAATACATATCCCGTCGGAATTCCGTCTTAAATTTGAGACGGAATTCCGACGGGATATGTATTTTTATTAAACTTTTGTCGTCTGTAAAAATAAAATTAATAAAAATACACAACCCGTCGGAATTCCTCGTAATATGTTTCAAAACACCCAAATAAATTCGTGGTCATCGTCAAAACCGGAAATCCGTCGGAGAAGACAAAGTGCATAAAACACAAAACCACATCAACTCAAATTTAATAAATATATTTATTGAAAAAATCTTATATTCTCGAATATCCCTATGGCCCTAAATAAGAAAATGTTCGAAAACTTTATTCCTTTAATCTCTATATATATTCCAAAAAACCCTAATTCCCAATATCCCTATATATATTCCTAAATCCGAAATTTTCAAATAACTAAACCGCAAAATCATAAAATCCCAAATTCCTAACAATTCCACATTCCATACTTTCATAAATCTCAAAATTTCTTATAAACCATTAATATTATAAAATAAATATTTTCATTTTTAAAAATACTATCTGTCGGAATTCCGTCTTAATGTCAGACGGAATTCCGACGGAAACCCTATTTTCCCTTGCCGCCATTCATCCTCGTGTTCATCGTCAAAGCGGGAAACCGTCGAAAACCATCGGAATTACCGTCAGAAGTACCGTCGGAAGACCGTCGGGATCCTGGGAATATAATCCCAGAACTCTTTGTCTTCCCCGACACTTATACAAACCGACTAAAAAGAAACTCGCCGGATTCCCACTTTTATCGCCGGAACTCGTATCCATTAGGCCGGAATCGTCCTATTCTTCCTCGCCACCGCCGGATTTTGCATCGCGACCAACGGAATATTCCTCTCCACCGCCGGAATTGTTTTCTCCACCGTCGGGGACGCCGTTCAGTCGCCGGAACCGCCTGAAACTCGCCGGATTCGGCGCCCCACCGTCCACTTCGTCCAAATCCGGTCCCAATTCCAAAATCAATGTAAGTTTGTAAAATTTGTGGATTTGTAAATTGTGTTCTTGTGAATTGTTGGATTTTAGGGGAAATTGAATATGAGAAATGTAGAAAAATTAATAATTTAGAAGTCATGGATTTGAAAAAATTAAATATGGATTTTTAGGGATATTAGAATTTAGTAAATATAGTAAATTAGGGATTTAGAGAAATAAGGATTTATAAATTTTAATAATTGTAATTTTATAAATTTATAAAGTAAGAGAATTATATATGTTTTGTTTTCCGGAATTAAAACAATTATTATAGAAATTTAAATGAAATTGTGAAACATTTAAAAAAAAATGTTATAACAAATTTAGCCAAATATTCAATAATAATATTATTTTATTATTAAAAAACTTAATTATTTTGCAAATTTATTACCTTTTGGGGATTTATTACAATTTACAAATTCTCTCAAATTTAAAAATATAATGTATGCTTTAAATGTTCAAATTTAAATTTCCAAATATCATATATAGAATAATTAAAAATTCCTATTTCCCTAAATCCCTAAGTCCATTAATACCAAAACCACATAATCCTAAATTCAATAAATTCATTTATTACAAAAATCTTAAAATCCCATGAATGCCTAAGTTTTTTAAATAACAAAATGTCATAAAACTAAATTCCTTTAATCTCTATATTTCAAAAAACCCTTAAAAACACTAAATCCTTATATCCCTAAATCCGAAATTTCCAACTAACTAAATCGCAAAATCGAAAAATCCCGAATTATTATAAATTCCAAATTTCAAAAATCTCGAAATTTCAAACTCTTAGAATTTTGGAAACCGTAGGGACTATCCACTATTTCATCAGTCTAGAGTAGGGGCGTCTTCCAGTGGGGGAGATCGGACTGCGAGTGATACGCATATCCCCTACAATAGTCCCGACCTACAGGCCCCACACATGTCTCAGCCTCCGCCTACAGCGAATTCACAACCCACATCCTTGACCATCGAGCAGTTTGTGGCGCAACCTGGACGTGATAGGTTGACTCGTCTAGATCCGGACACGCCACCTAGCACGACCTGGTAAGTCTTATTTAAATATGTATTGGATTAAATTATTTTAGTAAAATATTTAACCAAATATTTTAATAGGTTCCAATACTCGCAAAACGGGATTACTGGTTCTATCAACGACATGATGAATACCATGTTTGATAAACCGTATCCCACATACAACGATATGCCATTGGAGGACCAGGACACTTTGTTCCGACAATTTTCGGTATGTAATTTAATTTATAAGTTTAAAATATATGGCGTATATTAGTGAAATTATAATTACTAATGCAAATTTTTGTGGTGTGTTTTGCAGCAAACCTTCACGTGGAATCCACAGCTCACTACGTTGGTCCGAAAGGGATTCGACGAAAAGGCGGGGAGGAAGTACTCCTGGAAGATGAACGAGTGGAAAGAAGCGTGGTTCAAGACCGGGAAGCGGCCTCGGGTTATGAAATATAAAGATGCGTGTTGGGAAGGACTAGTTGCACATTGGGAAAAGGAGGCAACTAAGGAGATCTCTGAGGGAAACTCAACTAACCGCAACAGCAACCGGAAGGGGAAGGGACCAGCGACCCACAACCTCGGTGCAACAAGCAAGGCGTCGAAAGCAGAAAAAATGGTAAATATTTAAACAATTCATATTTTTTAATAATTTGCTAACACAATTTTATATGTTAACAGTTTAAGAAACCGGTGTTTTTCCTTCGAACCTTGATTTGCTCAAAGTAACCCACACCAACAAGAAGACCGGTGAAATCCAAGATCCCATTGCTCGTGAAATCGTGGAAACCGTGGAGACGCGGCAGGAGGAGTACCTCCAATCGCAACCGATGGACGAAGGAACTCAGGCGCCCACCGAAGTTCCATACGAGTTGATCAACGAGTTCACCTATCAGGTTAGTAACCGTGTCAGTTTTAAACACATTTTAAATTAATCATTAATACAACTAACTTTTTATTTCTTTTTTATCGTAGGCGACTCCCAAGACCAGAGGCCGTGTATTCGGCCTTCCTGAGGCTAGTTGCTCATCGGTTTCGTCTGTGCGACAAGGCGGTGGAAGCAGATTGGAGGCTGAAAATCGAGCGCTGACCGAGCGGCTTAAGGCAGTGGAGGAAGCGAGAGAGAAGGATAAGGCGGAGGCCGAGGCTGCAAGAGAGAAGGATAAGGCGGATGCGAAGGCTGCAAGAGAGAAGGATAAAGCGGATGCGGAGGCACGATTTCGAGAGTTGGAAAACCAGATGAGACAGTTCATGAGCTCCCGTAGGGCGGAATAGCCCTTTTAGAGTTTTTAAATCTATTGTAAAACTTCGATCATACTTTTAAAACAATTATAATTGTTTTTTAATTTTTAATACATTTTTAAAGTTTTATTATATTTTATTATATTTAATACATCGTCGGAAATATTTTAATTAATTATTTATTATTAATAAATTTTTTTTTCAAAAAATACGGTCTCCGTCGGAATTCCGTCGGTTCTCGCCGGAAGTCCGGTTCCGTCGGAATTCCGTCGATAATAGCCGGAACTCCGATACCGTCGGAATTCCGTCGATGATCGCCGGAACTCCGTCACCGTCGGAATTCCGTCGATGATCGCCGGAACTCCGGTTCCGTCGGAATTCCGTCGCCGTTTTTATTCCGACGTTTTAGCGTCGGATTGCCGTCGCATATAATCAACGATTTTCCGACAGAACATTTTTTCCGACGAGACAGAAGCGACGGAGCAATACCGTCGGAATCCCGTCGAAAATGCCCTGTTTCCGACGGCGTTCCGACGGGATTGGCCGTCGGAATACCCCTTGTTTTTTTGTAGTGTTAATTGATAGATGGGTAAGAAGAAATTGAATAAAAGGATAAAAGGATCAAGCTTTTACATTACATACCATTGTTAATTTGTAATATGCATGGAATCAAAAAAAAAAAAAAAAAAAGGCTTGATTAAAAACATAAGAAAAAAAAAACCAAACGATTTGTATCAAACATCAAAAACAGAGGAGAAATTAAAGAGTCAATTAGAGAGAGTAGAGTATTATCTCAAAATCATTATTGTCTCGGAAGTAACTCATTCGCAGAAGATGGTCCTACTACTAAAGTAGAACCACCAATCTCATCTTCTTCATTCTCTTCTAAAGATCTTCCCATAGTTTCACGAGTAAAGAAATACGTAACCATCATTCCCGCGATACAAACGCCACCAAGAATCAAAAACGCGATTCTCATGCGTTTCACGTTTGGAAAGACATCATCTTTATCATCTTCTTCATGTTTCGTGGCCCACAAGAAACCAACCGTCCCAACAATCGCCCCAAACTTCCCAACAGCTCCGGCTATCCCGTGACACGTAGACCTAAACCTAGCCGGAAAAAGCTCGGCCGGGATAATAAACGTCGTCGTATTAGGTCCAAAGTTACTAAAAAAGAAAATAGAACCATAGAGTACCATAAAACCTTTATTAGTCTTCTCATGCTTAGACCAATACCAACTATAAGGAATCCCTGCGACTAAGTAAACAATAGCCATAAGGAAAAACCCCATTATTTGAATCTTGACTCGACCGATTTTATCGATGAAATAGACAGTGAACCAGTAACCAGGGATAGTGGAACAAGCTGCGACAATGGCTGCGAGTTTGGCTACTTCAAAAGCCGAGTCGTAGACGTTTAAGGAATTTAGAGGTTTGTTTGAGAAATTAAAGATTTGAGAGAGGAGGAGGTTGCTTGTGTAGAAAACTACGTCTACTAGGAACCAATTAGCCGAGGCTGCGAATAGGTCGCGGCCGTGGAGGTGGAGGAAACGGCGAGAGAAGAGTTTGTAGGAGGAAGAAGACGGTGGTCGTTGTAGTTGAAGTGATTCCGATGATGAATCTTCAGTAAAAGACATGACTCTTTGCATGTCTTTTGCTGCTTGGGCTGCATTGTTCTCTACTAGTGCTGTGTATCTGCATGCATTAAAAAAAATGATTAGTTATCATAATGATTTTTTTAAAACCTGATTTTAGTTAGAGAATTTTCATGATATGTCATTCTTTAACATGTCGATTTACACTTTTGTCATCGTTTGAAAATTATTGCAAAAATGCCATTTTTTGGTTTTGGGTTAACTATGTTATATTTAGGTTTAAGTTTTTTGGGGGTAGAGTTTAGGGTTTGGGTTTTGAGAGAGAAAAAAATTAATGATTTTGTCTTTTTTTTGTAAAAGGTGACATGTTTGGAATAAATTTTCAAAAGTGGAATATTTGAAAGAAATATTTTCAAAGGTGGCATGTTTGTAATTCCGATTAATAATCTAATAATTTTCTTTTTTTAAATAAAACAATGTTTATTGTTTTCATAATTTAATATTTCCTTTGAATCATTTCAATTTTCTTTGAATCGAATTACACATAAATTGAATATTTAGAAAGGAAACCATGTAATTACGCATTAAATATATTCATAAGATGAAACTCAAAATTTAGATATTTTAAAATTAATTTTTCAAAATTGTAGAAGATGATTTGACCTACCTAAATTATGATTATATGTTAAGATTTTGTGCGGCTTACCCTATAAAAATTTGAACTCTATCCTTCTCTATAAATAGATGACATATTTTTCATAATTTCAATGTAGAAAACACAACTCTATCATTACTATCTTTATCATTTAATTGCTTTCTATATTAATGTGTTAGATAATATAATACAAGCTATATTTTGTGTTACACATGAGAGTATGACAAATTATTTGATCATTTATCTACATCAAATTGTTTTCCATGTTTTTGGGTTAATTTTTTTTTTGAAATTATGTATCTTCTTTATGAAAGAGTATGTTAACTAATTGTTTTAGTTAATTGATTTTTTAGTTTGCTCATTTCTAGGATGTTATAAATTTAGTAATACTTTTTAATTGAGTAGATTGAAAACTCCTAAATTGGTAAGTGAGAACATCCTATATTTGTGTACAATAAAAAGCGTCTAAAACATCTAATATTCATGAGCAAAGGAAATATATCGGATATCCGCTAATAATATGTAATCTATTATTCCATGTCGTAATTTGTTTTACCATTCAATAATACAATTTTTTTTTCACAAATAAACTTACGAATTAACTTATCTCGTGCTATGCACGGGTCAGTACCTATTTTATAGTATGAGAGAAAGGCCAATCTCTACGACCTTTTCTTATGAAGTAAAGAGAATCAAAGTGCGAGAACTTGATAGGAAGAGAGTACGTGTTAGCAGATTAAATCTAATCATAATGAAATAGTTAAACACTGTTAATTAGCTGGAGCTTATACCTGGGAGGAATAATTAATACAAATAATGCATATTAAAACTATATATTATACATATTAAAATGAGAATACTATGTGTATAAGTTATCATAAGAGGTAGCTTAATAGGTATATGCCATTGTGTTCGGTATATCTCCCTCACAAGTCAACTTACTTCCTAAGAACAAACCACGAACTTCCCACTCTTTACATTATTGCACAAAATGTATTATTTTATGTCTATCATAGGATCAAATTATCAAACCGAATTTAGGTTAAATTTCATGAATTCTTCTCTCACATAAGTTTCACTTTCTCCAACATTATTTCGTACGGGCAACATGGGTAGAACTTTTGTTTAACACACACGACTGAACTTTTAAAAAATTATAATTTAGAACTCACCCATTGAGAACTCGCATAAGTTTCATTAAATTTTTTAAAACTTCCAAAGTTTGTACAAATAAAGAAAGCCACGCAAGACAATTCGTTTACATTATATAAGTTTGCATACTAAATCGCCTATTGGGCATTATATATACCAAAAAATAGTTTTTCTATAGCGAACAAATTTGATGAAAAATATATGTTTATCGTGGAATGTTGTCCGACCAAAAAGATCAGAACGATATAATGTGCAATCGAAGTAAATACATAGTGACCAATTGTCACCGTTTCAAAAAATTATGCACTATCTAAAGTAAAAAAAAAAAAAAAAATTAGGAAACAGAGAGTTATTCAAAAGAGTTTTCTTTAGAGTTATATATATGGTTACTTTAAATAATCTAGAAACATCCTAGGTTTTGTATGTGGTGGTGATAGGAAGCAAAGTCACAGAAGATAGTGCATATAATTGTTTAGTCAACATTAAGGTGATATTAAAAGATAAAAAAGGAGAACAAACAATACAAACTAAAAAACAAACAAGACAGAAATAATATAAAGATTGCATATAATTCTCAAAAATATCATACTTTTAAAATACGATAATAGAAAAATATACTTTTGTTATTTGCAAATATATTCTATTTATGGTGGAAAATAATTAAAAAAAATCAAGAAAAAGAGAGAGAATTGAGCAAAGAACCTGGCGGTTTCAGGCATAAGCATACGCCAATAAAACGTTAACGCAGCAGGAAGAGCACCAATCATAACAATCAACCTCCAAGCAATATCAGATTCCGGCGGAGCCAAAGTCTCCATCCCCGCCGCATTTCCTTTCTCCGACAACCTCCCTTCTCCGGCAGCTTTCTTGAACGCCACGCAAACAACCATAGTCACAGCCGAGCTCATCAAAATCCCCAACCCTTGCATTGAAAACACGGCCGCAATAAAAGCTCCACGAGTCCTCTTATTCGCAAACTCCGACATAATCGTCGCGGATAGCGGATAATCACCACCGATCCCGAGCCCTAGAACGAATCTAAAGAACCCTAGACTCGCAATAACACAAGACCTACGAGTCGTACAAACGGAGAAACCACAACCAAAAGAGCTAAACACCATGATTAAGAGACAAAGACCGTAGACTTTTCGGCGACCGACTCGGTCACCTAAGTAACCGAAGATAAGTTGACCTAAAGCGGTTCCAAGAAGAGCAATAGCGTAAGAAGTTGAAAGAATTGGTGTTCCGATTGAGTCTTGATGGTAATAGATTTGACTAATCATTTTCATGATCGGAGCTATACAGAAAAGATCGTATGCGTCAGTGAATAGACCCATTCCGGCGACTATTATGGCTTTGAAATGGTACCACTGTATTCTTGCTGCGTCTAACGCCGATAATACTCTTATCTGCGGCATCGTTAGATTTTGTGTTGTTTTTGTGAGATTTGAGGAGTTCTTCTTGAAGTCTCTTCATTATAAATGTTTAGAATTTTTTTGTCTTGTTTAAGAGTTTATGGAATGGAATATGCTTTGGTTTGACTTTGTGATTCTCTTATCTTCTTTTGATTTCACTATTTTTAATATTAAGCCGGTTCATTTCCATATACATATTCGATAATTTTGCCTATTGTGTGGAAAAAAATTGACATCTTTGAATGAATGATTTGAACGATTTATTGATTTTTTTGCAAAAATATTTAGTTACATATTTCCATTTTTATCACCTACCTATGTAGTACAAAACTTTAGTCGGAAGTTCGCTTTCATGTTGTTTCCAGGAAACCCCCTTTGCGTTAGCAGTTTGTGCTTCCGTTTTGAAAACTTTGTATTGTAAATAAATATGAAAGATAACATTATTTTATTGCGCCTCTCGTTATGAAACAAAACAAAGCCGAAAACTAATTAGTACTTTGACATTTATGCATACTAATTTCCGTCCTGGATCTATAAATTATTTTTCGTCTAATTTGTGAGATGTTAGAAATGATTAATATGATGAGATCTGATGAGATTATTTTAGGAAGATTAGAGTTGGGTGATTTAGATTTTTGATTTTGAATCATATTGTTTTGAATTATTCATGTTGAGTTATATAAAAATGTATTGAATTTTAATTTTGAATCATATGCATAAATTATCCTTACCCGAACATACCATCTTTGAATGAATCATATTGTTTTTTCACAGTCTAAGAACATCTAAAGAAATTGGATCATTGACCATGTTATTATTACACAAAACACTTGAACACATCCTAGTTAATGAAATCCCGAACTACAAAGTTGGGAGGCGTACTCCGAGCTTGACGACAACAACTTCAAGGACCCCATCAGGTCTAAACTTCGGCTTAAACAAGCGAGGATCCACTTGTCCCGGAAGACTAAACTTGATTGAGAATGGACCCGGTGGGCAGAGCTGGTGGACCTGCATTCTGTATAAGCAACCAGATTCACTCGGGATCGCAATCTCGGGTATTACTCCTTGTATGCTTACTTTTCCCTCCCTCTGGATCTCCAATTTGATCTTATCTACTAACCAAGACCACAAGATTGCATTTCAGGTCACAATCATACATAGATAACGAAAAGAATACAACTTTGAACTTTCTATTCATTTTCCTATTGAGCCGGGTTCTTTGACTAGTATCGAACAATGGTGTTATTACTGAAAAGACATTTAGAGAAAAGGAAATGTGTGAAGCTTACTTAGATTTCTCTCGATACCGGGAAGAGAAACTCTGAAGAAGTAAGCAATTTCGCTGACCCCAATATCGACAAGACCGATGGGTGATCCGTTAGAGCCTTGTTTGGCAGTACCGGTGAAAAATGCATGAGAAATCGCTTTCGAGTGAGTAGGTTTATAATTCTCAGAGTTCATGGTGCTGGAAATCCAAAACCTACCTGTTAATACCACAATCAAGGAAGACAACAAAAAAATCAAATCAAGCACTTGTCATATATGAAAACATAAGCAAAACAGACCAATAATATTATTCTATACAAGAAGTAGAAGCAAATCTCAATCCTTCAACACCAAATTATATCATTCCTTATCTAAAATCAGGGTTCCAAGAACACAATTTTGCAAGTAAACAAACAAATTAGCTTGGATCCATGAGTTACAGCATTCGATTCAACCAAAATTTGAAACCCAAATCATTAGAAATGGTGTTATAAATGGGGCAAACACAGATAGGTCTAAGACGCATTCAATTGCTGGAAAATTTCCGATTCCGTATTTTCTGGAAAAAAAACAAAATTTGGGGATAATCACTTCGCCAAAACCCTAGAATAAACGATCCTCTTCCTGGAGAAGAATCTGAGTATAAAAAACCCCAAAATCAAAGTTGAGAAGAAACCCTAATTTCCGATTCTACGATGTTCTACGAGATAGCGGAAAACAAAACCCCAGGAAACTTCGGCTAGAGAAAACGAAGTTACTAGAGTAGATAATCAATCAACGAAGCGAATACAGAGAGGAAGTGGTTAGGGTTACCGGTAACGAATCTCCGGTGAGTTTTCCGGTGACGACTGTTTCGAAGTTTTTCGCTTTGACCGTCGTCAGTGGGAAAGCCAGTGAATTTGTGAGTTGGGAAAATGAAAGAAGGAAGAAACCTTTAGTAACTTGGCTGCTCCAATTAACCACTCTTAAGAAAACACGTGTCTAGAACTTTGTTGACTAAGACCATGATCTAAAAACACTATTCTTATAATATAAAATCATTAAAACATACACTCTCTTCTCTTTTTACTCAACTTTATACCTTCCCTTTCATCCTTTTACTCAACTTTTATTAATTTTATATTTAAACATTCTCTCTTTCTTTTAAACACTCTCTCCAAAAGATCCAATTTTAGACACTCTCTTCCTTTTTAAACACTCTCTCTTTCAAAAGATCCAATTTTATTAATTTTATATTTCAACATACCCTATAACAACACTCTCTTTCTTCCTTTTACAACCATTTTAATAATTTTATATACACTTTAGACCCCTCTACAATAATCATGCTCTAAACTGACTAAGCAAAACCAAAATATACCCACATCATCAGTGTATTTTTTTTTTATGATAAAAATTAAATACAAGGTTGTATATAAATACCTGAAAATTGAAAAGTTTATAAAAAAAAATCTTAGATTCGGTAATAAATAGTTTAGTTATAGATTCGGTAGACAAGTTTTCATATATTGGCTGTGATTTATTACCCCTTAATTTTTTCTTTAAAACGTCTTGATACTTTGTGTGGATCATCATGAGGTACCACTACCACTCTTGTTTTTCCGACTATTTGTCCTTTCACTCCGTTCGACTCACCGTGATTTTTCTTCCTTTTTTATCCTCTATTTTGATTTGAGTATCGGGGTATCCTCAGAAAACACCTTCTAATAGTGTTTTGCGAGACATTCACATGTTTGCTTATTGTGCATGAGCACTTGAGCAGGTAATCATCTTAAACAAATATGGTTGTTTCAAGAAAATATTCATATATCCTTTTGATAAACAAGGCGACTGCAACCTCACATATTTTTGAACGGTTTACAAATATCTTGTTTAAATATCTAAACCTCTTTTCCAACCATGTATTTCAAGCTTTCGTTTCAACATCTTGATTTGGACGTGTGTCTCATTGGTAACAAACGAGCTGTTGAACTACACCACCTTTTCAAACGAGTTAACCAATCAAAGCTACTTAATTAAAAAAAAAGTAGATCAATATCGAAAACAAAACTTAAAACGAATCTAATAGATGTTGAAGAAGACGTCATGGTGAGCAACCTCTTCAAACGAATAGGCTCACAAGAATCATTGATAATACAGTTCGAAACCGGCTAAGCTTAATTCGAACAATGGGAGACCAATCTTACGACGGCGGTCTAATAGAATGGTTTGCGACACGATCTACTTAATCACATGATTATTGAATAGGATAATGATTATTTCTTCTAAACTAAAAAAAACAAGTTATAGTTATTGTAAAAACGTTTTTTTAAAATATAATTTAATATTCATTTAAAAAAAAAAAAAAAAAGAAGTTGATAACATTTCTCTTTCTGTGCTATATAAATATATAATCGACAACTGATTACATATTTTGGTTAATCCTTATCTTCTTGTTGTTGTTAATTGTTTTGCCCTTTTTTTGTGCCAGCTAAAATAAATACATTAAGGTACGCAAAATATAAAATTAAAATCCAAATTGGAAAACAAAAGAAAATAAACCGAATAGACGAAAAAATGGAGAAAGCAAACTCCTGTAAACAAGATTGCGTCATGGATTAATTGCCCATAATTTAACAGCGTTCACATGTGGTGGTGCTTAAGTTCTATGCAATTTAGTCGTAACTCGTAAGTATAAAATTCATATTTATAGACTCTTGATTAATTAAGGACTATGTTTTCGTGCTGTCAACCACAATACAAGCGAGAGTTAACCAAGTTGATTATGAACATGGGTGAAGCTGTAATCACCTAAGAGGCTAAGACACTGTAATAAACAAAGAGAGTATTATTTTAAAGTATACCATTAAGTAGGATTAACTACATGTTTGTCAACAAAATATTAAATGATTAACTAAATATTGTTTATTTAACAATTAGCATAACTTGCGCATTCTGATACTAAATGAAGACGTTAACATTATCGTCGTGATTAATTAAACGCTACCACCTAATCTAGCTGGCCTAGACACGTGCTTTAAGGCTTATATATAATGATGCCATTACCTTATGAATAAACCACTTAATATATCTTGAACTCTTCGTTGACTATTTTTGGGACAATCATAATCGAACTATCAAAAGAAGAAACCATGGAGATGAGTGAAGAGGAGAACAAAGGAATAGAAGGCAAAGTCATAGTCGTGACGGGTGGGTTGGGTTTAGTCGGTTCCGCTGTGTGCCTTGAGCTAGTCCACCGTGGCGCTCTCCAAGTCCGTTCCTTCGACTGCCGCACCACCTCTCCTTGGTCCGACCGTCTCAAAGAATCCGGTGTCCACTGCATAAACGGTATGTTTAATTTGACCATAGATAAATATATATTTTATGAATTATCATATTCCAATTCAAAACCAATTGACAATGAGTAAATTGGTATGTGTTCTTACTAATATATATTATGTAGATATGTCTACATTTCCTAATTAGTAATATATTCTAACAATATATGGTGTTCACATTTGTATATATATTTCAGGAGATGTTGTGAGCATTGAGGACGTAGAAGAGGCTCTTGAAGGAGTGGACTGTGTGATTCACCTTGCTTCGTACGGTGGTTCGGGTAAGGAAATTGTTAGGACTCGTCGAATCGAGGAAGTCAACGTGGAAGGGACGCGTAACGTATTGGAAACATGTGTGAAGAAAGGGATCACCAAGGTTGTGTATTTGAGCTCAAACGATGTCGTTTTCGGTGGGAAAGAGATTGAGAATGGAGATGAAACTCTTCCTTATTTAGCTTCCAATCAATATATCAGTCCATATGATCGGACTAAATCGATTGCCGAACAGTTGGTTTTGAAGAACAACGGTCGTACTATTGAGTAAGTGCAAATCAATATGTTTCGAAATTTTTTAATGTTTTGTGAAATTCGAGGAATATTAGAAAATGGAATAAATTATGTGATATGAAATGAGAAATTTTTTTAACTTTCGGGTTTTTTATTATGGTAATTTTAGGAATGGAAGACTTTTATCTACGTGTGTGATTCGTTGCCCGTTTGTTTATGGACCCGGTGAAGAGAAGTTACTTGATAGGATAATCTCTGATGCAAGATTGGGTTTATTCCTCTTTAAAATCGGTGATTCAAACTCGAAAACCGACTGGATTTACGTCGATAACATTGTTCTCGCGTTTATGTTAGCGACAAACGATTTACTCTCCGAGCACTCGAAAGCTGGAGGGAAGGCCTACATTGTTTCTGATGGTAAAACTAAAATTTTCAAACTTTTTTTCTACTTCTATCAATATACCCAGAGGCTGATTTCGTTTTATCCTTTTTTCGTAGGTAATCCGATAAACTTCTTTAAGTTTCTCCGACCACTATTGAAAAATTTAGATTATGACCTGCCCTTGTTATCGCTATCTATTTCGCTTGCGTTTACACTCGGATATATATTCAAAGCAATATACATCATGCTATTACCATTCTTGAACCAAGGGTGGATTCCTCAACCATTGATTCTTCCATCAGAAGTTTACAAGGTTTGTTAGAAAGTAGTCTTGATGACATTAGATAATATACAAAAAAAATAAGAGATTCGATTTGCTTGATCGCTTATAGAGGTTTTTTCTTATTGGAACAGGTCGGGGTGACTCATTACTACTCGATCCAAAAAGCCAAGGAGGAACTCGGGTACGAGCCAAAGATACAACCCGAAGAAGCCATGACTAAAACCATTTCATATTTTAAAGAAAAAAAGAGGAGAGAAGTCGATGGACCGAGCATTTACGCGTGGATATTTTGTGTGACTGGATTGCCTATCATCCTATCAGCCGCGTGGCTACCGAACGTTGGACCCGTAAGGCTCGCACGAGCCATTACTCTATTTTTCTTCAGGACGATGTTGGGGGTTCGGATAGCGTCAGGGATTGTAATGACAGTGCACATTAGTGAATCACTCATTGCATTGTGGCTTTCTCGTAGAGTGGATCCAAAGAATGCAAAAGCTTGGTTTTGGCGTACGCTACTTCTTGCTACGTTCTCTCTTCGGTTACTTTGGAAAAGAGCCAAGGAAGTGGAGCAAGAAACTACAAGAGAAGGTCTTCTTAGCAACTCATGCTCTGTCTAGTGACCATTAATTATTTCAATCATATTAAATGACACAAAATAAGGGTATTTAACTTGTAAGCAGTGTTTTGAAAACCGGACCGGACCGGCCGGTCGAACCGGTCCAACCGTGACTCGGCAACACTTCCGGTTCGGATTATGGTTAAAAACCGGAATGGATAAAAACCGGAAAATCCGACTAAAAACCGGCCAAAACTGGGGAACCGGCTCGAATCGGTGAACTGCTAAAACCCAGTTTTGAATTTTGAAGCCTTTTCTCCAGTGTTTTGAAAACCGGACCGGACCGGCCGGTCGAACCGGTCCAACCGTGACTCGGCAACACTTCCCGTTCGGATTATGGTTAACAACCGGAATGGATAAAAACCGGAAAATCCGACTAAAAACCGGCCAAAACCGGGGAACCGGCTCGAATCGGTGAACCGCTAAAACCCGGTTTTGAATTTTGAAGCCTTTTCTCCAGTGTTTTGAAAACCGGACCGGACCGGCCGGTCGAACCGGTCCAACCGTGACTCGGCAACACTTCCGGTTCGGATTATGGTTAACAACCGCAATGGATAAAAATCAAAAAATCCGACTAAAAACCGGCCAAAACCAGGGAACCGGCTCGAATCCGTGAACCGCTAAAACCCGGTTTTGAATTTTGAAGTCTTTTCTCCAATGATTCTTTGTGTGTTTTGGTGTTGTTAAGCTGATTTAGGTTGAGTTTTCAATTTGTTTTGATTGATCTATACATAAAACCAAAAAAGAAACAAATAAACGAATGGTTTTACATAAACTTAAAAGTATACATAAAACCAAGAAAGAAACAAATAAACGAATGGTTTTACATAAACTTAAAAGAAGGAGGTTGAAGAAGAAGTAAGACAGGCGACATTTTGAGGAAAGGAAAAAAATATATTTATTAAAATATTACTAGGGTTTTGCTTATCATGTGTGTTTAATATTTATTGAAAGACATGTGATAAATTAAGGAATAGTGACTATTGAATAAGAAAGAAAACTTGTTATTTTCTCTATTTTTTGTTTTTCATGATTATTACTTTGGTTGGATATTGAAATTTTTGTTGTGTTTTATCATATTTTCCAATTTTCATCATATCATTCTTTATTTTATTTTATGCATAATATATATATATATATATTATTAAAAAAATTCAAAACCCGGTCTAACCGGTTGAACCGGTCCGACCAGCCATCCAATGACATTGCCGAGTCGGTGTCCGGTCCGGTTTTAAAAACACTTGTAAGTTTTAAATTTGTGTAGATGTTGTATGTTTATGGGTTGAATCCGATGCTATGCAACATGTAATTTAAATGTTGGTGATAAAAATAAATATATGTTTGTACAAAATTTATAGTTTTTGAAGAGTGCTACAAGTTCATATTTTATAATATTTTGTCAGCCAAAAAATTCATATTTAATTCCTTTATAAATACCTTTAAAATTCAGAATATTTTTGAAAAAATATACACTAATTTCTGTCTCACATAACAACAATATAATTTGGAATTAAAAAAAAAAAGACGAATAGAAAGACCAAACAGCGATATTCGAACAATATCTTGAAACACATGGCTTCGATTTCTCCATGGGTTTCTTCTCCGCAGAGCTTTTCGAATCCCCACGTTTCATCTCGATTTAATAAGAACATTACAGGTCCCTAAATCTCTCTCTGTCTCTTCACTACTACATAATCGTTCTTGTACAAACAAAATTTCACAATCTTGGAGCCAATTCTTACCAGATTCCATAAGATGTACTTCAATTCCTGCAACCATCACTTCCAACGATGAACAACAACAACCTCGGATCATTTCGTAATACTCCCAAATGAAATTCACTACTTTTCATTATCTGGGTTTCGTAAAAATCTGATAAAGTTTTGATCTTTTTTTCATTTAACAGGTCTAGAGATGAAGTTGGACTAAAGAGAAGACAAATGATAGCTTCCTCTGTTTTCTTCCTTCCATTAGTTGTCTCACCTGCATTTGCAGACACAAGTACTGATTCTGATTCTGATTCTGATTCCTTGAGAGGGTTAATAAAACCATTTCATTTTCAGATGCTTCAGAAACTTTCCGTGTCTACACCGATGAAGTGAACAAATTCGAGATATCAATCCCACAAGGTAAACTATCAAACTCTGTTTTTTTTTGTTTTGTAATAGCCTAGTCATGATGAATCTGATTGCATTCACACAAAGATTGGCAGATTGGGAAAGCAGAACCAAATGGATTCAAATCAATCACAGCTTTTTACCCTGAAGAAGCTTCAACTTCCAATGGTAAAAAAATTTCCCATTTGGTCAGAAATCATGAGCTACTTATGACTGAATATGGACCGTTTCAGTGAGCGTAGCGATCACTGGACTAGGACCGGATTTCACGAGGATGGAATCTTTTGGAAAGGTCGAAGCTTTCGCCGAGACACTGGTTAAGTCTCTCCAAATCTGTTTGACCTGCATATCAAACTCTCTGCAAGAAGAGAGTTCTTGTTCTTAAAAGTTGTATATATGACATTGGTTTTATAGGTTAGTGGATTGGATAGAAGCTGGCAGAGACCAGCAGGAGTAACCGCAAAGCTAATCGATAGCCGATCTTCTAAGGGTAAAAGAAAACTCTCAAGTTAGTGAGATTTCTTTTCTTGTAATCTGCTTTTGGTCATTGACACAAGTTCTATGAACAGGATTCTATTACATCGAGTACACGTTACAAAACCCTGGAGAAACTCGCAAGCATTTGTACTCTGCGATTGGAATGGCAACAAACGGTTGGTATAATCGCTTATACACCGTCACAGGACAAGTAAGTCTGGTTCAACCGCTAAAATAATCTCTCTGTCAACCTCGTATGCCTAAAACACAATGACCATCTTTGGCTATAACAGTTTACGGATGAAGAATCATCTGCAGAACAAAGCTCCAAGATCCAGAAGGTAAGAAAGAAGACACAACAACAATGAAACATTTCACCAAAACCTGTTTGCTTATACGACCTTTTTCTCGGTTTTTGCAGGCAGTCAAGTCTTTCAGGTTCATATGAGAATGTTATTCATATAGATCAAACAATTTGTTTACTAAACAATCACTTTTTGCAATTCTGAGAAAAAAAAAGCTTGACTTCATACTTTGAATGTAAGCTTTGGATAACAATTCATTGAGACATGGAAGAAGAGAGAAAACCCTACACAACTACTATATATATGCACAGTCGTAAACAAGACCATGAACATGTTTTACTTACAATGCAGGACTTGAGGACAAAGGCTATATACCTATGAATGTTTTACTCACTACACTCCTGTACCTGAAGGAAGTGTAGTAGTATTACGACTTTCGACTAGTAAAGAATCAGATTTTGATTCTACCATGTATATGTGTGTGTATAGATATGCATACTGTACACCAACGGTTTTTCCCACCGAGGGAATATCGTTATAGTGCCTGCAAACTCAACCCGAGCTCGATTGTGTTTAGATATACACATTGATGGATGGGTAAGAAAACCGAACCACAAACCCTGAAACTCCAATTTTCTTTTTCTCCTTCTGCGCCTTCCCAGTGAGCAAGACTTAGTTTCCATAACCTGTACCACATTAAGATCCAAAGTGAATGAAGATCTTCCTCGGTTTATGCGTTTTATAGTAAATGTCGAATAAGAAACACATACCTTCAGGAATGCATGATAAGTAATGTGCAAGACTTAATAAAACAGGAAGCTTCCGGTGCCACCTTGAATAGCAATTTCGCTACCGCTTAACTTCCTTTTTCCTCGGTCTTCAAGGATAACTGAAATCATCCATTACTATCATACAAAGTGATGAATACAAACAATTGCGCAACCGCTACACGAAATATAACGAAAACGTTGAATTGATCCTCACCTTGTTGTTTGGTCAGAACCGCTACTCTGCAAATATTGAGGGGAATGAACAATGATATGCGACTGGACTGGAGCAGGACCTGACAAAACATTCAAAAGAGGACGTAACCTAATTGCACATAAACTTAGCTTTTCCGTAATGCCAAGCCAGATATGATGAGTAAGAGAGTAAAATCCACCTGAAGGGTATGGAGATTGAAGAGCAGACATAGATGAAGTGGTCATCGCACTGGCAGTTGGTCCACCAAGTTGCAGAACATGGCTTCCTGGAACCGAATACCCTTGAATTGCCGCGTAACCGTGACCACTGGGAATATTCTGATTTAAGTGCCCGTATTGATAAACTGGCGAATTCACTGCACCAGGTACTCCGTAGACCTGAAGGTACTGCTGACCCATGTATGGAGGACCATATAGACCCTAAACCATGAAACAAGACAAGATATAGCCAAACTTCACAATATGAGAAATAACAAAGCAATGATTAACCTGTGACTGTGAGTACATGTACTCGGGTCCATATGCGGTTACCCTGAGAGCGAAAAACAAAAACCAAACATTAAAAACACATTAACGAACCCGAGACATGAGTGCATTGTGTGACGACTAACCCATAAGGATAAACAACTCCTTGCTGGTAGTTATAAGGAAGCGGTTGCTGATACGGATAATTTCCAATAAGCGAACCACGAGGACCCTGCACATTTCCAATGTACGGCGAAGAAGCAGGTCTTAAGCGTCCTAACCAAAACAAATAAACACCAACAATGCACCAAATTACAGGTATTGATCCACAACAACATAGAATGTTAGACCAACATAATCCGAGTATACGCAACAAGACTAACCAGGTATACTAGGTACCAATGCATATGGCAACGGAGGCCGAGGTCTCCCGAGCGAAGCAAGATTACAATTCGCACGTCTACCATCTATAATCGGAGTTGGATCAACACAAGCTCTTCTAGCAGCTTCTTGATCTCTAAAAGTCACCTAAATCCCTCCATATGAATTAGAAACAGAGCACTGAGTCATTCTCCAAACTACCAATACAACAAAGTTCATAACTTTATCCTCTAATATTCACTAATCTACCAAAATTGCATCTCTAAAAGCAAACAATTAGCAATTCTAGAGAGACATAGAGACTCACAAAACCGTATCCTTTGGATCGACCAGTGTTCTTATCAGAAATGACAACAGCTTCAAGGATTTCACCGTATAGTTCGAAATGACGACGAAGGGTTTCACTTTGAGTCTCCCAAGCAAGACCACCGACGAATACTTTTGTGAAAGTTGTATCTCCAAAAGGCGAATTCAAGTAGTGAAACCCAGAACCCGGAACCGATTGATACGCCATGACTAAAAGGGTTTTGAGTAAGAGAGAGAGAGAAGAAAGATAAAAATCTGAAACTTTATGATGAATTATGAACAAAGATCAAGGTAACCGAGTAAACCCTAGAAATGATTTTAAGTAAAGTGAAATTTCTATGAATTAGAAGGAGAAGAAAACAGGGTTTACTCGGTGAAGAGGGAGATAGAGACGAAGTGAAAGAAGAAACCTAAAAGATCATTCCCTACACTAATAATGACGAAAGGAGGAAAAAGAGATGATTTTTTTCCCGGGAAAATAAAAGAAAAGAAAAGAAAAGCAAAAGCAAGTGTTGGGGTTTAGTGATGGGCCAGAGAGAAGACGAAGTAGGTGAGTGGAATTAGGGTTTTTGTACTAGATGATCACAAAAAAAAAACGAAGATACAGAGTCGAATTCAAAATTCTGGAGAAAAAAAAAATCAAAGAGAAAAAAAAAAGATAGAGAGATAAAAGGAATTGAATTTAGGGAAGAAAAGGGAAGTTTGGTATGGGGAATTCCATTGATGGTGATGATGAAGAAGTTGGTGATGACGATGAAGATGATGGTGCGTGATTTGTTGAAGACGAAGAGAGAGAGAGAAATGCTTTTGGTTTTGGTTAGTGTTAAGGCCCATTGTAAATGACGTGGGACCCATAACATTGTATACTCTCTTCTAATTTAGTAATTAACGTTGTAATCATCGACCTATGTGTCGTCTGATCAAATTCTATCCGTTATATTAAAGTTAGTAACGTTACAGAAATGTGAATTAGTTTTGGTAGGGAAAAAAATTCACAATTTTTCTGATAATTCTATCCTTTACAATTGAAATTATATGATTTGGTTTTGTTTCCGGAGTATAGTTGGTTTGAGTTAAGTGGTTAAAAAATCTACTGCTCGTAAACAAAAATTTGATTCTATTTTTTCGTGAATAGTTGCGTTGAGTGAGTAAAATCTAAAATGTTCATCCAAACTGTTTTGATGAATTAATTTTTGTGCGAAGGATGAAAAAAATCACAACCTTTTTTTATTATATTATCCTTTAGAATTTGATTTATCTAACTTTTGGATTTCGTTTCTAGAGTATCTAGTTGTGTACAATGTGTACTTCGATTCGACTATGACGAAAAGAAAAAAAAATTAGATGAAGTTAAATGGTTAAAAATTTATTGTTCTTAAATTAAAGTTTGATTCTATTTGTCCGCAAGTATCTAAAAAAGTAATTTGAGTTGAGTGAATTATGTTGTCATCATGTAAAACCTAAACTGTTTAGATTGAAATCATCTGATTTTCGGGTTTTGTTTCCGCGGTACCTAGTTTTGCATTTCGATTTGATTATGACAAAGAAAAGTTGGCTCGAGTTAAAAATCTACTGGTTTTAAACAAAAAGTTTGATTCTATTTTTCCGCAAATAGTAGTTGAGTAAATTCTATTATCATCATGTAAAATCTTAATCGTTCATTTCTGATATAATATTTACATTTTAAGCAAAATTTATATTTGCTATAATAAGCTAGTAACGTTATGTACAATTTCACCCAAAAAATGGTTTTTATCGATTTTGGACGATGTAGACGGATTTATTAGGATATATGTGTAAATATATTACAAGTTATCTACTTTCCATATTCTTAGGAGACTTAGGTCTAATGTACTTATATAAATACTCAGCTTATGTTAATGAATAAACGCAACATTCCAATTTATAACATGGTATCAGAGCAAAATTGATCTTTGACCTAGATTTTTTCTCTGCCGCCATCAATTTTTTTTCTCTCTTTTCTTTGCTTCCGCTTACTAAATTCATCGACCTAGCTTGTTCTCTCACAAGCTATGTCTGGTGTTCTTCCTTCTTCTACTTCTTCTACGTCTTCTACTCCTTCTCCTTCTACTACTTCTACTACCGACGCTACTCCGATGGACTCTCCATACACTCAGCATCCTTCGGATAATCCAGGAACACTAATCACACCAGTGCTTCTTCGTGGTGATAACTACTCCGAATGGGCTACGGAGCTCTACAATTCTCTTCAAGCTAAACAAAAGATTGGATTCATCGACGGTTCGATAATCAAACCTACTGCTAATCCAGAACTTGCTCGTTGGACTTCAACAAATTCTATGATTGTTGGCTGGATTCGCACATCGATTGATCCAAAAGTACGTTCTACCGTCACACATGTTCCCGATGCTTATCAACTATGGGAGTCTCTCAAACGCAAATTTTCTGTCAACAACGGCGTTCGCAAACATCTCTTAGAAAATGAAATCACCAATTGCAAACAAAACGGACAATCTGTGCTTGAGTACTACGGTCGATTGACTAAACTATGGGAAGAATTACACAATCTGAAGACTTCTCCTTCTTGTACCTGTCTAGCGTCGGCTGCGATTGAAAAGGAACGTGAAGATGCAAAAGTTCACAAGTTCCTTTTTGTTCTTGATGATCCACGATTCAACTCCATACGGTCTCAAATCATTGATGAAGACCCACTACCAGAACTTGATCTTGTGTACTCGCGTGTCATTCGTGCTGAACAAAACCTTCTTACTATGCGCTCTAATGAAATTAAACTTGATGCTGTTGGGTTTTCTGTTCAAACAGAGATCTCAAAACAGAGTCCCTCTGCGTTTGCCGCTGCTACTACTCCTTACCGAAACCGTGACCCTAATCGCTTTTGCACTCACTGCAATCGAAAAGGGCATGAGCTTTCGGAATGCTTCCTTGTTCATGGCTATCCCGACTGGTTCCATGAGCAGCAACAACAACAACGATCTGCTCCTATGTCTAATCTACGTAGCCGCGGAGGACGTTTCAATGGACGTGGTAATGCGTCTCGTCTTGGACCAGTGAATCCAATCGCCAATGCTGCATCTACTCCTTCTTCGGATCAGATCGCTGCTCTCATAAGTCTTCTACAAAATCAACAGACTCAATTATCTACCGATTGTTTGTCTGGTAAACCAAAACTAACTGATATTATTATAGATACTGGTGCCTCTCATCATATGACGGGCAATTTGTCATTACTACGGGATGTTCATGATATTATTCCTTCTGCTGTTACCTTTCCTGATGGAACAGCTTCTAGAGCAACTAAACTTGGAACTTTACCATTGAACAACGATTACTCTCTGCTCAATGTCTTATATGTGCCGGATTTTACATGCACTCTTATCTCAGTTTCGAAGTTACTTAAACAAACGGGTTGTATAGCGATATTCACTGATACACTGTGTGTTTTACAGGACCGTTTTACGAGGACCCTGATTGGAGCAGGTGAAGAGCGAGAGGGGGTGTACTACTTCACGGGTGTTTCAGTTGCACGAGCTCATAATACCGCCAAAGGAAAACCTTCTTCTTCTGTCTTATGGCATCGTCGACTTGGTCATCCATCATACAAAGTTTTATCTTTATTACCGGTGTTTGATAGTTTTAAAGTTGATTTTGACACACAAATCCGTGTGATATTTGTTTTCGCGCTAAACAGACGCGTGAGGTGTTTCATGATAGTTTTAATAAAGCTCTTACTCATTTTGCTTTGATTCACGTTGATGTATGAGGGCCTTATCGCACTCTTTCTTCATGTGCTGCTGCTTATTTCTTAACTGTGGTGGATGATTATTCTAGAGCAGTATGGATATACTTAATGCTTGAAAAATCTGAAGTTTCAGGCTTACTCAAAAACTTATGTGCCATGAGTGAAAAACAATTTGGCAAACCAGTAAAAGCTATCCGAAGCGACAACGGTTCGGAATTCATGGTCTTGTCGTCATATTTTCGTGAACATGGTATTCTACATCAAACCTCATGTGTAGATACACCACAACAGAACGGAAGAGTCGAACGTAAACATCGACATATTTTAAATGTCGCACGTGCCTGCTTGTTTCAAGCCCGCTTACCTGTCTTTTTTTGGGGAGAAAGTATTCTCACGGCGACACATATCATAAACCGTACTCCTACTGTTCTTCTCGATGGTAAAACTCCTTATGAGGTACTTCATGGTTCTCCTCCATCTTATGATTCCTTAAGAGTTTCGGTTGTTTATGTTATGCTCATCGTCGGGCACGCGACAAAGATAAATTTGGCGATCGTAGTCGCAAGTGTTTATTTATGGGCTATCCATTTGGTAAGAAAGCATGGAAGCTTTATGATCTTGAGCGTAATGAATTCTTTTCTAGTCGTGATGTGATTTTTCAAGAAGATGAATTTCCTGGTATTGGAAGTACAGAGTATGTTACTCCACCGGTTTTTCATCCTGATATTGCCATCGATGATTGGTTACTTCCAGCACCATCATCACTAGTTCGTAACGAGCCTATGCATTCTTTTCTTACTCCGCCATCATCATCTCCATCTACTCCTTCACCATTGCTTTCTACATCTATCAACAATATAATACCAAGTCAACCTTCTGTTTCGGTTTCTCCTATTGTTCTGGAGATTGTTTCTACTCCCCCATCCTCTCCAACTACTACATCTCCACCAGATAATACTTTTCTTCCGATCTCCTCTCCGGGATTACCGGAACTTCTTGGTAGGGGACAACACGTACGGCAACCGTCAGTTCTCTTGAAAGATTATGTTGTCAATACTTCTCGCATCGTTACACCCTCTTCTCTCGCTCTCTCCCTCTCAAATCAAGGCTCCTCTGACACGGTACCAGGTAATATCGTGTATCCTATCGCTAACTATATCTCTGATGCTGCTTTTTCTCCAGGCCATCGTGCATTCTTAGCCAAAATTACTTTTGTTCAAGAACCGCGTTCTTATAACGAAGCCATTCTTGATGATGTTTGGAACGACTCCATGTCTGATGAAATGTCTGCTCTTAATCTCAATGACACTTATATTATTACAACCTTGCCTCCTGGAAAGAAAGCCTTTGGAAGTCAATGGGTTTATCGAATCAAACATCATTCTAATGGTGATATTGCTCGCTACAAATCTCGTGTTGTTGCTCTTGGTAATCGTCAAAAAGAAGGCCTTGATTATACCGATACGTTTGCACCGGTTGTAAAACCAACTACGGTTCGTCTACTACTTTAAGTTGCAGCTGCTAAACAATGGGAACTTCATCAAATGAATGTTCATAATGCCTTCTTACATGGTGATTTAAAGGAAGAAGTTTACATGAAATTACCCTCCAGGGTTTGAAAACCCAGATCCTACCAAAGTTTGTCTTTTGAAGAAGTCTATTTATGGGCTTAAACAAGCTCCACGCTGTTGGTTTTCCAAGCTCAGCACTGCATTGACAAGTTACGGTTTTACTCAGAGCAAATTCGACTACTCTCATTTTTCTTTCATTCGTGACAAGATTTGTCTTTACATTCTTGTTTACGTTGACGACTTTATTATCGCTGGTAATGATCTTTCTACTCTTCAACGTTTCAAGAACTATCTTCATAAATGTTTGCATATGAAGGACCTTGGTAAACTCAAATACTTTCTCGGCATTGAAGTTGCTCGGAATACAGAAGGTATTTTTTTATCTCAACGCAAATATGCCTTGGATATCATTGCCGAAACCGGACTTCTTGCTGCTAAACCATCGTCGGTTCCCATTGAAGTAAATCATGGGTTATCTCTTGCTACTGGTCCTCCTCTTGAGAATCCGGAAAAATATCGCCGTTTAGTTGGGCGCCTGATCTACCTTACGTTCACTCGTCCTGAGTTATGTTATGCGGTTCACATTCTCTCTCAATTTATGCAATATCCGCTACAACCTCATTGGGATGCTGCTTTACGTGTTATTCGATATCTTAAAGGTTCTCCTGGTCAAGGTATCCTTCTACGAGCTGATTCTGATCTTCGTATTACTGCCTATTGTGATTCGGATTGGGGTGCGTGCCCTCTTACTCGTCGTTCTCTAAGTGCTTATGTTGTTCTTCTTGGGTCATCACCTATATCATGGAAAACTAAGAAACAAGACTGCGTCTCTATGTCCTCCGCCGAAGCTGAATATCGCGCCATGGCCTTTACCTTACGTGAGCTAAAGTGGATCAAACCATTACTTGCTTCATTCGGAATTCAATATGCAGAACCCATGAAGCTCTTTTGTGATAGTAAGTCTGCCATATATATTGCCGCCAATCCGGTTTTTCACGAGTGTACTAAACATATTGAACGAGAGTGCCATTTCGTTCGTGATGCTGTACAAGCCAAGCTTATTACAACCGAACACATTTCTACTAAAGAACAGCCTGCCGATCTTCTCACCAAAGCTCTTTCTACTTCTACATTTGTTTATCTTCTCTCCAAGTTGGGGATTCAAGACATCTCACCGCCAACTTGAGGGAGGGTATTATGATATATGTGTAAATATATTACAAGTTATCTACTTTCCATATTCTTAGGAGACTTAGGTCTAATGTACTTGTATAAATACTCAGCTTATGTCAATGAATAAACGCAACATTCCAATTTATAACAGGATTCTTGTTCTTGGAAAAACTCAAATCAATGGCCAGGGTTTCTTGACCTCGTGACTCAATTTAAAACCCCACATATCTACTATTGTGGTCCAAATGCCAACCATATTAGCTTGACTACAAAGCTATAACGATACTTCATTTTAGTGGTTTGATTCAAATCCACTAAACAGACAAGAAGTTGTTTTGATATTAAGAAATCGAAGAACACCAGTATGAGAGTTGTAAGAAGTACATAGAGTGAATTAGAGAATGAAATGATTATTATTTGGGCTAATTAAGCAGATGACATTACTATTCACATATATTAAGTAACCGGTAAAACAATTTCGGAAATTAGGTTGAGCGTGTGGGCCAGTGGGTCAAAATGATAAAAATGCCATAGGGAATTCAACAATTTAATCCTACGACTATGTTGAGATAGGATATATTGTGGTAGTATATATGTATATCTGTTGTCAGAGGAAACAGATTGCAAAATCTTTTTAAAATATAACCTAAACATAGAAATATATTTGGAGACATGTATATATATGATTGGATAAAAAATAAATAGGAAATTAAAAGAAAATTCATAGGGAAGGAAAAAGAGAGAGAGGTTGAGTGTTGGTTTTATTTCCTCAGAGTAGAGAATACAGAGTGGTCGGAGATTTACGATGGGGAGAAAAAAATTGGACGTTTGCAATAATTGAGTGAGTTTTTTTAGGGTTGTCTATAAAGAAACAACTACATGTTACACATCTTCATAACAAGCTGTTAATATATGATTTAAAGATATCTAACTTAATGTATTCATATAAATAATGTATTATCAACAAAATATAATTTTAACCGACTAACATGTAATGTAACAAATATGGATTGATAAAAAAACAAGTCTTTTATCAATCTAACTAATCTATGTCCCGCCAAGTACATAACTAGCCGTCTAACATTTCTTTTATAGACTAATTTTTAGTTATCTAATATATTAGCCGTATAACCAATTTATTATTCCACCCAATATATATATTTAACAACTTATATTACCAATAAATATATTGTTATCCGTAAAGAAAAAGTTTTTTTTATCAATCTAACCTAATATACTTTTTATCAAGTAAAAAATTAGTCGTCTAACTTTTATGTTGAAGACAACTTCTTCTCCGTTGATTCAAGAGTTGCTTTACTAACCACCGCTGCTTCCACTAACCACTGTTGTTTCCACTGACCGCTAAGCACCACATAATTCGTCGCAACTTCCACTGACCGCCATACACCACTAGATCCATCGTTGCTTTCACTACCCATTGATGTTCCACTAGATCCGTCGCTACTTCCTCTGAACCCATTGATGTTTTTACTGGTCGCCATGCACCACTGGATCTGTCACTGCTTCTTTTGACCGCCACACACCACTGAATCAGTCGCTGCATCCATTGCCCGCCACACACCGTCGAATCCGTCGTTGCTTTCGCCAATTGCCACACACCATTGAATCCATCGTTGCTTCCGCCACCATCATCACCACTAATTTTCTCTGATTTTGCAAAGATCGAGAGAGAGGGAGGAAGAAAGAGAGAGAAAATGAGAGAGAGAAATGATGAGAGATTTATGTGGATATGAATAAATAAATTCTGCAACCCTCAAAAATATCACATTTTCTGGTTTCTCTCACATTTTCAATAATTATTACAATTTAATTATTATTTTTAATTACTTTTGAAAACTTAAAATTCAAACATGCAATCTTTGCGAATCTATGCCTCTGACACACCATAGAGTAGCTATAGGGGCTTCTACAGTTTACGGAAAATACTACAAGGATGCTACAGTACCAATTACCGTTTACCTAAATATTGCAAATAGTAATGTTAGCCTTTGCAAATTCTCTTATTTGGTTTAACATAACCATTTTCATGGAATCACTTTATTTAAAGATTAATATAATAACAAGTGAAGGAAACAGTCACTATGAGTGACTAAGCTTTATGGCTTTGGAAGATCACCAGCAACTTCAAAGCTCACCACAGAATCATCAATGGTTTCTTCTAAAGACCTAAACTTCCACCCTAAATTCTGTAACTTGTCCGAATTTAGTTGAAGCCTCTCTTCCTTTGCTGCCTCCTTCTCTTTTCTCTCCGCGAAACTGCCATTTCATACATTTTACTCAAATCAGACCGAAAAATCTCAAACTTCGAAAGCAAAATTCGCTTACCTTTCAGGGAAGTTGCGCTTAGGATACATATTCTTCAACTTCTCCATAAGAGCATTGTTATCAAGTGAATGAGAATTACATATGTATCTTCCTTTCGCTTCCGGATTCTCATAAACCAACAACAGCGCACCCGCAACATCACGAACATCCACTAGATACAATTGATCACTCAACAATGACTTTATACCGCCTAAAATTCGCAAGATTGAATCACTTAGCCAAGATATGTAATTTAAAAAACTTGGAAAAAAAAAAACACAACATTATATCATAATCTCACCTTTTATAAACTTGAGAAGTCCCAAACTACTAGAGTTAAGCTTGGATTGAAGCCTAGGGCCAATCGTAACCGATGGACAAACCGTAACAACATCGGTTAAGCTTTTCTTGCTCCACTCTAAAGCTTCATTTTCCATTAATGTTTTTGCAAGATAGTAATAACGCCAATAACCCTAAGTTCCTCAAGATTTTTGCATCATACAAAAAAAACACAAATCTTTCATTACTTTCTTTGGTGTATTTATGTGACCAAATATTAGCTTCAAATATACATTACCTCAAGTGAGTTAAGGTATTGAGTGTCTGACCAACAATTTTCGTCTTTCGCAACATTAGGCCATTTTGGATTGTAAACAACTGCAGCAATAGATGATACAACCACAACTTTCTTCACTTTAGCTTCACTACATGCTTCAAGAACATTCTTAGTCCCAGTGAGAGCTGGTTTAATCAGTTCTTCCTGAATATTTTTAGATTTGAAGCCATTTTTTTTTAAAGTGATCCAAGAAAGAAGAAGAAGAAGCAATAAGTTTAAGCACTTGCCTCAGTGAGAGGAACTCCTTCAAAAGGAACACGAGAAGCGATATGAAAAACGCCAGAGCAACCAGAAATGGCTGAAGAAAGAGCTTCGTAATCGAACAAATCCGCCTTAAATAGTTTCAGATTCTTTGAAGCATCATCTAATTTCTTCAAATGTCCATAACTTTCATCACCTAAGAAGAATGGATACAAACATCAAGAAACAGAGTATTTTCAAAAGTTTCACAAAGTAAACAAAAACAAGATAAGATTATTTCTTGTTTACAAGGATCTGGAACGGTTCCATGAACAGTGTAGCCACGAGAGAGAAGAAACTTGACGAGCCATGAAGCAATGTAGCCACCTGAACCAGTAACACAGACCCTTTGATTCTCCACCATTCTCTTTAGCAACTTGAAGAATATCTTTGGAATGAATGAAAGAGAAACACAAGTCCCAACGTATTTATACACAAGTCAAATCTGAGTTTAACTACTCATCTTTAACTGAAGTAGCGTATAATTATGAGGGAATTTAAGCTGGATAAAGATTGCATGTTCCAAATTTACAAACATTGAAAAATTAAAATATAATACTTGAATTAATTTAGAACAACATAAAAACTTAGTAGTTCATATACATTTTTTACTTTATATATTTGATGAGGAGAAAACATTTTTTACAGCTGATTTTTTGTTTAGTTAAGACTTGGAACTTTTTCATTAAATTTGTAAGTCATAGAATTTGAACTCTTTCTTAGAAACTTACTGTCATTTTTGCAGGCGACTTTTCATTGGCTTAAGAAAAATCTAAAAGGAATGCATTTTATCTTATGAACTCTATCTATCTTATGTTATGTTTTAATGCTTAAGAAAAATCTAAAAGGAATGCATTTGAACTCTATCTATCTTATGTTATATTTTAATGCTTTCCATGTATGTTTGCATTGAGTTTAGAGGAGGTTTCTTCCCTCTTTGTACTAAGACTAAAGTATGAATGAATGAAGATTGTTGAACAAAAAAAAAAAAGCATTTTAACTATGTACATAGTCTAAGTAGCAGCCTAATTTGATATCTTTCTCATTAACTTACTGTCTTTTAGCACTTTGGATCTCTGCTTAGTTTTTCTCTCTAACACTATTGGTCAGGTATACCTAGAGCTTTGTTAGTATAAACCAAAACAAAAATTAATTTAGAGTGAATCCAAAAGAAGGATTTAGATGTACATATAGCTCTCTTAACTTAAGATATTTAGATCTCTTTCTTAGAAATTTAAAGTCATTTTCGCACGCTACTTTTCCTTAGCTTAAGAAAGTCTATAATGTGGAAGAAACAAAAGAAGAAGAAGAAAGAGACAATATTGGATTTTGCAACTTATAAATGATTTAAAGTGAATCCAAAAGAAGGATTTAGATATATCTACCTAGAGCTTTGTCACTAGAATTTTCCCCTGAACCTAACAGTATAGTGCAAAAGAACACTAGAGAATATACATGATGAATAGACACGGACAAGTTATATTAGAAGAAACATTTGTGACCTCAAGGATCCTTTCCGTAGCTGCGATGCGAAGAACCATCACCTTGATTATTTATAAGAAGAGCAGATGGTAGAAACCGAGGAACTATGAGCGCTACCACGAGACATAACACTAGTAATATAACAACGGGCCAGCTTGAGTAAGGTATGCCCATGAGTTGCTCTTCATAAACTGTTTTTTGTTACCAAATAGTGGTACAAAGATTTAGAAGTAGGCACAAAAGAGTCAAGGTAAGAACTAGGAAGATTGATGATGTAAGCTTGCCTATGTTGTAAACGACGAAAGATCTTTCTTTCGAATTTGGTATTGCCACGATCCCCTCAGGTTCCACGGTCACCAAAACATACAATCCAGCCTAAACAAAAGACGCTCAGGTTGCGTTATTCCTTCCAAGTCCAAGGAATTTAATAGAAGCTATACCTTATTTTTAACTTCTTGCAAACTTTCCGCCTTGAAAATCAACTTCTCGATGTTTAGTAATCTCCTCATTTGGTTAAGCTTCAACACCACCATTTCATTGTTCTTTTGTAGTTCCAGCGAAAATTAAAGAGACAGATCAGATTTCATTCAACAACATACTACATTCGAAAAGAAAGTCGACCAAACGTTTAAAGAGACATGGGGCTTGAATGGTATGTAACTTTTTCACGTTTTCACGTTTTGAAAACGTGATTCCGCCGAATACATACCATTCATAACAACACGCACGGAATGATAAAAATTGAAAATTAACAAGTGCTTTTCTAATCTATCCCGCACGTTTTAGATTTGTAACTAGTTTATACAAAACTTGATTCATCTACTTAAGAGTAGCTTTTTCGCGTTTCAAAGAAAGAAAAAAGCTTTTAGTCATTTTACCCCCAAAAATCTCTCCTTTTTTTTTTTTTCTATTTTTTGACGTTATAACTTAGTTTTTGCCTCCATTTTTCCTTTACGTCGTTGCCTCCACAATATTGGCGCCATATAATGCCGCCATCTCTCTTACCTAAGTTATCATGTTAACCTAATTATACACTTATATAAATACATGGGATCGATAGAGAATTCGTATCACTTGGTTTATTTTTCTTCTGCTTTAGTTGATTTCGAACTTGATTATTCAGTTTTATGTCTGCTGGATTTGCGAATTTGGAGTATGTATATGGAGGAATTGTTTCTTGGGGAGGAAGCCACCTCTATACAATGTTATTACACGTATGTTGCTTTTAACTTATTTGAAAAAAATTTCTTGGATTTTGGTAAAAAAACAAGTATTGATATATTTAATTTTATATTTAATAAGGTCATTTTCCTAATCTAGTAGTATTCTTTTTATGATTCAGTTATTCAACAAAAAAATACCACTCATGTGTTTTAATCCGTTCAGTTGTTTCACAATTCCGTGTTTTTGTTATTCAGCTGTTTCACAATTCTGTTCCTATGATTCCGCTATTTCATAATTCAGCTATTCAGTTGACATACCATTCAAGCCCATGATTTTTACATACAGAAGCGGGGAATGATATCTTCACTTCATACCAAGAATTGGACTTAAGTCCTTCTAGCTCGTAAACACAAGAACTTGATTGCAATGGAAGAGTCTCCTTCCACAATTCTTTACCAATATATTAAGCTTTCACATCAAACCTTAACCAAAAAAATCAATTAAATATTAACAAGTTCACAATTGAAGATTTGAGTAAGTTTCAATAACACTAACATGTTCTTGTGGCAGAGACACGGCACTAGATTTTTACCAATATATAAAGCTTTCACATCAAACCTTAACCAAAAAAATCAATTAAATTTTAGCATGTTCACAATTGAAGATTTGAGTAAGTTTCAATAACACTAAAACATCAATCTTTTAAAAACATAGGGAGAATAACAGTTTCAAGTGTTTGATCCCAAGCTTATAATCATAAACCCTGGAATCGTTGAATTAGCCCCAAATTATGACACATGATAGATTCTCTTGAAATAGTTACATAAATCAGATATCACTAAAAATGGCAACATTTTGGGATTTTGAGAGAGAGAGAGAGACCTACCCATACGTCATCGTGCCTTAAAATGATGTAACCTGAAATTTGAGGAAGATTAAAGAAGAATCTCTGTTCTGAGTAAAACGAGGACGTTTTGTGGTAGGTCAAACATTCAAACACATCATCACGAAGATTTACATAATTAATTAATTATTCTATACTCTTGTTTTAATTTATTTAAAGGATTTGTATGTTTGTGGAAAGGAATCTGAAAATATAAAACGAAAGCATATAATATTTGGAGCAATTCAAGGGATTAGGATTAGGATTAGGATTAGTTTAAGTAAGGGAGGTTGGTTTTATTTGTCTGCTTACTTCGAGTAAGGTCCAGATCCAGAACGTGACAATGTGACTTCCACTGCCTATGGACCCCACTTAACAAAAAACCGAATACTATTTCATAATTAATTTACACTTATTTAACTAACTAGGTGACTTCCCGTACCGTGTGCGGGTGTAAACATAATTTGCAACGTGATTAATTTTAATGTTAAAAGATATTATAAATTATGGATTATGAAAAATTAAGATGTTTTTTTTTTTATGAATCACCGGGGGACATGTCCCCCAGGTTTTATTAGAAACTTAAAAAATTACACGCATACTTGTCTTGGCCGAGAGAGTCCAGAGACATCCTCTTGCAAGAACAAATCAACATCCGAAGGAACAACATCAAACGTATACAAACCTAAGTTTAAAGAAAAAGCATAGTTCGCTAACTCGTCGGCAAGACGGTTAGCCTCCCTATACACATGCGATATTCGGACAATCCAGTCATTTGAGAGAAAGCCATGGCACAGACGTACCAGGAAGGATAGCGGATGAGAATCCCCAATCCCATTCTTCAAGAAACCCACTACCAACTCTGAATCCACTTCCAACTCCAGGCGCGGTATTTTCCTTTCCCACGCAATACAAAGACCATAATATACTCCCCATAATTCTGCTAATGGCGCGGAGCATCTACCAATGTTCAAAGCAAACCCGCACACCCATTGGCCCTCTTCGTCTCTCACTACACCACCTGCCGTTGCTAAACCAGGGTTCCCATGCGAAGCACCATCCGTATTCAATTTAAACCATCCCGAGTTCGGTTTCACCCAAGCTATCCACTGCTCCACTCTCGGTCTACTCCTAATGCCTTCACTCTCCATCAAATACGCCTTCTCCACTTCCCTGGCAAGATCCTTCAAAAATCGAATCCTGTCCCTACAAACTCTGTTCTCACCAAAAACATTACCACACCTCCATTTCCAGGCCCACCAAACTGTCAACGCAAACGTCGTAGCCTAGGGAACATCGTCATATTTTGTTTCCTCCCCCAAATTCGCATAAAACCACTCGAACAGACTCTGCGCAAAAAATACTCTTCTCTTCCGAGGACAAACCAATCTACTCCATAGGCCTTCCGTTGCCGGACAATCCCTAAGAACATGAATAATCGTCTCCACCCCTCCTTTACACACTTCACATGTATCCGTTGCCGACAAGTGTCGCCGAAACCGCTCAGACTTTGTCATAATCACCTGACGAACAACCAACCAAATAAAAACTCGAACCCGTTCTGGCACCCGAACCCGCCAAACCCGTGTATAGAAGCTCTCCATATTTGGTCTAGGGGCTACATCTCGAATCAGCAAATCATAGGCGGAACGTACCGTAAACTGCCGATCCGCCGTCTCTCCCCATGACATATGATCATGTACCCCGATCCCTAAACATAGGGGGTTATCCTACGAAAAACTAAGATGTTCGTAGCATGTAAAAGTAAATTAAAAATGTTTTTTAGGACTTACTCAATAATGATATGTTAAATAATGAAAGATGATAAAGAACATAATGATATGTTAAATAATGAAAGGTAATAAAGAACATAAGTCTGGTTTAAGAAATTTAAACAAAACAAAAGTCAAATTTGTAAAAAACTGATGAAGGTTTTGAAACATTTTCTTGTAGACGATATTTATCGGTGATTAGGATTTTTAACTTAGTCCTAGATTTTGGTATTGATAAGATATAAAATTATCATATGAATAACTAACCTCTTTCTACCAATACCATCTCAATCGAATTTCACGTGGAATCCAAAGATTTCCACAAGACAATGATTTAAGCTTTGATTTTTTTGGTTACAAACGATGTCAAAATATTGACAAAAAGTACGGCTGGAGAATGGCTGGAGAATCTTGTTTTAGTATGATCGACATTATGATATAGTCATGAAAAAATAGAAGAGTGTAGATTACTTCTTTTTATTTTATCATATCATATTTGTGATTTTATTATTGATATATCATTGGTTCTAGAAAAACAAATGTAATATTCCTAAGATGATTTTGTTTATGTGTTTTGTTTTAGAAATTATTTTAAAATCGGAAAAACAAATAATTTATATGCAAATCTCGTGTTTACATTTTTCACAGTTGTATAATATTTGCATCCAGATCATGAGGATCTTCGTCATATTATTTAACTTTCTTGTTACATTGACAAAAGAAATGATACCAATTCTTTGCAACATCAATAGATGTAATTGTAGTCAAGGAAAGTGACATAGTTAATCCAAAAAAACAAAAGATTTTGTAAGTTAAATTTTTATCCTTTGTAACAAATTAAATTGGTTCCTAAAATATTGGAAATAAACATTTGAAACAAACAAATTTAATTTATATCCGTGAATTAAGACTATTTTTTTAATTCATTTAGTTAAACAATAACAATAATTTAATTAAAAGCCCCATTAGTTTAAGCAATGTCATCTTTTATGCTAAGACATGTCATCATTGTAAGTCATCATTTATTTAAGTATAGACCAATAAAATTAAAACACCTAATCATTTATAACTAAAACAACTTTGCATTTAATAGGAAGAGGATGACAGAAAATTAAGTTATTAAGTTCTTACACTATATAACTTGCTTCTATCGTGAGTATTTATTTATGTTTTAGATGATTACATGATACAATAATATTTTTTCCAATGATCTCGTATTTTGCTTCTATCGTGCGTATTATTTTTGTGGTTTTTCTTTCTCTCTAGATGATACTGATATACACAAATCCGACTAATTTCACGTGTATGCAAATTCATGGAATATATTTTTACACATTTTAAACATTTAAGTTTGAAAAATCAAAACGTCTACCATCATACTAGTCAAAATTCCACACTATTCAAACAAGTTTAAAGTCCATTAAAGCCCATAAACAACATTCAAAATACGAATGATAATCAAATCCCAATCTTTATAAATTTACTTTGTGAGATATAAATTATCATTCTACTATCTGGCACAATTTTCAGGTGAAAGAAATATATTAACACCAAGAAAACTCGAACTTAGAATCTCTTAAATATTTAGTAAAACAACCATTAGACATGATAAATGAATCATGAATCGTTGTTCATCCATACAAGAGATGAGAGGTAAGAGATACGAATGAACAATAAACGATTGGTTTAGGTATCGCTAAACATGCTTAAGATTATTTTATTTAAAGAAAGACTAAAATCAGAACCGTGACAACACTGACGGATACCCTAAACAAATACAAATAAACGTCTACAATAAACACCATCGTCATGTAGCAAAAGACATGAAAATAATTATGAAAAAAAACATTAGCCAAAATGTATATTTTTCTTTCTACAAAATCATTAACCAAGCTTTCAAAATCATTATTTCTAAAAAACATTGCTTAAAAAAATAGCCAAGTCATTCAAATTTTTTTGTGATATAAACAAAATTGAATTTTTATCATAAAAAAAAGTAATTCACGTCAACTGCGATGATTTATGGGAGGAATTGTGAATTGTTTAGTTGTGTCACTATGATACTTTCAATTTTAGGAATTAGAACAAACCTCTTTATTTCCTTTAATATTTTAACACTTACCTAATTAGTAAATCATTGCTTAGATAACTTTTCTTATTAAAGAAACTCATATTTCAACTATTAATGTGAACCCTAGCCACAAAACTATAAGAAGGTTTATTGGTTTTGATATTTTAATGGTTTTGAAAATTTATATAAGATTTGTAACTAAATGTTTTTTCTTAGCCACAAATCCATTAATGTTTTCCATATTGTAACTAAATGAAGCTAACAATAAAAAAATGCCCTTAATTTTTTTTTTTTTTTTTGAGATGCCCCCAAACCAATGCTTATATTATTACTATAGAAGCACGGCTCTGACTAAGATATACTCATATGCATACACTTTTTCCAATCAAGTTGTACTTATTGTATACATGATTTTGGTTTAAATAAAGTTTACATATTAAATAAAATAAATTAGATGATAGACTTTCAACACTATTATTTATACTCTATTATAAAAATTTAACTCGAAAATATTATAATTTAGTTTTCCAATCTCTAGATAATAAACATTTTTTTTAGATAAAAATAATATTTCAAAATATTTTTAAAAAATGATTCGTGAATCATCATCATCATAAATTAAATAAATTCCTCAGGGCATCCTTATTGGAGACCCAAGAAGGTCTAAAGTGTGTGTTTTTATAATATAAAATTATTAAAATGGTTGTAAAAGGAAGAAATATAGTGTTTTTGTGGGGTATATTGAAATATAAAATTAATAAAATTTGAGTAAAGAGAGTAGATAGTGTTTAAAAGGAAAAGAGAGAATGTCTAAAATTGGATATTTTGGAGAGTGTTTTTAAAATGAAGAGAGAGTGTTTAAATATAAAATTAATAAAAATTGAGTAAAAGGATGAAAGAGAAGGTATAAAATTGAGTAAAAAGAAGAGAAAGTGTGTGTTTTAATAATTTGATATGCCCTTTAGATCCTCTTGGGTCTCCATTAAGAATGCCCTCATTGTAACAACTGATTCTATTTGTTTTAAATTCCTCGTGGAAATTATAAAAATTAAAAAATAAATAAATAACGTGAAAAAGCCTAATAATAGACGAGTTAGGAAAAATATGTAATTTATATATTTTGACAAAAATTTGATGTTTTTTAAAAAAAAGCCACCAGAGCTGGTCCCAAACAGAAAACCGCGTTCCTCTCCTATAAAACTTGCTTAACCTCTCTCTCCCTTCCTTTTCTTTCCCACACATATCTCGCCACCTCACCGGAGAGAGTCTCCTCCCTCCTCATGGATTTCCGACGGAGACCTCCCAAATCTCCGGTCACTCCCTCCGACCAACCTTACAACAATTTCCACAAATCCCCAATCATCACTCCTTCCTCCGCCGCCTCCGACGATCTCCGCCGTAACTCCCCACCGAAAGCCTCCGATGCTCTTCCTCTCCCTCTCTACCTCACAAACGCCGTCTTCTTCACGCTCTTCTTCTCCGTCACGTATTACCTCCTTCACCGGTGGCGCGACAAGATCCGTTACAATACTCCTCTCCACGTCGTCACAATCACCGAGCTCGGTGCGATTATCGCCCTAATCGCCTCTTTTATCTATCTCCTAGGGTTTTTCGGAATCGATTTCGTTCAATCGTTCATCTCACGCGCTTCCGGCGACACTTGGGAAGATCTCGCCGATTCCACCGATGCTAATCGGAATTTCATCATCAACGACGACCACCGCCTCGTTACCTGCTCTCCACCGACTCCGATTGCGAAGTTACCGAATCCGGAACCGGTGCTTCCTGAAGAAGACGAAGAGATTGTGAAATCCGTAATCGACGGTGCGATTCCGTCTTACTCTCTCGAATCTCGTCTCGGCGATTGCAAGCGAGCTGCGTCGATCCGTCGTGAGGCGTTACAGAGGATAACCGGAAGATCGATCGAAGGATTACCGTTGGATGGATTCGATTACGAATCGATTCTAGGGCAATGCTGTGAAATGCCGGTTGGGTATATTCAGATTCCGGTAGGGATTGCTGGTCCATTGTTGCTTGATGGTTTTGAGTATTCGGTTCCTATGGCTACAACTGAAGGTTGTTTGGTTGCTAGTACTAATAGAGGTTGTAAGGCTATGTATATCTCCGGTGGAGCCACTAGTACGGTTCTTAAAGACGGTATGACTCGAGCACCGGTGGTTAGGTTCGCCTCGGCGAGACGAGCTTCCGAGCTTAAGTTTTTCTTGGAGAATCCTGAGAATTTCGATACTTTAGCTGTCGTTTTCAACAGGTCAATATTTTCCGCCTTATTTGATTTGAAATGATTGACTTTGATTACGTTTGCAAGATCATAGATTTCGTGTTGTAGAATTGTATAGAAGTTGTTCTTGTGGAGTGATTTGGTTTAAAGATTGGAAATTTATCAATTTGATGAAGAATTGGTTTTGGTTGATGCAGGTCGAGTAGATTTGCGAGGCTGCAGAATGTTAAATGTACACTTGCAGGGAAGAATGCTTATGTAAGGTTCAGTTGTAGCACCGGTGATGCGATGGGGATGAATATGGTATCTAAAGGTGTGCAGAATGTTCTCGAGTACCTTACCGATGATTTTCCGGACATGGATGTCATTGGAATCTCCGGTAAGTTCATTTTCTTGAATTAGACCTTTAGTGTCCTCTTAGATAAATTGTTTGATGTTATCTTGTGAAATGCTTAGAAGTGTATATTTGGTTGTTTAGGTAACTTTTGTTCGGACAAGAAACCTGCGGCTGTGAACTGGATCGAAGGACGTGGGAAATCGGTTGTTTGTGAGGCAGTGATTAGAGGAGAGATTGTGAATAAGGTCTTGAAAACGAGTGTGGCTGCTTTAGTCGAGCTCAATATGCTCAAGAACCTTACGGGTTCAGCTATTGCAGGGTCTCTAGGCGGATTCAACGCTCACGCTAGCAACATAGTTTCCGCTGTATTTATAGCTACTGGTCAAGATCCAGCTCAAAACGTGGAGAGCTCTCAATGCATCACAATGATGGAAGCTATTAACGACGGGAAAGATATTCATATCTCCGTCACTATGCCATCTATCGAGGTAAATTTATCGAATCTTTTAAACTCTATGAAGTTTCGTAAATTGTGAAAATTTGATTTATGGTTTTGTGTGTTTCAGGTGGGGACAGTGGGAGGAGGAACACAGCTTGCGTCGCAATCGGCGTGTTTAAACTTGCTCGGAGTTAAAGGAGCGAGCATGGAGGCGCCGGGGATGAATTCGAGGAGGCTAGCGACGATAGTGGCGGGAGCGGTTTTGGCAGGAGAGTTATCTCTAATGTCAGCTATTGCAGCTGGACAACTAGTGAGGAGTCACATGAAATACAACAGATCCAGCAGAGACATCTCTGGAGGAGCAACGACGACAACAACAACAACATGATGTGATTGTGACTCATCATCATCATAATCTCTCTGTGACCCAAATCTTCAAAAAGAAAGAGGCAAAAATCCAAAGAAGCAAGCTTTTTTTTTACAACTCATTCACTTTGGTAATGACACAATCTAAGCCATGTGCATGGTGGTGCTCTTTTGTTCAATAAAAAAAAAACTGTTTTTTTGTTTGTTTGACTTTGATGAATCTGGTTTTTTTTTTTTGGATTGAGAAGTGAGAAAGATTTTCTTAACTTCTCTCTCTCGCTCATGGATTATTCGTGTCAATTTGATTTGTCGAAGCTTTGTCTTTTGTTTGTTAGAAAATGATGTCTATATGGAAAAAACTTATGTATGGAGTTGCGTTTGGGGACATGAGTGCAGTGAGATTTTTCTATGTTTGTTTCTTCATTTTAAGTTTTTAAAATTTATATGTATAAAATATTCCTATGTGTTGGGACATCTCTCTCTAGTATATGTTGTTGGTAAGATACGGATCTTATAACCTCTTAGACTCTCCAACCTAATATTTATGCCCATTTTTTGGGTCTACATTTGTGATAAAAGAATTTCCAACTTGGTACTATATTTATGGAAATATAAAGAAAAACGGTTACTTTTGGTCCACTAATAAATTGTCCTTTTTTTTGTCACTTATAAATTGAAAGTGAAAATGATCAACATTAGCAAACACAAGACATGATTAAAGTTAATGATTCTTCACATATGCTAGAGTATATAGTATACATAAGTTGAGAATGGAAATTGATCATAATCAGCAGGGCCGGTCCTGATGTGACACCCCGGTTTCAGAGCATATATGCGGTATATGCGGAGAGGCTTAAATGAATTGATTTAGCTACCTATATCACCAAAGTGCACTTATCTTTTCGGTCACAGGTCTTGAGAGAACTCTAGGTGATTTGCAGGGTCAGTAAACATGACTTTAGAGCCTCCCGGACTAACGCACCGACCGTCGGACATGGTGGGCCCACGGGCCTGTGAGTGGACGGGGCCCATGGGAGGGGCGGTCGGGGCGTTACACCTGAGGCCAAGCGGACAAAAATCCGTTTGTGGCCTTTATATTTATAAAAAAATAGCCGGCCTTCAAATCTATAAAATAAATTTTAGTCTAGTGGCCAAAACCTGATATTTTTCTTATAATAGATCAAAAGTTTTTTAAATTCCTTTTATAAAAAGTAAAGTGGCCATATTTTTTTTGAGCTTGTGGCCCAGTAGAACTCATGATCGGTCGTGCCAATCAGTTTATAACGAATTAAAAATATGCATATGATTCTCTTTTAAACCCCTTTTAAAGAGTGTTTGTTTAACTTTCTATGGTTGTAATATTACTCTAATGAGTTTGTACTCTTTCTTATCAAACACTTATATCTGAAGTGGAAGACGAAAGAAACAAATTGAGACTGAGCCCATTTGTTCTTGGGGCACTCTTAAGCTCCAGTTAAAACACTATTACAGTAGACAACTACTGAAATTTGTCCTATCTGTGTGGGTCTATATTGGGCCCAAATCCTCGACAATAACTCACAAAAGTCCATAACGGTTAGGTGAACATGTGGGTTCTTGTCCTCTCGAACCATTTTGGTAATTTGCGCCAATCGTTCTCCTTTCTTTGTAAAAAGTTTGTAAATGCATTACAAACTTTCTCTCTAATGACCGTCGATCTCGAGGTCAAGTACTCTTGAAGTTGGACCAGTAATAGAGCCAAGGCATGCAAAATTATCGAACTAAGAAAGAGATTGTAGTGAAATGATTCAAAACCATGATTCATCAAAATTACATGATGAATCATTCAACCATGACACCATTATAAATATAAACAGTTATTACCATATGAGAGTAATTCTTTACAAGAATGAAGAATCGTGTATAAACTATATATTTCACCTCTTGTATACTTTGGTTCGTAATTTTAGTTTCAAGCCTTGATCTTGTGTGTGTCTTCCCATTGAAGTGGCTTTGATTTGAGGTCTAGCGTTGCAAGACGTTATTTGTTTTGCTTGCTGGTTATGTGCATTAGAGGAAATAGTAAAACTAATGGTGATCGATGTGGTTCTTAGTTGCAAAATATAGCTCTGTTTTAACCGACTTCGGGGAATGAACTTGGTAGAGTGAGCTTGCAGTGGTCATAAAAATTGGTTTGTGAGGTTCCATTCAGAGTCAGCTCATGGAATCGTACGACAAGCAGCTCTCACATGACTAGGGAGAAGTATGTGATCGAGGCCTTTGAGTATGTTTCCGTTGACAGCTTAGTCTCAGGCCTCCTGTGAAAGGCTTCTGGTGTTTTGGCCCCTCATCTCTAGCAACAGATTTGGGAAGAACATCAAGACCGTCATCACTTCGTCTAACTTCATTTGCCTTTACGCTTTGTTGAATGGATGGACTAAGAATATTATATGATTTATGATTCCATATTTTTTTTTGTGCCATGGGACCATTGTCTAGGTTTATAATCTTTCGATTATAAACCTAAATCGTTTTCATTTTAATGAAATATTTATATTTTAGCAAAAATAATAGTAATATATATATATATATATTTCAACTATAAATATAGCAGTGTGGTTTTCGTTTTTAGTTTACTTCGTCGTTCGTTGATATTTGGTGTTTTTACACCAAACTTATGTTTTTGTTATCCCTTATCCATCATTTCTTAGCATTTGCATTACATTTCTATAATTTTAGTTTCACTTTAGTGATTAGGTGCATTTTAGAGTTTCGTATTTTGTTTGCGGTCTTTGTTTCTGTTTGTTTTAGGTGTTTTTGGAACCCTTGGAGCTAAGAGGATGCACTGGAGGTCTTAAGATGCAATGGCGTTGGAAGAATGGATGATTCGTAAGTCAATATGATTCAATAAAAATAGTATGATCCTAATTCAATTGGAAAAAGCACTAAAATTCGAATGGACTTTAGTTTTGGAGTTGTTCTCTTTTTTGGGCAGTAAAGCTAATAATATAATAATGAAAAAGGCATGATAATTGGTGGATGGGGTTACCGGGTTCGTGGCAGATCACAAGTCGCCAATTTAAAATTTATGAAAATATGAGAAAGTGCATGTATTGTCAAAATTGTTGTCCCGTAATCTTATGTTTTCCCTTACTGCTTTTTAAAAGTTAATACTCCCTCCGTTTTTTCTTTGGAGATTGATTTTCTAGCATTTTCACACAAATTAAGAAACAATAAATTGTGTTTAGTAATTAATGTAACTTTTTGCAACAAACACTTTTTCATAACAATGAACTAATAGTTATTCTCTAAATTTAAATAGTCTCATTTAATATTTCTTGGAACTTACAATTTGTTAAATATAAATTGATTAAAAAATATAAAAAATCTACGACATCAATCTTTGTGGAACAATCAAAATATGCTAGAAAATCAATTTTCAAGGAACGGAAGGATTAAAAAATTCAATGGGCAATAATCATCTTCTTTTGTCAACAAATTTGTTTTGACAATTTAAGAGAAATGTTTTCGCCTCATTGGAATTATGACATTAGTCAACATCAATATAAATTTAATCATGTAACTTTGTTTTCACTGGCCGAATAACAAAAAATATGCTTGTAATAAGAATATTTTTTTATAACAAAAAAGCATACTAAAGTTAAACTATTTTTGTATGGGCCCAGAGATAATCACAATTCAAAATATAATCAATGATGGAAGAAATTCAATTTTGTATGGGTGATAATTCCTAGTACTTTACTAATTACCACTAATAAATGCAATGCATTATGCAAGGTGAGGTCCAATGAATATAGATAGATTCGGTCCATTCGGAGACCACATGTTTGGTTTCAGTTGTATAATTAGATACATATATTATAAAATTGATTTTGTCACACATGTTTCAGTCCAGTGATGTATATTTTTTAAATTTCTTTTGATAACTAGAAAAATTAATCTACTCCTCATAGAATAAATGTAATCGTCGAATAGTTTAAAACAAGGCATCATTTCGAATAATTTAATCATCATCGAATTTTTAATATGTTTTAAAGTGTGTCATCATTTCGAATAGCAAATTATTTAAAAAAACAATCGAAATCCGGATGAAATTATTGTTCTTTTGTATGAGGTACTTCTTTGGTGGTGATAGTTTTGTGGCTATGGTGGAGAATGGATATTATGCATACGACTAACTAAAGCTTAAGCAAGTAGTAGTTGAATCATATTTTAAATTGCTGTTTAGGAGATTCGACCAATATAATAGGATCTCAATTCTCAATTCTAAACTCCTAGATATATGAATCTACGTATTTTTGGATTTAAATGATAAGATATATGAATCTACGTTCATTCAAACTAAAATTTGTAACGCCTTGACCGCCGCTGTAGGGGAAATACTCACCCCCTTTGAGAGAAATCCTCATCTCTCAAGGACATACAGGGAAAATCCTCATCCCCTCAGGAAAAATCCTCATCTCCCAGTGGGCCCCACGTCCACTCTCGGCCCATGGGCCCACCTATGTCCGACGGTCGGTGCGTTAGTCTGGGAGGCTCGGAAGTCATGTTTACTGTGTTGGGAATGTCCTGAAATCACACTTGTATTCACTCCAATGATAGTTGTACTGTCGAGATTAGACATTCATATGATACTAGGTGATCATTACGTTTTGCTAGAAGCCGCTTATGATCTATGAGTTATGAACTCATTACTAGTATTATATGATCCTACAGGGTCACACACCTAAGCAAATAGGATTCACTTTATAAGGGAATGATCGTTAATGTAATGATCTAAATGATGTGTATTTGATACACATTATAAACATGTTTTAGAGGCAGTGTCGACACGGGGTTTTGACCGAAATAAGATTTCGGTGTAATAACTTAATTGATTCTGAATCGGTTCAGGATCAATTAGGTTTTCTCCAGGGCATATATAAGGAGTTATTAGGCACGACCTGAAAGAGAGAGTTTAGAAAAAACCCTTTTGATAGCCGCCTTTGAGAAACACAGAAATCCCTGAAAGATCCGGTTCCAGGCACTAGCATCCCTGCGGATTCCTATTTGTGTGCGTGTGGACTATCAGTAGAGGCACTGCATTTGAAGTGCTCAGAATCTCGAATCCCTGATCATAACTCCACTGCAAAACTCCAGGTATATTCGAGATTTGTTCTATCAGATTTATCGTTTACAAACCCTAGATCCTAGGAAAAGGAATTGTGACTAGGTTGATTAATAGAGATTAATCCGGTAAAACCTGAGTAAATTCCTACAGTGGTATCAGAGCGTTAGGGTTTAACAATCTACCTGATAGTAATCGAATTTGATCAATTGTTTCGTTGCAAAATCGTTTTGCTGTTGAATTGTTCAAATCGGCATGAAAAACCTAGTCGTGTCGATCGACACAATGGTTGTGTCGATCGACACGATAGTCTCTGCCATTGCGTTTGATGAACCGGTTTAATTTGATTAAATCGGTTATCGCGCTTGGTTAACAAATCAATTAAACCGACTAATTTCGGTTTACTGCGAATTAGTTGGTGTCGATCGACACAAATGTTGTGTCGATCGACACGGACCGGTTATCGACCCGGTTCAATTGGATTGACCGGTTATCGCAAAATTGATTTGGTTTGACTCGTGTCGATCGACACAAATGTTATGTCGATCGACAGAGGGCAATTATCAACCCGGTTCAATTGGATTGACCGGTTATTGAAAATTAAAATTGGTTCTATCGGTTATCGAAACCGGTTCAATTGGATTGATCGGTTGTCGAAGAACTGTTCCAGAGAGGTGAGTGTCGATCGACACTAATGTAGTGTCGATCGACAGCCTCTAAAGATTGAAGGTTAGTGAACCTGAAATCAAACAACCGAACCAGATTTAATTAGATTGGGTTCCTGAATGCATATGTGATATGTGTTAAGGATTAAATGTTCAGTTCCTCGACTAAATATCAAGTGTTCTGGATGTCTTCCCGATCTTGTCAGCTGTCAAGGCTCGTTTCATTGCGTGATAGGCTTGCAGTGCAAGGTATCTGCAGTTACATGAGTTAGGCAGTAGGTAATTGAGTTGATGGGCTTGCAGTGCATGGCATCAACTATTACATGACGGAAGAGATTGGTTTACTTGAATGGGCTATCAGAAGTTCTGGGCCCAGAGACATCAGGTGGTTAGAACATAAGATGTTTTATCCACAACCAAGAGTCATATTGGATATGATTAGCAAAGTGTTGCTTACCTATATAGCTAAGATTTGAGTGACAGCCAGTGGCTCGCTCGGGTTTTGGTGAAACATGGATCTTGGACCATTATATTCTTTTGAGGAAACATAGTTTTGAATATAATGCGAGTTTTCATAATTGTTAAGTTTACTCTTTTATTGAACATCGTAACTTACCCTCTATCTCTTTTGTTTCAGCAATGTCTAGCTCAAACAACACATTCTCCTTGAGATCCGTCCTTGAGAAGGACAAGCTAAATGGATCTAATTTTCTGGAATGGTATCGGAACCTGAGAATTGTTCTCAGGCAGGAGAAAAGGGACTATATCCTTGATAAAGTTCTCCCCGAGAAGTACCGTGCCAATGCCCCGCAGGCAGAAAAGAATGCTTGGGATAAGCATTCAAATGATGTGGTCGATGTGACTTGTCTGATGCTGGCTACCATGAACTCAGATTTGCAGAAGCAATATGAGAACGTGGCGTCGCCCATCGAGATAATCACTAGCCTGAAAGCAATGTTTCAGGAGCAGGCTCGAACTGAGAGATACCAGACGATTAAATCTCTAGTTGAGTGTAAGCTACCAAGTAATGCTCCAGTAAGTCCCCACGTCATAAAGATGATGGGTTATATTGATAACTTGGGGAAACTGGATTGTCCCATTAGCCAAGAGTTGGCTACTGACATCATACTGCAGTCACTGCCGCCAAGCTATGATACGTTCATTATGAACTATAATATGAACATCTTGACGAAGACGTTGACTGAGTTACATGGCATGCTCAAGACAACTGAGCCAAACATCAAGAAGGGTACTCCAAATGTGCTTATGGTACAAGGGGATAAAAAGTTTAAGAAACCCAGAAGAGGCAAAGGAAAGGGCAGGGCTGTCCAGGTTGTGAACCAGGACAGACTTGCGCCTCCTCCTAAGCCCAAGACTGGCCCTTCTGATGCTGATAAGTGTCATTTATGCAATGAGCCTGGGCATTGGAAGAGAAATTGCAAGAAATTCCTGGATGGTCTGAAAAACAGGAAGAAGACGTACGAGACGACTTCTCCAGGTATTTATGTTATTGAAGTAAATGTTACTTCTACAGGTTCTAACTCGTGGGTATTAGATACCGGCTGTGGTGCTCATATTTGTACAAATGTGCAGGCACTAAGCAACAGTAGGAAGCTGGGAAAAGGACAAGTGGAGCTGCGAGTCGGGAACGGAGCAAAGGTTGCTGCGTTGGCCGTGGGCACTTATCATTTGTCTTTGCCTTCGGGCCTGGTTTTAGAATTAAACAATTGCTACTTTGTACCTGCGATAAGCAGAAACATCATTTCAGTTTCCTGTTTGGATTTGGAAGGATTTGATTTTTCTATTAAGAATAAATGTTGTTCTTTTAATCGCGATGATATGTTTTATGGTAGCGGCCCATTAGAGAATGGGATGTACGTTTTAAACCAATCAATGCCCGTTTATAACATAAATACTAAGCGGTTTAAGTCAAATGACGAAAACCCAACTTTTCTCTGGCACTAACGTTTGGGTCACATAAACGAGAAACGCATACAGAAGCTCCATAGTGATGGGCTTTTGGGCTCATTTGATTATGAATCATGTGAGAAATGTGAATCTTGTTTGATGGGCAAAATGGCAAAAGCTCCTTTCAATAAACCAAATCAACGGGCCAGTGACTTATTGGGCCTAATACATATAGATGTCTGCGGCCCGATGAGCACAAGTGCTAGAGGAAACTATAACTACTTCATTACCTTTACTGATGATTTCAGTAGGTATGGCTATGTCTATCTAATGAGACACAAGTCGGAATCCTTTGAGAAATTCAAGGAGTTCCAGAATGAAGTAGAGAACCAACTTGGCAAAAGTATTTAAGCTCTTCGATCAGATCGTGGAGGAGAATACTTAAGTCAAGAGTTCAGTGATCATCTGAGAGAGTGTAGAATTGTTTCACAGCTCACTCCTCCTGGAACGCCCCAATGGAATGGAGTGTCTGAGAGGAGGAATCGGACCCTATTGGATATGGTTCGATCAATGATGAGTCACACAGACCTTCCATTATCCTTTTGGGGATACGCTCTAGAAACGTCTGCGTTTACACTAAACAGAGTCCCTTCAAAATCAGTTGCAAAGACACCATATGAGATATGGACTGGAAATGTTCCAAGTTTGTCTTTTCTGAAAATTTGGGGTTGTGAGGCTTATGTAAAACGTTTAATATCCGATAAGCTAATCTGATAAGTGCTTTTTCGTTGGTTATCCTAAGGAAACCAAGGCGTAGTACTTCTACAACCGTTCTGAGAACAAAGTGTTTGTTGCTCGGGATTGTACTTTCCTTGAGAGAGAGTTTCTTCATAAGAAGAATAATGGGAGTAAAGTACTACTCGAAGAAGTTCGAGAATCACAGGAGCCTGCTCAACTTAATAAGGAAGAGCAGCAGGTGGAACCACAAGGAGTTATGGAACCAGCACCTGTGATGCCTGAAGTTCGCAGATCCGGAAGGATTCTTCACGAACCCGAGAGATACTACGGTCTTCTCGTGAATGATTGTCTTGACTTATTGATCATTGACAGTGACGAACCTACGAATTTCGAAGAAGCAATGTTGGGCCCTGACTCCGAAAAGTGGCTTGGAGCCGCTAGATCCGAAATGGGATCCATGTCAGAAAACCAAGTATGGTCCTTGGTAGATTTACCCGATGGTGTAAAACCCATTGAGTGTAAATGGATCTTCAAGAAGAAGATTGACGTGGATGAGAATATCCAGATATTCAAAGCTAGATTAGTGGCTAAAGGTTTTAAACAAATTCATGGTATTGACTATGATGAGACCTATTCCCCAGTCGCTATGCTTAAATCCATTCAGATACTCCTAGCAACTACCGCTTATTATGATTATGAGATTTGGCAGATGGATGTGAAAACAGCTTTCCTTAACGGAATTCTGGAAGAGGATGTGTATATGACACAACCTGAAGGTTTCACTGATCCAAAGAATGCTAGGAAAGTATGCAAGCTTCATCGATCCATTTATGGATTGAAGCAAGCATCACGGAGTTGGAATCTTCATTTTGATGAAGCGGTCAAAAGTTTGACTTCGTCAAGAACGAAGAAGAACCATGTGTATACAAGAAGACTAGTGGGAGCGGAGTTGCATTTCTCGTACTGTATGTAGACGACATACTTCTTCTCGGAAATGACGTTCCATTGCTTCAGTCTGTCAAGACTTGGCTTGGAAGTTGTTTTTCCATGAAAGACATGGGTGAAGCCGCGTACATTCTTGGAATAAGAATCTATAGAGATAGATTGAAGAGGCTTATTGGATTGTGTCAAGATACTTATATAGATAAGGTCTTGCACAGATTTAGTATACAGGATTCCAAGAGAGGTTTCACGCCTATGTTACATGGTATAACTCTTAGCAAGAAGCAGTGTCCTTCGACACAAGCTGAGCAGGAGCGAATGAATAGAATTCCTTATGCTTCGACAGTAGGATCTATTATGTATGCCATGCTCTGTACTCGTCCAGATGTTGCTTGTGCCTTAAGCATGACGAGTAGATACCAATTTGATCCAGGTGAGTGTCACTGGAAAGCAGTCAAGAATATCCTCAAGTATTTGAGAAATACTAAGGATAAGTTCTTGGTGTATGGAGGAAATGATGAGCTAGTCATAAGTGGATTCACGGATGCAAGTTTTCAGACGGACAGAGACGATTTCCGGTCTCAGTCTGGTTATGTCTTTTGTCTGAATGGCGGTGCAGTCAGTTGGAAAAGTTCCAAGCAGAGCACCGTAGCTGATTCCACTACTGAGGCTGAATACATTGCCGCTTCGGAAGCAGCAAAGGAAGCTGTTTGGATCAAGAAGTTCATGTTTGAACTTGGTGTGGTTCCTAGTATCGTAAAGCCTGTAGCATTGTATTGTGATAACAATGGAGCAATTGCTCAGGCGAAGGAACCAAGATCACACTAGAAATCCAAACACATAGAGAGGAAATACCACTTGATACGTGATATAATTGATAGAGGAGATGTGGAGATCAGCAGAGTTCCCACAGATGAGAATGTCGCTGATCCTCTGACCAAGCCCCTCCCGCGACCTAAGCATGAGAGTCATACTGCTGCTATAGGACTTAAGGAAATTAAGATGTGATCTTGATTTTAGTAGAAGTTGTCTTATTTTAAGTTATGCTTTGATGTTCATGTAATCATACTTTGGTTATTTTAATGAAATTTGATTTCAGTATTATTTAAATGTGTTTAAATGATAGTCCCAAAATAATTTATGACATTCTATAGGTCATCAAGTTGAGGACTTGATCATGAAACCCTATGAGATATGAATGACATAGATTATATTTGTCCCTGGTCGAGGTTGTTAATGTGGGACACTGATAACCGCGTGAGACTAGCATGTGAGGTGACTGATGACTAAGTTTCATGGAGTCATTAGTAAGAGTATTAAAGTCAATCACATAAATATATGTTAGAGAACATATGATCGGACATGACCCGCTAATGAGAACTCTACAGGAAAATTAAGTGTCATGAGAGGTTCTCATTTTGACTATAGAGTATAGTCCTTAAACCTGAGTTCATCATGATTCCTTACATATGAATTGGTCCGTTTCGACTTTGTCAAACGTTATCCGTAAAAGGTGACTATAAAGGCATTGATTGAGCGTATCATGAAGTGTGTGAAGGAACAGGGATGGAACAAGATGGGATTTGTCCCTCGTGAAAAACAGGAGATAAATATCTCAGGGCCCATCGAAGATTTGATACTGAGGAATGTGTGGCCGCACTCAAACGAGCTGAATGTCAGTCGTTTGCTTTGTTAGTATAAATCGGAGTTCGATGAACATGATTTTGGTTGAATAAGGATGACACGGTTCTTGCCTTATGCCATATCGAGATATAGCGATAAAGGGATTATTGGAATAGTTGATTCCAGTACAAGTGGGAGATTGTTGGGAATGTCCTGAAATCACACTTGTATTCACTCCAATGATAGTTGTACTGTCGAGATTAGACATTCATATGATACTAGGTGATCATTACGTTTTGCTAGAAGCCGCTTATGATCTATGAGTTATGAACTCATTACTAGTATTATATGATCCTACAGGGTCACACACCTAAGCAAATAGGATTCACTTTATAAGGGAATGATCGTTAATGTAATGATCTAAATGATGTGTATTTGATACACATTATAAACATGTTTTAGAGGCAGTGTCGATCGACACTATAGTAGTGTCGATCGACACGGGGTTTTGACCGAAATAAGATTTCGGTTTAATAACTTAATTGATTCTGAATCGGTTCAGGATCAATTAGGTTTTCTCCAGGGCCTATATAAGGAGTTATTAGGCACAACCTGAAAGAGAGAGTTTTGAAAAAACCATTTTGATAGCCGCCTTTGAGAAACACAGAAATCCCTGAAAGATCCGGTTCCAGGCACTAGCATCCCTGGGGATTCCTATTTGTGTGCGTGTGGACTATCAGTAGAGGCACTGCATTTGAAGTGCTCAGAATCTTGAATCCCTGATCATAACTCCGCTGCAAAACTCCAGGTATATTCGAGATTTGTTCTATCAGATTTATCGTTTACAAACCCTAGATCCTAGGAAAAGGAATTGTGACTAGGTTGATTAATAGAGATTAATCCGGTAAAACCTGAGTAAATTCCTACATACTGACCCTGCAAATCACCACGCGATCTTTTCTCGTATTTTGACCTCACTCACACGATACTGGAAATGACTTCCCAATAGGTCACCCATCCTGAAACTAATCCAGCCCAAACACGCTTAACTCTGGAGTTCTCTCAAGACATGTGACCGAAAAGATAAGTGCACTTTGGTGATATAGGTAGCCAAATCAATTCTTTTAAGCCTCTCCGCATATTCTGCATATACCATATATGCCCTAAAACCGGGGTGTCACAATCAAACTCGTTTTTTCGTGTTACAAAATAACTTACTACATGATCCGTTGCACATCATGTTTATAAACATTTTCACATAAAAAAGTTGATTCCGAACATAAAGTAATTAAAATCTTTCAAAATTGTTGGAATTGAGAAATTTGATTTTCTTTCACTTGCATTCCAATGTAATAAGGTACAAGTAAAATCTTTCAAAACCTTTTCTACTTTCTTCTTTCTGTTATCGGTTTCCTCCTCCATATGGGCATACCGCATACCCGAAGGCTTGATGTTGCTATGCACCACTTTCTTTTTCCGTATTAGGTAAACGTCCCTTAACGAGTAATAAAACCAGAAATTTTATTAGCAAAAAAATTGCGAAAGTTGATTAATAAAAAGAAAATAAAGAATACGAAAGTCGAGGTATTTAATAGCTATGTGTGGAAAATAGATTGGGGGAAACCAACACGTGGAGCAAGTACCGATGCTTCCGACCGATTCCACGTTAAGGGCATCTTTATTGCAGATTTTTTAGGGTCTAAAGTATTTATAAAATTATTAAAATTTGAGTAAAAGAAAGAAAAAGAGTGTTTTTGTGGGGTATATTGAAATATAAAATTTGAGTAAAATAAAGAAAGAGAGTGTGTTTAAATATAAAATTAATAAAAGTTGAATAAAAGGGAGAGAGAGGGATCTAATATTAGATCTTTTGGAGAGTGTGTTTAAAAGTAAAAGAGTGTGTTTAAATATAAAATTAATAAAAGTTAAGTAAAAGGATGAAAGAGAAGGTATAAAGTTGAATAAAAAGAAGAGAGAGTGTGTGTTTTATAATTTTAAAATCACATTAGACCCCAAGAGATCTGCAATAAAATGCCTAACACAGCTCAGTTTCTGCTCTGACATTTTGACCGCACGTGACTTTTGCTCCGTGCACTTGTGTTCATCAAAGCAGAACTGTGCAATTGCCTCGCCACGTCATGAGTCGCCCGATTGCGCCAGGCTCCGATCTAAAGTTCTCATTTGTTTTTGTTTAGGATCCTATATATTAATGTGCTAATGATACCTAATCACACATGTTAAGTTTTTAACTACAATTTCTCTTTGTTCTCCTCAAGATTGGATTCACATTTCATTTTCAACAAGTAGATATGATACACACAATAGCTAATACCTCGAGAATTTTTCTACCGCATCAATGCATGTCATGACGCTAAAGATTCACGTAGTATTAAGAAAAAGAGATGATTTAGTTATTCGTTCTTATCTACTAAGCCATATATATATTATGCTTAGTTATGTCCGTCCCCATCTAAGTATAGTAAAAGTGTATAAATACCATAATATTAATACCTATCAAAACAAGTGGGATCACTTTCGTAAGAATTTCAATTTTTCTTTAATATATAGCTTGGCACCACTAAGATCGAGTAGTAGCATAGGGGAGGGAATATCCGTGCAAATCAATATAAAATGTTGTTAATTTGGGCCACAAAGTACGGTTAAATTACAAGTATAGAGAAACGTTGAAAGCAATTACGCATAATATATTTTACTAAATTTTGTTTAAATTAGTTTGAAAGCAAGAAACGTGTGTGTATATATGATATATAAAGTATATATACATATATGTTTATTTTTTTTGTTTTATTACAAATGTTATCTTATTATTTGAGACGAGCGAATCTAACTATCCAACAACACGACGCACTATGAACAATTCCATAAACGATTTCAAAACGTAGCATATATTATCTATCTCATAATAATTTACTATAGGTGGTATATGCATATGTTCACAATTGTTTTACTTTATACATAGAGGATTACAAAAAACGATTCTACTTATATCATGCTAGATATCTTTAATTAGCGTTTATGAAATATGTATAATTCATATTTTCTGAAATTTGTACGCCATAACTAGTGTAAAAATATAAATAAGCTTTTGATTAACCACTATACACAAAAACATATCCTATCGCATATACTTTTCTATGATAAATATATTACTATTGATTTTATTTTACAATATTATTATCCGCAAAGCATTGAAATTCATTTTAAAACAAATTATTTTTGAATAGACATATTTACCGAGACAAAGCAAAATAAACCGAATTTTTTTTCCAATAGACATATTTTTGGTTTTTGTAGACAACAAAACTAATATAATAGGTGTTACATGTATTATTCTCAAAGAGTCAAAGTTACTAGTTGATTCACTGTGACGACAAAAAAAAAACTAGTTGATTCACTGTTAAAATGTAGATTTGGTTTCATTGGTTAATTAATACTCCATTTGTTTCACAAGAATTATCAGTCGAGAATTAGTTTTAAGAAAAAGAAAAAAAGAATCTTATTATACAGTACCAGTGTAACTTATTAAACCAAGTTTTTAACTTGCCTTCCACCCAAAGCTTATTTTAATATCCGAGAAGGCATATTTACATACGATTAAAAAAAATTTAATTCATGTAAAATTGTGTTAAAATGCACTCTTTATAAAACATAAGGTATATTTTCTAGACCCAATTTTCTTTTCTTTTTCAAGACAGGAAACTAAAACGTACTCCCTCCGTTTCATATTAGTTGTCGTTTTGAGAAATGTATCTCGTGAGTATTTGGATGTATTTAACTCAAAACACATCCAGATACATTTCAGATAAATTTTATCAAAACGACAACTAATATGAAACGGAGAGAGTATTAATTTTAGCATATTTTGAAGTTGCAAGTGTTCATTCTCCAACCTTCTCAACTCTCTCCCTTTATCTGGGCAGATAAAACTCATGTTGAGTCTCATTTTACATTAAACTTCATGTTTGATTTCGACACAATAATTTCAATATAATAATTTCCAGCAGTCAAATTATATAAGCCTTTTTAATAGTCTATTCATCTTATATTTGGCCTTAAACCTTTTTCAAAAATTCCTTCCTTTTCTAAGTTTTTAACTCTACAAATATATTTTATTTTCTCCGCCTGAAGCTATAAGCCAAAAAAGATAACGAATATATCCAAAGACGAAAACTCGAAACCTTTGTCTTCCATTTATTCATGTATTATATTACTATATATTATAAATATGCGATTATTCGTGTATAATATAGTATTAACATGCCACTATGCGTATTATATTTAAAAAATTTTAAATATGTAAAAGGAATGATTTTCAGCTAAATTCTCGGTGAGTCTAAATTGCTTTTATTTTATTTTCGCTTTCCTCGTTCAACAAAAGTATTGCAGAGACACACACACACACTCACTCTCATCAACACATGAATTAATATGAAGCTTCTCCAAATTTTAGTTTTGTCACATCACATTAATACGACACCGTCTTGAGTGAAAAGAATCTAGCTCTTCTCTCTTTTGCCCTAAAGCGAGTTAGGGTTTAACACACAAGTATCACCCTTTTGATTTTGTGTCTCTTTGCTCTGTTTCTTTTGTCGGTTTGTGTAACCGATCAACTCAAGCTATTGGCTCCTCACTCCCTGAAATTAGACTTCTCCACTGGATCTCAAATCTTTCTCCTATATGAATAAATCTTTCACCCTCACAATCTCATTATATATGAGCCACCACAAGAACAAGAACCACTAGCTACGACGGCGATGGACGGTGGTTTCGATCAAACCGGAGGTGCTTCAAGATACTTTCACAACCTCTTTAGACCTGAGCTTCAACATCAACTTCAACCTCAACCTCAACTTCAAGCTCTTCCTCAGCCTCAGGCGCCTCAACATGACTCAGATGGTGAATCTGACTCCAACAAGGATCTAAATCCACCTGATTCCGACCCGGGCAACTCTGGTTCAACTCCCGGAAAGCGTCCACGTGGACGTCCTCCGGGATCTAAGAACAAGCCAAAGCCGCCGGTGATTGTGACGAGAGATAGCCCCAACGTGCTCAGATCTCACGTTCTTGAAGTCGCTACCGGAGCCGACATAGTCGAGAGTGTTGCCACTTACGCTCGCCGGAGAGGGAGAGGTGTCTCCGTTCTAAGTGGTAATGGAACGGTGTCTAACGTCGCTATCCGTCAGCCCGCAACGACGAATCTTGGTACTAATGGTGGAGCCGGAGTTGGAGTTGGAACTGGAACTGGAGCTGGTGTATTGACTTTACATGGAAGGTTTGATATTCTTTCTCTCACTGGTACGGTGCTTCCACCACCGGCACCGCCGGGATCCGGTGGTCTTTCAATCTTTGTTTCAGGCGGTCAAGGTCAGGTGATCGGAGGAAGTGTCGTGGCTCCACTTGTGGCTTCGGGTCCAGTGATACTAATGGCTGCATCGTTCTCCAATGCAACTTTCGAGAGGCTTCCGCTTGAAGATGAAGTAGGAGGAGGAGGAGGAGAGGTCGGAGAAGGAGGAGGAGGAGGAGGAGGTCCACCGCAAGCGACGCCAGCATCGCCGCCGTCTGGAGCCGGTCAGGGACAGTTAAGAGGTAATCTTGGTGGTTACGACCAGTTTTCGGGTGATCCTCATTTGCTTGGTTGGGGAGCCGGAGCAGCAACTACTACAAGGCCAGCGTTTTAGAATTGAAAATTTTATTACCGTAAAAATAGCTATAACCAAATTTAATTTTTGAAGAAAAAAAAATCATTTTATGATAATGACATGTTCTTGATTATTGGTGTTCTTTTGGCTTGAATTTTAGTCTATCATATATGAATGTTCGAATTCGGTCGTCTTTAGATATACTTCTTCATCTGCATTTTCTCTTCGTTTCATAATCAGTACTAGTGTTATGTGCTGTGCCCTATGTATTATTTGTTATATGCTTGACTTCACACACACAAAAGTGACATTTGACGCAAGTTTTATTATATGATTTACATTCGCATGTGATATGGTATGTGTAATCCCCCTTTTTGAGGTAGGTATATGAAAGGTGATTATTAATCTATGTTATTATGTATATCAGCTAGCAAATCAAAGTTCATGTTTTTTTTTCATTCTTTTAGTTACTATGAAGTCCTCAAAAGGTTGTATGATTTGGGAATCATAGATGACTATCTTGTTGGGTTTTGAAATTTAATGTAATCAAAGAGCCTTCTACAACCTTGAACATATTGAAGGACTTCAAATCAAGTTTAAAATGCATAGAATCTTGATTTGATGATATTTTTTTAACCTACTTTGTTTTTCGATGAGACCGATATGAATCTTTCCTCGATTTTTTTGATAAAAATCACAGAAATAACGCTTTAGAAATTTCTGAAAAAAACTAGGTAACGCTTTAGAAATTAATGAGAAATAATATAACGCTTTAAAAATTTATGAAAAACAAAACGCTTTCAAAATTTATGAAAATTTGTTAAAATAGCGGTTACAGCGATTAAAACAGACCATTACAAGATTTTTTTTTCGTCCGTTACAACGATAAAAACATACTAGATATGATTTTTCGACGGTTACAACGACTAGTTAATGGCAAAAACATGAAAAGCATTTGGCTCAGGGTTTTCATCAGTTTCCATTTAGAGGATTAGGAAACTCTGCGACAACATAACCAAGTGGGTTTTTGAGTACCAAGATGTGTGAAAATGAGGAATGCATCAAGTCCCTAGGGAAAGTATTTATAGATAATATGAAAACATATATTCTTTTTAAGTTCCATGTAATTAAATATAAATTCAAAAACAAGATATATGAAAGGAATAGCTTTTACAAGACCAATGCATGTCCAAAAGAGATTTATGGTGAAATATCTCCAATGAGCTTCTAAGACAAGACGGGGAATAATATTTCGTTGTGTATGTAAGAAATTGAGTACTTTAAGGTTTACTTGCTATAAGATGAGAATGAGAGTTAGATTCTTGAAGCATGTAAAGAGAATTGAAGGGTATTATAATTTGTACTTCGAGGACCTTTTAGATACACGCAATAAGACTTTATCTTTTGAATATTTCCATGTGGTCTTGTCATGTGCCTTACATGCAATTGAGCAAACACAATACTAAGTCTGAGAACATCATATTGGATTTTATTTTAGTTTGTTTAGTGAAAATTCTATTGTTCGTTGCGCTTTTTACTACGTTCGCTGATAAGAAAAACATAAATGCAAATTAGATGTGCCTATGATTGGGTTTATATGTTATAGATTTTGTTACATGGAAAAAATAAATGATATATGTTCTTAATCAGATATGTACTTAATTTATAGACCATAAAACTTGAAACAATATTTGAATTGGAGAATCATCTTTTGAGTTCTCCTAATAGGTTTTACTTAACAAGCATATCAGACTGAAAATTAGGCTGAATTTTCATATAAAATTTCTCGGTAAAAAACAATCTGAAATATTGATAGATGTCATGTATAGTATAATGTGTAATAAGAGAATATGATGACACAGTACTTTATAAACGAGCACCATTACTTTCTATCTGAAATTAATCTTAGATAAATTCTCATATGGTTACACATAAACTTACAATAAAAATTACAAAAGCATAGCTATCCACAAATCACAACAATGTGTTAAATGTAAAGATTTATATATTAGATAATGCTGATTGCAATAATAATTAAACTTTACTAGTATATAAGTTTCTTTCCTCAATGTACATAGATAAATATTTGTAGTTGATATAAAATTATTTATGTAACGAAAACAACACCACATATGTAAGGCTTTGTTTTCAACCCACTGAAATCGACACAAACAAACTTCCGACCTAGTCTGCCAAATCAAAGAGAAAATTTGATCCAAGGTCGAAACAAATCATATATCACATATTAGACTACTTTAGCAACCTAAAGATTATATATGTATATATGATTATCCTATAAAATCAACAGATAATTCGAAAATCAAATTCATAATACATTGTTGGTTACATCCTTGACTTGTAAGTATCAAGAAGCAGCCTCCTACTAACTTTCAATGGCACATCAATGTTTTGTTTTCTCTACTTTAATCTTCAGAACTCCCATGTTACAATCAAACTCTACCACATTTCGCTAAAAGTTTTTAGTTCTGATACAAACAAATTCCTAAAGAACCAAAGACGGCAAGAAACAAGAAACACTTTATAATAGAACAATCTCACTTTTGAGATGAGACCAGTCACTGCTCAAATGGGACTCGCACAAACAGTCGACCATGAAGGCTCACAACCGCTGACGTGTGCAGCGGATCGATTCTTGATGGGAAGTTCACAATCTACAAAAAAGAAAACCAAAATCAAAACTATCCTCAGTTCGATGCAGGGGACTGTGTTTGGTAAAATATGGCTTTTGTTTGGAGAGTTGGAATCTAACCTTTTTGAAGGGTGTGATTCCCCATGGATTGTCAAGCTGCTCTGGTTGGCCTGCTATAACTAGCCGCCCTGCAGGGTCTGACTGAACGCGGACCTGAAAGAAGATGACAACTTTTGTTCAGTAACCAAATCCCGTGTGCAAAGATTACTAGCAAGTTCATTTATAGCTAACAAAAACGGTGTATTCAGATCAGAATCCGGTATCTATCTACTTTGATAAATCTCCAAAAATCATTTGTACCGATTAATAACAACAGCAAGTGACGAACACTGATCAAGAAGCCTTAAGAGACTGAGTTCCAATGTAAGAAAAACTCACCTCTTCGCGAAGAAGTCCAGGGACCAGAGCAAATATCTCAAAGCAGTCTTTCTGTAAATAAAGACAAGAAAACAATTTCGGTAAGATTTCAGATTCAAAACAAAGAGCCAGATTTCAGTTATTTCCGTTTCTTCAGGCTGTTTCATATTTTTACTTTTGCTCCTTTTCTCATGCCTTTAGTTTCAAGAGTTGAGTAAATGTAGCATTACATGAAAGGAGAAGAGGCAAAGGTACTCACAGTTTCTCTGACATTGATCTTCACCCAGTCTGCAGGGGGTCCAACATCAATAACCTCCGCAGTTGACCTATTAACCAAAATCACATTATTAGCCTCTTTACTTGGTATTGAGTCATATTAACAATCTCAGGTCAAAAAATGCTCTGTATTCATTTAAGAGACAATGAAACAGAGTTTCTCAGTGCACATGGTAAACCGATCTTGAATACGAGACACGAATATAAAGGAAATGATTAGCGTTCGTAACTGTTTGTCTGCTTCATTTGATAAAACAAGGTCCATGCCAATTGGTGTTTTTTGTTTCTGCACACCTGAGAACACAGAGTGGCATTAGGTAACTGTCCTGTAAATTACAGAGAAGAAAATCAGCTCTTTAAGAATAATACCAATGTTTTTGAGATTCTTTTGCTTTGGGGTTGAGTTTACGCCTTTATCCTACAAAAGAAGTAAAAAGATCATCATGGTGCCGCGCAAATTTGTGCATGTTGAATCATGAAGATCTAAATAGAAAACCTTGACAGTAGGCTCAGAAGCATCCCCAGATCCAAGAAGGCGCTGAGCATGCCAACCTTGCATAGCACGAGCTGCAGCATCTCTTCGTGCTCTACCCGACCCTGAACCTTGATGGCTACTTGCCTAAATAATAAGTGCACTTATATCAATGATAGAATAAAGTAGGCAAAATTTTCACTATCCTTAAATTGACCTTCTCTCACAAAGTATTAACCTACCCAAAAGCATAAAAAGACACATTTTTCATAGGAATTCTAACCTCTTTTTCAAGACCTGAAGACGGAAGAAAAGCTCCAGGAAGGTTCAGCTCACCATTTTGCCTTAAATGCTTCTCATACTCCAAAAGTGACTGCACTTGGAAAATAAGCATATAAATTATCAAGTATCGACATACATTGACAGGGAAAAACCAACCAGAACTTGCAAGGCTCCAAAATAGTTAATCTAAAGAAGGCTACTTTACTACGACATAAAACCAAACTAGCTAGTCTACATAGTACCAGAAAAGGAGTACAAGGAGATTGTCTAAATTCATCATGGATGTACTGAACAGGTACAAACTTGGTAATCTCGATGCCTATCCGGTACTAAGAGAAAAAAAAAATGAAATTCACCTTTTCATAGAAAATGCGGAAGGTCCAGGAGACTGTAGTGCATGTCCTGAATATAGCCAATGAAACAAAAATTGTGGAAAGTCAGTATCATACAAAAATGGAACGAATGAGGAGTTTCAGGACAAAATCAGACATACTTAGGAGGATGGAAGGATTCTCCAACTTGCCGCCATAGCTTAGATGTGGTGACCTACGTATGAAAATGAAAATCACATGAATTTTGAATACCACAAGCCCACAGGCTAAGATTTGAGTATAAATCTCCACACAAAGCAGATGACAGTAAACTAGATCAGTTGCCAAACATAGACCTAACATAATTAATATATAACTGTATCAACTTAATTCTTCCCTGAAGCCATTCCTTGGTCTTAAATCATTATTCTCATTTATTAGCTAAAAGTACTAACTTGTCAAGTTAACGTAAAGTTCACGCACAATCCAAAACCCGAAACATAAACCTAGAAGATTTTTAACCAACAAAACGGCGCGAAGAAGGACACAATCTTAATAAACATGATATCTTCTTAAAATACGAAAAATGGATAATTACCACGTCATAGCCACCTAATTTGATGACGGCTCTCCATAGCCTACATTGGAAAAGTAAAGCACGCATAAGGGTTAAACCAAATCTATCGAATTTTCCAAGAGATCAAAAGCAACACATTCCAGCAAACTCACTTGAGACAATTCAAAGGCTGTCCATAAAACTTAGGGGCTTTACATTCCAAGAAATTCTCCTTGTGAAATCTCTCCACTTCTTTAATAAACGCCGCTTGATCCTCTGGTGTCCCTGCTTCATCAACTTCCCCGACCTGTTCAAAGACGTAAACTTGTATGAAATAGAACCACTTATGACCACAAAGCAACGATATTCGACGCTGTTTGTGAAAGAATACCTCGGAATCACTTAACAACCATGTCTTCCACTTCTTAACACTTTCAGCCGCAACAAGAGGAGCCGATGGTTCACCCTTAAGAGCAGCCGATGGTTCGCCCTTAAGAGCAGCTGATTCACCTAATGTCATCTCCTCTTGACCAACATCACTCATAATCTTCTTTTCAGACTGATCAACATCATCAACACCGTTCTGACCACCTACCTCTTCATTAGCCTCAGTCACATTAGGCTCAGTTACATTAGCCTCAATTACATTAGTAGTTATGGGAGCATCAGACAAATGAACATCACTGTCCAAAGTAACAGTCTTATCCTCAGGAACAGGAGAATTAGGTCTTTCAATGGAGTTTTGGTCCTTCTCAGGCTCTGAAGTCTCCTTCTCTACAACATTGGTATCAACAGTAGCAATAGTTTCAACACCAGAAGGCAAATCTTGCTCTTGCATTTCAGTGTCCGCCATTAAAACAAGCTTCTTCTCTGATATTACAACATCACAACAAGAAATAAAATCACAATCAATCAAGTATTCATATAGAAATCGAAACCACTATCGATAATTCCCAACAAAATGCAAAAGAAACGTAATCGAGAATTGGAAAAGGCGAAGAGAATTTTCACTGACTCGTAGAAGGATTAGAGAGCAGTAGGGTTTACCGATTTCGCAGTGAAGAAGACGCCGGTGAGGGGTTAGGGTTTGTGAGCTGCCGGAGAAGGTGGAACACTCCGGCGGAGAAAGAAGAGCGAGAAAGTATCAATTTTTAACGGAGAGAATCTTCTTTGTATGAAAAAAAATAAAAGGATGGGTTTTTAAAGATTAATACGATGAGGAAAAACAGAAATTGAAGAGAGTTTTATAGAAAATAAAAATTTATTCGCTTAATGGTTTCTTTTTTATCAAAGATTTTTTAACAAAATTAAAGATTTTTTTCTCTAATTATTTCAGATTTTCCGTTTTGTTTTTTTTACTACATATAGATATGTTTTTTTTTTAATCTCCTTTCTGTGATGTATATTTAAATCTGTTATAACTTTAGAGATGGTGTTCAAATTATGTAATCTAATATTTCTAGTTGTGACGAAAAATATTTAATATTTCTAGATTTTTATCTATTTTGTTATGTTTGGTCCAATATCTACTTTCCTATTTTTTTTAAAATTAACTGATATTTATCATTTTGTTATCGATATGCATCAGATGCAACTACGATAATTGTTGAAGTTTGCTTAATTAAACGTTTATTTAGTAATAAAGTTATATTAAATGGTTTATATGAGCCGATGTTGCGTGTTTTCCAAACAATTATAACTAGTTATATAAAATAAAATTCTTAAAATGAATATAATCTATTTAGAAAAAACAGAAAATTTCCATCTATATATATATATGAGAAAAAGGTTTTCAAAAATGTGGATATAGAAATTTTCAAAAATCAGTTAATTACCGGTAATTTAATAATTCGCGCCCTCTTACTATCATATTCTAGACGTGGTAATTTATAATTTTGTAACTAGTTATAACGGTCGTGTTTAAAAGGCTAAACTTTAACGTTTAGTTAAAGTAAAAAACTTTTATACCAAATTAGATTTTTTACGGGAATGATCATTTATGTTTATATGTTTATTAATGATAAAAATTGTTTTATCACTCACCATCTTAAAAAGAATTTGATTTCGAATATAACGTTTTACAGCGTTATGAAACGGTACAAAATATTTTGTACGGTTGGTTTCAAATGCATGTTTTTATATGTTATGACCGATTTATCAGACATGGTACATTTTATATATAGTCAGATTTATACATTCAAAAATTATTTGTTTACATGAAATAGTCGAGATTATATGTGTTTATACAATTAACAAAATACAGCCAAATTTACCTAAATTCAATCGTCATGCAGCTGGCATTATACATATTTAAGCCAGGTTATCGATTCTCTAATATAGATTATACATACATAATACATTGCTTGTTCATATAAGATGTAGAAAAATTGATTTTATTTTATATTTTAGAGTTTATAACGAATACAAATGTTAGAAAATTAATAAGGAAATGATATTTCAGAAAGTTAGACCTTTACGGCCCACATAAATAACAAAGCCCGCTATATGAAAATTTGGGCTCAACATCGAGTTCTATCATAAGCCATAACATGAAAATAATCTAAGACCCAACATGTCAACAACACAAAAGAATAGTAAGCAAATAACAAGGTTCCATGGATTTGGGAGCTCAGTCTCTCTTCCCGTCTTCCCCATTATTTAATTACCAAACCAAAAGTAATAAGATGCGTTTCTATATTTCTTTAACATTTTCTTTACACAAAACGGTGAAAACAATTTGGTGAATAGCTAGGAGAAGTAAAAGATAGTGGTAATGATGAATAGCGGTATCATTTTCGGTATTGCTATTTCTTTTCATTTTTGTAATTGGTAACCATCAAAATGATAATTTGCTATTACGAATAAAAATAGCGATCAGAGTCATTAAATGGTAAGACGTGTGTTTTTTGTCGAGCTTCGTGTTATACCACTATAACATTCATACTTTAGTTTCCAGATAGTTAAAAAATTATGTTATGAACTTTTTATAATGATAATGTTAACTCTCACAGTGGCAAATAAATGAAAACCTAATGAATTTTTGTGGATCCAAAGAATTAACTAATATGGACAATCACTCAACGTGAAATAGTAAAGCTGAAAAGCTTTCTTGTCCAAAAACTATGGAGTTTGGGGCCACTCTTTTAATCAGCCGTTGATATGGCCACATCTCCAATAGTACAAATCAAAATTTTCAATTATATAATGTAACGTGTGTTATTTTTATTGAGGGAACATTAAATTGAATGGACCATTTCGATTTTACATATCTTTTGTTCACGTTCATCTCGTGGACTTTGTTTGCATCATAGCTACTCAACAACAGAATATCAAAGATAGTTATAAAGTTATATGAAAGATCAACATCATTAAACCCTCTCTCTCCTTCAGAAGCTTTGGTCTCTGTCAAACATAAGTCAAGTGGGCTTAATGTCGAAGCCCATCAGAAGCAGAAAACCAGATCAAAGATTAAGAAGAAGAAGCCCATCATAAACTCACCTTTGAATTCAACCTTGTTGCCGTTGAAGGTTGTTAAAGCAAAAGGAAAAGATTCCTCTCCTTGTACGGCAAAACCAGCTCATCATCAAATCCAAACTTTCAATAGATTTAGTCCTCTTGGATCATGAGCTATATTAACCTGTGAGAAAGGACATGTGTCAGTATTAGCTTTAGGTTAAATCCCTTCCTATATAAAGGACTCAATGTAAAGTTTATCATTAAGCTGAAATAATCAATAAAAGTTTATTCATCTTCAAGGTTTCTTCTTTTCTTTCATGGTATCAGAGCGCCATGGCTAGCGTTCCTGATTCTTTCTCTCTTGCTGCTCTCAGCATCACTCAGTGTGTTACTATCAAACTCACTGAAAAAACTACTTGTTATGGAAATCTCAGTTTGAATCTTTTCTAGCTGGGCAACTCTTGCTTGGTCATATCAATGGTGGTGATCCATGTCCTGCTGTTGTCATCACTACTACGTCTGGTGATGTTGTCACTGAAGTTAGCAATCCAGATTTCATCAAATGGTATACATAAGACCAAGTTGTCAGAGCCTGGATCTTAGGCTCTCTCTCAGAGGAAGTGCTGGGTCAAGTCTATCACCTCACATCTGCTCAAGAAGTCTGGGTAGATCTAGCCAAACACCTCAACAGAATCTCAACCTCAAGGCAGTTTGAACTTCAACGTAAGATGCAAAACATTTCCAAAGGTAACAAGTCTATGGCTGCTTATCTCAATGAGTTCAAAGGAATCTGTGATCAAATGAGCTCTATAGGCCTACCTGTTACTGAAAACATGAAAATCTTTGGAGTTTTGAATGGTCTAGGGAAAGAGTATGAGGCTATTACTGCTGTTATAGAGAGCTCTATGAATACTTTTCCAAATCAGTCATATGAATCCATAGTAGCTCAAATAACTAGCTTTGATGATCAGCTTCAAACTTATTCTCCTCTTGTTGAAGTTACTCCTCATCTTGCCTTCAACATCAGTACTGGTCGTGGTGATACTGGTTACAACTATAGAGGCAGAGGTGGTTTCAATAACAGGGGAGGCAGAGGAGGCTCTTATTCTACTAAAGGTCGAGGCTTTCCTCAACAAATCTCTTCCAAGACTGGTTCTTCAGATTCCTCAACCAGACCCACTTGTCAAATCTGTGACAAGTATGGTCACCCAGCTTCAAGGTGCTACAAAAGGTTTGATCAAAACTTCAACACTGAGCAACTTCATCAAGCTCTTGTAGCAATGAGAGTGTCTGATCCTACTGCACCATCTGGAACTGAGTGGTACCCAGATACTGGTGCAACTGCTCACATCACTAATTCTACCTCTCAGATTCAGTCTCCCATGCCTTACACTGGTGAAGATGTTGTTATGGTTGGTAATGGTGATTTCCTGCCTATTACTCATGTTGGTTCTATAGCCATTCCTGCTCTACAAGGTACTCTTCCTCTAATGTGCTTGTTTGTCCTGATATCACTAAGTCTTTGCTCTCTGTGTCTAAGCTTACATCTGATTAGCCATGTGCTTTTATCTTTGATTCTGATTCTGTTGTTATTAAGCACAAGATAATGGATCAACTCCTGGCTCAAGGCAGCAGAAGTAAAGATCTTTATGTCCTGGACAATTCACCTTATGTGGCTTTCTACTCCAACAGACAACAAGCTACCAGTGATCTTCTATGGCACTTGAGGCTTGGTCATCCTAATAAAGATGTTCTACATCAACATTCTATTTCTAAAGCTATTTTAATAAACAAGACAAGCTCCAGTCTGTGTGAAGCTTGTCAAATGGGCAAATTTAGTAGACTTCCCTTTCTTTCTTCAGATTTTGTGTCTTCTAGACTTCTTGAAAGGATTTGCTGTGATTTATGGGGTCCATCTCCTGTTGCTCCTACTCAAGGATTTCGGTTTTATGTCATATTTGTGGATCACTTCTCTCGTTTCACTTGGTTTTACCCTCTGAAAAGAAAATCAGACTTCTTCTCTGTGTTCATGATTTTTCAACAACTGGTGGAAACACAACATCAGTCCAAGATTGCTATGTTCCAAAGCGATGGAGGGGGTGAATTTACTAGTAATGCCTTTATTGCTCATCTTGCTAAGTGTGGAGTAAAGCAGCTCATTTCATGCCCTCACACTCCCCAACAGAATGGGTTAGCTGAACGCAAGCATATACACATTACTGAATTGGGTCTCTCACTTCTGTTTCAAAGTAAGGCTCCTCAGAACTTGTGGGTAGAAGCCTTCTTCACTGCAACCTTTCTTGGTAATCTTCTTCCCTCCACAGTCCTATTAGATAATCTGAGTCCTTTTGAGAAACTTTACAACAAGGAACCTATCTATACGTCTTTGAGGGTTTTTGGATGTAGCTGCTACCCTTATCTAAGACCCTATGCTGCAAACAAATTTGATCATAAATCTCTTCATTGTGTATTCTTGGGATACAATGAAAAGTATAAGGGTTATCGCTGTTATCATCCTCCTTCAGGTAAAGTTTATATCACAAGACATGCTCTCTTTGATGAAACACAATTCCCTTATACCACTGTCTTCAAAGAATTTCTACCTCAGGCTACTACATCTTTACTTTCTGCTTGGCAAGCTGGGTTTTCTCCTGATCAGTCAAATCCCTCAACAACCTTTGAAGAAGACTCAGTGGCACATACTGCTAGAGAGGATAGCCTTGTGTGTACGGCAGGCTTTGACCCTGTTCCTATTGGCAACAACTATCCTTCTCCTAGTGGTAATACTGCTCCTATAGTGTCTTCTCAATCAGCTGCTCCTTTAAACTCTCCTGCTCAGCCTGCTACTCCAGAAGCTTTGTCTCCTTCATCTGCCTCTGATACTGAAGCCTCTCTCTTCTCAGAAGTAGATTTTCCTCCTCTGCCTACTCAATCCACTAGTCTTCAGGCATCTCACCCTATGGTAACTAGAGCTAAAGCTGGGATCATTAAGCCAAACCCCAAATATGCTCTCATCTCAGTAAAAGGTAACTATCCTGAGCCTAAAACTGTGAAATCTGCTTTGAATAATCCTGGATGGAATGGTTCCATGAGTGAAGAAATGGGTAATCTTCATGAAACTCAGACTTGGGACTTAGTTCTTCCTCAACCTGACATTGTTCCACTCGGCTGCAAGTGGGTTTTCAGAACAAAGCTTCTATCTACAGGTGATTTGGATAAACTGAGAGCTAGAGTTGTGGCCAAAGGGTATGAACAGGAAGAAGGCATCGACTATCTGGAAACATATAGCCCAGTAGTACGTACTCCTACTATACGTACAGTTCTACATTTTGCAGTTATAAACAATTGGGAAATCAAGGAACTCGATGTTAAAAATGCATTTCTACATGGTGATTTGAAAGAAGAAGTTTATATGTTGCAGCCTCCTGGCTTTGAAGACCCTAAACATCCAGATTACATTTGTAAATTGAAGAAAGCTATCTATGAGCTAAAACAAGCCCCTAGAGCCTGGTTTGACAAGTTCAGTTCATTTCTTCTTGAATTTGGGTTTACTTGTACTCACAGTGATGCTTCTCTGTTTGTCTATCTACAAGGAAAGGATGTTAGCTATCTCATTCTCTACGTGGAAGATATGCTTCTAACTGGCAATAATCCTACTCTGATTGAAGAACTACTCAAGCATCTCAATAGTGCATTCAAAATGAAAGATTTGGGTGGTCTACAGTATTTCCTTGGGATACAAGCTGATTTTCATCCTAAAGGGTAATTTCTATGTCAAGAGAAATATGCCACTGACCTTCTTATCAATGCTGGAATGGCTGATTGCTCTCCTATGCCGACTCCACTTCCGCTGCAAACTGACAAAGTGCCTGGACACGATGAAGAATTCTCAGGCCCAACTTATTTTCGAAGCCTTGCTGGAAAGTTACAGTATCTCACCTTAACCAGACCTGACCTTCAGTACTCGGTGAACTTTATCTGCAAGAAGATGCACAGTCCTTCTGTTGCAGACTTTACTCTCCTGAAAAGAATATTGCGTTATCTGAAGGGAACTCTACAAATGGGAATCAACCTGGATAAGAATACAGATCTTACCCTATGGGGTTACAGCGATAGTGATTGGGGAGGATGCAAAGAATCTTGTCGATCTGTTGGAGGTTTCTGTACTTTCCTTGGAACTAACATCATCTCCTGGTCCTCTAAGCGACATGATACCGTTTCGAAGTCTTCGACTGAAGCTGAATATAAAACTCTCTCTCTTGCTGCTTCAGAACTCAAATGGATCTCGGGGTTGCTTGAAGAAATGAGAATTGTTCACAATACACTGCCTGAATTGTATTGTGACAACTTATCCTCTGTCTATCTTACAGCAAATCCGGCGATGCATTCCAGATCAAAAAGCTTCGACATTGATTTTCACTTCGTCCGAGAACGAGTTGCTCTTGGAACTCTTGTAGTGAACACATCTCCAATATTCATCAGCTGGCTGATCTGTTTACAAAATCCTTGGCTCAAGAACCGTTTTTCAATCTCCGATTCAAACTTGGTGTCTCCGATCCTCCGACTCCAAGTTTGAGGGGATGTGAAAGATCAACATCATTAAACCCTCTCTCCTTCATAAGCTTTGGTCTCTGTCAAACATAAGTCAAGTGAGCTTAATGTCGAAGCCCATTAGAAGCAGAAAACCAGATCAAAGATTAAGAAGAAGAAGCCCATCATAAACTCTCCTTTGAATTCAACCTTGTTGCCGTTGAAGGTTGTTAAAGTAAAAGGAAAATATTCCTCTCCTTGTACGGCAAAACCAGCTCATCATCAAATCCAAACTTTCAATAGATTTAGTCCTCTTGGATCATGAGCCTTATTAACCTGTGAGAAAGGACATGTGTCAGTATTAGCTTTAGGTTAAATCCCTTTCTATATAAAGGACTCAATGTAAAGTTTATCATTAAGCTGAAATAATCAATAAAAGTTTATTCATCTTCAAGGTTTCTTCTTTGCTTTCATTATAAACTCTTTTAATATAAAAAAACACCTTCACAAGTCTTGTTGCTCAATCCTCTTTGGAAGTAGAAGCATTCTTAAGAAAAATAGACTATTTCTGATTTTGAATCCATATAAATTAAATTTTGGTATGAACTTTATGGAAAAAAAGCCGTGTGTCTACAAAGAATTGTGCTTCTCCTCGGATTTAAGTTTACAGGATTCGAGTCACATAAGGGCATCCTTATTGGTAACACGATGGTGTCTAAAGGCCATATAAAATTATTAAAACACACACTCTCTCTTCCTTTTATTCAACTTTGTACCTTCTTTTTCATCTTTTTACTCAACTTTTATTAATTTTATATTTAAACACTCTCTCTTCCTTTTAAAAACACTCTCCAAAAAATCTAATTTTAAACACTCTTTCTTCTTTTTAAACACTTTCACTCTCTTTACTCAAATTTTATTAATTTTATATTTTAATATACCCCACAAAACACTCTCTTTCTTCCTTTTACAACCATTTTAATAATTTTATATTATAAAAACATCACATTTAGACACCATCGTGTTACCAATAAGGATGCTCAAATAGAACTTTTATTATAGTGTGTCCCACTTTTACAACATAGTAAATGTTGTTTTTGCAATTATTGAAGAACCAAACGTCATTATCATTGTGGAGTTTCTTTGGATGTTTTTGCACATGGTCTTGGGTTTTAGTTGAATTGTCTTCTATGACTGTAAAATTCAATTTTTTTGTTTGCGGAAAATATTTTTGTTTGATATATATACATGCCATGGGATATTTGTTTTCGTCACAAGTGTTATCAAAGGACTGGGATTCATATGGAATTTATCCGGAAAAAATATTATATTAGGGCATGTGCATTAAAGACTTTATGAATAAGTATCTAAATTTTTTTTAGAATTAAATATATTAAATTTAGGACACTTGAGTGTTTTTTCTGATTTTAGATATTCAAATGTCCCTAAATTTAATATATTTAATTCTAAAAAGTTTTTAAACACTTATTCATAAAGTTTCCAATGCACATACCTTTAGAAGCAATCTTTTATATATATCGTAAAGGTAGATCAATTGTCTTGTACTAATGAATATTGATGAAAGTTTCTTTTTGTCTTTTCCTTCCATATTACATGGAAAGTTTTCATTCTCCATTTTTTTTTTGTCAATTTCATCTCCATTTAGATATTCGAATTCCTATATTTTTTTATATATTATTAAATTATTATTTATGTGGTAACACACATGTGGAATATGTTCCCACTTTGAAGAAAAAAAAAAGATGAACTTTTATTCTGTCACCTTTTTGTTCAATCCCTCTGATTATAATTTTTTTTTTTGTTCATTGCAAGTTCTCTCACTTTATTTAAACTGTGATGACCTCTAATGTTAATCAACTGTAACTAGTCTTGGTACAATTTCGTGACTTTAAACATTAGTATTATATATACATTTCCGTGACTTGGATAGTTCTTATACATGTGGTTTTAAAAAGTTTAGCAGGGTATTTCAAATTAGTCGACGACTAATTATTCAGTTTGAAAGCAACTCAATAACATTTATTTCTTGAATTGAATTTTGTGGAACTGGACATTAGTCACAATACTTTCTGTTAAGTCATAAATACGTTCGACCCTTTGGTACACTAATACTTCTATACCACACAATTATTAAAGCCTAAGGTTAGGCACTGTTATCTGCTCACTTTCATTTTTCTATTTTAAATTTCTAACTTTGTATATAAAATGTACAATATATCAGGTTACTTGCTTTGATGTATTTCTACCATGAAATTCAAATTCACTTTTGGAGTTTAATGATTGATTCACTCACATGAATTACATGTTCCTTTGTTTATTTGTTTTTTTTTTCGTTTCACATCGAAAAGTTTTAGTGTAACCAGCTAACTTAATTCGTTTGTTTCTATGCACGGTAACTTAAAGGCATGTGCAATAAAGACCTTTGCCATAGGTGTCTAAAAAAAATTTTAATTAAAATTTACTTAAATTTGTGTTTTGATTTTAGACACTTGGGTCTTAAGTCGCATAAAAAATCCAATATTAGACACTTTAGTATAATTTAGAAACCACTTTTCCTAGGTTTATTCTTTTTTAATACTTAAGACACTTGCTTTAGACATGGTCTAACTCATTGGTTATTGATACAGTTGTACTATATTTTAACAAAGAAAAAACTCATAGTCATTGATTATTTTTGCTAACTCTGATTTATTGACCATTACAAATAAATACATAGCTAATCACTTGCTGGCATTGCTGTAACTTTATGTATTAAATAAATCATGATTCCATCAATAACTACCTGCCTACGAACACGTTATGGCTTCACACATCAGGATTAAAAAAATGCATGATGGTTGGTTTTTATGACTAGTTGACTACATATCTAAACACGTTTATGACCTACACATCAACAGTGTTAAAACATGCACGACCATTGGCCTTGGTTTTTGAGAATTTGTTTATGGTAACGTGCGAATCAAGCTTTTTTTTGTTTATAATTTGTGAGTGATCTCCTAAATCTCTTACGGTCAACCCTTATTCAATATGGTATTCTACTAACTAAAATTTAGAATAATTATTCGAAAATTTCACATATATTAGACGTAAAAAAAAACAGTTTTCATATATATTACCGAAATATTTATATTTTAAAAAGATAGATGTCAAAAAAAAAAATCAACAAACTTCTCTTATGTAGTTCGATCATTTACCATCCCATATATAATTTGCAACGATATCTCTACATCTACGGCAAGAACCACAAATTAAATCGTTGTCTTTTTGTACTCGCTGTGACGAAAGGCATGACGACGATTTTTTTTTATATAAAACCTGATTCACATAATTACATTCGTAGTTTTTTTTATTATAAAATAATGACATTCGTGGTTATGCATGTACATAACGACAATCTTGGGAACAAACATAGGCTCTAAATGGTGCCAGTTTAATGGTTATACCATTGGCTTAATGGTTATACTGACACCATTCGTTTAATGGTTCTACTGTCAGTTTAATGGTTCTACTATCAGTTTAATGGTTATACTGTCAGTTTTTGTCTCTAGAATGATTCTGCTATTGGTATAATGGTTCTACTGATACCATTTAACTTTCTTTTATTCTGCCAGATTCTGCTAGAAATTTAATTATTCTGCCAGAAATTTACCATTCAAAACCATAGTGTATAAAGAACCGCTTGACATTTCCAATAGTTGTGGATATGCCTGAGATTTCGGATAACCATTCGGTTATCTGTTCGGTTATTTCGGTTATCGGTTTTTTTATTCTATCCATTGGGTTATTTTAATATTTCGGTTCGGTTTCGGATCGATTTCGATTATGAGAGTGATAACCAAAAATAACCAAATTTTGTTCGGTTATAGATTTAGGGCTTTCAAATTTCTGAATTAAGGGTTTTAAATGTTAAATTTAGCAACAAAAAAATATGGAGAGTCAAAAAATGAGAAAAAAATATGAGAAATTAGATTTAGAATGAGAAATTTACATATATTTATAGAGATTCAAAATTATTTTAGTATATATATGTGTATAAATGTATAGATGGTCGGATATTCGGTTTTACTATTTGGTTTTCGGATATAACTGTAACCGAACTGAAATCCATGGACTCTCAATATATTAGCCATCGGGTATTTTAGGTTCGGTTATTCGGTTACACTTTTTTTATTCCAGGCCTAGTAGTGGAAATTGTTTTTTCTTTTCTTTTCTGGAAATTTTTATCAAGGAAACTAATTGAACAATTTCTCAGAAAAAATAAATGTATGATAAATTGTTTATACATAGACAGACAGACGTAGCGTATCTTGTGAAATTTAAATTTGTACACTTATGTCATCAAATACATTGTAATCATGTACAGAAAGCGTGACACATTCATGTAATTATAATTTATTTCCGTATATTCCAAGTTGTTTGATTGAATCAAATGATTACATAAAAAATTAGAAAATATGCATATTATAGAAAATAGTTTATTTTCTTACGTCAAAAAAAAAAGTTTAGTTTCTTCGTAGTATTAAAAAAAGAAAAAACGTGTTTAATTTTTTATACTAGACTATAATTTAAATAGAGTGTAGAATCTGCCATGCAAATGTACTAAGCCAAATTAAAGATAATCTTTCTCTCTTTCACATATATAGAGAGAGAGAGAGAGAGAGAGAGAGAGAGAGAGAGAGAGAGAGAGAGAGAGAGAGAGAGAGAGAGAGAGAGAGAGAGAAAAGTTTCGATTTTCTTCTTCTCCGGCGAATCTCAATTTATTCCGGTAAGTCGGTAATTACCATTTAATTTTCCGGTTTGCCCTGTTTTCGTGGACTGGTCCTCGAAGCTCTATCAATTCATTGATTATTTTGCACAATGTAATAACCACCGGAATGATCATGTATATATGAATTATGTTTGCAGATTCTTGATTTGGAGAAATAAATTTTTGAAGTAATTAAAGATGAAGCTTTTGAAGTTGTTCATCACTTCATCAATTCCAGTGGTAGAGATTTTGTTGATAACTACAGTTGGATTTTATATGGCTCTTGATGGTGTCGATCTTCTTGGTCACGATGCTCGCAAATATTTGAACAACGTTAGTTAAAATTCATTACTCTTTTCCTTGATAAATCTACACAATTTTTCGACTTTATAATTATCTGTTTTTGTTTTTTTGGGTATATATAGATTGTCTTCTATGTGTTTAGTCCTTCGCTTATTGGAAGCCGTCTAGCTGATAGTGTTACATATGAAAGCTTGGTCCAAATGTAAGTCAAGTTAAAGTTTTTTCCATCAATTCAGATCTTTTTGATCAAATGTAAGTAATGAAATGATTTTGTGGGTTTCAGGTGGTTTATGCCGGTTAATGTTCTGCTTACATTCATTATTGGTTCGTTTTTTGGCTGGCTTGTTATTGTCATCACTAAACCTCCTACTCATCTTCGTGGTCTCATTGTTGGATGTTGTGCTGCTGGTACAAAACCTTTAAACATAATATGCTCTGTTTTTAGCTAATGAGTTTGATTATAAATATAAAACTAACAAAACCCCAAAACAGGAAATTTGGGGAATATGCCACTAATTATCATCCCAGCAATTTGTAAAGAAGAAGGAGGTCCTTTTGGAGATCCTGAAAGTTGTCATAAATATGGAATGGGATATGTTGCACTCTCTATGGCTGTATGTTTTCTCTTAATTTCTTCTTCTTCGAGATTTTATCGGTTTGTGTCATGACTCAATGACAATTTGGTATGTGTATCAGATGGGATCGGTTTACATATGGACTTACGTATACAATCTTATGCGTGTACTATCGACCTCTCCTATCGAAACTCAACCTTCTATTGAATCCGACTATGATAGTTACAAAGTTCCATTGATTCCTTCCAAGGAAGAAGACAACCAAAAGGTATCCTCACTTTGATCAATGACAAAAATGCTTTGGACGTATAAAAAAAAAACCTCTTAGTATTTAAAAACAATATTATTATGATCAGTTTTGGTAGTGAGTAAATGTGTGTGTGATGACAGGTTGGGATCTGGGAAAAAGTCAAGCTAAGATTGGCTTCACTATCGGAGAAAGTTAACCTTAAGACAATATTTGCTCCATCAACTATTGCTGCGGTTTGTGATCCACTTGCTCTTTATAACCATTCTAGACACATATATAATCCTTCTTACCTTTTGTTTTGTTTTGTGTTTAGATGATTGCGCTTGTGATTGGACTCATTTCTCCATTAAGGAAGCTAATGATCGGTAACTTAGCTCCTCTTCGGGTGTTTCAAGACTCAGTAACTCTAGTAGGGTAATTAAAAAACAGAACAATCTTTTGAACAACTCTTTTGCTCGAAAGCTTATTCGAGTTTCTTGTTTCTTTATGGTCTAAGAGATGGAGCCATTCCTGCTATGACTTTGATTATTGGAGGAAATTTACTAAAAGGTATAAAAAGTTCAGGAATGAAAAAATCCAGCATTATTGGCGTCTTGGTTGCGCGTTACATTTTGTTGCCTATAAGCGGTGTTTTAATTGTAAGAGGAGCGTATAAGTTGGATTTGATCACCTCAGAACCATTGTACCAATTTGTTCTTCTTCTTCAGTACGCACTTCCACCAGCAATGAATCTAGGTTTGTTACTTACTTATTGTGTGTAATCAGATAAGTGACAACATTAGATCAAATTGATTTTAACTACTTGTTTTGCTTTGTAGGTACGATAACTCAGTTATTCGGAGCTGGAGAAAGTGAATGCTCAGTAATTTTGCTTTGGACTTATTCTTTGGCTTCAATTTCGCTCACTGTTTGGCCAACATTCTTCATGTGGCTCGTGGCATAAATCACTACACTTTATATTATATTTTTTGGTTTTAGATCATTACACATGCTCTTGTTATATGTATTATTTTGTTCCATTTATTCAAGAATTGTTCTTGAACTTTTCACAGGATTGGATCATCATGTATTGCACACTGTCAAATAGAGAATACATACATTTTCTTATAAACCTTGAAAGCTAATTAGCATTTGATACAAATTTGGGAGAAACAGAGAGAAACACAATCAGAGAGGTTCATAGAGATATATGCTTACAACAAGCAAAAAAGAATTAAAAAATAAGAAAAGTATTTAATCAAAAACATTACAAATTTACATTTATTTTGGGTTATAAAAAATATTTGTCTTTTGCTTGCTCCTTTGATTTCAAGGTTCTATATTTGATTATGGGTTTTGTATCTTTTTAGGTTTTAGGATTGGAACGCTTCTATTGTTTAATTGCAAAACCAATCTATAGGAATTTGTGACCCAATAGAGTTTTAGTGTATAGTAGGTCAAATTTGAAGCCCTAATTTATGGGTTTAGGTTGTAGAGATTCGATAAGCAATTTGCCAGATGAGATCCTCGGCAAAATACTGTCTTTACTTCCGACAAAAGTGGCTGCGTCCACATCGGTTCTGTCGAAGAGGTGGAGAAATCTACTTTGTCTTGTAGACACCCTTTGCTTCGATGAGTCCATGGCTCCTTTGAGTGATGATTCACATGGCTTCTGTGATTTCGTGGAGAAAACATTTGCATTGTTAAGCAATTCTCCTATCAAGAAAGTCTCTCTATCTCACATACCTAGATGTGGCTGTGACAGTGACTACGCTCGTGTCTACCATTGGATTTATATTGCAATGGAACGTGGTCTATTGGAACTACACTTGCACGCGACATGGACCTATACTTGTGTTTCTTTACAGAGAGACTTGTTAACGAGCAACACGCTGGTTAAGCTCACACTATCTTGTGCGTATTGGCTCGACTTTGAATTCAAGAACGTGTCTTTCCCCGTGCTCAGATCGTTATCGCTCTTAACAGTTCGAGCGCTTGATTTTGAAAATTATTGTCTGCTTCTCGATGGATGCCCTGTCTTGGAAGAGTTGTCGATTACCGAGGCTGATTGGTCGTGTCTGCCATGTAACACTACGGTCGTGGAACATGATACCATCAAGCGGCTTGTAGTCTATATCGATCTTCCGAATCTTCAAAATGATCACGACTGTATGCTTTTTAATGCACCGAGTCTCGTGTACCTTGACTATTCTAGCTATGTCTTTGAGTTGCATGAGTTTGTTGGTTTGGATTCGCTTGTTGAAGCCAGGCTGAATCTCATGTTATGGGAGTCAACTGGCGATTATGATTATTTTGATGATGATGATTATGATTATTTTTATTATGAGTTTTTTTATGGACCAAAGGAGCCTATATTTGGTGATGTTACAGAGCTAGCACTACAAGAAAACAGGGGTATTTCCGACGGTCAAAACCGTCGGAAATCCGTCGGAATAAGGGTGTTTCCGACGGATTTCCACCGTCGGTTCTAACTCGTCGGAAATAGAAGATCCGTCGGAAATTTCTGACGGATTTCTGACGGATCTTGGTTAACGGAAATCTGTCATAAATCCGTCGGAATACGAATTCCGTCACAAATTCGTCAGAATTTTCCGACGGATTTGTGACGGATTTAATTGAAATTAATTAAAAATATTTAAAAACAAATTCCGTCACAATTTTCCGACGGAATTACAATTTTTTTTTTAAAAAAAAATTGTCCGCCGGAGAATTTTCCGTCGGAGAATTTCTTCTTCTTCTCTTCCTCCTCCTGATTAAAATTTATAATCAATATTACGGATTTAGAGATGTAGTGATTTAGGGATTTAGGGAATTGAGGATTTAGGGATTTTAGGATTTTGAGATTTAAGGATTTTGAAATTTATGGATTTTAGGGATTTAGGCATTTTGAGATTTAGGGTTTTTGAGATTGATGGATTTAGGGACATAGAGATTTATGAATTTAGGATTTTAGGGATTTAGGCATTTAGGCATTTTGAGATTTAGGCATTTTGAGATTTATGCATTTTGAGATTGAGGGATATAGAGATTTAGGAATTTAGGGTTTTAAAAAAATCCCAAAATAGAAAAATCCCTAAATCTCTAAATCCCTAAAATCCTAATATTCAATAAATTCCTAAATCCCTAAATCCGTAAATCTCTAAATCCCTAAATTCCTAAAATTCTATAAATCCCTAAATTCCTAAAATCCCTAAATCCCTAAATCTCTAAATCCCTAAATTCCTAAAATTCTATAAATTCCTAAATCCATAAATTTCTATATTCCTAAAATTCTCATAATCAATCACAAAAGCACAACATTTGTTCTTCTAATCCGAAATGCATAATAATCATAATCTATGAAATATTTTTTTATCAAGAACAATATTTTTTAATCAAGAACAATATTTTTTTATGAAGAACAAACTTTAAAATCATCACAAACTTACATTGGGATGTTGAATTCGTGATGGAGGATGTGAATTGGGATGATTCCGGCGGTTTGTGTGGGTTTTCCGGCGAAGAAATGCGAATTCCGGCGATGATTTTTTTTTTTCTCACTCTCTCCGTTCTGGCTTCGGGAAGAAGGAGAGACTGAATTTATACAGGTTTTCCGACGGAATTCCGACTGAATTCCGACGGATTTAGGCGCCTTTTCGATGATCACGAGGAGATTGGCGGGATAAAATTAGGGTATTCCGTCACAAATATGTCGGAAAATTGTGACGGATTTGTGACGGAATTAACTAAAATTAATTAAAAATAATTAAAAACAAATTCCTTCACAAATCCGTCACAATTTTCCGACGGATTTGTGACGGAATTAATTAAAAATAATTAAAAAAAAATTCCGTCACAAATCCTTCACAATTTTCTGACGGATTTGTGATGGAATTAATTAAAATTAATTAAAAATAATTAAAAACAAATTCCGTCACAAATCCGTCACAATTTTTCGACGGATTTGTGATGGAATTAATTAAAATTAATTAAAAACAACATCGTTGGCATTCCGGTCCTATGCAACTTTTCCGGCTGTGCCTTCCTTCAATCATAAAATCAAAGGTAAACAACTCTAACTCTAAATTTCAATTTCTACAACAATCTATAAGACTATGAATATATAATGTTCTAGATATTGGGTATGCTAAAATCAAAGCTAAATAAAACTAACATTTAATTTCTATATCTCTAACCAAAAGACTAAAAATCGGTCGTCTAGGCGGCGGATGAAAAGTACTAGTTGGGTCACACAACCAATCTACGAAAAAATTGAACGAATTTCATGTTTAAGGGACTAATAAATATATATATAGATATATTTTGTTAAATTTACTAAAGGTGGAAAGAAATACCAACTAAATATTTAATATTTAACATCAAATGAATACGGATAAAATAATAATACGAATTCCTTTTTACAATTAAATAATAATGAGTTCCATTTCTATAATTATTAAGAACTACTGATGGTAGTTTTAACCATCATCTGGAGATGCAAGCATGAATACATACTTAATTGTTTGTGTCTTTCTTGGTTTTTGATTTTCATTTTGCAGTTATCGGTTGGGAAGAAGGCTAATTTAATCTTCCTCATTTTTCTTCTAAGCAAGCTTATCCTACCATTTGTGACGGATTTTCGACGGAATGAATTAAAATTAATTAAAAATAATTAAAAACAAATTCCGTCACAATTTTTCGACGGATTTGTGACGAAATTAAATAAAATTAATTAAAAACAAATTCCGTCGGATAAAAAATTTATATCATTAAATTTATATCATTAAAATTATTATATTATAGGATAAAAAATATGAAATGAAATTTCTCATTTTAGTCAAATGTTTAATGGTTTAATAAAAAAAATGGAATAACATGAAACTTTTTCTTTTCTAAATTCGATTAACTTTTACTGCAAACACGTTCATTTTCAAATGATAAGTCGAAACGGCAAAACGTTTTAGATCCAATAATTTTGTTTGATAAATTGACTATCCGACGATTACACTCATCAGAATAATTAATTAGACAAGAATTTACAAATACCAGTCTTGAATACATACCTCCTTAGATTTTCCTTGTCCCGTATTTTTTTTGGCTATCTTAGGAGGCTTTGGGTTACCATCGTCTCCCATATCGTCTTCCTTCGGCTTGTCATCTTTCTTGGGTTTTGGTGTTCTGGCAGCAGGTATCTCACGTCCAATATTTTTATTGGTGAAAATCAAGCACCACAAAGTCTCTACTTCTGGTAGTTGGTATGAGAAGAGTCTCCTGAGAAAAGGATCGTTGCGGCTCTCTCCTCTGGAGTCTCATCTTTGAAGACCTGGCATCTCGACAACACAACGACCTCTCTACCTTTAAGGGTCCTTATATTTCGGGGATTCTTATGCCACCTCACCATATGTTGATCTTGAGTGGCCAGTGTCGGCCCTGATATTCCAGTGGCCCCAAGCTATAAATTTTTTTGGCCCACTTAACTAAAAAAAAAAAAAAGTCTCTTGATTTTGTGGTAGAAAGATTCGAACCCTTCTCACTCTCTACCAAAAAACCAAACCCAACCACTAGACTACAGACATTTACTGTTATTTGTATACGTCCATTAAAGTATATTATCAATTTAAGGCCCAATCCATAAAAACAAAGGCCCATATAACTACTCTGTTTTAAAAAAAAGGAAAAAAACGTATTGTCTCCTGCAAGGTTCGATCCCTCGTTCTCCCTGTAAGACACCCCGAACCACAATACTAAAGCTGCTTTTCTGTAATAAATGGCCCCTAAAATACTTAACATATATCAAGGCCCCAAGCACAAGCTTCCCTTGCTTGTGCCCAGGGCCGACACTGTGAGTGGCTACGTACTCATGGGAAGCATGGGGAGTAGAGATAAAAAATCCAGTTCCTAGTCCTTTCACCTTGGCCTAGGTTAGGGTTAAACGCCAAAGGATCCTCCCAAGTTGGCACATCGAAGACTAGCCCTGTAGCCAAAGTTGGGATACCGACCCGAATCTCCGCTTCATTCTGTACTAGGGCGGCACAGCAAAACCATGTCTCGATTGGCTTTGTTTAGAGTAAAACCACCGTAAACGTGGTAAGCAACATAATTTTGCAAGGACCATCTTACGGCCAACTCTTGGTGACCCACACAACAAAAGTTGTCATGGATTCCAGGCGTTTTGATGCAACATCCTATCAAGGAACAAGCATATGTGGAAAATAAAGGAACTTTGCCTAGCAGTGACTTTAACACCCCCGATCATCGGTCAACGTCCGTTGACCGGAGACGTCACATACCGCCTTGAGAAAGGTCGATCCTAAGTCTCAAAAACAGATCAAGAGACCTAAGACCAATGATGTGCTCAAATTATCCCTAGAGCTACTCTCTCAAATTAAGAGATCAATGCAGTACTTTAGGTATCGAATCCACAAGGAATCAATTGCACAATAGATTATTAAATTCAGATTAAACTAAGCAGGATGATGCGTATGAAAAGCAAGTAAACAAAGCAGTAAATTCGGGTTGTAAATCAATTAAAAAGAAGCTAGGCACAGGGAAATCGCAGGTGAATCAGATATGCATATGATAAATAAATGATAGGATTATGATGCACAGTTCTTAAACATGAACACAAATATAAAATCAATCAACTTTCGCTGCAAAGATTATCTATGTCTAAATCCTAGAAAACCAACTGTCATTGCGAATTCAGATTAACTTAAACAAGCAATAAATTCAAGTTCAATTGTTCATAAAACCCTAAACCAAATTTCTTTGCAAAAAAGAATTTTGCTCATCAAAGTCTAGATCAAGTAATCAATAAAACTGTCGTTTCTATTAATTATCCTAAGATCAAATTTCAGGTCATGAATCTAAAATCAACATTAACCACAAGACAAGATGAAGAACTTTTTAAAGATATTAATCCTATGCAATTCAAATCAGATCTAGCAAATCATCAAACATCTTTGAAGAACCCTAAACCTAACAAGGAAACTACTCAGACATATTCAAAGAAGCAAACATCTTTATTAATTGAATATATCTCTTAAACTAAGTAAAAATAAAGCATAAGCCTAAACAATAGCTGCGAAAACGTATTATAAGATACATAAACCGTCATTAGCATAATTGTAAACATCTGAAACTTTCGGGCTTCGAACGGATATCTTCAGATTTGGGCTTTTAGCTTGGTCGGGCAAGGTGTCGATCGACACCCATAGGTGGTGTCGATCGACACCATCATCTGAATCCGATTCTTTACTTCGATCTTTGCCACTTCATTCTGCAATGCTCCAAAACTTCCAGTAAACATCAATTATGCCTCAAACGTCTAAGTACCTGCAAAGACTCTAAAACAAATACAAAGTATATCAAATATTCTAGATATTGGACTTATATCATAGTCTAAACTGGGTAAAAGTCATGATATATCAACTCCCCCAGACTTAGCTTTTTGCTTGTCCCTAAGCAAAACAGTGTACTCACTCCTTTAGGAACCACATACCTTGCAAAGCTAATCCGGTGATACATCGATGTGTCCCTAAAAACTTAGCAGTTCTCCAGATTGAATCCAAACCCCTTAGAGAATCTCAGACTTTCAGCTGCAAACCCCTTTCAATTATTAAGTGCAGTCTCATTGAGGGAATATTGATCGCTGGACTTTTTAGATTCTTTCCCTTACTTAAACACTTTTCTGCACTGCTCCTTTTTTCGTTTCCCTTAGATTATTCTGTCCATTTTCATGGTTTCATAGGATTCAACTCATTACTATTGTTTCTTGTGGAAGACAGGCTCATGAGGATCACTTATGAAGTCTTAGAATAACGTTCATTACTGTTGTTCTTTGTGGGAAACAGGGTCATGAGGACTGCACTACTGTGGTTTGTTGTGGAAGACCAGGTCGCGAGTATCTTTACACTTTTCTATCTAAGACTTTTATTTTCTGTTAAGGGAAAACCAAAGGAGCTTATCCTAATCTTGCTAGTACTCAAAGAGGAATCAAGTCCGTGATTACCAACGCCTAAGACAAGAAATTAGAGTTCATTAGGGGCGGGGTCTGCAACATCTTTCTAGCGTTCTCCAGAAATCTGAACTCACTCCGTTGAACCAATCTACTTTCAGTTACCCACCTCAGTAAAACCAGCTAACTTGCGTTGATAATGGTCCTTGAGTGTTGTTCAAAGCAAGTTGAAAGGGGAGTTTTGACCCGAAAAATTGAAAAACTGACTCATAAAAACTCAAAATAAAACACAATAATTAGCAACTACCTCCCCCCAAACTTAAACTACACTATCCCTAGTGTTATTAAGCCTGAGTTTGGTGAAAAAAATAGATAAAAAACGAAAGGAATCAAAATTTTGAAAAGAAAAACGTAACCTGGAGGGAGGTGTCGATCGACACCAAGGAATTTTTGCAAGTGTCGAGCGACAAAGGCATCTGAAGATCATCCTCACGTTTTTATCTCCTAAAATTTAAAACCAAAAACAACACCAAACATAAAATTGTAAAAGAAAATAAAACAAAACATAATTATTAAGACTCACAAATGGGTTGCCTCCCATTAAGCGCTTGTTTTTAGTCTGTTAGCTTGACTGTGTTGAGGAATTTAGACGTCTGGAGGATCTACATTCTTCCATGGAATGATTCCAGGAAAGAGCTTTTGTGTCTTTCGAACCATCTCTTTGCCGACTGCATCGTCTTTCTCCTTAAACGCTTGAGGAACAAGTATCCGCATTTTCGCCAACGGCCTAGAAGTCTTTTTACGCTCCTTAGGAATTCATGCAGAATCATTTAAAGAAAAACCAAGACTTCCACGAGAAACTCGAGGCTTGCATAAGCGCGTCACAACTTTTTCAACTTTAAAATCTTCTTTAATGAAATCAGGAGATTCAGGTTCAGGAAGCGCGTACCATTGCTCTTTGGGAGGATCATGAGTTGGAAGATGTGGAATGATCTGTTCAGCAACAGACGAAGGACTAGATTCTAACTCTTGGATTGAGGTTTCATCTTCTAAAATCTCCACTGAAAAGGTTTGACCATCAATGGTGGATTTTCTTCTTGTATTTTCATGTCAAAATCCATGATAATATTACCAAGATCCAACTTAATCTTCCCTTTTCTCACATCAATCTGAGCACCAGCAGTAGCTAAGAATGATCGTCCTAGGATTAGAGGGTCTTCAGACTCATCATCATACTCTAAAACCACAAAATTCGCAGGAATGATGCAGTCCAGAATCTTAATCGGAACATCCTCTTGAATCCCTTCTGGGAATCTCCTGGACCGATCATCTAGCAGCAGAGATATCCTAGTGACCTTTAACTCTTGTCATTCCAAGTCTAACATCAACTGAAAGAGGCATTAGATTGATACTAGATCCTAAATCACAAAGGAAATGTGGGAAACTTCCTGTAGAGATTGAGCAATTAAGCACGAAGTATCCTGGATCTGGTAGCTTCATTGGGATTCTGCTCTGAATTATCGTGCTCACTGCTTCAGATACTACCACTTTCTTCTTCTTATTTTTAGACACGGGAGCTGTGTTCAAAAGAATAGCTCTGATATCCTTAGTAAGAAGCGCTCCCTCCTCAGGACTTACACCATTAGTAACCATTCGATTGACATATCTTCTTAGAACTGGGAAAAGCTTAACCGCATCTATAAGAGGCATCTCTACCTTAATCTTCTCTATCATCCTCTTGCAGATAGCGTCTTCAGCCTCCTGCTTGGACTTCCTAGCTCTAGGGAATGGAAGTGGAGGCTTGTAAACAGGTTCCTCTGCTTGAACTAACTATGTTGCGAAATTTGGGCTTGTCTATGTCGGGTGTCGATCGACACTCGCCTTAGTGTCGATCGACACTAGCTCTATCTTCACATTCCGAGAGGAATTTACAGGGGGTGTCGATCGACACATTTCCTGAGCATCGATTGACACTTGAACTTTTGTCACGTCGAGCGACACGATATCCTCGTCGCTCGACAGATGCTCTGCAGTCTCGAAAATTGCTTTAAATTCGTCGAAATACCCCTCCGCTTCAGTTAGAACGGCATTGCAAGTGTTCTTGGGGTTGACATTATTCTTCGCAAGAAGAAACCCCTCTTTCCTCTCGAAAGAACTAGCCGTTTGAGCCACTTGAACGTCGAGCTTCTTAACATGAGCACTTAACGCTTCAAATTTCCCATTCAAGTCTTGATAAACTGCATCAATCTTCTAGTTGGTTCACCGTCAACTTCTGCTGTCCCTCTAGGATATGCTCAACATTATCTTCCATCTTGCTCTTATGCTCAGGAGGCTTCTGATAGGACGAAGAACCATAGTTCTTTTGATAGTTTTTGCCGCTCTGAAATGTCTTCTGATAAGATGATCCATATCCTTGCTGACTGCCAAATTTCTGAAATTCGTTCTGGTTGATGTAATTAACATCCTCGTCTGCAGTCTCAACCTCTTGCACAAAGCTAACCGTCTTCTTTCCAGCTAGAAGACTATGCATTGAATCAAGCTTCCTGGTGACTTCTGCGAACTGGTTACCATCAATGTTCTGTCCAGACTCGCTCCTTTGGTAGTCCATATCCTTAACACTATTCCTATTAGCAAGATTCTCGATCAATCTCAAGGCAGTCTCTGGCGAGTTCGTATTAAATTTCCCATTACTCGCAGCATCCAGAGTCACAGAATATTGCAGCGCAATCCCTTTGTAGAAGATATTAAGAAGTTGTACCTCGTTGAATCCATGATGTGGATAGTCTCTTAGATAGCCCTTGAATCTGTACCATGCAACCTTGAATGCCTCAACATCTCCTTGCTTGAAAGTTGAAATCTTTGCTCTAAGGTCCTCGGACTTTGCATCATCAAAGAAATTGCTTAAGAATGCATTCTTTGTGTCCATCCAATTTGTAAGAGAGCCCGGTGAAAGTGTCTTTAGCCAATACTTAGCTTCCCATTGAAGAGATTAGGGGAAAAGCTTGCAGAACAGATAATACTCTGAGACTCCATTAGCCTTGATTGCAGATGCAAGATCGTCAACCTCTCGATGTGGTCCATCGGGTTCTCATGTGGAAAACCGTAGAATGGGTCTTGAGCAACTAAAGAGAAGAACGCCGGTTTGAGCTCAAAGTCGTTCCTTTGGAATGGAAGTGGACGAATGGCAGACCTATTAGCATAGAACTGTTCTGGACGATTGAAGTCAGCCAATGTTTGTCTTTGCGCAGCGTTCTGGTCGTTTCTTAACAAAATCGGCGGATTTAGGCCTTGGTGTCAATCGACATCATTTGGGTGTCGATCGACACCCACAATTTGGTCATGTCGCTCGACATCTTCTCCCTGTCGCTCGATAGGCGGCTCTAGATTCGCATGTTCCTCAATATTCTCAACTATCACAGCTCCATCGTCGTCGATCCTCAATCCTTCCTCGTTGTACTTCAATCCTGCCGGATCACGCAGGATTCCATATTCTACCGGTCTCAGTATTATACGTCCTTGAGCAACCATTGTTGCTGCTCTTCTAATCTCACTCTCTAAACGTGAAGTTCCTGAAGACCGTATCCAACTAGCTCCTTGTCTTTGCAGCAACTTGTATCAGGCATACACCTTAAACGCAAAACAGAAAGAAATACAAGAAACTAGCAAGTAAAACAAAAAAAAAAAAACTTAGACAAAATCCTATTAATAAAAATCTAATGGCGTGATTCCCCAACAACGGCGCAAAAATTTGATGTGCTCAAATTATCCCTAAAGCTATTCCCTCAAATTAAGAGATCAATGCAATACTTTAGGTATCGAATCCACAAGGAATCAATTGCACAATAGATTATTAAATTCAGATTAAACTAAGCAGGATGATGCGTATGAAAAGCAAGTAAACAAAGCAGTAAATTTGGGTTGTAAATCAATTAAAAAGAAGCTAGGCACATGGAAATCGCAGGTGAATCATATGCAGATGATAAATAAAAGATAGGATTATGATGCACAATTCTTAAACATGAACATGAATATAAAATCAATCAACTTTCGCTGCAAAGATTATCTATGTCTAAATCCTAGAAAACCAACTGTCACTGCGAATTCAGATTAACTTAAACAAGCAATAAATTCAGGTTCAATTGTTCACAAAACCCTAAACCAAAATTTTTTACGAAAAGGAATTTTGCTCATCAAAGTCTAGATCAAGTAATCAATAAAACTGTCGTTTCTATTAATTATCCTAAGATCAGATTTTAGGTCATGAATCTAAAACTAGCTTTAATCACAAGACAAGATGAAGAACTTTCTAAAGATATTAATCCTATGCAATTCATATCAGATTAGCAAATCATCAAACACCTTTGAAGAACCCTAAACCTAACAGGAAAACTACTCAGACATATTCAAAGAAGCAAACGTCTTTATTAATTAAATATATCTCTTAAACTAAGTAAAAATAAAGCAAAAACCTAAACAATGGCTGCGAAAACGTATTTATAAGATACATAAACCGTCATTAACATAATTATAAACATCTGGAACTTTCGGATTTCGAACGGACATCTTCAGATTTGGGCTTTTGGCTTGGTCGGGCAAGGTGTCGATCGACACCATAATCTGAATCCGATTCTTCACTTCGATCTTTGCCACTTTATTCCGCAATGCTCCAAAACTTCCAGTAAACATCAATTATGCCTCAAACGTCTAAGTACCTGCAAAGACTCTAAAACAAATACAAAACATACCAAAGATTCTAGATATTGGACCTATATCATGGTCTAAACTGGGTAAAAACTATGATATATCAACCAACTATTCTCGGGACGGTTTACCCGACTGACTTGTTCCCAAGATTTTGCAATCCGAACCAAGTCAGTGCGGTTGTCCGGTCCGGACAAGACCAATATCATTTGAAACTTAAATGCATACCAAAATACTACATGTTCCCATCAAAAGCAACAATTGCATTTGGTGATACATAATCAAACTACATACGAAACTAAAAAGGCATTTTGTATCTTGATAAAGTATTTTTCATATGAATCTACACCAGTGCAATGTTTGGCCTCACCTAATATCATAAGAATTATAAATTTAGTCTATAGCTAAAATTGAAATTTGTAATTTATAGTTTTATACAAAAATATTTGTAGTATCTTAATAAATTTTTAACGAAATTGATAAACAACAAAAGTTTCTTATAGTATATTATTTTATTATTCATCACTACTAGTCTCCATGGATTTAAGCACGACTCTATGAATATTCATATTCACGAAGAAGTAAGAAAAACATGTACATTTTGTAAATCAATAGTAAACATGATATGCTTTGTTGGTATTTGAACACCACTATATTGTGTTTTTAACTACGAAGACTATAAGTAATCAATAATAATATAATACAATAATTAAACTCATGTTATCTATCAATTTCATCAAATTTATATATAAAGACATCACAAATATTTGTGTATAAAGCAATAAACTACAAAATTGTTGTTACAAAAGTTAGTCTAAATTTGCAAGTCTTACGTAATTAGGTGTTTGTACACCTCATATACTGGTGTAGATTCATATGAAAAACCTTTATCAAAATATGAAATGCATATAGCTGACGAGAATATGTAGTTTTATTATGCTTTGTTTACATTTTCTGTTCACAATTCACAAGTTTTAGTCCAGTGATTTGGTGATATACAAAGTTTATGGTTGGCTTGAATTTTTTATAAATAGATTATGTAATGACGGTAAACGAAATTTATAGTTAAGTTGGACATATATTTGTTCTTCACGTGAAATTGAGCAGAGTTCAATATAATAAAATTTTAAACTATACCCGTCTCTCTTGCTTATTGTCTTTAGAGATTTGGAACTTCTTGCATATATTCTGTTTTCAGTAACCGTTTGTTAAAATATCTAAGTATGCGATTTTTTTTTTTTTTTTTTGAATTATATGTTAAATTAATCCAAAAAGAAATCGTTTGTTACATCTTGTGCTTCTTTTTGCTGAATTTATAAAAAGAAATTTTTACAATCTATAATGAAGTAGCAAACCACATTTGAAGACTCTCATCGTATTTCCGATCCCCTTGTATCGAGACGAGTTTGTTCCTCACTTGTTTATCAATGAATTTGGCTACGAGTTTGGGAAGAGTTGGCATCTCACCATGTCTTCGTGCGTTTCGTTCTCTCCAAATAGTGTGGATCGATATTTGGAAGACACATCGAAATAAAAACCTTTGGACCCGAGAGAGACTCGTATCTATTAAGTAGTTGGTTATTACCTGCCAATCTGTTGAGTATCGCGTATTTAGAAACTTTCGCGTTAAGGTGGACCATACTTCAGAAGAAAAACGACATGAGAAAAACAAATGATCTCTTGTCTCCATAATGTCCGAGCACAAAACACAAGTCGAGCTAACTCCGTTATTCCACACGCACATACGGTCCCCTGTCGATAGACGATTATGCATTGCTAGCCAAGTGCAGAGACTGTATTTTGGCGTTCCATGCGTGAACCAAACCCCCTTAAACCAGAATACTTCAGGTTTTGGCGTACGAATATTATTCCAAGTGTCTTTTGTTTTGAAACGTGCTTTGAATTTGTCTCCTTTGCCTTTCCACTTAACTACATCCGCCAAGCCCGTCACGCGTCGTTGACTATGATTTTCAAGAGCATTTTCTATGTCATTCAGAACTAAGATTCGATGCCGTCACCTTCTTCTTGCACTCCACGCGTCAGCCACCGTAGCATTATGTGGTATGCCCATATCAATGATACCTCTAGGTCCGACAATGTTAAATAAACAACCCATTTCCGACCACTTATCATGCCAAAAGGAGGTGGTTTCTCCACTTTTTAGTTCAACACAACAAAATTCTTTCGCTTTTGATCTGTACTTGAAAGTATGTGAATTTTTTTGTCTTTTCTAAATGAGAAGAAATAACTTTAGTTTTATGTTGCATAAGCTTTTCTCCCGCAATGGAGTGTAAAATCTATCTTGTTTTGTTATGTTGGATATTTTCAAATCGGACTACCCTTTTAGCATATCAAGAGATGTTTACTTGTCTTTATTGAAAAAAAAGAATCGGACTTGATTGTTTACGACAATGGCGGGGTTAGAACTTTTTTGCGAAGGGAGCCAAAAAAACATAGTTTATGAATTGCTAAAGGAAAGAAAAAGAAACATGCTAAAATTGGCTTCTATACCTTGAAACTTATTAAAAATTCGCAATCTACACTCAATATTTCAACATTTGAAAACTACCCTTTTTATGCATTAAAATGACTATTATACCCCTAACTAATCTCTACAAATTAATTATATTTGTTTTTATAAAAATGATTTAATTTTCAAAAATTTAAACAAAATTAAATTATAATTTTATATAAAGTAACTATATATATCCAAAAATTATATATAATTATAATTACGAATTTATAAATTATTTGTATATTTACGATTTTTTTAATTGTAATTATTTACGTATTTACATTTTTAATTAATTTAGATAATAATAAGTCAAATTGATGAACAAAAAAAATTAAGTCAGTGGTTTAGACAAGTCAACAGAGTAAAAAATCAGCCAACGAATCTATAAATCGTGGAACAAAAAAGTTTAAGTCGACGAACTCAACAAATTAAGTCAATAGTTTAAAAAAGTCGACAATATAAAAAATCAAGCAAATGAAATGTAAGTCGACAGTTTATAATAAGTCAACGAAGTAGAAAATTAAGTTGACAAAAATGGAAAATAAGTCAATGATTTAATAAGTTGATAGTGTAAAATATCAAGCAAAAAAAAGTATAAGTCAACAGTTAAAAATAAGTCGACGAAATTGTAAATTAAGTCGACGGATATAAAAAAATAAGTCAATGGTTCAATAAGTCGACAGGGTAAAAAATCAAACAAACGCAATATAAGTCAACAATTAAAAATAAGTCAACGGAGCTGAAAACTAAGTCAACGAAACTAAAAAAAATAAGTCAGCGGTTAATAAGTCGACAAAGTAAAAAATAAACCAATAAAATATAAGTCAACTGTGTAAAATAAGTCTAATGTGATTTTTTTTATAATTTTAAATTTAGCTTTATATAATTATTAATTAAAATAATATTTTAAAGAAAAATAAAACTAAATACGAAATTTAATTTTCATTTTAAGTTCAATAAAATTTAATTATTTTACATTGATATAATAATTTAAAATATAAGGGTATTTACGTACTTTTAAATAAATAAAAAATATAGTTTTCCAACTTCGGTAAGACTAAATGTAGTTTTCTAATTTTCATTCAATTTTAGTGTAGTTATCAAAATTCCCCAAGAAACATAGTCTATAAATGCATTCCACAAATTTGATTTTTTTTTTATTACTGTTTCATTTGTTACATCCTGGAACAATTCTTTTTCGATGTAACAAATGAGACTATTACATAAAAACTGATCGCCAATGCGATTTCGTAGTATGGTCTCCATTTCAGAAAAATATCAAACTGATCAAACCAAAGGAAGTCAACAACTGATCCTATACTTATAATGGGTAATGAATTAGTCTGGCGCATGCAATTAAGGAGCAAACACTTCGTTGCTTTGCATCTAAGGTAGCACCAACGTTCGCCTTTAAAAATTTATATTTCTTTGGCTTTCACTTCATTTCTGAACAAGGACATTGTACTGAGGAGAAGTAAGATGGAGCACAGTGACCTTTTAGCATTCCCTCACAGGTTAACATGTATCGTAGTGGAAACCTTTAAATATTGATATTTCTTGTGGTCAATGCTCTTGCAATATTTTACTTGACTATATTTACTCTGTTTCAAATTCATAAAAAATTTTGTATTGCACAATAAGTATATTTTGATTCAAAAGTTTCTTGTTCATTATGTTCCAGATCAAGAACCACTAGTAAAAAAAATTGCCATACCCACGAAAGTTTCGTGGGTAAGAGTGATCAATTTTCGTGGGTATAGCGTCGTGGGTAGAGAATTTAGTGGGTGTTCGTAGGTAAAACTACCCACGCAAAGCCACAAAATTATCCGTGGCAAAAAACCCACGAATACCCACGAAATATTTCGTGGGTATCATTACCCACGAATACCCACATAAATTTTCGTGGGTAGTTACCCACGGATTGCAACGAAAGTTTTCGTGGGTATAAACCCACGATTTGCCACGATAATATTCGTGGGTAGTTACCCACGAAAACCCACTAATGTTTTCGTGGGAAACTACCCACGATTTGCCACGAAAGTTTTCGTGGGAAGCCATTTACCCACGAAATCCCACTAAAACTTTCGTGGGTACGTCGTATGTTTTTTTGCAAAAAACATTTTTTATTTTGAAATTTGTTATTAAAATTTTTAATTAAATTAAATACTAAACTAATAATTTGAATAGAAATAAAATATTTTACATAAAATTAAATTGTTCTAAATTAAAAGTTTTCAAATAAAAAAAAAAACAGAAACATAAAATAAACGGCTACGAACCACCAGAGTTTTCGGGCTGAGTCGTCCTGCTTGAACCGCTGCGTCCATCTAGCTTCCTCAAAATGACATCTATCTTACCCGCCATGCTAGTCATCTCACCCCTCATTTGATCGAGCTCAGTTCGGAGATCCGGTTGTGTTCCCGACGGATCCTGGACGGAATGGTGATAGAACTGCGTCCTCGCACTACCGACGCCGTAGGCATGCCCGTATTTTTGTTTGACCCTCTGCATTTTAAACAATAAGAGAATTAAAGTCTAAATATACAATAAATAAAAAGTTATAATATGAAAAAATTTACCTGAAAATATAATTGGTTAATGAATTCCCGAGGAGAACCACTTGTGGAAAAAGCTGTGCCGGTCGAATCTTGGTGCTGAGAAGCCTCCTCTTCAACCTCCCTCACGAGTCCCTCAATCACCGGATCAACGTAAGTGCCATCCGCGCGTGTATGTGTCTCCTTCACCAAATCCAGAATGGATGGTTCCTCGGATCCCTGCCCCTTCTGCTTCTGCATTATCCCAAAAATTTATTTACACAATGTAGTGATCATTAACATTACTAACGATATTTAATAGATTTGTAAATTAATATATGGATCAAACTTACCAATTCATAGTCAATCTTTGAGAAGGATCGGGGCCCGGCACTGTGTTTGTGCATTTCTTTGCCGTTGATCGGCGTTTTACGGCTTTCAGCAGCAGTCTTACTCTTGCTAATGGCTTTCTCAGTCTGCCATTGTTCCAAAAGAATTGCCCAGTCATCCTCGCTGATATAGACGGGTTGCACTCCCTGCCGATGTTTCCTACTAATCTCTTCGCCGATTCCTAACTTCGTCTTTTCCTTCCATTCATAAAAGACGATGTCCTCGAACTCGGGATCCCAATAATAGTTTTGCTACAACTCGCAACAACCATTGTTAATATACAATGTTAGTAATGGAAAATTACTAAATGTTTAAATATCCGAATTTTCTAACTTACCACAAATGTTCCCCACCAACTCTGAATTTTTTCTGGAGCGAATTTTTTCACATCGGTCCAGTTCTTCCAAGTACCCCAAAAATTACCCTGCCAGGTCCGTTTAATAAAACTGGTGACCGAATCATCGATCCCAATCCTTTAAAAAATATTTAAAAAGTTAGAAATCAATTAGTAAACACATAGACCTTAAACTTGTTAAATATTTAAGATGTTTACCATAGTCCTCCGTTTTCCTTAAACGGATGAAGGACAGGCTGTGATCTCCTAGTAGGCGCTTCGTATACCGCCTGTAAAAGGTAACGATACTCTGCAGAAGCACCTATGGCAGATTTTGGGAGATGGAAACGGGGTCTGCTTCGAACTGAGACAGTTCCGGTAGACGAAGACATAACTACATGCAAAAAATAATACATCTAATATTTCTTACACTGATAATATTTTTCTGATTTTTTGTTAAAAAAAATTAGAGCCATTAATAAGTTTTATATTTTAAATTTTCAAGTCTTTATTTTGTCATATATTTTTGTAGAGCCATTAACATTTAATTTTATAACTTATTTTCTCATATATGTTTTTCAAGAATTTAGGATTTGAAGCCATTAATATGTTTTCAAAATTTGTTAACAAGTGACACTTTTATATATAAGTTTTGTACAAGTTGTATTAGATATATTTTTCCAATTATATAATATTGGTATTAGTTATCTAATTTTTTTCCGATTTTATATATTTTTTCACTAATTTATAATACTAATATTATATATATATTTGTATGTAAAAATTCACAAAATTAATATAAAATACCTAAACAAATTTAAAATTTTCTTTTAATTATTAATAAACACTAACTACTCAACAATTTTTTCTACAAACCTTTTAATTTATGTTTTTCAAACAAAAAATTATTTGGAAAATTAAAAAACCCAACACAATACAAGTTGTATTAGATTTATTTTTTCAATTATATAATTTTGGTATTTGTTATCTAATTTTTTCCGGTTTTATATTATTTTTTCAAACTAAATTATAATACTAAATTTATAAAATATGCAATTTGTATGTAAAAATCCACAAAATTAATTTTTAAATACCTAAACATATTTAAAATTTTCTTTTAATTATTAATAAACACAAACTACTCAAAAAAATTTTCTACAAACATTTTAATTTAAGTTTTTCAAGCAAAAAAATATTTGGAAAATTAAAAAAACCCTAAATTATACACTAACCCTAAATTTTTAACAATCTAAGCAAATTTTTAACAATCTAAGTAAATCAATCCAAATTTCCTTCTCATAAACTACACAAAGCTATTACAATCAAGAGGCAATCAAATTTTGATGATTTACCCGAAACCTAATAGAAGAAAAACAAAGGATTAAAGAGAGGAAAGGAATTTACCTAAGGAGATGTGAAATCGGTGGTGGTCGGTGTCGCAATCGGCGTGTACTCGTCGGTGGTGGGTCGCCGGAGCTTCGCCGTGGACTCGTCGGCGGTGGTCTGTGTCGAAATCGCCGGAGGTTGTGGAAATTTGAGTGGTTTTGTCGAATGGAGGAAACAGATCTGTTTCGATGAAAATGATGAAGTTACCCACGAAAACCCACGGTTTTGTTCGTGGGTATTTAAAAAACCCACGAAAACCCACGATTATTTTCGTGGGTATTTTAAAAAAGCCATGTAAACCCACAATTATATTCGTGGGTATTTCAAAAAAGCCACGTTTACCCACGTTTATTTTCGTGGGTAAATGCTTTAATTTTTAAAAATATTTTCCACAACAACTGATTCGAATACGGGTTTGAATTTTTATTAAAGAAAGTTTAAGTAACCATCAAATTATGGTGTTGACGAATCTTATAGATCATCAACATTTAATAGTATTTAAAAAGAATTATTTAAATATTTCCTTTTCCAAAGTAAAAAGATAATTTGATTATGCAACTCCAACAAAACATTACATTTAATGAAACATAAAATTTGAAACAACTTTTAAACTGGTAGATAAAAGACTTGGAAATATTAAACATACAATGGTTATGGTACACGTACATATTAGGCACTAAATTTTGAAAACATTTGTCTCTTTTCCACTCCAAAGTTACCAGAAACTTTTCTTTCCTTTCTGTTTCTTTGGTGGAGAATTTAAAAATCCGTCACAACATTCCCTTTTGATTGCATCAACATCTAGATTTAAGTTTGGGCTTTCTGGTCTTTGGGCAAACTCAAAATCATAGTATTGATCCTTGCTTTCATACGAGGAGCTTCCACCGTAGGTATCTGAAAATCCGTCACAACATTCCCTTTTGATTGCATCAACATCTAGATTTAAGTTTGGGCTTTCTGGCCTTTGTGCAAACTCAAAATCACTTGCAGGACTTCCACCGTAAGTATCTGACTTTTCAATCAACAGAGATGGTTGTACGTCTTCGATTTGCCTATACAAAACATCATCGACAACCCACTTATGGTCATGACCTTCTGGATGCTTATCATCGACAATCAAATGAGTTTCAGTTTTCCCCGAGTATTTTGGATTGTGGTGGATGTTTTCCAAGAACTGGCTGTCCGGTACTATCGTTGATGTAGAACCATCAGTTGCATGGATTGGTGATTGCGTATCATATTCCCACGAGTAAGTAGATATCTCTTGAGTGAATTCGTCGCAAAGAGTAGGTATCCCGGACACAACTATCGACAAAATGCTAGCCATTGCAAGGGAGTTTTTCCATCAACGGGAGAGACAAAGGGTCAGACATTACTCCACAGATCCAACAAAGGGAACGAGAGTATCCACCAGTTTCATTGTCAACGTAGACAAATTCCTGAAAGAGAGACAACCTTCGACTCCATTGCTTTCCTATCAAAGAATGGCCTTCTAGTCCCGTCTCTTTCAGGAAAGTCACTGCCGAATACGCTACAAGCGTAAGAGATTTGGTCTTAAGACTTCTCGAGGCAATCTCTGAGAGCTTAGGCCTAAAAAGGGACCATATAAGGAATAGATTAGGCCAACATGCACAACACAAGACCGTCAACTATTATCCGCCGTGTTCTGAGCCCGAGCTAGCTTATGGGCTTTTATCGGTTCCGACATTCTACTTAAGGTGTATATATGAGGCAAGTGAAGTGATGATATAATTCCACGCATGAAGAGATTCGATCTCTAATTCATATACTTTGTTTGAAGTAGATTTTCTATTACTTTCTAATATTTTATCGTTGATGTTTTTGTTCTATACATTGCAAATTACTATAATTTAGTTGACTTAAGCTCACAACTTTTGATATATTCCTTAGACATTGTGTGTGAGATTATATTATTGCTTTGTAATTTTGACTATGATGACACATAGGAGATTTAAACAGACAAAAGTTCGTTACAACAATTCCAGGAAATGGAAACATTCTCCGTCAAATTTATTGTCAAGTGACATCTATAAGTGTAAGCATTACAACTTTCTCTTCGAGGCTTGAAATTGAAATGGAACTTTCTTGTACTCATGGAATGAGGAATCACCGAACATCAATTCTTGGGTACAAAGCCTTGTAATAATTCTCAATGCGCACAGCAGTTTTGTGGCAGCAGTTGGTGCTGAGAGCAAGGTACTCAAAAATAGTAAAAGTTCATTATTTTTTTTATCAGACAACATAACCAATTGACCAACACATTTGGGTCTATTTTGATCGCCAATAGGTTCATATTGTGTATTTTGGTCAAATTTGTTTCACGAGCCTTTGTTGGTTAGACCATTAATTTGGATACCAACAATCACTACTCATTAGTTCCCAAATTTTAATAAAACATGAATTGTTTAGATAATCCGAATAAATTTAGTTTGTAAAGTAATATAAAATTAAACTTATCCATGGAGATCTAACCTATTTGATTACGTAAATAAAATAAGTAAGACAAGGGTCTTCATTACTTATGGTATAAAGCATCCCACTAGATTTTTGCATCCACATTGCTCGCATAGTAGACCGTTTTAAAAAATCGCAAGCTATAGTAGAGATTTTGCATATTTATATTAATAAAATGGTTAATGTATCATTTTGTAGACAAAACTATTAGCAAAATGAAGTGTGTCTTGGGCTAGGATGGGCCAAGTTCGCTACTCATAATTCTCTTAACAGCGGAGACTTCTTGACATTTTCGAAGTCAGCATCTATCTCTTAAGAATATATTGGAGAGGTTCTAGAAATGGATGATGACAAAGAAGAAGGATGAACAAAGGTTTAACACATTGTCTCTTAATCTCTTAAGTTGTTTGATATGATTTGCTTTATGTATTGTTTTGTTTGTTTGGAATTTTTTTAGGAAAGAAGAAAATGGAAATTGTGATTTTTTTTTTCTGACGAAGAGAGTGAGAGTAACAGTGACAGTTTTTTTTCTCCCGATAGTGAAGGCGAAGTAGCCACTTATGCGAAACCTAGGGCGAAAAATCCGAAGAAGAAAGGGAAAAAAAATATTACATGACCTTTCCAGAATTCTGATCGTTTTGTATGATGCTTATGTTTATGTGAATCTGTATTTGTCTCTTGAGGAATCCACAATTGATGAGGATGCAATTAGTGGTAGTTCTTATTATGTGAAACCAAGAAGGATGAGGAAATGTAAACAAATAAATGACATAATTTCATCATTCAATTAAGTCATGAATTTGTGTGATGCTTATATAGAGTTTTTGTTTTGTTTTAACATTAAAGCCCAAGATCAAAGATCCGGAGGCATATCTCAAGGATCCGAAGAAAGTGTATTTCGAGACACAAGTGAAGGAGGATAGGCCTTACGAGCTAGTAAGAAGTGTTGTATATCTTGTTAATATATTGTTCTTTTGTAACTTAAATTTACCACCTTCATGCAAGTTATGTTGACACAAGTAAATATACTGTTTGATTAACGCGTTTTTTTGCTTTGTGTATCTTTAATACAGTTGGTTCATGCAAGATTGGTGAAAGACTTTTACTTAGAGTTTTTGGACTGTGGCGAATACAATGATGATATCGGAAGCTTTAAAGCAATAACAAAAATTTGGAGCGGTAAACGTGTTATCATGGATTGGGAAGTCATATGCATGAGGAACGATGTGAAGAAAGAAGACCGCATATTGTGTGAGCTTTTCCAGAAAGAAAAAGTGGTTCACGCAATCAAAATTTATGTTGTCCGCGAAAAAAGATTTGAAAGTTAGTGTGTTGTAACCGCATTCTCTACTTGTTGCCACTCTTCTTTGTGATTTGGCTTTTTGAGTTTATTGACATTATTCTCTTTACTAATTTAATGAGTTTTCATCATTCTTAATCTTATTATATGTGGAGCGTATGTATCTTCAAGAGTAGGAAAAGAAAGAGAGAGAGAGAGCTTGGACGATACAACATTATAGATTATTTTGGAGACACTTTACTAAAACTTCAGACAAAAATCAATTTTTTTTGGACATCCAAATTTCAGAGTTCAAAATAAAAAGTATCTTCAAAGACTCTACCACTTAAAACACAAGCATAATTAAAATAGTAGTAGAAAGATTCCAAGTTTGGTCACTCGATAACATGACGAATCCACTAAACCGAAGATATACTGTATTAAATAACATTATTATCAACAACAAACGACTCGTCACTCGTCAGGCTTTTTTAAATCTGCATGGGATGAAGAATTAGTAATTGTTGGGGAAAATAAATTCATTACATATGTACGTCTACTTGGCTTTAATGAGTTTCACTTGACAAGTAATACTTGACGATACGTCGTTTTAGACAAGTGAAATGAGGTAATAACCTCTCAATAGCTGGAAATACATCGTCAAGGCCAAGTCTAGTAAGATGGTGACGTGCCAGTTACTTGACGATACGTCGTCTACGTCAGGTAAAGACCTCTCACTACTTGGCCACGTCAGGTATGAAGAGGTTTAAAGAAATATAGACCTCTCACCACTTGGCCATGTAGATGTTTGCTGGACTTTGATGAGTCTCACTTAAGAAGTAAAACCTGACTATACGTCATCTAAGCCAGGTCTAAGAAGATGATAGCCTGGCTATACCTGACGATACGTCGTCTATGACAGGTAAATCGAGGTAATAACCTCTCATTACCTGAGAATGCACGTCTATGTCAGGTCTAAGAAGATGATGACCTGACAAATACCTGACGATACATGTCCATGTCAGGTAAGACAAGGTAATAACCTACCATTACGTGACAAGATGTTGTCTACGCTAGGTTTAACGAGGCAATGACCTCCGATTACTTGTCAATACATTGTTTATGTCATGTAAGACATAGAAATGACTTCTCACTTATAAGTGAGACGTGGCTGCTACGTCGTTATCACGTTGTAAGCACCGTTACGACATCGTTGTCAGGTTGGTTACTTTATTGAATATAAAATAATATGTGGCTTTGGAGATAGACTTGCAGAGACTACGTTATCCCAGGTATAACAAAGTTTATCATTATCTAAACCTGGCGATATGAAGAAATACGAGATCCAAGTATATCGAGAATCCTGATTGTTAAGGAGATAAGCTTGCACGTCAAGTCTAGTCCTAATCCAAAACGGATTTACTCACGACCTATAAATAGAGACGTCGAAGAGAGAAGTAGATCATGACGCAATACACAGAAAACTTGAGAGCTACGTCCTCCTCGCGTCCCTGAGATAGCATAGAGAGATCTAGCCCTTGTTTTCGTAACCACTTACGTCTTTATAACACTTTAGACATCTATACATTGTAATCCCATTCGACTACAAGCCTACCTCGTTGATAATAAAGATTTACTTCTCTCTCTGTTTCCGTAGATCTGTTTACTTGCGAACTTGGTTAAAATTTACCCAAACAGTTTGGCGCTAGAAGGAGGGTCAGATTTTAACTACGTGAGATATGACAGAGGGGGATAACGTCGAGGTTCACAACGATGTCGAGAACACTCTAGATCCAGCTACACAGCTGGCTGAACTCACCGTTCTGATGAAGGAGAACGAAGAACGTCTCAAGCTACTTGAAGCAGAGAACGCTACCTTGAGATATGAGAATGCCACTTTGGTTGCCTCAGACAGAAACCCTGAGGCTGAAGCTCGAGATCGATACCGAAGACGTGTCGATCCGATGCAACCTCTGGATGGAAGTACACCAATTGCAACTAGCAGAACAGTGGTACTACCAAAAGGTGGCAACGCAGAGGTGGTCAGGGCGCACATCGCTCAAACTATTCTCAATGAAGCGACGACAACCCGGTCATCTGATGACATGGATCTGGTTTTTAAGCGTCTACAAGACATGGAGAAGTTACTCAAGCGACTCCCTGGCGTAGCACCACCGATAACCAAGAACGCACCTAATTGTTACGCAGATACTCCGTTTACGGACGAGATCGCGCTTGTGGAGATGCCCAAGAGGTTTACCATTCCCACCATGATAATGTACGACGGGACGACAGATCCTGATAACCACATCGCTCAGTACAAGCAGTAGATGTTCACAGCCATAATTGCAAAAGAATTTAGGGAAGCTAGCATGTGCAAGGGATTTGGTTCAAGTCTCACAGGACCGACACTTCAGTGGTTCACAAACCTGCCAAACGCGTCGATAGACTCGTTTGCATCACTGACCAATCGCTTTGTCGAGCAGTTTGCAAGCAGTAGGAACCTGGAGAAGATATTTGACGACCTCTATAAAGTGGTATAGAAGAAAAGAGAACCACTACGTGATTACGTAGGACGTTTCAACAAGGAGAAAGTGTCCATCCCAAATTGCGTCACGTTTACTGCTATCTCTGCGTTCAAACGAGGTCTACTTCCTGATGGCGACTTGTATAAGGAGCTAACGAAGTATTAATGTAAAACTATGGAGGACGTACTCTCTAGGGCCTGGGCACAAATCAAATGGGAAGAAGATCCTGCTTATCACTATCGATGTTCTCCACGATCTGACTCACGCATGTCAAGACGTGAGAAAACTCCCAGGATGATAAACCTTACGAGAGACCTCGTAGTGAAAACACGAGCAGAGGAAACGAGAGTAGAAATACTCACCGACCATTCAACAAAAGCGAAACTGATAGACGCTCATCTTCAACGTGTCCAGATATCAATAATTTGTCAATTTCGAATGCAGAATTGATTGGCGCGTTGAAGCAGATGGGGGGAACAGTAAGATGGCCTCAAAAAATGAAGGCACCTGACGACAAATGTGATACCTTGAAATCGTGTGACTTCCACGATGATCATGGTCATCGAACAGAAGATTGCATCACGTTGAGATTTGAGGTAAATGAGCTGCTTGAGGAAGGTTACTTGAGGGAATTTTTGTCTGACAGAAGTAGAAGCAGAATTGACAAGAGAAACAATGACAAAAATTCACCTGAACCTGCTCCTACTTCACCTCCAAGACACGAAAAAACCATCAACGTAATCACTGGAGGTTCAGAAATTAGTGGAGTGACATACTCAGCTGCTAAGAAGTGCACAAGAACTGCAAGACGTCATCGAAGAGGTAGCGAAGTCAAAGGAGGAGCTACACCGACCTGTTCAATAAAATTCACATCAGATAAAGATGGAAGTGCTCTAGCTCCCCATCACGATGCATTAGTCATATCTTTAACAATTGCAAACTGCTTGATGAAGAGGACGTTAATCGATAATGGGAGCTCGATGAACATTCTCTACATAGAAGCTTATAAAGCGTTGGGCCTGGACGAAGTCAAATTGACTCGGAAGTCTACATCATTGGTTGGATTTAGCGGTGAAGTAAAACAGACAATTGGAGAAGTAACACTACCTGTATACGCAGGAGGAGTTAATCGCCAAACAAAATTCCTAGTAGTTGATTGTGCGTCGGCTTTCAACGCAATCATGGGACGTCCATGGATTCATGACATAGAAGTTGTACCATCGACTTTCCACCAAGTAATCAAGTTTCCTACTCCATGGGGAATTCACGAGATCAAGGGAGAACAAGAGAACTCACGATCATGCTATCATACTACGTTGAAAGGCAAAAATATGCATTTAGAGAGTACACTGTTAAAACAACAAGCTGAAGAGCTGGAGGTTGAACAACTTGCTTAGGTGGTGAACTCCAAGATTATCAAACGCAAGCTACAAGACAGAAATAACAAAGTTCAATCTAACAGCGCACAACACCTGCAGACCTCCTACTTCTAAGTGTGCTTTATCAACATTCTAAGAACTACGGGTGACTTGATCCTTCCATAGGTACGTAGGCAGCCTCACGAAGGCACAGTTGCGAACAGAAAAAAAAATGGAACTACGTGTGACTTGATCCCTTCGTGGGTACGTAGGCAGCCTTGTAAAGGCGCAGTTGCAAAAAAAAAAAAAAAAAAAAAAAGGAACTACGTGCGACTTGATCCCTCATTGGGTACGTAGGCAACCCCGAGATGAACATGCTCGAGGAACAGTTGCGGAAAAAATAAAAAAATAAAAAAGAGGTCCTTATAGGTATGCAGACCTGGAGCATGCAAGTTGTGAAACATGAGTGGCATAGAGCTGGAGCATGTAACCTAACGGATAAAACGCTCTGAACAGGGAGGCTCGCAATCTCTAGGTATTTTTCATTATAAGTTTAAACTTTACAAGGTTTTCTTTCTTACATTTTTTGGCGGTCCACGAGACGTCAATGCATTTTTCTATTACTTGTACTTCGCAACGTGTCTACGGACACATGTTATAATAAATGAGTTTTGACAAATGAATCTTACGAGGTCTTTGATACAAGTATTCAAGTAATACTCAAGTTTAAGCTTATAGAAACTTGATTTCCTAAGAGCTAAAAATCATTACTTCAGTTTATACGCGGTCACGGCTGATTTAAACCTGAACAGGGGGCAATGGGCAATGCTTCCCAAAAGAAGAACAAGCAGAACCATGAACTGTGTCGTTGATCAACATGGCTGTGATAATTGTCAACAACTATTGACAAGCATGACTTTTCAAACCCAAGAGGGACATCCTCTGCAAATCATGACGACAGTCAACGCATGACAAGTAAAGAGGTACGACCTCGAAAGGTCATGATAATAGTCAATACCTAAAAAATAGAGAGGTAAAACTCCACAACTTAATAAAAATTAAGAGGTACAACCTCGCAAGCTTATAACAGCAATCAATGAAATAAGAGGTAAAACCTCGCAAACAAGAATGATGGTCATAACCTTACAAGAAGACGAGGGACGCCTCTAACTTGTGAACAATCATTATAACAAAATAAACTAGGAGGCACAACCTCCCGAAAAGTTCTCAATGAAGTCAATTCTAATTGTATGCTGAGGTACAACCTCGTAAACAACAAAACGTGGTCAGGTAGTCAAATAAAATATCGACTTCCTCAGGATGCACAACTTGCAATATCGCATAAAAACGAGAGGCAAGACCTCCACAAAAAAATTTTAATCGACATGATGTTGAAACAACAAGTTAGATAAAAGCCCAACATATGGCCACGTCTGATTGCTTGCATATTAAACACGGTTGACATAAACCCAGATAGATGACCGATATGAGAGATAAATAAAAAATGAGAGGTCTTCTCCATAAGATTCTAAACAACTACAAGTCCAAGAGACTAGGGTACTAAAGTTTAACCAAAACAGGCTTGTGAGGCCAACCCTCATTACATACGTTCCATGTCAATGGTACATGCGTGCATTTGTTTTATTCATGTGATAATAAGACGAAACGGAGAAGGAATTGTCACGGAGAAGTAAACAAATGGGTCACGAGCCCATTAAATAAAGGTGGAGACGTGTACTTCCAAGACAACAAAGAAAGTAAATCAAGAGGGTTTAGAAGTATGTTCTCAGGTTGCAATAAAAGAAGTCACGTGCAACACAATGACAAAGCTAATTTCTACATGAAGAAATTATTAGACTACCAGTCTACATGTTTGATGGACCTAGAGCCCATTAGGTGAAGAAAGGAAGTAATTTTATTTCTGAGCAATGGAGGCCATGTTACATGCCCATGTATGTGCAAGTCTACACGGAAATGGATAAGAGCGACGTGTACACGTACACAATACACAAGTAAAATTTAGCAGGTATACGTGATACTTAGCAAGGTGAATACCACTACAGCAAGTTTTAAATTAACTACTCTTCAAATTCTAAACAAGAAATTGAAGAGTGGGGGGCAAACTGTTGGGGAAAATAAATTCATTACATATGTACGTCTACTTGGCTTTAATGAGTTTCACTTGACAAGTAATACTTGACGATACGTCGTTTTAGACAAGTGAAATAAGGTAATAACCTCTCAATAGCTGGAAATACATCATCAAGGCCAAGTCTAGTAAGATGGTGACGTGCCAGTTACTTGACGATACGTCGTCTACGTCAGGTATAGACCTCTCACTACTTGGCCACGTCAGGTATGAAGAGGTTTAAAGAAGTATAGGCCTCTCACCACTTGGCCATGTAGATGTTTGCTGGACTTTGATGAGTCTCACTTAAGAAGTAAAACCTGACGATACGTCATCTAAGCCAGGTCTAAGAAGATGATAGCCTGGCTATACCTGACGATACGTCTTCTATGACAGGTAAATCGAGGTAATAACCTCTCATTACCTGAGAATGCACGTCTATGTCAGGTCTAAGAAGATGATGACCTGACAAATACCTGACGATACATGTCCATGTCAGGTAAGACAAGGTAATAACCTACCATTACGTGACAAGATGTTGTCTACGCTAGGTTTAACGAGGCAATGACCTCCGATTACTTGTCAATACATTGTTTATGTCATGTAAGACATAGAAATGACTTCTCACTTATAAGTGAGACGTGGCCGCTACGTCGTTATCACGTTGTAAGCACCGTTACGACGTCGTTGTCAGGTTGGTTACTTTATTGAATATAAAATAATATGTGGCTTTGGAGATAGACTTGCAGAGACTACGTTATCCCAGGTATAATGAAGTTTATCATTATCTAAACCTGGCGATATGAAGAAATACGAGATCCAAGTATATCGAGAATCCCGATTGTTAAGGAGATAAGCTTGCACGTCATGTCTAGTCCTAATCCAAAACGGATTTACTCACGTCCTATAAATATAGACGTCGAAGAGAGAAGTAGATCATGACGCAATACACAGAAAACTTGAGAGCTACGTCCTCCTGGCGTCCCTGAGATAGCATAGAGAGATCTAGCCCTTGTTTTCGCAACCACTCACGTCTTTATAACACTTTAGACATCTATACGTTGTAATCCCATTTGGCTACAAGCCTACCTCGTTGATAATAAAGATTTACTTCTCTCTCTGTTTCCGTAGATCTGTTTACTTGCGAACTTGGTTAAAATTTGCCCAAACGGTAATATCTATCCAGAGATTGTTCCAAAGTGCTTTTTTACCTGCTGCATCAAATGCAACTATTTGGTTCCCAAAACACCTGGTGCCTCCTCAGACCTATTTCATGCTTTGCAATACGTCCTACAAAGATTGTGTCCAAGGCTCTGGTCACAAGACTGAAATAGATTATACCTAGGGTTATTCTTCCTAACCAAACTGATTTTATCAAATAGATTTGAAAACACTATCCTAGCATCACAAATTGTGCAAGGATACGATAAAAGAGGAGGTCCTAAGAGAATTACAATCAAAGTTGACATAGCAAAGGCTTTTGACACACTAAGATGGGAATTCCTACTAGAAAGGAAAAAGAGGCCTGAGACAAGGAGACCTACTCTCTCCCTATTTGTTTGTTCTAGTCTATCCCTAGCACTAAATAAAGCAGCATCTGAAGGCAAGTTCAACTATCACTACAGATGTGTCAGGTCAAGAATTACTCACCTATGCTTTGCTAATGACCTTGTCATCTTCACATATGGTCACTAATGTACTGCATGTATCGAAAGATTTTGAAGAAAGAGTATTCAGAAAACAAGTTTGTTTAAGACCAGTTCTGATACAAACTTCAACAAAGCTCAAATGTGGCTCTTTGCCATTTCGCTACCTATGTACTAAGAAGATCAATATGCAACAATGTGACCACTCATTCAGGCTGTCAAGTCAAAGCTTCAATCATGGACTGTCACTTTTGCTGGTAGACTCCAGCTGATCTCTGGTATCACTAACTTGTGGACTAGCACCTTTATACTTGCTAAAGGTGTGTTAGATGTGAAAAGAAAAACAGAATGCAAAAGTGGCTTGGAATACATTAGCCTAGAGTAAGAAAAAAAGAGGATTGGGGCTCTTTGAACTCAGCATGTGCAATCAAGCTTATCTAGATCTATTTATTTGGGGATCATGGTATAAAGGATATGGGTCTCTCCACTAACTACCAATTGGTTTTGAGTTGGAATCCCATATTCTAACATGGTATCAGAGCCCACGATTCACACAATCCAACCCGATCCATAATCGATCCGAACCGAAAATGGTCCATCGATCCATGCCCAAACATTCCGAGATTAATGGCCAAAAAGCCATCATCTCGAGGGGGCGTATTAGTGACTAAAGTCCCACATCGAAAATTGGATGGGATTCTAAGCAATATATAAAGGATATAGACCTCTCCACTAACTGCCAATTGATTTTGGGTTGGAAGCCCATATTCTAACACATGGTTCATCATAAAACTCTTGGCTGGCTAATGAATTACTTGGGATGAGAGAAATAGCTTATTTGTGGATTCGACTGATCTGATAGTTGGCAATGGAGAACAATGCTACTTCTAGTCTAGTAATACGGGTGGTAATGGTTGCTGGAAATATCAGAATCCATATGGACACAACACTTGCACAAGTTTGGGATAATGGAGAGGTTGGATTCAGATGAGAGAACCATGTAAGAATTCAGACTCACCTCACTACAATCGCAATCACTAACTTTCCAGATAAGTTCCAATGGTGGCCTAACGGAACAAGAAGAAACAACTACTCTACCACAATGATGTGTGGGTGGCTCTTATTAAACTTCGTTTGATAGATCACTTTTCGTGGATTTTTATATGGATTTAGACTAACGAGACGAGTACCTAAATTGTAGAATATGGCCCTTAAGGCCATGTTCAATGCAGATTTCACGGGATCTTATGTGGTGTTCTTATAATATAAAATTATTAAAACACACACTCTCTCTTCTTTTTAATCAACTTTATACATTCTCTTTCATCCTTTTACTCAACTTTTAAACACTCTCTCTTCCTTTTACTCAACTTTTATTAATTTTATATTTAAACACACACTCAATATACCCCACAAAAACACTCTTTTTCTTCTTTTTACAACCATTTTAATAATTTTATATTATAAAAACACCCCATAAGATCCCAAAATGTCACCATTGAACATGCCCTAACAATCATTATCGAGACCACTCCCTAATAAAAATGTCAAACAGATTTTTTTTTGTAACATATAATTTGTTTGAATGTATTTTGTGAAAAGTTATAGAAATGTGAAATTATTGGAGAAAATATATGTGGTCCAATCAAATTCCGGGTATCTCTCCATTTTTGTTAATTCAAAAACATTATTATTAAAATTTTACATTTTTTGATTCATTTCTAACTGATTTGTAGTTTTAATCCAAAACATTAGTAAAATTTACAATTTTTTTGTGTGATAAAACGTTGTGCGTTCTCTCTCTCTCTCTCGACGTCTCCGAGAGATTCCATGGTCAAGCAAGCAAATCAAGCTCTTTTGTGATCTTCCTCGCCTCCTTGGATCTAAAGGTTGTATCTTTGATTCTGGGTTTTCTCCGTTTTTCTATTGTTGAATTGCAAAACCAATCTATAGGTAGAATTGAAGCCTACCTGATCGAGTTTTAGCGTGTAGTAGGTACAATTGAATCCCAAATTCGGTCATGGGTTTAGGTGTTAGAGATTCGATAAGCAATTTGCCAGATGAGGTTCTGGGCAAAATCCTGTCTTTACTTCCGACAAAAGAGGCTGCTTCCACATCGGTTTTGTCCAAGAGGTGGAGGAATCTGTTGGGTCTTGTAGACAACCTTTGCTTCGATGAGTCGATGGTTGTGTATGGCAACGAGGAAGAAGCAGAGAGTGGTTCACATCGCTTCTGTGATTTCGTGGAGAAAACATTGGCACTGTTAAGCAATTCTCCTATGAAGAAAGTCTCTCTGTCTCACATACCTAGATTTGGCTGTGACGGTGACTACGCTCGTGTCTACCGTTGGATTTTTATCGCAAAGGAACGTGGCTTACTGGAACTACACTTGCACGCGACCACATGCTATACTAGCGTTGTTATAGGGAGAGACTTGTTAACGAGCAACACGCTTGTTAATCTCACACTATCTGGTGATTATTGGTTTGACTTTGAATTCAAGGGCGCGTCTTTCCCGGTGCTCAAATCGCTTTCTCTCTTATCAGTTCATGGGATTGATTCTCCCGATTTTTATCTACTCCTCGATGCCTGCCCTGTCCTGGAAGACCTGTCGATTACCGATGCTGGTTGGTCAGACGCGCCATGTAACAGTTCGGCTGTGGAAAATGATACCGTCAAGCGGCTTGTAGTTGTTACCGATCTTCCGGATTCTCAACAAGAACACGAGTGTATGCTTTTTGATGCACCAAGTCTCGTGTACCTTGACTATTCTAGCTATGTCTTTGACTACCATGAGTTAGTTGGTTTGAATTCGCTTGTTGAAGCCAGGCTGAATCTCAGGTTATGGGAGTCAACTAGCGATTATGATTATTCTTCTTCTGATGATGATGATTATGATTATTTTGACGATGATGATGGACCAAAGGAGCCTATATCTGGTGATGTTACAGGGGTAGTCACGGGTATAACCAACATTACGACCCTTCACTTGTCTCCTGATTCTCTTGAGGTCAGTTTTTTGCTACTCATTTCTTCTTTCTATTGGTTCTCTTTCTTTTGGTCAACTTATATATATATATATATATATATATATATGTTTTTTCTTTGTTTTGTTATGGCCATATCATATATCAGGCATTTCATTTCTGTTGTGATTCCATGCCGGTCTTCAACAACCTAGTCAATTTATCTATTGAGAGTAATAAGGAAAAAGGTTGGCAAGTAATGCCACTTCTGCTCAATAGTTGTCCTAATCTACATACTTTACTCATCAAGGTAATTATCAATAAATTTCTAACCGTGCGTCTTTTCTGTTGTTACACGTCACAAATGGTCTTTTGGTTTCAGGGTCTTTTGCACAGAGTCTTAGTTGCAAGTAGTCTTAGTTGTTGAATATTAGCACCTTGCTGTTTAGAGACAGATTAATCAGGAGGGGTGTTTTGCATATTTATAATTAGGAGGCTTGATTGATTTCCTAGGTACATTATATCATTATATGTGTTTATGATTTACTTGTATCTTAGAACTAATCGTTTGAAGAATGATTTCTTGTGTAAACGTCTAATGCCGAACAAATTTTTGTTTTTTTGGTTTCTGATTTCTTTTTCTGTATTGAACTAATGATTTTTCGTTTCTTGTAAAATATGCTTTGGACAAGATTAGATTCAAAGTCTGTGACCGACAAGAGCAAGCTCGATGGTCAGCCAGAGCTCTTCATTCACGTCATCCCAGACAAGAGCAACAACACATTAACCATCATCGACAGGGATGACCAAGGCTGGTACGCAATGTTAATATATATTCACTAGCATGGAGAGGATCATGAAGGCTCAAGCCTTGAGAAACAGAGCATGGGTGGTGACATGTGTAGCAAGAAGACGATGGAAATCTAACCTGGAGAACTCGATCATGGAGGAGTGGAGGAAGAGAGCCAATGCAGATAAGAACGTTCTCCTCTTTGAGCCAAACACCTTTGGAAGGAGAATCTGATACGATTTGGATTTCTAAAGCTTGTAACTTTCTGGAAAAATAAATAAAAGACTCCTTTATTGATTCGCAAAAAGAAATAAACCCAATAGAGAAGCAGAGTACTCTCTCTTGCTCTCACCACATAACAACAATGATCAAACCATTTGATGACCCAAACGATAAAACACACACCTACTAATATAGATTCTTTCCTAGCTCTACTTTATTGACTGTACCAGCTCATGGCCGTTGCACAAATCTTATCCTCCACCTGTGACGTGTGACCATGACTCAGCCTTCTGGATCCTTCTTCTCCTGGGCCTGATCGGCTTTCTTGGCCCTGAGTCTTCTTCTTCTGTATTGAAACAGGACAGGAGCCTTCTCCTGCACGCAAGCCTTCTCCCTATCATGTGACTAACCCAAGACTGAAATGAACCCTTTGTATCAGAATCCACCACGATGCTTAAGCTTGGACTGAGCATTGACGATGGTGATTCAGGTGAGACTGAAGCTGATGCTGACATGCCTCCGCTTGAGGACGACGCTAAGGCTGAAGGAAGCAAGATGGAAGAAGTCGACTACAGGGTTACTTACAAGCTCATGAACTTGGATTTTTTAATGACTTTTATCATATCTCAACGAATTAGATTTCTTGAGAATCCTTTTAGGTTTTTTTTTTATGTGTTCATTTGCCTAAATATAATTGAAATATCATTTGCCTAAATATATCATTAGTAGGGAAAGAGCAGACATAATAAGTGCTCCGACAGAGCAAGTGGAAGATCTTTGGTCTCTGGTTTATAATGAAAACGAAACTTCTATGAGAAAGAATGGATTGTTGTGTTTTTATCAAACACTAGATCTCATGCCATCTCCATTGTCGATTTACCAAAAGTAGACTGAGAAAACAAAAAACGTACAAGAAAAGCAATCAGCACTCAGCATTTTGCTAGTTTAGGAGCCACGACGTTTTCGGCCTCGTAATTGAATTAATACAAAGAGACTCCATTCCATTGATACCAATAATGTCTCCATCCCTCTCTTCTCGCTTTCTCTTCTTTATCCTCACTTTTCAATGTTCATCCGATGACGAGAATCTTTTTCCCATCAAAGTTTCTTGTTTTGCGAGGATTCGATTGCCACCTAATAGAATAACGCACTTTATTAGTCATTGGGAGATTACCATTTTAGAGGTGTGGAGAACAAAAGCCAATCTCTCGTCTTTTCTCTTTCACGGAGGTTCATGTCGAAAACCGTTGGGTTTTCCCATGGAACCACGCCGAACACTTTTCGCGTTTCCAAAGTTGTGACGCCAACATCAACTCTCTCTCTCGCCTTTGAGGATAAGTGTTGCCATACACACTTCATCTCTTATGTCTTTATTCCCACTAAGTCTGTAGTGGATGTGGTAAGCGCAGAGAGAGCAGATGAGCCATGGACGGCTTATAATTATAAATTTGAGATATCGTAGACAAAGTCTACTTCCATTTTTCAATATAGACAAGTAAAGACTTCTTGATATGGTGAAACCTTAATTCGATCTGAAAATATATCTAGTATAAGAAAACATGATAGATCTTGCTCTCCATTGAGGGAGGAAAGCTTTTGTAACATAAAACTAAAGTTATTTCTTCTCGTGCTCGACTAAGGATGTTTCATTTAGAATCGTCAAAAAATTCACAAATTAAAGATTCTATTGTACTTGGATGTCTTAGCAATTCAAATAGAGTATACCCAAGAAGATTGATATGCAATAATAGATATACATTAAAAAAAAAAAAAAAAACTCAAGACACCAAATAGGACGAACAAGCTAAACAATAGTGTGTGTGTGTGTGTATATGTTGTTATGTAAAGGTGGGGATGGTTCGATGAACTCATTGGTTTGGTATAGCTGGCTTGGTGGAGTTATCATTGGAACTATGACTGGAGCTAACATGGTTTTGGAAGATCATTACCGAGCCGGTCCACGTAATGTTGTTATTACCGGAAGGTGATTTTCTTTGCCTTCTTCTGTTACATTGTCAATTCTTTGTTTCCTTTGTGGTTTTCTTTGATGCTAATGTGCGTTTTTAACGCGGTGTTTTAGCACGAGGGGACTAGGAAAAGCTCTTGCTAGAGAATTTCTTCTCTCTGGAGATAGAGTGATCGTTACATCTCGCAGGTTGTATGTACTTTCATGTATGGATAAGTTTTTGTTAAGAAACGGAGTCTTATGCTTTCTTTTGTTTGTTTTTGGTGAAAGTAGTTCTGAATCTGTCGATATGACTGTAAAAGAGCTTGAGCAAAACCTTAAAGAGATTATGAGTAACGCTAGTGAGTCGGCTAGGAAGAAATTGGCTGATGCTAAAGTGGTTGGAATTGCTTGTGATGTTTGTAAACCCGAAGATGTTGAGAAGTTGTCGAATTTCGCTGTAACAGAGCTTGGTTCCATCAACATATGGGTAAAAAATAATAGAAATCTCGAACCTTCATTGGTCTATTATCAGTTAGTGTATTTCTTTATTTGTGTGGCATTTTTCAGAAGATCATCAAATAGTTGGACATTTTTTTGGTAAGGTAAGGTAAGGTTAGGTAGTTGAGATAAGCACAAGGCAAGACTGACACTTTCACCTACTCATTTTGGTTTAGGTCTTCACCAACTTTGATGTCGTTGTTACAATGGTCCATGATGTTATGTTTATCATACGCAAAATCAGTCCTCCAAGATCGAGAAAATAGAAATAAGGCTAAAGACAGGTTTACACATTTTTGATCTGTGTTTTCAGTGTTGGTCCTTGGGATAATCATGCTCTTTTCGATCTGAACTAGGCCAAGGGGAAAAGGTCAGGGAGTGGCTTTTCTTTTCTACCCTTCCTGCTATAAATAACTGCGTGGCCAGTCAATATGGACGTCTCGTCAGGTGGAAGGTCAATGCCCGAAAAACAAGGGCCTTTGATGGTACAAATATCGTAGTGATTACGAAAACTTTGGACTTTCAAAAGGAGACCAAAGAGCAGAGAGCCGCAAGAGAGGAAGAGGGTCTTGTGTGGCGGTTATATTCGTACCAACTAGGAGCCGACACCTTGTTTTGTCTTTATTTCGCGAATGGAAGCGGAAGAAAGAGAAAGATGATGAGATGGGATAGGAGGGTGATACAAAGCCTTCTAAAAAATCCAAAGCGAAAACGGGACAAGGCAGTACTTCTAAGGTATGTATTCTCGGATTGATGTTTGAAAGTTGTGCTTTTTAATTTTGATCTTGATTGGCTTAATGAAATTTCAGGGGACTGTTGTCGAGCTTGGTCATGGGACCACTGTGGCAAACTCTGCTCTTAAAGTGCACAATTCAAAGAATGTTTTGCTGGGATCTTTGGATGGCCTTGTTATCACTGAAGGTATCTATTCTTCTTATTTTTTGAGTGTTTTTATGGTGGCATCTAAGTTGTGCAACTCTGATTTGTTAATGTTTTGTATATTGAATAATTTCCATGTGTTAGGTGTAACATCAAACACAGATGCAAAACGTCCAACAACAAAGGTTCTAGTCTTTTCTTAGGGTTTTTTCTCTGATTTTGAATCCTAATGAACCCATTTGGTGATACAGTTGCACCTCACAACTGAAGAATTCGTTTAGTAGCTAAGTTTTTTCTTCAATATGTTATCAGGTAGTCGGTGTTCCGGTCACTAAGAATGTTATGGAAGTGGAACCGGAGGCAGTCCTTGGTGAGAGGATGAACTAGAAGTCAGGGCAAGAAGAGGTACTCATTAAGTGGAAGGGTCTGCTAGATTGCGACAGTACGTAGGAATGGAAAGGTGTCATTAAGGAGCAATTTCCAAAGCTGGACCTTGAGGACAAGGTCAGTCTTAAAGGGAAGGGTATTGTTAGGGAAGTGGATGAAAGGGAACCAATTCTCTACCAGTACAAGCGAATGACTAAAGTGCAAGGATCAAGCAACAATTCAGGTATTCTCAAGGACTAGTTGAGTCATCACAAGGAGAGAAGAATCTAGAGAAGAGACACGTCAACAGTAAAGTTGCAGGGGAGCTGGATAAAGGCCATAAAGGAAGGACTATTACTATGTATGCATCTATCATTTTGGTAGTGATCACTTGTTTTGTGAGGAGGAGAGTTCGCACTCTTTTGATCCTCATTTGTCTTTATCTTTCATTAACTGTCTAGTACACTTTCCCTTTGGTTTGCAAACGTTGGTTCATTTGAGAGTAAAGTTTGTTCCTTTCATAAACCCTAAAGATTACAAATTTATCTCATAACATGGATCATGTTTTACAAACCGTCAAACAGACAATTTAAATTTTCTTAAAAACGCTGAAATTTTCTTAAAAAGCCTTTGAATACAAATTTGTGAACAGAAAGAAACACACAATTAGAGGAAGATAATCTGCTAAAGCCAAGGAGGTTCATAGAGAGGGAAGCACACTAGAGATATGCTTAGAAGAAGCAAAATCTAAAACTGGGTAAAGATTTAAATCCTCAGAGAGAGGATTTATCTGGCAGATCATCAAAGTAAGGATGCTCCATAGCCATCTTCGCTGAGATTCGTTTCGCTGGCTCGTACTGCAGCATTTTCTGTTCCAGGAATATTAATAACGCAATTAGCTTGTATATAGATTGTATTTTGATAACCAAGTAAAAGAACTTTGGACTTACAGAGAGAAGATCGAGTCCAGCCGCATCGAGCTTTGGAACAGATGAGGAGAGACTCAATGGTTTCCACTGAGGGTATTCGTGCCAGTTCTTGAGTGTGCTCACTCCTGGCCACATTTCTTCATTCGGTGTCCCGAGCAACCTGAGTTTTCACAGAGCATCGCAAAACTTAAAAGGGGATGTATTCTGTTTATCAAGTAAGAGGGCAAAAAAATGGGCACGGAGACTTACCTGAAAATATGGAGTAGCTGTTGAAGCTCAGAGTCTCCAGCAAAAATTGCTTGGTTGGTCACAAGCTCAGCTACAAAGGGTAAAGAAACAATGTTATTTGTTGTAGCTTTATGACTTGAGAAGATTGGTAATGAAGTAGAATGGAGAGTATATACCAAATATGCAGCCAACAGACCACATATCCACAGCAGTAGAGTAATGTGTGGCCCCAAGAAGCACTTCTGGAGCTCTATACCACAGAGTTAATATCTGTTGCAATGAAAACACCCAATTTCAAAAACCAGAAGTTCTTAAGGTCATACAATGTAGAGTCTCTGCGAGAAATAGTGGATTTTGTGTGTTTATCAACAGCATAGATAGATTACCTCATGAGTATACTTCTTCATTGGAAGAGTGAAAGCTCTGGCTAAACCAAGATCTGCTATTTTGAGCCTCATTGTCTTCGGATCCATCAAGAGATTGTGCGGCTTAAGATCCCTGTTACGACACACCAGGAAAGATAGTAAGACCGGAGATCTCTCTCTTGCAAGTTATATCCTCAATTGAAAACAAGAGACTTAATTTACCTGTGCAATATTCCATGGCCATGGCAAAATGCCATTCCTTTGCAAAGTTGGTACATCAAGCTCTGATTATAATTTCAAAAGTGTTGTATTTGAGTTAGTATCAAGTGATTTATGAGAAAAATGACTGCTCCAGTGGTACAAACCTTGACAATTTGGGGTGGCATATTTTCTCCAGCAGAACGGAAAGTTCTGATGTATTTCTTGACATCAGTGTCCATGTACTCGAACACCAAGTACAGTACAGTTTTTCCTTCTTTGCTCAGTCCTTGCTTAACGTCCATCAACCTGAAAAAGAAGATTACAATCAGATTCTGGGTAGAATCGAAAAGATCATTTGATTTTGAATACAGTGACTGATAATAATTTTGCTTAAGGTCATATAAACACCAATCAACAATTCCTCATAGCTAAATCACATAATCTGGAATTAAAATTGAAATTGAGATCCGAACATACTGAAACTGGGATCTAGATGCAGCGATTAACATAATGTGCTTACGAACATGAATTATCCTGAACGAAGAACCTAAATGAGATTAAACTCTAGGAAACATCAATCAACGCTAAATCACAGAAATTGAAATCGAAATCGAAATTGGGATCCAACATCTAACGAAGCAACAATGGGTAAACCCTAAACCCCAAATCAATTGAGACAACAGCGAGGATAGAAATGAGGAAATCAGAGGTTAAACCCTAACCTGACGATGTGAGGATCACGAGCGAGCATTCGTAAAATAGAGATCTCGCGGAGAGTGGTTGAAGGAACACCTTCTTCGTCTTCATGGAGACGAGTCTTCTTAAGAGCGACGATTTTACCAGTAGCTTTCTCTTTGGCTCTGTAAACTTTCCCGTATGTACCTTCCCCAACTTTCTCAAGCTTCTCGAACGCATCCATGGCGGAAACACCTATCACTTCCTTATCCATCTCTCTCTCTCTCAAGAATCAAATTCTTCTTCAGATTTGTGGAAAAAGGGAAAATGAAAAAGACGAAGAAACGGTTATATAATAAAAAGTTGAAATTGAAAATTTTGAAATTATTATAGATTCCTTTCCACAACGGATTGATTATTCGAATTTCAAAACTGGAGCGGTTGCTTCAAACTATTTTATGATTTTGTAATTTGTCCCCACCACATTGAATTTTGAAAGGTCATACGTGTACTTATTAGATACAAAAGGGTTGACTGCCTAAAACCCCCCATACTTAACAAACTCAATCTAAATCCACCCAAACTATGAATGTCATTATAAAACTCCCCGATCTAACAAATTTGTGCGTGAAACCACCCAAACTATTTTTCTTTGCATAATTCCACCTCTCTAATCGAAATCTTAAAACTTGCGATTAAATTATCTAAACTGCGTTTTAAAATTGTGATTACCCACCCGACATGACTCAAACACAAAAATCCAACCCAATTGAAAAAACAAATCAAACCCAGAAAAAAATCTCACACTCGAAACAGAGAGTTTGACAGAGTCACAAGTGGGTCAAAATCGATATGGGGAAAAATTGAGTTGGGTTTTTGGGTTGTAGGGGGTGGTTCTTCTTCGTCGGGGTTCGCTAGTGAGTAAGTTCAAAACTTGTTTGAGGTTAATTGTTTTTAGGATGTTTTGTTTACGAGAGAAAGTAAAGGCTATAAGAGAACCTAACAGAGAAGAAGACGGTGAGAAAAACACGTATTTTGATGAGTTCAGTTTTGTGCAAATTATTTGTGCTCAGATTTGGCTTGCGTTTTGTGCTCTGTTTAAAAAACAAAGAAGACGAAGGTGAAGTTTTATGCTCGGTTTGAAGCCGCTTGAGTAATATATCAAATGTATGCAACTTTCTAGAGTCATTTGATCCATGGTTGAGAAGAATTGCTAAGAAACTACCCAGGTTGATAGTTGGCGACAATGGCTTGTATGTTCGAGAAGCTCGTCATGTGACTGAAATTTGGTGTGATGGTCATGAACATGACATATCAGTTCTTGTTATAGGTTCATGTTTCTACTCTATATCCTTTCTAACTTAACGTTTCTTCTCTTCTGCTATAAGAAGAAAAATTGTGTTCAATAACAACAAATCAATTATGTAGATGGATCTAAAAAAATTATGGCTTTAGGAACATATACACAACAAGATGGATCTCAAAACTCTACTTTGTTTAGCTTTCCACAATAAAAAGAACAAGAAAAACTGGGAGAGCAACAATTAGAGATAATGACAAATGTTTAAGTAGGGTCTCAATCTTTCATATGATTAAAAAAACTTCAGAAAACAAAATCTAAAACATTGTGATAGTACTGAAACAAAAAGCAACATAAAGAGAAACGAAAAAAATGAACCAAAGTGAAAGAGTTATTCAAACTCAAAGATCATTGCTTGACTGCGTTGGTTGTGTCAGTAATATTGTATCAGCCCCACTAGATGATGAAGCAGGCTGAAAACAATAAAAAGAAGATCACTTTCATCCCCAAAACATAAAAATGCATTAACAGAAACAAACATGAACCAAATATGAGTACAATCTGATCAACAAAAGACCAATCGGAAGCACAAAAATATCTAGATCACCTCCATTGGTTCTTGTGTCTTCTTCATCTTCTTTTTTGGATGTACTCTACAACCAGCAACATTGTGGCCTTCTCCATTACATTTTGAGCAATGAATAATGCGACCTTTCCTTCCAAGTTTTTCTACCTGCTTTTTTTTTTCTTTGGTGACTCGTGCTTGCCTTTTATTCTAGGAAACTTAGTTTGCTTCTTCTTTTTCTTTCTCCCAGGTAATACAGGTTCTGGAGGAGCGATTATCAATTGCAAACCAGATTTCATCCAGAACCGCGGTCCTCTGACTGGTGCAAGATTTGTATCGTAGTTAAGTTGCCACATTCCTGTAGAAAACCAATCGGATACATAGTCTTCAACATTCAAACTTGCATCTATCATTGCACCGTGAGCGTGTTCACACGGTATACCAGTGATTTACCACTTTCCACAAGAACATGTTTTCCTTGTTGTGTTAACATTGTAAGAGTTCCCATATAAATAAACTTCGTACACTCCATGGGATCCATGGTATGTTTTACACTTTTCAGCATCTTTCTTCAACAGTGCCAACAACTTGACAACATATTTTGAATACCTTCCCTCATGCTTATTCGACTTCTTATGTCTCTTTGTGATTCGCTCCATAGCTTGCCTTCGAATAGTTTCTAACATTGGTACCATTGACTTCGCTCTTGCTTTAGTGATGGTGGAGTTAAATGACTCAGTGGAATTATTATCAACATCCTCACAGAAGCTTCCGAGTTTATAAAATGCCAAAGACCAAGTCTTGGGTTTCTCTTTCATCACATCTTCATATAAAGTCATACTATAACCTCTTAACTTCTTTAAATTCTCTTCAAATTCAGTTAACGTATAACTCCAAGCTAAGTTCCAAACCATTGGCTTTATCAAATCCTTATTAGCATGCTTCTTCTTCAAGTTCTCCACAATATGTTTAACACACATTCTGTGTTCCGCACTTGGTAATTCTGTTTTGACTGCGCTAATGAGTCCCTGAGCATTTGGCAATTACAAAAGTAAATTGGTTTCATAAGCAATGTAACTATAAGAGAAAGTAACAAAAAAAGAGAAATGCTTACTTTTGACCGGTCAGAGATAATCACAAATCCATTGCCATCTTGAAGAACTAAGTCAGACTTGATCTGCTTGATGAACCATAACCAATTATCTGTATTCTCGGCTTGTACCACAGCCCAAGCAATATGATATATTTGGTTGTTTGAATCGTGTCCAACCGCAGTAAGTAATATTCCTTTAACAGCAACCTTTAAGAATGTGCCATCAAGTCCAATAATTCGACGACAAGACCCTCTCCAAGTGTTTCTGAGGTTTGCAAAACAAACATAGAACCTATTAAAGACATCTTCACCAACTGAATTAAGAGTTGTTTCAACTATGGCGGTTGATCCCGGGTTTGTGGTGAGTATTTCTTGGACATACCCGCGAAGATGAGCAAACTGTTCTGCATACTCCCTCTCAAGCCATTTCAAAGCTAAAAGTCTTCCTCTTTGGCATTGATTTCTCGTACTCACTAATTTCCATTTACCCTTGATAATATCATGGATTTCTTGAGGCATTAAATCAGAGTTTTGTCTCAATTTGTCCAAGAAGAGTCTTGCTATTACAGGACTCTTAAGAAGCTTACATTTCCCATTCGGAGTGCAACTGTTATAGCTATACTTAGTCTCTAACAACCACTTCTGGCTTGACTTATCATACGAGCAATAAACCATCCACTTACATTTAAACGAAATCTTTTTCTTATCCCATCTACCTTGTTTAATGTTTATCGCTTTGCTTAAAGCATACTCTAACACAACTTCTTTGAATTCAAAACCTGTATAGAAAGCAGTTCCCAGAGCTAACTTATCATCTTTTCTCCCTCTTATTCTTCTATCTCTCAATACCAACTCGTCTTCTTCTTCATCTGAACTCTCTGGAATTGTATGTCTTTCAACAGAGATCTCATCAACAAAGTTAGTTACTGATTCTTCGATTTCATATTCGTATCGTTCCACTAAATTCTCAACTTCTTCATCCATTTTATTTTTCTCAGGCTCCACTTCATCTCCATTATTTGCTTCGTTCTGATTTTCTTCAAGCTCCACTTGATCTCGATTCTCTAATTCATTATGATTTTCATCATGCTCACTTTCATGTCGCTCATCTCTGTCATTTTTAGAGTTCACATCAATGAGCAACAAAAGCTAACATCAATTTCTAACCGGACACAAAAACAAAAACTAGCAAATGCTAACATCACTTTCATGTCGCTCATCTCATTACGATGATATATGACACATGAACACCAATTAAACAAACATGAGAACAATTAATATCTATTTTTTACCTCAGAACAAGTGTCATAGTGAGAAGAAGAACTTTACACAGCTACGATTTGCTCCTCGCTCACAAAGAAGAACCCAATACAACTTTTTAGATTTTGTTGCAAAAGCTTTCTGCTTCGATCTCGAAACACAAAGCGGTTTCGACGTCTTTCTGCAAATCACGAAAACCCTAACACACAAGACTTTTCATAATTTAGTTTTCCCCAAACCCTCTATTTCACAACGTGTTTTTTCTTTTTTTTTCTGGGTTTGATTTGTTTTTTCAATTGGGTTGGATTTTTGTGTTTGAATCATGTCGGGTGGGTAATCACAATTTTAAAACGCAGTTTAGATAATTTAATTACATGTTTAAGATTTCGATTAAGGAGGTGGAATTAAGCAAAGAAAAATAGTTTGGGTGGTTTCAAGCACAAATTTGTTAGATCGGGGAGTTTTATAATGAGATTCATAGTTTGGGTGGATTTAGATTGAGTTTGTTAAGTAGGGGGGGTTTTATGCAGTCAACCCGATACAAAACTGTGTAGTGTTAATTTGGTCTGTTACTAAAGAACGAAATACATTGATTATAACAAATGCAAAACTTTTGATTATTCATTTCCTAAACTCTAACTTTGAACAATAGAGTTTTGCGTCAGCCAGAAGACGAATTCGAAATGGAAGAGTTTATATGAAGAGAGAAATGTGAAAACCAACTAATTAAAATGAAAAAGTTTGGAGATATCATTATAGCTATTAAGCAAACGGTTAACCGCTGGTCGAAGAGGACGAGATTGTGGAGAGAACATCAGTTACGGATGCCATAACACTCAATGCGGCTTTCAAAACATCTTGAGAGCAACCCGGTTTCACTATTGTCCTCACCTGACAATAATAACAAGCACGCAAAATCGATTATAAAACTGGCCTTGCCAATTCCGTGTGGCATGATAAAAAGAACGGGAAACAAAAGTGGTACCTGATCAAGATACTCTTGCAGCTTCTTGATTCTCCCCATGTAATCTTGGTCTTCAACACACAGACTTACCGCTTTTGCATCTGCACCTGGACCATCGTATTGAAGCGGTCCTGGGTTTCTGTACATATCTTCCATCAAGAACTTCTGCGCGTTTTGTCTCAATAGCCTATACAAATCAGAGAAAGAAAACGATCACATCAATGACCTTGTTCATTTTATTGTTGCTGTAAATGAGAGGCTTAGTAACAACAACTTACTCATATACTTTGCCTTTCAAGTCCACCGTAGCTGGATGAATCACAGGTCTACCAATTGAAGTCGAACCAGCATTTTGGGACCAACGCTTAACGCTCATCATGGCCTAAAGGTTAAGAGGGCTGGGTCAGTAAAACTAAGAATTTGGAGTAAAGTCATAAAGAGAGAATATATACTAAGGGAGACGAAACGCAACTGTAATAGGTGCAGCCCCACATTTCCACTTGTTTAAAGGACTCTTAAGGTTGGTCACAGTTGCCATGTAACCATTCAAACCAGCTGCTAGGATGTGGTAACATATATGCCCAAGGACCTGTATGAAACTTTCAATCAATAATGTGAATATCCAATACATTTTAGGCTGTAATATCATTGTTGTGCAGTGGGTGATCACATACGTAGGCATAGTCACAGTCGAATTTTGATGGAAGAGATCCACGAGCTTGGTAACCAAAGAAGTGGCAGATAGCATTGAATTTCTTCCCTTTGTATGTCCCTACTTTCTGTCATTTTCAAAAATTAGTGTTAGAAGCGAGATTGATTTTTCATCCCATAAACCAACTAGAGTGTTCGAATGTTCAGGCAAGGTTATTAAAAATTATTGGTGGTTTGGATTGGTGATCAGTGAAAAAACATGCAGCTTACCATACGCTTGTTCATTTCAGTCTCCACGAGATAAGCTAGAAGTTTCTCTGTCTCAATCTGGAGAAGAAATCAAATGAGCATTGTAATTTCAATTATTTTAAGTCACATAAGCTCCAACGTTTTTGTTCTTCTTACCTGGGATAGCTGAGCAGAGTCATCAGACTCGGGATGGAGAAGTAGCTGCAGCAACAGAGACGACAATTGTATAAGTATTCATACTCCTTCATATTGCGAGGAAAACAAAGACAAATCCTATGTCAATAGATTTGAACCTGTTTCTTCATGAATGGAGGCAGAAACTCAAACAAAGCAGATGACCAAGGAGACAGCTGAGTAGAAATTTGATCAGCCTGGACACCCTCCTTAAGCAGTCCATGAATTTCCTGCATCGCGCCAATACATCAACAAAGACATGTGAATACTATAGAATTGGTACTTGAGAAACCAGAAAAGTAGTTTTTCAAAAGATGTATAGAATGGACTGCCAGTATTGAATCATTTACCTTCAGCAGAGCAAAGAGTTCAGGAATACTCTCTACGAGCCCTTCAGGAATTAAGATGACTCCATGATTTTTGTCTAGTAAAAAAATAAATGGTATATCACTAAGTTAGTGAACAAGCAAAACACATCAATTTGAACATCGTACAGACTAGTTATAAGTAGGAGACCTTGTTCTGCTCTTGCTTGAACAGCATCACAGATCTGTTTTGAAATGTCAAAAATTGTGAGCTTGGAAGCCGTTACTTCCTCACCCAGTATCACCTGAAATGACCACAACACAAACAAATGAGAATCTAAAGACGTTGTCAAAGACTGGATTGTATATGTTCAGAAATTGCAAGAATACCATGTTTGGATGAGACTGAAGTGTACACTCAAGGGCAACATGAGAATGCTTCCGACCCATGAGACGGACGAAGTAATAATACTGGCAATAGGAAAAAAAAAAATGTTATTAAGCTGCAGCTATACTAGAGCCTTTTTAATCTTTCTTAAACATGGTAATGATCCGTAAGAATAAAAATTTACCTTCTCTGCTGAAAGGGCATCAGTGCAAACATTGCTAATGAGCTGAGAATTCACCTGTACAATGTAGAATATCGTTAGTCTCTATACGAGTTATAAATTTATTAAAAAGAATGGCTAAGGGGAAAGAGGTAATGCTGTCTACGAAGTACAAAAAAAAAACATGACAAAGGAAAAAAGGGCTAAAATTCACAGATAGTTACCTTGCATATGGTGTCAAAACCAACGTTGGCCTCCACAAACTGATTCTTAAGATCTCCATTAATAGTAACCGGAACACCAACAACCTGCTAACATATTGGTAAACACTATGTTATTGATCGAATTCTTCAGTTGTTAGTTACAACTGTATCACCAAATGGTTTCATAAGGAATCAAGACCAGAGGGAAAAAGACTAGTACCTTTGTTGGGCATTTCGCTTCAGCAAAAAACTCAGCAAGATGAGCTGCATCTGTGTTTGATGTTACACCTACCACATAGAAATTATTGATTTAGAAAACGTCAACAGTCATATTCACACAATTAAAAAACACTATATGCCACCATAACAAATACTCAAAAAAACCACTAGGTACCTCCAATGATAACAAGGCCATCCAATTTCAAATCCGTGCAGGCTTTTAGTGCAGCATTAACCTGTTCAGTTGTTCTAATCTGATCCTTAGTTCTTCCAAGCAAATCAAAGCCACCTAATACGATATACATTTAAATGTCATCTGTCAGAAAACAGTAGAGAATAAATGGTGAATGATCTTAACAACGTCTTTATTTAACAATCAACCTTGGTTTTTGTAGGTTTGGAGAACATCATCAGTGATCTCCAGAGTCTTTTGGGCAAAGAGACCTTCAGAACCACCTGTTAACAGGTAACAAAAGTTACTGCTCTGACTTATCTTCAGCAGACACAAATCAATACAAAAGTTTCAGAGGTAAGAAAACCAATTAACACATGGAAACAGAACTCACCCAAAAATCCTAGCAAAATGTTCTTCGCGTTGTGCACTTTGAGAGCCTCGTAAAGACCCCAAATTACGTTGTGTCCACCAGGAGCCTGCCTTCCAGAAAACACAATTCCAACCCTAACAAAAGAATACAACTTGCTTAAACCAACAAAAATAACCGCAAAGCAAGAATTACAGAGAACAAATTATGCAGACGTGTACACACCTAATCGCTGGATGCTCGACAATGACCTTAGCATCAGAAACATTAGCAGTAGCCCTAAGGAAGTGAGCTAAAGGCTGGCCTAGAGTTTGCGGGAAGGCACGAGCAATGATATGTGCATCACCAGCCTTAGCCACAGTGGTTCCATCACCAAGCTCCACACGAACAGTAGTCCCCTGTAATGTATAACCCAATCAAGACCAAATTCAACTACGATTCAAACACTAATCCGAGAAAAATCACATTCAACAACCACAACAATCCCCAATACTTCCACTACGCTACATTGACATGCAATTCCACCTACATCGCTAAACTCTCAAATACTAAATCCAAAACCCTAAATCGCGATCAAATAGCCACAACGCGTACACAGAGATATGCATGAACTACACCAACATTGCAAATTCCTAATCACAATCATCGATTCAAGGAGAATAAAACCTTCGCGGATTAACGAAATTATTGATTTCACCGGAAAAACAAAGAGATCTAAACATTGGAGATAGTAGCGAGACTAAACGGTAAGGAATCAAGAGATTCGAAGAAGAAGAAGAAGAAGAAGAAGAAGAAGAAGAACCTGGAGGCAAGGAGGAAGGTGGGGTTGGTACTGAGATCGGAGTTGTTGAAGAGGAGAGAGTTCTCTAGGGATTCCGAAATCTGAATCCATGGCGATTACTTTTTAGGTTTTTTGGAAGAATCTAGGTTGGTGTGAGTGTGAGAGACTCGCAGAGAATTTTTAGTTTCTTCTAAAGCTTTTTTTTTTCTTTCTTCCGTCAAAGGTATTTATATAGGGGAAAAATGTCTAAAAAATTCTAAACTTTCAAATTGTGGACAAATAAATCACAAACTTTTGAAATGCCGTTTAAATCGCAAAGTTTTTGTTGACTTTCAAAAAAAATATCAAAGTTTTGTTGACTCCGCTGTTTTAACCCCATCGTTAAGTCTCCGTTAGGAGTTTCCGTTTAGTCGTAAAATGACGCCGTTTTGGTAAAAAAAAAAAATAACAACTACCACGGATCGAATCCGGGTTAATGTAAAGACATGGAGATACTCTACCAACATGCCACATGAGATTATTTTTCGTTGCTCTCTTTGAAATATAATTATTATGTATTAAGGATTATTATGTATTAAGGATTTTACCATGAACTTTGAAATGGGTTTCGAAAATTGGAGATCTGGAGATGAAGATAATTTCGAAATAGTTTTCGAAACCCATTTCGAAATAGTATCGATTCTTTGCCGGATTCATTACTTATTTATGGAGTATTTGTTGTATATCGCGGTTTACAGAAGCAACAATAACTGTTTACTCGGAATTCCGATGGATAAAAATTTGATGTCGATGGAAAGCTGAGAGTCGGGGCTTTGCAACGGTATATAAATCGTCGTCAGGGTCCTTATAGAACGATGGGAAATCGCCCCGAAAGTTCATGGTGAAATCCTTAATACATAATAATTATATTTCAAAGAGAGTAACGAAAAATAATCTCATGTGGCATGTTGGTAGAGTATCCCCCTGTCTTTACATCAACCCGGGTTCGATCCGTGGTAGTTGTTATTATTTTTTTTACCAAAACAGCGTCGTTTTACGACTAAGCGGAAACTCCTAACGGAGACTTAACGATGGGGTTAAAACAGCATAGTCAACAAAACTTTGATATTTTTTTCGAAAGTCAACAAAAACTTTGCGATTTAAACGGCATTTCGAAAGTTGGTGATTTATTTGTCCACAATTTGAAAGTTTAGGATTTTTTAGACATTTTTCCCATTTATATAATGTGCGGGGGTAGAGATGTCAGACGGGCTAGCCTGCGTCCATCTGGGCCAACCCGTGGCGGTCCCATTTTTTTAATAACCCAAACGGGTTAGCCCATCGCGGGTTGCGGGTTGTAAAAGTATGTCCAAGTCCAACCCGCATAAATTATCGGGCTAACGGGCTAACCCGCGGGTTATGGTTGTTAAAAACCGAGTTAATCTATGAATACTTTAGTTAAGCTGATATATCTTTTTTTGTTTGATTATCAGAAGAAAAACTCGATTTTCATGAGGCTAAGATTATATAAGCGTAACATAAATAGTCAAGTGTAATATAAAAATATGACTTTGTATTTTTAAAGTATTCGACCAATATATACAACCAAGTTGAGAAAATGCAGAAGTTAATCTTAGTAGATCCCAATGACAAAAAAAATGATACTTTTATGTTTTGTATCAAGTAGTTTAACTTCTCAAAGAATATAAATTACTTAAATATTATGGCATTACTCATTAGTCCATACATAAAATGATTTTATGGAATTACATAAAAAAAAATTACATGAAAGTTATAACAAAACAATCGTGTATCATGTTAGCCAAAAAACAAAAAGAACATTCCAAACTCTCTTCTCTTGCTTTTGTTAATGTCACGTTACCAACAACTTTTCATATATATATATATATATATATATATATATATATATATATTAGAAATCAATAGAATTTGTAATTAAAATTCAAACGAAATAAAACAATAACACATAAAAATATCAAACTTAAAGTCATTTAGTCAAAATTAAATATAGTCTTTAACTTGAAATTGAAACTCAGCCGTCTTAATCTTTTCTTCAAAAAAATAAATAAATTAAAATAGGTATCAAAGAAGCATTAAAAACAAACCAAACATGAATTTTCATGAACTCTCATCTTCGTAATCGCTTTCGTCGTCAAGATCATCATTGCCTTCGTCATCGCTTTCGTCGTCAGCAACTTCGTCATCGTCTTGATCGTCATCGGTGACTTCTTCATTGACAATAGATTGGAAAGATGGTAAGGTCTCATCTTCACCATCAAATTTTTCATTCTCCTCTACATATGTCACATAAATTAAGTTAATTAACATAATAATTCATAAGTTGTGATCAAAGATAATGTAAAAGTTTAGAATAACTATTCCTTTACCATTTTCATATGCTTCAAATCCCCTTAACCAATTACGACTACATATCAAAGCTTGAACGTTTTTGGGAAGGAGACGGCTTCGGTATTTGTTCAAAACTCGAGCTCCAATGCTAAAAGAGGATTCAGAAGCTACGGTTGTGATAGGTATGCTAAGAAGATCACAAGCCATGGAAGCCAATTGACCATACCGTTCAGAATTGTCTTTCCAATATTTCAAGATATCCAAACTCTCAAACATCATCATGTCAAGTGGTGGTTCATCAAGATAAATTTCCAATGAAGACTTTCCACTAACAGCGACATTTGCTTTGCGAAAAGCAAAAAAATCCTGCAAATTCACAAACAAAATTTAGTAGACTAAAGAGTGCAAATTCAGAAATCAGAAGAAAGAAAACATACTAAAAAAAAAGTAGTAAGTAACAAACTCACATCATAATTTATGAAAGTTCGTCTTTGTTCTTCCTCATCGCTATTCTGGCGAACAAATTCACGTGTTTCCGCATAAGAAGATGTTGACTTCTCGTTGCTATCATATTCTTTAAACAAAGTTTGCAATTTACCACGCAAATGTTCCACCTTTCTTTTAGAAGAAGTTGGGTCAAGTTTTCCAAAGCAATACTCGGCAAGCGTTAGCTTCAAACGTGGATCAAAAATGGTTTCCATTGCAAAGATATCACTAACTTCTTCCCAATATTTTTGAAACTTCTCCTGCATTGGCTCAATCATTGCTCTGACAATATCATCTCCACTTGTTTCATTGACGGTGAGCCAATTTTGGATCTTCCAAACCTGCATGAAATACAAGTTGGAAGTAGGATATGTTGAACCTGATATGAGACGAGTGATAGCATCAAACGGCTCCAAGAATTCACACATTGCTTGTACTCGTATCCATTCATCTTCACTTGGGAAAAACTTGTAATGTTTTCCATCAAGAATTTTGAGGTTACCGAAAGCTGCTCGATACTTGATAGCCCTATCAAGCATAGTGTATGTTGAATTCCAGCATGTGGACACATCCAAAAGTAGACCAGCCTTAAATTGAATACCAACAGACTCCACACATTTTGCGAAGAGTATCTCACGAGCTTCAGACGCTTGAACATACTTGATACTCTCTCTGATCTTATGCAATGAATCACCAATAACTTTGAGGCCATCTTGAACAATAAGGTTAAGGATATGAGCTGAACACCTAACATGGAAAAACTCTCCTCCACACAACAAATCATTCCTCAACAAAAGCTGAGATTTCAGAATTTCTTGCATTGAATCGTTGTTAGTGGCATTGTCTAATGTAATTGAGAACACTTTTTTATCAATTCCCCATTCTTTCCATGATTGAAGAAGCTGCATTGCTAAGTGCATACCTGTATGTGGAGGGGGTAGAGCACAAAATGCAAGAATTTTGTTTTGAAGTTTCCAATTTCTGTCAATGTAATGTGCTGTCAGACACATGTAGCCCTCATGAGTAACTGCCGACCACAAATCAGAGGTGAAGCTAATCCGACCAGGAAGATTAGTTAGTTCTCTCTTCTGGTTTTCCGTCTCATTCTTAAAAAACTTGTAAACATCGGCTGCAGCTGTGTTGCGGCTGATAAACTTCACATCAGCATTCAAGTACTTCCAAACTGATCTTACTCTTTCATATTCAACATAAGCAAATGGGAGATCATGTTGAATAATAGTCTTAGCTACCATCTCACGAAAAACAAGGTGATCAATTTTCCGTGCTTGTAGTTTCGCATCTCCATTGATCAACATTTGACCAACATCACCATTCCTAATGGTAAGATTACATTTCATACGATGGCGTCGATAGGTGTTCGTACCATTCTTGTTAGAGCGATACTTATATTCCTTCTTGCAATGTTTGCATTGTGCTTTTTCTTCGCCCATTTTCTTAGTAATCACTTCAAAATCCTCCCACACATCTGAGTACTGCCTTCTTTTTTTCTTTTATGTTGTGTTTTTTTTACCAACTTCATCTTTAGCCTCATTATTCTTTTTATTTTTCTTACTCGACTGAGCTGGTTGCGTTCGATTACTCGGATCAGATGAGTTTCCAGCCTTATTAAATACACTCTCAACATGTTTTCTCTTCCTCGAATCATTTGAGTTTCCAGCCTTATTAACTTCACTCTCAGCCTGCTTTTTCTTCCTTACATCATATGATTTTCCAGCCTTATTAACTTCACTCTCAGCCTGCTTATCCTTCCTCGGATTAAAAAAGTTTCCAGCCTTAAGTGTACTCTGAACTTTCTTCTTCTTCCTCAATGAGTTTCCAACATCATCAAATGACGCTCCATATTGCTTTCTCTTTCTCGGATCAACTGAATTTGCAGCCTCATCAAATAAAGCCTCAAATTGCTTTCTCTTCCTCGGATCAGATGAGTTTGCAACTTCATCAAACGCAGCCTCAAAGTTCTTTCTCTTTCTCAAATCAAGGGAGTTTCCAGCCTCATCAATGTCATCATCTGATTCTTCTTTAAGCTGAACGATCCTTCTTTTAAAACTTTTAGATCGTTGTGATCCATCATATTTCGCTAGTTCCTCTTCTCTGTTTAGAGTTTCAACAAGTCTTTGAGACTCAAAGTCTAAGGATTGCAAGTTGTTGACATTTGATGAATTCTGTCAAGAAGAAAATAAAAACTAATGAAAATATGATTCTAACACAAGAACTAATAATGACTCATAAAAAAAATGCAGAGAAGAGGCAACAGAGGTTAGAGATAAATTTTGCATTCAATACGTTTAGTTATTGATGTAATGATGTGAATTTAATTACTTTTCAGTTACCACTTAGTATAGTATAGAATATAGACATGATCAATTTATCACACAAAACCATCAATAACCAGAAGTGTAAAACGAAGTTTGAAGTTTGATTATAAAGTTGGAAGTTTGCTATCTATACATTATAATAACATATAATGATGAAAAGGTGCTTTTCAAACCACGTATGAATCAAATTACTAAACTTACAAAGTCCATGATGAATCAAGCTCACATATATTATATAATATAGACATGATCAATTTATCACACAAAACCATCATTAACCAGAAGTGTAAAATGAAGTTTGAAGTTTAATTATAAAGTTGGAAGTTTGCTATCTATAAATTATAATAGATGAAAAGGTGCTTTTCAAACCATGTATGAATCAAATTACTAAACTTACAAAGTCCATGATGAATCAAGCTCACCAGTCACCACGCCTCTTCTATAACTTTTGTTGCAGCAAATTAAGAAGTAGGGTTTACATGTAAAATTATAAGTTATTAATAGTAGAGGTTCCGTAACAATGACTCTAGTTGATAGCAAAGGTTCCAAAATTTTGGTTTAATTATTTAAATTAAAATCTTTATTTTCCAATGTTTAACCAGCGGGCCAACCCGTGTCCAATTGGGCCAACCCGTGTCCAATTGGGCCAACCCGTGGCGGTCCCAATTTTTTTTTAACCCATATGGGTTGGCCCGTGGTGAGTTACGGGCTATATAAGCATGTCCAAGCCCGGCCCATTGCGGTCCTACTTGAGCCTGGCCCGCGGGTTACAACCCATATTGACACCTCTATGCGGGGAACTTGGCGATACGGTAATTTGGACTCCATTTTTTTAAATCTTTTTTTTCCGTTTCAGTCTCCGATTTTTCACAATTATACCCCTAAGTGTCCTGGTTATTACGAGACTACCACTAGACCACTTTTTCTTTTTGTGTGGTTAACTCGCTATATGTGCGGTTCAGTTTTAGTTTGGTTGTTATGTTTTTGGTCAAGCATTATTGTCAAGAAATTATCACCTAAATGTAACCAAACTTTATATTAAGGGAGAATAAAATCATAAATGGTGATGATGATGCAAGAAAAAGGTGGAGTGAATGAGGCACAAAGGATAGGTGAGGGGTAAATACGGAAATAATGAGAGGCTAATAATAATAAAAAATGGAAACATATGAGAATATAGCATTCAATAGGAGAATATGCTTACATGGTAATATTGTAATTACAAGCAAGGAAGAAAGTCACGTTTACGGAGACGATCTCTCTTACTTCCCTCTTCCGCAAGTATTGCCTCAAAAGCTACACACACAAAAAAAGAAATGTATATATCTTATTATTATATTTATGTAACACATGTACTATGTCTATAAGTAATTATGTACATGGATTCCAAAAGTGGATTGCTCAATTGTTTACTATATATTTTGACCTGATTCGGGCTTTAAAACCTCATTATTCACTTTGTGATGACAATAAAATAAGAGTAGGCTCATTCTCTAAAGTTTAAAAGATTAGAAAGTAACCAAACTTCGTATGTCATTATCGATTGGATTAGGTACTTCAGTTATGAATTTAATGGTAATATGCAGAAAGAAATATACATATGTGAAACAGTCTATATATATATATTATATTTTCTGAAGCTATGATATACGATGCAAGTATATATAATAAAACATAACACCATGGAACGACATCAAAGTTGGTGAACACCTTGAACAAAATGAGTAGGTGAAAGGGTCAGCTTTGTCTTGTGCTTATCTCAACCACCTTACCTTACAAAAAAAAAAGTCCAACTATTTGATGATTGTCTTGTGGATAATGCCACACAAATAAATAAATAAACAAAACAAAAAAACACTAAAATGATAATAGACCAATGATGTTTCGATACTTCTGAGGCCCAAACTCATAGATAAATACTAAAAACCACCCATCCAATAACCCCTCCTAAATTATTCCATTTCGAGAAAGAAAACAAATACTAAAAAACAAAATTCACGGAGATGATATCGGCGACGGCGACGACGATTCACGGGAGAGTATTGTTTCCGTCACCGCCGATCTCAGCCGGATCGGAGATTTTTCGTTTAAGACAAACAGAACCAAGACGATTCAAGCTGGCGATTACGACAACGACGGCGACGGCCAAGTACAAGGGAACGAAGATGAGGGAAGAGAAGCTATCGGAGATGATAGAGGAGAAAGTAAAAGAAGCGACGGAGGTTTGCGAGGCGGATATGAGATCGGAGGAGTGTAGAGTCGCGTGGGACGAAGTTGAAGAAGTGAGTCAAGCCAAAGCAGATCTTAGGATCAAACTCAAGCTTCTTAATCAAGATCCTCTCGAGAGTTTTTGCCAAGAGAATCCTGAAACCGACGAGTGTCGAATCTACGAAGACTAAATCTATATACCACAATGTCATTAGTTGGAGTCAAAATGTTTTAACTTATAATGATTATATGTTCTCTTTTTCGTAGATGTATAACTTCTGATTAATAGGTGATTAAGAGACTAATAATAAGAAAGTATAATAAATTGATTCAGATTGTAATAAAAATCTCTCAATAATTCATCCATTGAAACGTTCTTCGGGTTATAAAATCTCTCAATATTTCATCCACTGAACGATGTCGTTTTGATGAATATTCCATTTTGTTTCGGTGTTTTAAAAGAACAGTGAATACCCACGCTGGATTTTTCTCATACATAATTTTTTGATGTCAACTTTTCTTATACAAATGTTTTGATATACATTTGTGGTTTGAGAATTTGTATGACACTCTCTATAAACTCAAACTCAATAAGCACTCAATTTTTGCTCAGTTAAAGACTAATTTATAAGCATATATTTCTGATTCGTACCACAATAATAAAGGTGAAACAATACAAAAGCTAACTTAAGTATAACTACGATGTTTCTTACTTTTTTATATGAAAAATGAATACTACACCGTATAAGCTAAACTTAAAAGGATTAGAAATGAGGAATATCACTAACTTCAAGAATCCTTATTATATATTGGTTGAACAATATGCTACCTCAGGTGGATGGTTTAGGTTGTCTCTTCGATGATAAATACCAAAAGAAAACTTGTAAACTTCATTTTGATGGTCCATCTTACTTCCTCTACCCTTGGTAGCCACCTTTTCTTCAGTTTATTTGCAACACATAAAGAGTTCGCTTTCAAAGTCATAATTATGCTCTTTCTTTGCGAATAAACACGGATATCTTGGGCATTGTTTGTCACCAACTGTGGAAAATTTTACACAAACTTCCCTTCCACCCAAGCATCTTTAAATCTTTTTCTCAATTTTTTTTTCAAAAACTACAACAAAGAGAGGAAAAGTGCTTAAGTGTTATACTGATATGGTTTGTTTCCATCTATTGATTTAGTATTCGTTTATTTTGCTTCTTGCATAAAGGTTTCCTCTTGAGAAAGAAAGATCATTTCAACAAGAATATACAGACCAAAACGCCTTTTTTAATATGGAAAAGTCTCCTTTTTTTATCATCAATTTTTTAAATGTTGTGTAAAATTAACATATAGTAGTATGATCATTTCCACGTTTTGTGTATATATTGCTAAATGAGTTTTTGTGAAACATAAAACATGCACTTACCAACTTACACTTTCAGTAGTAAGTGTTAAGTAAAACCTACTCTAACATATGGTTACAGACGCAAAGAAATTCTCATCCAATTTCAAATCATACGACGATTGTGATGCTAGTGCAATGCAGGCCCGGCTGTAGGAGGTGGCCAGAGGGCCCACGCCCCGGACCCATTTCGATTTTTAAAAAATTCTCAAGAGAAAAGGCTCCAAAAAATCAAAAAATGGAAATTTATATAGGAAAAAAATGAAAAAAACAAAAAAAAAGAAAATTATATAGAGAAAGGGTCCAATAAAACCTAAAAAAAAAAGAATTATATAGAGAAAGGGTCAAAAAAAATTTCGCCCAGGCAGTAATATTTTTAGACGGACTGGTGCAATGTATATTCTCTCAAAACTTTTCCCTAAATTACATGGACCATGAGCTTTATGACTCTTAACCAAAGACAAACATATACTCTTTTCCGCTTTGTCACAACTTTTATTTATTATTTTGTCAACTAATCATGATAATTTTTTTAAATCAGTCGACTTATTTATTTTGAAAACATCACAAATTCCAGAAAATAGACAACGTAATATTTAAAGAGCTTAAACTGGCAAAGAAATTAGCGTATTTTAATAAACATTTTTTTCTTAGTGATCTTGTATTTTATCACGTCTAGTTGAATGAATTTTATTAGCCATACTTTCTCAACGCGCTATTTAGAACTTTCAAACACAAGAAACTGACGGACATCGCACAAATTATTCCTTATATTCGAGGAACATGTTATGCTTTTTGGAGTGGTGAAATCATCTAACGGTAGACGTAATGAAGTTTGTCTTTGATCAAGACGTAATGTTTTGGCCAAACTCTTCAACATGAAGCTTATTTTTTTACGGTTGACGTAATGAAGTTGGCCATCTTCCTCTGGACGAAATATTGTATTTTGGGGTTTTAGTACCAGTTAATAACCTTAACGTTTCGAACGATGCTGGTAGATCCCAAGTACAATTCCACCAATGTTGATCAAAGAACAAAGACAAGAAATTTTGGTTCCCAAGACTTTAGTTACGTTTACTGCATTGTTCCTCTATATCCATTTCATAAAACAAATACACCAAAAAAAAAAAAAAGTTTAACTACCAAGACTCAAATATGAAACGTGAAAGAGTGGAAGACAAGCCTACCAATAGATATGGCATATGCCATATCTCCACTCTACGGTTTACTTCGGTTAACCATTATGTTCTCATCAATAATACTTCCAAAATAAAAGGAGAAGGGATAAGTGAGAATGATATGGATTGCAATTAGTAACTTCAATTCGTAACTCAAAAAAGTCGAAGAGATACATGAATACTAATTTCGAAAGTGGCAAGACCTATATGCAGCATCAATCTTCGATGAACTGAACCTATGAGGTTACATAGAATGAGTTGGCGTAAGTGAGATGGAAATAAACTTCTCTGTCAAGTAGGTCTTTTGTCTCACCAAGCAAGGAGTTCATTTCCAATGGCTATACATTCTTCCTGCTTCCAATCAGATAAACCTACTTCGTAAACACCCAAAACCAAAACATCTAGTGGACCATTTCAAGGGGCTACATTTCTCGACTCCACATCTTTTGCCAGTTGAACAGCCCATCCTATAGTTTCAAGTTGAGGAACCTACTCAAATCATAGACAAGTCATGAGGTTGAGAGATACAAACTGGAGATATATAACTTCCGAAGCGGATTTTGCTCCAAAAACGATCATACCTTATGCATACGTCATTAGTCGAATGAAAAAGTAGTCCCCAACGCCAATCTCACAAAGGCGCCACTAAACAAAGGAGGAGCCGAGATAAATAAATAAATGGCTGCATAATAATGGTGAATAGTCTAGGAAATGTCACCTTTTGGCGTATTACAGTAGCCCCATCACAATTGTGTCTCTTATAGAGAAGCTAAAGAATGCATGTTTTTTCAACAATATTGAGAACATTTCTTTATTCTCCCAATGCATCAAGGTGCTACAAACATGAACAATTTCACAGTTATTCTCATGAAGAGACTAAAATAACAACTTTCCAAGGATGTTTGTGTATAACATGAACGTGTTCGAAAACATTTCTCCTTTTCAAATACCCTAAGTTTTTAGGACTGGTTTCCTTTCCTTTTCTTAGAAAGAAGAATGCAAACAAGAATGGGGTCCTTATTGATTTGAACTGCATCTCTAAGGTAGCTAATAATCGTACACTAACATTGTTGTGCCTAGAAAACCCAATAATTTTTGCATACTTTTTTCAGGGAAAACCATACGAACCATTCATCACCGAATTACATGCATGGAAAAAAAGGTGAGAACTTACCCTTGTACATTAAAGAAAAAAAAAAACAAATTTACGGGAGATAGACCTCTCTCAACCATATAAATTTTTCTCGAATCAAGTTGGTTGGTGAGGCTACAACGTACAAGTTACATGAGCTATTTAGTTATACAGTACGTGGAACCATCATATAGCACGTAAATAAAATGAAAGAAGAATTACTTACCATCAGCTAAGCCAAGCAAAGATTGATATATAGGATGGTCTTTCCCTGATGCAGCGTGTCTACCCATTAAAAAACAAAAGGATTAAAAAAGAAGCCTTTGACATTGTAAACGGAGAGAAAGTATTGTTACAACTTAGAAACATAAGTGTATATTTGATTTCATCTAACATAGGAAATTCATCTTTCGAAGACAGCTTCATGACAATAGAAATTGAGCTAGGGTTGGATTGATGGGCACAGTAAAAACAATGAAATAGAAATGTTTTCGTTCATTCATTATGTGATCCAAAAGTATGCACTGAGCTTAGTTCGGAATTCTCTGCTATGTAGTTCGACCATATTGAAATCAAAGCTTTTCAACGAATTCCCATAAAATCTGAGACAAACCGATGATGGATCCACCATCATAGACCGACGTTTACCTAGGAAGACCCGAGAACACCAATACGTCATCTCGCAATCAAACCTACACTACAGTTTTTGGAAAGTCCCAAGCTTCTAAAAGTTCCTTGGCAAGCAAACATAACTTGAAGATCTCTTTCAAATTAAGAAGTTGAAACAGAACAATCAGCATATGTAGAGAAATACATGGTAGCAGGAATCTCTAAGAAGAAGAAGCAGAGAAGACGAGAAGATATAGGTTTCAATTATAGACTCACGTTGAATATTTTGCAAGCAACACTGCTAGGGAAACGGAAGAGACGCAGACGTAGAGTAATAAATTGAAACTTGCCACATGTCAATTTCGGCGTGATGACGTGTCGCTCTATGGAGAGAGCCCAAGACCTTTTATATAGTAGATTTTAGCCCACTGATCAAGACCGAGTGTGAAAAGAAGAGGGTAATATCAAGACACGTCGACAGATCCGTAACGTTGGAAAACCATTCAGATAGTGGAAATTTGAGACTTGCATGTTTTTTTTTTTTTTTGAATTATACACAGTTTCCCCAAAGGTTTTCTAGGCCCAAGAGACTAATCTGTGTCACCGGCGATGCCCAATCGAACCCGGAACTTTATTGGGAATTACCTCCCTCAAGTACCACTGGGATACAACCACTTGATATTACCCGGGACTTGCATGTTTTTTATCAAGACCAAAAAAATCATGGCTCTGTTTCATGAGAAGCTTTCACTTTCCTCAACTTGTTCTTCCTTCAATTCTCTTACAAGGAGACTCGTGTCCAAACCTCGTACTAAAACAAGAAGATCCCGTTCGATTTGCAGAGCTTCGTGGCAAGAGGTTTTTGTTTGAAATTTTTTTTTTTTTTAAACTTAATTTTTGTTTTGTGTTTGAATTTGGAAATCAACTTTTTGTTAAATACTCTGTTTTGAAACTTCCGTTGCCGTTTTTATTAGCTCGCCGGTGTGTTGGTTTTCTCGGCGATTCCATTCACGGCGGTTAAAGCAATCGCGAATAGCTCACTCGGAGAATCTCTACGACGGAGATTACAAGAGAAAAAGAAAGAAGCAGTATATAAGATTTGTAAGCTAAGGCTCAAAATGCTAGAAACGAAAGGTAATTTAAGATTTGTAACCATATATAAAAATTATTGATGATTAAAATGAACGAAGGCTTATTTGATATGATTAGTAATGATTTCAGTCTTCTACGCAACCGTGTTTTGATAGAAGTAGTATTTTATTGTAACATGTGTTACATGAATCCATGGTTTTGTTCTTGTAAGTGTTGCAGCAAGTGGTATGGAGAAGAACGTCCACGTTGGTTTGGTCCAATCCCATATGATTATCCTCCATATCTTACAGGAGAACTTCCTGGTGATTATGGATTCGACATTGCTGGACTAGGCAAGGATCGTTTAGCTTTTGATAAGTACTTCAAGTGAGTCTTCTCCTTGCCAATTTCTACCTTGTTCTATATAGTTTAAAATACCATGGTTTTTTTTTGGGTAAATAGTAGTTTAGTTTTACCATTTGTTTTGCAGCTTTGAAATACTTCATGCGCGTTGGGCAATGCTTGCAGCATTGGGAGCTCTAATCCCAGAAGTATTTGATCTCACGGGAGCTTTCCACTTTGCTGAACCCGTATGGTGGCGAGTCGGTTATTCCAAACTTCAGGTATAATTAAGTCTATAACATCTAAGGCTTAATTGGTCAGTATCTTGATCGTTTAAGTCTTTCTTTTTTCACCAGGGAGAGACGTTGGACTACCTCGGCATTCCCGGGCTTCACGTAGCTGGAAGCCAAGGTGTCATTGTAATTGCCATTTGCCAAGCACTCTTGATGGTACAAATATGCCATTAAGACATCAAATACACACAAATGCTTCATCTCATTCATTTCTCTTACAAGAAACATTTTGGTATACAGGTAGGACCGGAATATGCGAGATATTGTGGCATTGAGGCATTAGAGCCACTAGGAATATACTTGCCAGGAGACATAAACTATCCAGGAGGGACACTTTTTGATCCGTTGAACCTCTCTGAAGACCCGGTAGCTTTTGAAGATCTTAAGGTTAAAGAGATTAAGAATGGGCAATTAGCCATGGTCGCGTGGCTTGGATTCTATGTAAAGGCTGCTTTTACTGGTAAAGGTCCTGTACAAAATCTTGTTGAGCATGTCAATGATCCATTACACAACAATCTGCTTGCTATGCTTTACAGATGAAATAGATTTTATGTACAGATATGTCAAAAAGGAATTAAAATGCGTGAATATGTTTGATACCAAATGTTCTTCATTGCAATATTGATTTTAACTCTTATTGTGTGTTTGTTAGAATATATATACAAGTACAAAACAGCATAAGATTCATTGTTTTGAGAGTAATATTGTAAAATTAATGGATTCGTATTGTTTTGGTATAGCCTATAGAGTACCATCCTACTAACTGTATATAACAAATTTCAATACCTTACTTCTTACATAACAAATTAAAGCTTACCTGCACAAACATTTTCACATTGTATTGACACTTAAGAAAATCACTTCCTTGTTCTTGCTTTTTTTTGTTCCTTAAACTGTCAGAGGTATTCCAGAAAAATGAAATAAAAATGATTGCACGACCGCAAAAATAAAAGTGGGAAAAAGTGGGAATTGGATGTAAATAAACCCCCTTATTTTAGGGAGAAAAAGAAAATATAGTTCAGCTACAAGATAAATTGTAAATCTTAATAGTTTTATTTGTTTCTTCTGCATCAACTGCTTTGTGCTCATCTTCATAAATCTTCCTCATTTGTTTTTTTTTTTTTTTTGTTATTGATAAGGGTTTCATCTTCAACCCTTTTTTTATTGTGACAATTCTGTAAATTATTCTTTTTTATTCTTCTCCGCCGCTCAGTGAAAATAAGCTTGCTTACAACACAAGCCAACCATGTCCCACGGCAATAACCGATCTTCAAATTCGACAAAAAAGGAAAAAATTTGGAAACACCAATCCCAAATGATCTTATTATCGAGATATTCTCGAGATTGCCGGGAAAGTCAATAGCTAGGTTTTGTTGCTTGTCGAAGCTATGGTGTTCCATGCTTCACCTTCCATTTTTCAGCGAGTTGTTTCTTACAAGATCCTCGTCTCGTCCACGTCTCTTATTCGTCCTCGAAGAAGCCAACAATGAGTGGAGTATCTTCTCATCTCCTCAACCTCAAAATCTATATGAGAATTCGTCGTCTCTTGTAGTAGCCGCTGATTTTCATATGAAGTTCCATGCAGAAGTGGATAGAAAAATTTGTAGCTACGCCTCTGGTTTGGTCCATTTCCCTGATGTATGGATGTCAAGAGGTGAAGATGAGGATACAATGCATGTGATATGTAACCCTATCACGAGACAGTATGCGATCTTACCTAACTTGATAAGGCACAGAAGGTTGAGAAGCGTTTTAGGGTTTGATCCGATCGATAAGCAATTCAAAGTATTGGTAGAGGCTTTACCATTTCCATATCGTGGTCAAGGAAGGATTCACAAAATTCTGACATTAGGTTTAGGAACTGGAAAACTGAAATGGAGGGATACGAAGAACCGTTGTCCTATATATAAATATTCTTTTTGCGAAGGGATATGTAGCAATGGTGTTTGGTATTACTTAGTTCAAGGATATAGTAATGAGCAGATAGTTTGTGTTGATGTTAGGTCTGAGGAATTCAAGATTATTGACGCTAAATGCTTTTGTGGTCAAGATAGAGTTAAATTGATAAACTATAAGGGTAGATTAGGTGGGATTAGTTGGAAGTGTGCTGCTAATACTCTTGAGTTGTGTATGTGTGTTCTTGAGGATGTCGAGAAACAAGAATGGTCAAAACATGTCTACAGTTTGGGGGAGAAAGTAGGGTCCGGTAATGATTTCGTCGTTGGAATGACTGCTACTGGTGAAATTGTCATGTCGATGCAAGATACATCTGATGATAAACCGTTTTATGTACACTACTTCAATCCCGAAAGAAACACTCTCCAAAGTGTTGAAATCAAAGGTTTTGAGAAGGGTAAGTGTAGAGTTTACGCTTTTGTAGACCATGTAGAGGATCTTAATGCCATCGATGTAGAGGAACTCAAGCCAAGAAATCCAGTAAAGCAAGGCCTATATGTATATCATTAGGAGAAGGCAAAAACCACGAAAACCACAAAAACAACATGTGAAGAACAAGCAGCGGAGGATCTTCCTGCGGAACAAGTAAGAGTTATTATGAGTGAAGACAGTGACAAGTGTCGATCTTGGAAACAACCTCAAATTCATGTACAAGAGAAGACATTCGTTAAGTTTCTAAAAACCCTTTCTCTTTCAAAGATTCACCACTTCATAACATAAAGATCTAGCTACCTATTTTGGCTCTGAGTGTGACTTCTCTCACCTTCATGCTATGGAATCATTTCATGTTAAGTGAAGTTAGAGTGCATCTTATTAAAACGTAAATCAAGGTAAACTGTATAGTTGTAACACAAAAATTAGGATCCATAATAATAATAATTCCACTCTCTTATTCTTTTTTTTTATATTTTATAGTTTTAACTATGATTATTGCGAAACCATCGACCGCACGTCCAGATTCTTTAGCGGTTAGCAAACGATTACAACATAATGTTCAAAGGCGAAACTCATTTTTTCAGAATTTGATTCTCATTATAACACTTACAATCTTGAGAATTGGGTGAGTACCCTTTTCAAAGTTTCAAGAAAATGGGTTGAACCATAAATTCATATTTTAAAATTGATGAAAGAAACCATGGTGAGAAGTAGGGGGTGGCATTCGGGTAACCATTCGGGTTTCGGTTCGGTTAATTCGGTTATCGGGTTTTCGGTTTTAGGAATATAATACATATTCAGGTATTTTTAAATTTCGGATCGGTTTCGGTTCGGTTAGTGTCGGTTATTGTCGGTTTCGGTTTCGGTTACCCAAAATATTCATACTTACGTAATTTTTAGTCTAATTTGGTTAGATTAATTTATTTTTAACTCAAGTTTTCCGAAAAATATATAACAAAATGAAAATTCTAAATAATCTACTTAATTAAATTAATTATTTTAACCAAATATACCTACAAATCCCAAATCAACCGAAAAAACTATAAAAAAACTAAAAAAAATGCATAAATTATGTGAACATTATATCTAAATATATATAGTTAATTTTATGTTTTGTGTAATTCGGATATCCGTTCGGTTTTTGGTTTGGTTAGGGTTCGGTTTCGATTTTTCGGTTTTAAAAAAATGAAACTCATTCGGGTATTTTCTAAAATCGGATTCGGTTCGATTCGGGTAATTTCGGGTCGGGTTCGGTTTGGTTTTTTGGTTTCGGATATTTTGTCCACCCCTAGTGAGAGGATAAAATTTGAAAAATCATGGTGAGAAGGTATAATTTAAAATATATTTCAAATATTCCTTAGGGATATATACTCACGTGACTGGAGCAGCTCCTAGCAAGTGACCAAATAACTTTAAAATGAGAGCGTGATTAGTGTTGATACTATGTGGGTATCATAAATTTTTTTTTTTTTAAATGTTTGCAAAATAGAAAAAAATCAAATTAGTACATATAAAGATAGAAGATTAATCACATAAAAATACCAATATACAAATCAAATAAACTTTTACCTGGTTGGAGTTGGGTATTCAATCAGACTCAAGTAGCTGTAAAGCGATGATGACGGGTTTGTTAAGCGATATGCAGACTTGGACGATTGCATGCAGCCCCGGCCCAAATATGGTGGGCCACAGTCACGGCCCGGGCCCACTATCACTGAAAAAAATTAGGCTTATAAATAGGGCCATTTTTAGTTTTTGTTTTGTAAATAAGGAGCCTTTTTTTTTGTGCAAACAAAAGACCCATTTAAGGCAAAAATTTATATGAATCCCAAAATTGTTATAAAATATGGCTTCTACAAAAAATCTGATCTATTAAAATAATAATATTAATATATTAGGAGTCAACAAATTTTTTTGTCTTTGGGCCTTTGATATATCATTGGGCCGAGGCTGATACTTTTAGGAAAACCATCATAGCTCACACTAATGGTGTGTTCTGGTCGAAAAGATTCAAAAGCTCTAACAGTGAATGTCCAAGTCTCACCATCCTACAAATATCATACCAACATTTCCAAACATCTAATTATACACAGCAACAATGTAAGCATCAAGCTCGAATTGAGATAGAGAAGAGTAACAAACCTTTGATTTAGCAGAATATTCACCATCAAGATCTCCCATATGAATCTCACTACCTTCGGTATCCATCTAATTGCAGTTCTTTTGATTAAGCACCAAACACCAAAACCATTCTATACAAATATACAAAACATGATACCAATACCAAGATTTTTTTTCTTCAAAGCATTGGGTAAAAATCAAATCAAAATGCAAAACTCATACAATATGATTTATTTATGTAACATGCTAATCAAGAATGAAGCATTGTTTCTAGGTTTGTAGGGTAACACAAGTCGACGTGGCGACCATTCCATCTCCGGCGAGACGCACAGAGGCCATCCTTTGTACCTCTATAGCCCACAACACGCTTGTGTAGTCACATTAAAACCTGACAACAAATCACACGCAAAATTTTGACATTAGAAAGTGGAAAAATGAGCTGGAGTAGTAAGATAGATTGTCTTTTATACAGAGATGACGATGAAGGAATATGCATCAATGGGGTTTGTTATAACTTAGCTATATCGGATAACGTACCGTCTAATGTGATAGTTTGCTTTGATGTTAGGATTGAGAAATTCAAGTTTATTGACGCGAAATGCTTTTGTGATCACTACAAGAAAACAGTCCATAAGTGACTGCAGTTTGTGACTGCAAAATCAGTCACTAATATTTGCGACTAACTTGAGACTACTTTGTCACTGATTTGCGACGTCAGAAATATCAGTCACAAAGTAGTCGCAAATTTGCGACAGATATACCTGGTCGTAAGGGTGTCACAAATTTGTGACTACTTTGCGACACCTTTGTGAAGGTTTCGGTACAGTCACATATCAGTCACTAATTAGCAACTCGGTAAGAACGAAAATTGTAGTCACAAATTTGTGACACATTTGTTACGAACTAAGGAGTCACAGATTGGTGACGCTATGGATTTGTGACTGATTTGTGACTCTATAGGGTTTGGGGTTTCGATTTCCAATACCCTATCGAGACGTCACAAATTCGTCACAACTTACCTACTACTTTACCACATATTTGCGACGGATTTGTGACTCTATATGGTTTGGGGTTTCGATTTCCGATACCCTATCGAGACGTCACAAATTCGTCACAACTTACCTACTATTTTACCACATATTTGCGACGGAAATTTCCAATGTGACTGATTTGTGACTCATTTGCCACTCCAACTAACATTTTCACCCATTGGAAAAACGAAAATCTATGAGTCTATGTGTCATAATTCATATTAGAGTGTACAAAACTCAATGGCATATTATAAATATGTATTAGTAGCTAATTTATCAAATTCAATAACAAGTTTTCAATACAACAACACTCTTAATTCTAAACACTTATAAACACTTATAGTTTTCATCACATATTGGAATATTTGATGTTTTATCAAAAAATGCTTTGGAAAGACTATTTTAGTGAATATATGCATTCATATAGGTTATAGGGTTTAAATAAAGCCTAGAGGATCATAGTTTGGGGTCTAATTGTTAAGGGTTTAGGGTTTTAATTTGTGACTACATTAAATTCGTCGCAAATTAGACACAAATTTGTGACGCATTTGAGGCTACTTTGTGACGAATATCTGGGCTATTTATCAAAAAAATTGAACTTTTCACGGGGATATTTTCCCTCTGTTTCGAAAATTAGTCACCAATTTCCTACTAATTTCCGAGGCCCACAGTTATAACCCAAACTTATATTCCAAAAACACTTAGCCGAAATCTAATCTTTTCTTCTACTCTCTCTCGATTTCATGCGATTTTGAAAGAAAAAACCCAATTTTATCATTTCTTCTCCAAATCTCTCGATTTCTTTCCGTTTTTCTCCAAGTCTCTCGATTCCGTTCGATTATATCCACTAATCGAATCGATAAACTCTCTCTCTCACTCAAAATCCAGAAACCGAGATGAGTTTGTCGCCGGCGATTGAACCAGAGACGCCGGATCTCGTTTGTCAGCTCGATAATGTTCAAGGAATGGTCGATGCGCTTGCTTGTGTGCGATGGAAACGTCACCAGGTCTTTGTCTTTGTTCTCTATTCCCAGAAAAAACGTATCTAGGGTTCTTAATAGATTTTTTCTGAAGAAAATTACGATTTTAGGATGCTTTAATCGAGTTATCTGAACATGGAATAGTGTTAATCGTTGAGGAATCAGGTTGTCTTCAAGCCAAGGTTTATCTCCAACGCGAGGTAATCGGATTTTTCTTCAATCTCGAAACATTTCATTGAAATTCGATTCACCATTTTGTGAAATTCTGATATGATTTTTTTATGTGAGAAGTTATTCACGAAATACGAGTATGGAGCTCAAGGGAGACCGAGATTTGGGATTAGCTTGGGGCTTCTTGTGGATTCCTTGAATACATTCTCATCTCTTGGACATTCAAATACTATTGAAATCAAGTATCCAGGTCCTGATATGGAGCTTCTTCTCAAGTATGAACATTTATTCTCTTATATCTTTGTGAAATCTGATGCTAGTTTCGCTGATTTTTTATCAACACCAGTGATTTCAGTTGCGAATTACGAGTAATTAGCTGATTTGTGTGTTTTATTAGATCTGTTGATACCTTGAACTCGTGTGTCTACTCTGAGATAAGAACAAGAATCCCAGAGACCGTTGCGTGGGACTATAACTTTGAGCAGGCAGGAAGCACGCCACTTACTTTTACCGTAAAGGTATTATAAGTCTATAGCTAATGTATTGCGTTTTTCGACTTCAATGCACATTTTTAGTAAGAGCTTTCTCAAATGGTATTGCGAACGTATCAGTGAGAGCATTTCGATACATGTGAGATTTCTTAAATGGTATTTGCTAATGTATCAGTCAGCTGCGTTAAAAGAAGCAATAGATGATCTTGAATGGCCTTCTCTTTACTGAAATGAAGTTTTATAAACAGGCACTTTATACGAAAGCAAGGTCTCAGGAAGAAGAGATTCATAATCTCCAAGAACAAATTGCTGCTGCTTGTTTAAAGGTAACTTAATCTTTAAAAAAATGTAAACTTTGAATCAGAAATTGAATTTTTTGCACCTTTTTGGTTACAGGATATGCAATTGCTTAATGAGAAATGTGGATTAGAGAGAAAATGTGTCGATCTTCATGTGGTTCGTAGAAATCTATCTATGGAAAGTGTTCATCTTTGGATTATGGGTTTGATTAATTGTTGTTTCTTTATTACTTTAGGCGATTGATGAGAAACAAAATGAATCTGTTACTTCGGCTTTGAATGAATTAGCTCGTAGAAAAGGCGATCTAGAAGAGAATTTGAAGTCAGCTAGCTCATGATTTAAAGGTATATTGGGTTGGCCTCAGATTAAGTACTAGTTCATTGCCTTGTGTGTACTTCTCTCACTCTCCATCTTCAGGTTCCAGAAGACGAGAGGTATATATTCATGACGTCTTTACTCGGTTTATTAGCTGAGTATGGTGTTTGGCCTCGTGTTGCAAATGCTACCGCTATATCCAGTGGCATAAAGGTATTTGGGAAGAATCATGGGAAAGCAGAAGCTACAAAATGAAACTTATGTCTATTTCCTAATTGGTTTATTTGGATTTCAATCTCCTTATGTTTATTTTTGAATTTGTCTAAGGGTTGTCCGAACGGATTGCTGACAAGATAAGGAGAACGAGGAACGTGATCGCGAGTTTGTGAAGACCAAACGGACTGAGCAACCTGTCGTCGACCCGCCTTTAGCAAAAGGTACGACACCGATCCAAGGCAACTCCCAACCAGTTCCTTCCAATACTTGATTCCTCTCACTCTTATCACTCTTTTTGTAACACACAATTTATGAGTTGTAATACTTTGTCTTTTGGTACTTTAAACCTTTTGCAAGCATTTGGAACTTGAAGTGCTTGATAATGTATATTATTGTTTTTGTTTCATGTTTGATAGCTTCTTCTTTACATTTGAGCATTCACAACATAGTAACAATCAAAATTTAGTAGCTAAATTGACACTGAAATGAGACTGATAAGTGACTAATAAAACAAACATTTCGAAAAAATCGTCGCAAATCAGAGGTTAATTAGAAGCAAATTTATGACTACTTTGTGACTACAAATGAATTAAACCCAGTACAAAGGCGTCACTTATCAGTCGCAAATTAACGACTACAATACTCGTCGCTAATTAACGACTACATGAATCGACACAGATTAGTCACAAAATTACGACTAATATATGGTGTCACAATTCAGTCGCTTATTTGCCACGCCTTCGAGGAGCCTCATATCAGTCACAAATTAGCGACTGAAATAATGTAGTCACACAAGCGTCGCTAATTTCCGACTGATTAGCGACCCCGAAAATTAGCGACGCACGTTTTGCGACGCCGAGTTGGCGTCACAAAGTAGTCGCAAATGGCTCATTAGTGACGAATTTTTGACGCTTCTGGGAGTGGTAAATGACATGTTTTCTTGTAGTGGATAAAGACGAAGTTAAAGTTAAATTGATAAACTATAAGGGTAGATTAGGTGGGATTAGTTTGGAGTATAATCTCAATACTCTTAAGCTGTGTAAGTATGTTCTAGAGGATGTGGAGAACCAACAATGGTCGAAACGTGTCTACAGTTTGGGGGTGATCCTTTCAACTTTTTTGTCGTTGGAGTGACTGTTATTGGTGAATGGAATCTACATTTTATAATAAAACCTTTTTAGTATACTACTTCAATCCCGAAAGGAACAGTCTCCAAAGTGTTGAAATCAAAGGTTTTGAAAAGGGATTTCGAGTTTACGCTTTTGTAGACCATGTAGAGGATCTTGATGTTAACGATGCAAAGCAACTGAAGCTAAGATGGCCATTAAGGCAAGGCTTAAAGATCATTAGGGGACACCCAAATTCACAACCTGTGAAGAAATTTGCTCCGCATGTGAAGAACAATCAACCATCAATCCTCATGCTCAACAAGTACGAGTTATTAGATAACCTTGAGTGAAGACAAGGACAAGTGTCGAGTTGTTATCGTTGGCTAATCTGATCCTGGAAGCCAATCACAAATTCTTGTATAAGAGAATACACTCTTTAAGTTTTTTAAAAGGCTTTCTTTTTCAAAGATTCACACTTTAAGTTATTTTGGCTGTGAGTGTGACTTGTCATCTACATGTTTTGTTTAACTTTATCGCTTTGCTGGTTTATACTTTGTTCTTAATGTTTATATCATGTTCATGTCCTTTAATTGTGATATATGTTAAGTAGGAATCGAGACTCGAACAATTGAATTTGTAGGGTTGTAGAGGAAATGCGAGACTCCTGAGTAAATCACAATGCGTAAAGTGTAAACACTTGCGTTTGCTGTTAAGAGAGCTTTATTCTATTTATAACTTTTTACACTAGGGCTAATAATACATTTGGGCCAGACCCATTAAGCATTTAAATGACTTTTGGCCCATATTATTATTAAGCCCATTTTAATTATGGATTTAATAATATTATGGGCTTCTCTTGAATTGGGCTTCTACAAGCCCGTTTATGATTTTTTCAAGCCTTTTTGCATAATCGTTCTCGTCGTTACATCGATCTCTTAGGGGTGAAATCCGACCCCTACAGTTAGCCTCCCAGCTTGGTAGTATCGGGCTAGATGATGCAAAGGTATAAACTGTTGAAGTTTTAGATCGATGCGATGGACCATGAAGCAGCCAGGCGTTGACGTCTTATTGGCGATTTCTGGAAGTTGCAGTAATTCCATGTTGAGTTGATGCTATCGTGTTTTCCTGGATATGCTTGCGCTGTTAAAAATGGGGTTAATAGACTAAAAAGACTATTGGGCTCATTTAATTAGACTTTAAAGCCCGTTAGGAAAGTTTCAGGAAATTTTCCTGAAAAACCCTAGGAATTTCAGGAAATCCTTCTGATATAAATAGGCCCTCCTATGCAGTCTACTTTTTCACCAAGTCGATTTTTTCTGCAGTAAGCAAGGTAAAAATTTCGAAATTTCTTTTTCCAAATATTTTTTTGTCCTGTAGTGCAGAATTAGGGTTTTGCAGTTTTTTTTTGTCTTTTTGTGGACTATCTTCTTCCTCACCTCCCTCCATATGCCGCCGCCAGAGCTTCGCCAGAACCTTCCTACGGTCACCGGAACTCGCAGCCGTGGCCATCATCTTCACGCCACCATCGCGAACTATCACCTGGGGAGCTCCAATCGTTGTTGCATGCTTGTGGAGGAGGAGCTTCACCGCTGCTCGTCGCCGCAGATCAGCCGTCGTCGACGGGATCCAACCACCGTCGTCGATACTGCGGCCGCGTCATAGTCGTCATGACCGAATCCGCTGTCTCCGTCGCAGATCCCGTCTGTCGCAGAGCCGCCGCCTCTGTCGTCGTGTCTCTGCTCGTTTGCTGCCATTGTGGAAGGCTCGCCGCCATAGATCCGCCTGAGAGCTTCAATGCCATCGTCGCCGTGGAGCCTCTCTTCGCCGCTGCTGCTCGGAGGAGAGCTTCGTGGTGACTCTCCTTCGTCACCATGAGAGGTTTGCCGCCGCGGGAGCTGTAAGTCCGCCACAGATCCGCCACGGGAGCTTCAACGCCATCGCCGCCGTGGAGCCTATCTTAGTCGATGCTGCTCGGAGGAGAGCTTCGTGGTGACTTTGCTTCGTCACCGTGGCCGCGGGATCTTCTGGAATCACCATGACACAGTCGCAGGAGCTCACGGTAGAAGCTTCGTGGTGGCTCTGATCGCGATTTGGAGCGGGAAACGCAAAAGTGATTTTGAGCAGAAAATGCGATTTGGAGTGACGACGATCTGTAGCAGAAGTGTGTTTGGAAAACCCTAAGTTTCCGTCAATAGTCAACAATCTCTGGTCAATCGGTCAACAGTCAACAGTCTCTAGTCAACTTGTCAGCAGAAAGTCAAGAAGTCAACGTTTTTGTTCTGATTTGGAATTTTGAGTTTTTGACTCGAACTTCTGGGCTTTTATCGCAGTGACAGATTATCTCGCCGCAAATGTCTTCTAGTGATGAAGGCGGTTCAGGAGACACAGTCTTCCAGAATGCTCTGATAGCGTTTGATGATACCGAAGTGGGGACTCCGCAGGCTACTAAGAGACACCAGGCGCGCAGGGGACCGGAGTCTTCTAAGTCGACTTCAACGTCTTTAACAGCCATTCTTGCACTTTGCAATGCTTCTAAAGATGTCGAGTTTTTCATTCCTATCTCGGAAGATCGTGCTGATAATCGTCTTGAAGGTTACTTCACAGTGTATGAAGCTTAATTTTGGACATGCTTTTTGTGGTTTCCGATCCCTCGCGTGATTCTTGAATATCTCTAGAAGAATCACCTTGCCATTTCTCAGATAACACCTCGAGGGATGCGATGTTTAGTTGGACTCATAATTCGCAGTTTCGAGAATGGTAGCGAGCTTGGGGTGGACCACTTGCGGAATTTCTTGATTGTCAAAAAGTGCGGTCGTTAAGATAAACTTCATTACTCCAACGACGGCAAACCTGATCTTCGCGTCATCAAAGACTTCCCTCCTCTAGAACGCTTTTGGGAGAAAAAGTTCTTCTTTGTACGAATAAATAGTGACTCAGTCGGAGACAATCCTAAGCTTCGCAAGAGATGGGGTCACTATGGTAGTTGACTTCGTCGCATTTTTGTTTTTATTTTTCGTCTTATGCTTATTTTCAGTTTAGCAATAGTCTCGATCTCGCTTGTAAGTTAGTCAAGTTCTAACCCTTTTGTTCTTACTTTTTGTTTTGCAGACTATAGCAGCGCTGACAGGTTCCCGATAGATTTATTTAATCGTTGCGCCGATTTCATCACAGAGAAGTGCAGTTGGACCCAAGATTTCACTTTGCACCATGTTCGAGAAGCACTTATTCATCGTTTCGGAACGTAACTCCTAACTTCTCCACCAGAAATATCGAGCAACGGGACGAGATTAACTGCACGCGAGAAGAGAGATGCTGTGAATAGAGTGAGCACTACTATAAGGGCCCCGCAAGGAGCTAGATCTACTGATGCGCCTAAGTCGCGTCGTCCTGAGCTTGAGCGCAACGTTGCTGTCCACTCCAATCATCGTCATGACTCGCCACCGAAGCATCGCGATGTTTCAAATGCAAATCGCAAGCGTCCTTGAGATGATAATAGGGAAGCTATCGGTCCAGGAGACTTATTTAGCAGCGAGAGTATGGCGGCGACTAAGATGTCGAAGATTGTGTTCCCATGGAACGAGTTTCCTCCTCCACAAGACATGTCGAGGAGAGACATCTACAGAAAAGTGGCCCTTCATGGCATGACGGTATTTATCTCTGTCTAACTTTACGGCATTATCCATTTTGCTTTGCTTCCGTTGACTTATTACCCTTTTGGCAGTTCATTGCTTCGGTTAACGAGCTTACCAAGGGATACGAGACAGATGCCACCTCGCAGAAGCGTCATCTTGCTAGTGTTCAGGAACTATGTGATGATCATAAGAAACAAAAACGTCAAGCAAAGGCTCAAGTTGCTACCTTGGAAGCTGTTGTGAAAGAGAATGAGGATCAGCGCCGCAAGATAGACGGCACATTTTAAGAGTCTGAAGCTGAAAGGAGACGCTTGCAGGAAGAAGTATCCAGTCTAACCTCTCGTTTAGAAGATGCAGCTAGACTTCAGGATGCATCCGTTCAGAAAGCTGTTGATCGGGCGAAGCACGAGCTGACAATAAAGTACCAGTCGAGAATGGGGTGAGCGAAAGAGAAGCTTAAGGTGCTCAACGACAAACCCTGGACTGATATGTTAGATTTTATCTAAGTTTAAAGCACCATTGAGTTTTTGGGGCTGCTTCAGAGTGACAAGGCACCTGATCTTAGTGAGGAGCTTGTTGAACTTAGAAAATAGGAGGAAGGCTTATCACAGGCAGAGGAGATTTTTGGGAAGCATATGCGCGAACTTGAAGAGATCCTTAAGACTCCAAGATCTGGTGGAGGGGCTCCTATTGCAGCGGATCCTATTCGCCAGGTGATTCATCCGGCTTCGAGTTCTTCTAGTTCGTCTGATGATGAGGATTCGTCAGACTCTGAGACCGAGGTTGAAACAGGTCAAGTTGAGGAAACCGTTGTTGGAGCTTGAGGCGATTTAGCCTTAGTTACTTTTTGGTTTTTTGCTTTTAGTGTTTTTCTTCAGTTTGGGTGGTGTTTGCCCTTTTCGCACTTTGCTTTGCATTGTTTAGAACATTGATTTATTCATAATGATATGATACGCATTTTTACTTCTCGTCACAATTTGCCGAAATGTTGTTTATAACTTTATTGATCCAGCAATAAGCATTTTCTTATGTTAAAGCCAACGTTTTAGACTGTTGGAATTTGGATGAACACTTGGGTTTACGGGTGCATTTTCTACTAATGCTTCCTTTCCACTCAAGCGAACATTCTTTAGTAAGCAGACAAACTCTTTGTATGTTGGGTTTCTGAAATGATCATTTGGGTTTACAGACACACTTTCCTCTAACGCATCCATTCCTATAATGAACATTATGTATTTGTATAGCGCTGTGCGATCATGCTAAGGATGTAAAAGTCAGATCTGATGTTTGCAAAGTAAACCGTCACTGTGGCCAGCAGCGAGGTGTTATGTCTATTTCTGATAAGGCTTACGACATCCGCAGAGGATGTAAACAAAGATTATTCGTGAAGAAGTCTGTTTCTGTTAAGACTATGTAATAAACAAAACTGTTTAGTTAAGTTTGCTTTATTTGATTTTTTTCTTGCAGAGAGGTGGGAGTATACGAGTATACGTACCCCACTCCCCCCCCCCCCCCCCCCCTTTAAGGAGGGGGGCAGCTAAACCCATCTGAAGACGAGCTGCCTACGTACCCTTTGCAGGTATCAAGCCGCCACTTAGTTCAAGTTAAATACTTACTTATAGTATTTCTTCAGGTGAGTTGCGTTCCAGGATCTGGGAAAGGGAGTGTCCTCCATGGTGGCGATTTCGTAGACTCCTGGTCTAACTACCTTAGTAACTTTGTAAGGTATTTCCCAGGTTGCGCCAAGTTTACCTGCGTTGTGCTCTGCCGTGTTCTGGAAGACTTCTCGCAGGACTAAGTCTCCTTCGTAAAAACGTCGGATGCGCACCTTAGAATTGTAGTACTTAGCCGCTAAGTACTGGTAGTTGGTAATCCGAGTCAATGCTTGGTCACAACGCTCGTTGAATAGGTCTAGCTCGTCGAGTAGGAAGAGACGGTTGACTTCTTCTTCTTGAGATAGTAGCTTACGTCGCACTCTTGGAAACTGTACTTCGACCAGAATGACGCATTCTGTTCCATAAACTATAACAATTAGAGTTTCGCCAGTGACCTCTTTGGGTGTAGTGCGGTAAGACCAGATGACACCATCTAGCTCATCGGCCCAGCGGCCCTTCTTCTCGTCGAGGCGCTTCTTGAGACTGGCAACCAATGTTTTGTTGGTAGATTCTGCCAAGCCATTACCCTGTGGACGCCGCGGAGTAGACTTCTTAAGGCGTATCTTCCATTTTTCACAAAATCCTTCGAAACATCCTGATATAAACTAGGACCCGTTTTCTGTGATGATCTCATAAGGAACACCATGTCTGCAGATGATGTTTTTCCATACAAAGTGCTCCACTTGCGCATCTTTTATAGAGATGAACGCTTCTGCTTCAACTCACTTTGAGAAGTAGTCTGTAAGCACAAGTAGCCATCGTCGTTGTCTTGAGGGGTGTAGAGGGCCAACAATATTCATACCCCATCTCATGAATGGATAAGGAGAGGTGATTGAAGAGATCATCTCTATTGGCTGATGGATCTTGGGAGCGTGGCGTTGATACTTATCACACTTGGTTAAAAACTTTATGTAGTGTTTGATCATTGTCGGCCAATAGTATTTGTGGTGCTTGATCTTCAGTGTTAGTGCTTGTCCTCCCGAATGATTCCCGCACGAGCCGCTGTGAAATTCATGCATGATTTTGCGAGCTTCTTTTCCTTCGACGCAGATTAATAGTGGTCCTGACAAGCTCCACTTGAATACGTTGCCATATAATATAATGTATCTGGCTGCTTGGGCTCTTAACTTGCGAGCCGCCCATTTATCGATAGTTTTTGTGCCATCTTCAACGTATATGCGAATGTTCGCAAGTTAGCGTGTATCGCAACCATATTCTGATTCAGGTGAATCTTCTTCTATTGCAGTTGCTTCATTTTCCTCGGAGAGGTTAGTGTTGGCATCGACTTTGTCTGGTAAGGAGTGGGAATCTTCATCCATGGCAACTACCTCCTGGTCGATTTGAGACGCAGTTAAAGGACTGCTGGGTCCAACTTCGCCAGGGTCGACTGGGTCATCTTCTATGTCCACCTCATAATCTGGCTCTCGTCGTCCTGCAAGTAGAGGCTCGCTTTCTTCGACTTCGCTTATCAGAGTGCAGTCTGCTTCTTCCTGGACTTCTGTGTTAGCGGCAGTTTCATTAGAAGCCGTTGCAGTGGTTCTCTCCTTGGCTTTTTGGGCTACTTTAGATCGAGTCAAGATGTTAACCACTTCTGGAATAGGGATACTTGGATGCTCTATAAACTCCACTGGGATGATTCGCATTAATTTAGGGTCGGAGATTGAAGCAAAGACTGCGAGGGCATCAGCAAGGGTGTTATCGCCTCTAGGATTCCGAGTAAGTGTGAATTCTGTGAACTGCGCGGCCAACTCCTGGACAACTTTAAGTTATGCTTTCATGCGTTCGTCTTTTGTATTGTATTCTCCGCAGAACTGGTTTGCAACCAGCTCAGAGTCAAAAAAAGCTTGAATGTGGTCGATTTTAAGTGCGTGCGCAAGTCTCATGCCGGCTATAAGGGCCTCATACTCTGCTTCGTTGTTAGATGCTCGAAAGCCTAGGCAGAATGACTGCTCCAGTATTTCGCCAGTGGGTGATGTTAAGCGAATCTTGACTCCCGAACCAGTTTTAGATGACGACTCATCGACATGAAGTTGCCAGACTAGGCTCAGATTCTCTTTTTTGACTACCTCCCCTGGAAGTTCGATCAGAAAGTCGGCTAGAACTTGTGACTTTGCGCATGTTCGCCAGCGGTATTCAATGTCGTACTAACTTAATTTGATTGCCCACTTAGCCAATCGTCCAGACTGACTTGGGCTGTGCAAGACGGAGCGGAGAGGGAAGGTACAGAGGACCACGATTGAATGTGATTGAAAATATGGCCTCATTTTTCTAGCAGACATGACGACGGACAAGGCTAGCTTTTCCATTTGTGGATACCTTGCCTCGGCGTCAGTTAGAGATTTGCTTACATAAAAAATTGGCTTCAGCTCGCCTCTCTCTTCGCGAATTAGCACTCCACTGACTACAGTATCTGAAACTGCGGTGTAGACAAACAAAGGCTTTCCTTCTACTGGCTTTGCGAGCACTGGGGGACTTGCTAAGTAATCTTTCAACTGTTGGAATGCCTCTTCACACTTCTTTGTCTATTCAAACTTTTTGTACCCGCGTAGAGTGTTGTAGAAGGGTAGGCACTTATCTGTGGAGCGTGAAATGAACCGATTTAACGCAGCTACTCCTCTAGTGAGCCGCTGCACATCTCTTTGCGTTTTTGTTGAAGCCATCTTGATCAGGGCGTTGATCTGTTTTGGGTTCGCTTTGATGCCTCGGTGAGTCACTAAGTAGCCTAGGAATTCACCGGATGTGACTATAAATCTGCACTTTGTCGGATTCAGCTTTATGTTGTGCAAATTTAGTTGCTTGAAACATTCTTCCAAGTGTGCTACGTGATCCTTTTCTTCTAGCAACTTGACAAACATGTCGTCAATGTAAACTTCCATGGTGTTCCCGAGTTGTTCTGCGAACATCTTGTTTACAAGTCTTTGGTACGTCGCTCCTACAATTTTGAGGCCAAAAGGCATCACTTTGTGGCAGTAGATCCCGCGATATGTGATAAATGTTGTTTTCTCTCGGTCCTCTGGGTGCATAATGATCTGATTATACCCGGAGAAAGCGTTCATAAATGTCAGCAGCTTGTTACCTGTTCTAGCTTCCACCAACCGGTCTATGTGGGGGAGTGGAAAGCTGTTTTCGGACAAGCTTTGTTGAGGTCTGTGAAGTCTACGCATACTCTCCACTTCCCATTCTTCTTCTTTACAACAACGGGATTAGCTAGCCAGTCGGGATACTTTACCTCAGTGATTTATCCGACTCGCAGGAGCCTCTTTACCTTGTCGTTTACTGCCTTTGCTCTCTTTAACCCGAGTTTGCGTCTCTTCTACTTAACGGGTTTGAAAATTGGGTCGACATTCAACTCATGGCAGGTCACATTGATATCGATTCCTGGCATATATTCTGCTGCCCATGCAAAAGTGTTGATGTTCTTCTTCAGAAATGAGGCAAGGTCGTCCTTGATCTTTTCGTCAAATTTAGCGCCAATTTCTACGCATCTTTCCGGATGAACATCGTCTATGCAAACTGAGATAATGGGATCGCAGGTAGGTTGAGTTTCTTCTAGGCGATCCTCGTTGAGCTGTAGTTGCTATAAGAGATTAGAGCGCTCTTTAACTGGCTCTCGATCTGTCTTCATCTTCTTACGATGTGTTTTAGCACTAGGTTCTGTGACCAAATTACGGAGCTTGTATTCGACGAGGAAACAATTCTGAGACTCTCTTTGACATCCCCAAATAGTCTTCACCCCACTTGGGGTTGGGAACATAAGACACATTGATAAGTAGATGGTATAACGCGCATTGAGTTGATCCAGGCAGTGCCTAAGATCGCGTTGTAGATGGCTGGGTGATCGGCAACTGAAAATTCTATAATTTTAGTAATTCCACTAGCTTCGACGAGAAGTTTTATGGTCCCCATTGTTAAAGTCATTTCAGAGAAACCGGTAACAGGCCTCGGTCTTCCTTCTAGAGTAGAGAGGTCAACATCTATCCTCAAGAGAGTTTTGCGAAAAATGACGTCCTGTATCGATGAGGATGCACGACATGTTGCAGTCGTTCACAACGAGCTTGAGTACCAGGGGATCATTGTGTGGGCGGTCAATACCTGTTGTCTCTGCTTCTTCAAAAGAGATTACGTCATTCGGTAACTTAGATGGCTCAGATAGATTCTTGATGACTTCAGCTCTCCGCTGGTAGGCTTTGATAGAAGCTACAATATCCGAGCAATAGCGAGATCCTCCCATGATCATTAGTACATCTCGACGAGCTCCGCCTCCTGTTGGCTCGTCATTTCTCCTTCTTGGTGCAGGTTGCTAACCTTGCAGATATGCTCAGGTTTTAACCCGAAATAAACACTGCAAGTGCACAGGCACGCAGTAGTATATTCAGGGATCGAATCCACAAGGACCAAGTGTTACACAACAGATTATAAACTATTGAACTAAGCTAAGCAGGAAATAAAGATTGGGTGATGTTATCAAAATTAAAGATAAGATTGCAAGTAAAACGATTTAAATTCAGATTAATAAATGCGTTAGACAATAGGGAATTCTCAGGAAATCATAATCATAAACCAGACAACTATTCAGATTCTAATATGCATGCATCTTAAACTCAAACAATGATATAAATTGCTCCACTTTCATGATAACATTTACTTTCCCTAGAGATCCGAGTGCCTAAACTTTTGGAATGGTCACGGCTATCCTAGACAAGCATTATAGTTCAGGTTTGATCAGTTCATAATACTCTATAACTAACCTTTCGAATTGTTATAACGCATTACTCATCAACAGTAGTTCTAGCAATACACAAGCTTTTGGAATGTGTATCAACCTAAGATCTAGTGATTAAATGGCCAGTTCAATCCTAGCATTATGCCTAACAGTGATGAAGATGGTAAAGAATAAGTAATCTATCTGTGTCTGATTTAATCATGTGAAATCCATTGAAAACCATAAAACCTAACTAGAGAACTACTCAGACATGATTAAGGAACAAGCAAAAACCATGGATGAGAATAGCATAGTCATATAAATAAGAAATCAATAAGGGTTCAAAAATCTTCTCCAAAGGGCGATGAGATCTTCTCCCTTGCTTACAAAACGTCTGAATAAAACTAATAAAAGAGGTGTCCCCTCACAAAAACGAAACCCTATGGGTTTATATAGAAAAATAAAACGGAAAAGGGAAATTCCTAAAAATCTGGGAGTTGGACCGGTCGGTCTGGTATCAAGACCGGTCGGTCCGGTTTCTAGAGCCAAAATTCTTCACGTATCCATGTGTGGACTGACCGGTCCTGGGTGTGGACCAGTCGGTCCCATTTCTAGGGGCCACCGAGTCTTCAAGTCTTGGATCGGATCGATCGGTCGTGTGAGAACGGTTGGCATGTGCGTGTGAATGTGGGACCGGTCAGTCTAGGAGGTGGACCGGTCAGTCCGGACTCCAGAAAACTCCGATTTTTGCTCGAATGTTTGAATCTCCTTCCCAAACGCATGTGGTTCCAAATCTTCGAGTATGGATCTAAATATCAACTCAAAAGACTCTGAAAACTCGTTAAACTCGTGGTAAGGAACATCTAAATTCACGTTATATCACTTGCGCAGGTTGCTACTCGTTGGATTCCATCTCGAAGTCCTTGATTTCGATGTTGCCTTTAAGCTTTCCAGCGGCTAGCGCAGCAGCAAGTTTTTAACCAAGGACGCGATATTTTGCCGTCGAATGACCAAAGGATTTATGGTGCTCACAGTATGCCTCTTCGTCGAAGCTGCTCTGCTCTCGCGTCCACGTGTTTGACCAGCTACCGCGGCCTTGACCATGGCTGCGACCTCGGCCTCTTCCTCCGTTGTAACCTTGGGCTTCGACTTGGTAATTGTGAGGGCCCTTGGATTCGTGATGCACGAATCCTGATCCTTAGTTACTCTTCTTAGCTTGCGGCTGACTCTGAGTAGGTAGAGGGTGAGGCGTTGACTTTGTTTTCCCTTGAGCTTGGGCAAAAATGCTCTTTTCGTCCTTGACTGTTGCGAAGTCACTTGATCGATGCAAAGCGTCTTGAATTGTCAAGGGTTTGTTCAAGATCGTCTCTTTCCTAAATTTAGAGTTATGCCGTAGTGACTTCTTGAACGCCTCGAGCGCATTTTTGTTACTTATGCCTTCTACTTTAGATAGCACTGTCTTGAACCGCTCCATGAAGTTCCTTGATGTCTCATTTTGTCCTTGTTGCAGATTCCAGAGATTCGCGTCCGATATTTCAGGCTCAATGAAGACGGCGTAGTGCTTTGGGAACGCTGCTGACAACTACTTGAAGTTATCAATGAAGTTCCTCTCTAGCTTGGAAAACCATTGGAGAGCTTCTCCCTTAAGGTGCTCCACGAAGAGAAGAGAGCGCCCAGCATCTTCTTCATCTTCCTTGAAGTTAGCTCGTCCTAGCGCAATCGTAAATGCCGTCAAGTGCTCTGATGGATCCGTCTTGCCTTTGTAGAAAAGCACTTTTAGTCGTCCTGGATCGGAGAATTTTACTTGCCTGATGCGATTTGTGAAAAGGGTATTCTGGACCTCCGCAAGTACTCGATCAAGTTCTGGTGCCTTGCTGACTGCTTTGTGTAGCTCTGACCGAACGTCTCTTATTTCAGCAGCCGCTCGCTCTATGCTACGTCGCATCTCATCTAACTCAGCCTTCTGAGCCTGGAAGGCTACATGCCGCTCCTCTTCGAACTAGGACTGCTCTGACCAGGTCATGTCGTCTTCTTCATTGTTGAAGCCTTGCTCTTGCTCTGCGTTGGCGTTGCTTCGTTCAGTGTTTATTGTCGCTCTTCCAGTAGCGATGTTCCTTGTATTGCGTTCAGCTCTCAGATTTTCCAAATTATTTATCACAGTTGTTGTGACATTCAGCCGCCCAGTTTCAGTTTGGGCAGTCGCGCCTTGCGGGGTGAGCAGAGAAAGAGGTTGACGCTGCCCTCTTGATGGCCTGATTGGAGTTATGAAATCCAGAGACGTCAGAATTATGCGAGGTGCGGGCTGTCTGAACATACCTGCTCTTCTATTTCCGACTTAATTCGCTGTTGCGAGAACGCGTAGCTCTTGATTGGTCTTTTCTTGCTCCTTTGTCTTCTTAAGTAGCGTCTCAAGCATCGTCTTCATACCAGTGAGGAACTCAGACGTCACTGTTGTGACTGCTGTTGCTGGAGTGTCAGGAATAATCTGTGTGTTGTTTGTCATTTCCCCAGTTCCAGTGTTGTCATCTCTCGATCCGCCGCTGGTGTTGTCGCGGTGCTGTTGATCGGCAATGCGTCTTTGTTCAATGATGCGTTATTGCTCGGCGACGCGTTGTTCCTCAGCAATGCGTTGTTGCTCGGCCGTGAGTTGCTGATTATCGTCTCTGGGCATCTTTGCTTGCGTAGTTTGCACTGTGATCTTCTTGTGTAAGAATGTATTGCTGGTCCCCTTAGTCGGCGCCAAATTGTAGGAGTCGGACTCGAACAATTGCATTTGTAGGGTAGTAGAGGAAATGCGAGACTCCTGAGTAAATCACAATGCGGAAAATGTAAACACTTGCGTTTGCTGTTAAGAGAGCTTTATTCCTTTTGATGCGAAAATTCTGATCCCGTTTCTGGGTGAATACAATGAGCTATTTATAGCTTTTTAAACTAGGGCTAATCATACATTTGGGTCAGGCCCATTAAGCATTTAAATGACTTTTGGCACATATTATTATTATTAAGCCCATTTTAATTATGGATTTAATAATATTATGGGTTTATCTTGAATTGGGCTTCTACAAGCCCGTTTATGATTTCTTCAAACCTTTTTGCAGAATCGTTTTCGTCGTTACATCGATCTCTTAGGGGTGAAATCCGACTCCTACAGGTTACATGGATTTGTTAGAATATATCTCTTGAAGGCTCGCAACGAACTTGTTTTTATAGATCGTGTTTTACTTAGGTGAAACGTTATATAAATAAGGAATTATGGTAAAAGAAGCAAAACCTCAACAGTTCACACCACCAAAGTCTTCGAGGTCACTAATCCAAGTCTTAAAATTTGCTTCATGTTTGCTTCGTCGATGCAGCTTGGAAGATAGGCAAAATGGTATATTTCATAATAAGTATAAGAAAAGGTAGCTACTAACATAACCAAAATTGAAAAAGAGAATTCAATATCATTATATATCAATTAATCAATTTTCACACTACTTCTTTATACATAACAAATCAAATCTTTTTTTTTTTTTTTGAAACTTAACAAATCAAATCTTTCACTCATAAAAATCACTCCATTCTTCTTTTTTTTTCTCTTTCTTGAATGTTTCGAAGATTCAAGAAAAAATGATGGATATACATTAACCGGGGTGATTCAAGAAAAATAGCAGAAAGAAATCGGGTTATTTACCTTAGAAGGTACTTTCTAAGAATTATCTTACAACAAACATATTTTATTGTTTATGTATACTTTTGCACACTTTTTTGTACTTTTTAATCATTTTTAGGACAAAATTGCCCATGAACTAAGTTTGAGAGAAGATACACGTGAGTTGGCTTTGTGTATTTTAGGCCATTCACTAAAAAAAATAGAAAAATATCTTGTGGTCTAGATAAATGATAAATCCAATTAAAACTAAATTTGTGATCTGATTCATCGTTTCCTTCACTTCTTTTCTCTTCTCTCTTTCTTTTCTCTTCCCTCTTACGCTTTTTTCACCTGAGGAGATAAATCATCAAAAATATTATCGTAAAAAATAATCAATAGTGGAAGCTAGTTTGATTAGTCGTAAGGCAATCATCTCATATTCACATCAGTTTGATCAGTTGTTGGATTTCAAATTTCAGGGTTCTTGGATTCTCCAATTTCCCCAATTTTGGTGTGTTTGATCTCTGATTTATCGCCATGTCATGTCGTCTAATATCGTTGTTTCGAATTCACGCTCTTAGTTGTTGTCATGTTTTGAAGGGTGTTAGAGCAAAGATGAGAGAAGAGAAAGAAGATCTGATTCTGAAGTTTCTGAGGATGAAAATAAAACCAGATCGTTGACCATCAAAATGTGACCATTTGAACCGTGGCCGTCGTGTATGTCCAAGTGTAACCACAAACCCGTGACCATCCGACCATAACCATCATGTATGTACTCGAACTATTTGTTGAATCAATGTGCTAGATTGAAGAATTAGTGGAGATAGAACGTACATGTTCTATATGGCTTCACTTATACACAAAGCATGATTTATGTAGAGTCTTTGTATCAATTCATGTAAACCAAAGAAGTGCCTTTAATGAAAAAAGAATCATAAATGTAACATGTCTATTCATACTTGACCATCTACACATGACCATTCATACTTGACCATCTAGACATGACCATTCATATATGACCATCTATAATGACGAGCAACTTTCTTCACCTCAAGCTGTATACAGAACAACCAAAATTATAGAAAAATCCGTTGCTAAAAACTCATCAATTATGACTAGAGAAAGATCAAAACTGTAGAACAAAGAAAACATCTAACCGTATGATAAAAACTGTAAAATTTTCATAAAAGAAAAATTAAATTGAACTATTAAATCTCATACACACAACAGAATTAACCCAGAAATTCTTCTAAGATAAAAAAAAAGAAAAAAATTTGTTGTTGCTACCATAGCTTGCCATCGCCGCCAATTGTCTCAAGCTCTGCCGAATTAAAAACTTAGAGATTTAACATTGCTAAAAATATTCAATTCCAAGAGAAGTCACTTCGATTGAAGGAGGAATGAGAGAGGAAGAAGGAGGGATAGAAAGAGACGACAGAAGAGAAGAAGTAGAAATAGGTTTGTTTTTTATTTTATTTTATTTTAATTGATAATGTTGCATAAGTAAATAAATTATAAAGGTAGGGGTATAACTGATTTTAACCACCCACAAAGTACACTTACACAAAAAAGTATGTCTACTTGTAATAAGTTTATAAATAAGTATCTGTAGGAGTAAATATCCCAAAGAAATCATGGTGGTAAGATAAAATTTGAAATATAGAGCTGATGTAGTATTTTAAAAATAAATTTCAGATATTTTAACTGAGATCTGACTTTCACGTGACTGGAGTTGCTCCTCAACAAGTGACCAAATAACTTTATTTGTATACTACTCATTAATTACATGCTCATGCACTCCAACTTCACTTAACGTGAAAATATTCCATAGCATATGCAAATTAACATGAAAATATAATTCCACTCTCTTGTTTTTTTAATAATCGTTTAACGATAATTATTGGGGAAACCATCGGCGGTCCAGATTGTTTAGCGGTTAGCAAAACGATTACAACAGTAGATTAAGAGACGAACCTAACTTAGTTTATTCTTAAATTCGTTTTTTACCAAAAATTCAATAAATAAATATTTACCGGTTAAATACAATCACTTCAATAGTGAGACTTCAACCTAACCTTCGATTACTAAAAAATCCTCCAAGTTCATTGAAAATAGGGCTTGTATCACATACACGATATATCTATATAGTTTACTTTATATTACCAACATATCAGATGATACTATAGTTTGTGCCGTTATTTATATACAACCAGGTCCAACTCTTAGCTCAAACATAACAAGTTTAGATTTGGTGGCATTTCTATATCAATGTTTTCGTCCCTTTTATCAAATATGTTTCTAGTCTAGTAGTTAAGAGCATGATTATAGGGAGTTTCTTAATAAGTTGCTAAGTATTAAAAATTTTAAAAAATAAAGGAGAGAGATTAGAAGAGTTGCTAATTATAGAGATTTAGCAATTCATTTAACAACTCTTCTTCAAAATGTCATTTTCTTATTGGTCTACATATATTATTTAATTATTTAATTAATAACTTATTTAGCAAAATGATTTAGCAACTCATTTTATAACATCCACCAATAAATATGCTCTAAGGTTCTTTGTTGCCGGATGAAAAATACGGAATTCGATTTCTTCTTTCTAGTTACTGTATTATTTTTTAACTAAGATATAGGCCTTTTTATTTATTGTTATTAAATTCACATAGCCGACTTTGTATACAATTTAAGTTTTTTTTGGTTTCAGATAAAATATTTTTAAAATTCGCAACCTATATATACACCTCAATATGTTCATGGTTCAAATTTCTTAAAAGAAATACAAATAAATAAATATATAGATTCAGTTCTCAAATATCTTAATAAAAAATACAAATGATTATACATGTAGCATCCCATAACCAAATTCTAGAAATTTGGGAGGGTGTCGATCGACACCATTGTTTTCAGTCAATTTTGGGTTGATTTAAATTGTCCGGTTTGTTGCGCGGTTTAGGAACGCAGTCCTAAGTCGGATTTTATAAAGTTCCAGCCGCAGAAGCACGTTTTTTTAGAGGAAAATTAGTGAGGAAAAAGGTGATTTGAGTGTTTGAGTGTGAATCGAGAGGTTTCGTGATCCGTTCTTCATCGATAAGACTCTTGTGATTGTTTGTGTGAGTGATCGTGCTGTCTCGGTGACTTCCAGCAAGGGAATTCACTGTTCGTCACTGTTCCGTTCACGTTTGTGTTTCATTTCCTTTTCATTCATGAAATCGAGGTGAGTGCGCGATCGTGGATATGGGATTAGATTATTAGGAATTTTGAATAAATGATTGTGATGATTTGATTGTTTTACTGTGATTATTATGTGTGAATCGTGTGTTTGGAATCGTGTTTGATCTCATGCGATAAAACGGAATTCGAGTCGCGAGAGGATTTGACTCGGTTCAGGTTTTCTGCAAGAGGTGTCGATCGACACCTAGTGGTAGTGTTGATCGACACCACTGATATATATCCACGAGGATTGTGTTCCTGAATGGAGTGTCGATCGACACCACATGTTTTGAATGTTGTTTTTGTTCTTGTTGTGGATTGTTGTTGAATCGCGTAGAAATTGATAATCTATTTTTCCTTACTATGTATCCGGTAGACGGGATGACCGCTCCACTAAGTATTTATTAAATACTTACGCAACTCTTATTACCATGTGTTGCAGGTAACAGAAATGCGTGATCGCGGAATCAAGACCAGAGAAGAGGATGATAGGGTGTTTAGTTATTGTTTTTAGTTTCTAGTGAACCTGGTTTTTTAGGTTGCTAGTATTATTTGAATTCTGGAATTGGTTGTTGAACTTGGTATTTTGATTTAATAATTTATCGAATTATTTTTATGAGAATTTCCGCAAATTGTTAAATAGCCGTAAAGAATTAATATTTATGAGAATATTAATTCGGGCTATTAATTAAATAAATAAAAATGTGTGATGGTTGTTTCAATACATTATATGTCAACATGTTCATGTCCATGTAAACAAAAACAATTTGTATTCGAGTATATGTTCCAAAGAGCTTGTGAACTTGTGTCGGCCGACAAACTAAATACATTCGTTAGTAAACAATTTAATTATACCACAACTAAATTATCAACCAAATTATGAGGGTTTCATAATATCTATAAACAAGTGTAAGTAATTGGTATAGAAAAAGACTTTTATAATAGTATTACCAATGAAGAAACAAAACAGAACTTCTCCATGTTACGTAAGGAGTCACTAAAACCCCAAGAATAACGTAATTTTTTATACATGATTGCTTTCGATACCGATCAATATATATATTGTATTCATTACCGATCCAAACCATATAAGGAAGAGCTTTTTCGGCATCACCAAACCGGACATATTCCATCGACCATCAAATAAATTTAAATTCAGATTTTTTTTTGTTAGTCTTATGATCGTTTTAATTATTAACGCGCATGTTCTCTGATCAACGCTATCAATACTACCAATCAAATTTCGGAATTTACGGTGAAAATAAGTCAAAAGTAACAAGGAAACAATAGTGTGAAAACGCTATGTTTTGGTAGATTATGGATACAACTTTTCGGAGGTTTCAACTTTATACAAGTTGAATTATCGTCATGTTCTCAATTCTCAAACGTGCGTGAGTTGTAGCCGATTAAACACGTATTTATAGGCGGCATATTATTATTATAAAATGTTACAATGGATAAGGAATGATGTAAATACAAAGAAAAATAATTTTGCTTGTCAACATCACTTATGAGTTTGTGAGTTTGTTTTTTCACTGATTTTTCTTGTAAACATCACTTATCGTAAACAAAATACCCATCACTTATCAGAAATAGTATATGTTCACGCACAAATACATAGCAATAATTATGAGTTAGCTTTGTTTGTGAACACATTTATATACTGGTAAGAAACTGTATAATGTTAAATTTTTGTTAAAATTAGTACTAACAATAATAGTACTTTTCCCACAAGTAATATATTTTTATAAAAAATTAGTGTGAGCAAAAGGAGAAAAGGTGTAGTGCAAGAATTGAAGTAATGGTAAGTACAAGCCTCTGCAAATAGTGTCAGTATCCTTCTCAAATCTAATGCCATTCACTTTCCGTACCAAATACAGCTGTTTCCACTTTCCCACTTTATTAATTTTATAAATTTTGCTACTGATTAATTACATTCACAGAATCTTATGTACTTCCGTAGTTCCATCAAAATTCAAAAGCTCATACAAGTACGTCCAGAGTTACAATTTATATCAGGTTAATTTTTTAAGCATTTTGATAAATAGGGGAAATATAAAATTGATAAGGATTGGCTAAAAGAAATGAAATCAAATGAAAATTAGAATATTTATGCGAATATTATTGTCCGGAAGTGGGATATTCTCACGCGCCTGAGGAGAATGAGCTACTTGCACGCGCGTAGACTCACGCGACATAAAAGCCGTACGTGGGAGATGTGGCCGTTCTCGCTATTTTGTGTTATAGAGGGGCTATTTTGCAAATTTTGAAGATAAAAGGGTAATTGCGTCTTTTAAAACGACAGGTTTATTTTGGGTGGAACTTGTGTATTGTTTTTAAGGCCTTTACCTTCCGTTATGACGCCGACTTCCTCCAAACGCGGACGTGCTTTTTGATTTATGAGCTTTAGCGCGTTTTAATTTTTTACTTTATGATTACTGGTTAGAATTTTAAAAAATCTCCGTTAAAAAAATAAGTTTACGACGTGAACAAAAAATTATTTTAGATTTAATATTAGAGTTATTTAGTTTAATAATAAAGAATTACAGAAAAATTAGGGAAATGACAAAAAATTTTGGAATTCCTTTGTAAAATAATAGATGATTTTGTTAAGGTTTTTGCTAGTTTGCAGCCACTTTTTCTTTGATGTGTGACCTAATTACTCTTAATATTATACGCTCAAATTACGTTATTGAATTAGTTGGACAATAGTACATAAATTGTTGTTTTTTAATTCTCTTTCTACATTTTGACTCCAAATAATCTCACTTATTAAGATATTTATATTATTTGTTTTAACTAATATTTTCATTTCCAACAACTTGATATGTGCATGGCAAGTACATAGTATTTTTTTTTTGCTGAACTATTTTATCTTCTATACAAGAAAAAACGGAAATGAAGTAAAGTTGGGTAAAATTCTCCTCTTATTATTTTATGTTAATTATGATTTTATGTCCTTTTCAACTTTGTTAAAGGTGGTTGACGATATGGGAGTCAATACCCCTTATACAGAATGCTTTGTAAACGTTTGAAATTTTGTTATTTATATTAACTTTATCTTGTTTGAGTTATTCAGATTTCTAGTATTTTATTTAGTTTTTATAGGTTAATGTTATCCTCAATGTTTGGTAGGAGAATTGAAAAACCAGTAGTAAACAAAGCAAATAGACTAATGTTTTGTTTGAAGAGTATAGATTAATGTTTTCCACAATTGATAATAAAAACGAATTTAACAGTAGAATATCGATATCCTATATAGATAAATGAAAATGATAACTGAAATTATTTTCTGAATATTTTTTTGAAGTATCTTGGATTCTTCATTTTTCTCACGGGAAAAACCTTTAAAAATACCCCAACTATTTTACATTTGACAAAAAAATACATGAACTTTTAAAACTTCCTAAAAAATACACGATCTATTAAAAAGTGTTATATTAATACACGATCTATTAAAAAATGTTATATTAATACATATACATTGAAAATCGAACAATTTAACACCTAATTTTTCCGAGCTTTCTTGTTGATCAGTGGCGGATTTTGATTCCAAATACTATATGTGGCGATCTATAGTTTTTTGAAAAACTCTTAAGATTTCGAATCTAATGGTTCCAAACTCACCGCATGATTCTAACTAAAACTAACTGAATTTGTCAATGAACTTTCGGTTTTCAAATTTTAAAATTAAAATTCTCTGAATTATTAAGTGTATTTTGAAAAATCGAAACCATATATAAACTTATGAAACCAACATTAACAAAGCCCAGTAGGTTTTATTTGATTCCGACATGTTTGATTTTCGGATCTGAAAAATTAAACGGCGTTTTGCTATTTCCGTTTCGATTTTCAATGTATATGTATTAATATAATACTTTTTAATAGATCGTGTATTAATATAACACTTTTTAATAAATCGTGTATTTTTGAGGGAATCTTAAAAGTTTATGTATTTTTCTGCCAAATATAAAATAGTTGGGGTATTTTTAAGGGTTTTTCCCTTTTCTCGGGAGGCCAAAGTACTACAGAAAACACCTTTCTTCTTCCCGAATTTACCATTTTTGCCACCACCGAAAAAAAAATGAGAAAAAGTTTCGTAAAAGGTACGAAGTTGAAGACAACAGAACAAGGAAAGAAGAAGACGAACACAGAGAAACAACAATAAAATTGAGAGGGAAAAACGAAGGAAGAGAGAAAGCTTTTCACAGAAAAACAAAAAACTCCTTCTCCTTCCTAGATCGATTCTCAGTCGAAATTTTTTCGAAAGATTCGATTTTTCGAATTTTTTTTTTTTTCAAATCTGGAAAAAAAAAGTCTCTGGTTTTCCGATTCGATTCCGTTCTCAAAAAAAGGGTTTTTTTGCTTGAAGAAGCTGGAGATTTCGTAGTCACTAATTCGACCCAGAAGATTTATGCTCAAGGTAAATCACGATTCGTTCTTCATTTCTCAGATTTACGAAATCGAATATAGTGAAGAGATTCAAGTTTTAGTCTCAGCTACTGAAAAATCTTCCATTTGATCTCTCTTTCTCTTCTATTTTGGGATAATCGAAAATGAAATTGATTGAATTGAAAAGGGTAAATGAAAAGTTTTGTGATTTTGATTTCTGAGTAGCTTTTTGTGTTTATGGATCAGTTGATTTTTTTTTTCAGTAGCTTGTAAGGTGAAGTAAAGAGATTGATTAAATGGATGAGGTAGGTCCTCAAGTAGCAGGTCCGATTTCAATTCACCATCCCATGGGAAGAAAAAGAGATCTTTATTACCAAAATTCGAATCTCCAGCCACACTGGCTTGTCCAATCTCAAACACAGAATAGAAATGATTGGAATCCCAATATGTGGGAATGGGATAGTCAGAGATTTGAAGCGAAACCAGTAGATGCAGAAACTCTCCGGCTCGGTCACGGCGATGGAAATGCGAGGAGTAACGTCAACAATGGTGGTTTGAGTTACCAGGGAGAAGAAAGAGGTCTTGATTTGAATTTAAGTAGTGGTTTTAACGATGTGGAAGAAGAAATGACGCCGGTTGTGACTAGACCGAGTAAGAAGGTTAGGTCGGGATCACCGGGAAATGGAGGTGGTAATTATCCGAAATGTCAGGTTGATAATTGTAAAGAAGATTTATCAGTTGCTAAGGATTATCATAGAAGGCATAAAGTGTGTGAGGTTCATAGTAAAGCTACAAAAGCTCTTGTTGGGAAACAAATGCAGAGGTTTTGCCAACAGTGTAGCAGGTGGGAAAAACTGAATTTTGTTCTTGAATCAGTTTTGTTTTCTGAATATGAGGTTGGTTTTTTAAAGAGTTGGAAATTTTGGCTTTGTATGTAGGTTTCATCTACTTTCTGAGTTTGATGAGGGAAAGAGAAGTTGTAGGCGTAGATTGGCTGGTCATAATAGACGGAGGAGGAAAACGCAGCCTGAGGAGATTACTTCTCCGGTTGTAGCGCCTGATAATAATACCGCTAATAACGCAAATATGGATATTATGGCTCTATTAACAGCTTTAGCTTGTGCACAAGGTATGTATCATTCTCCTCTTGGTAATTCTGGTTTTGAAATATGTGTTTTATGCTTAACAAGCGCTTGGTCTTCGTTTTGCAGGTAAAAATGAGGCTAAACCTAATGGGTCTACGGCGGTTCCTCAAAGAGAGCAACTTGTTCAGATACTTAACAAGATCAATGCATTACCTTTGCCTATGGATCTTGTGTCAAAGTTGAACAATATCGGAATTTTAGCGAGGAAAAATCTGGATCAACCTTCGGAAATGAATGCACAAAACGATACGAATGGGGCTTCTTCTTCTCCATCTACCATGGACTTACTCGCTGTTCTCTCGACGACTTTAGGTTCATCTGCACCCGAGGCCATAGCGTTTTTATCTCAAGGAGGATTTGGTAACAAAGATAAGACTAAATCAACGTCTCCTGAACACGCCACTACAACCAATTTAGAAAAGAGAACGTTGGACTTTCCTTCGTTTACAGGGGGAGAGAGAACTAGCAGCAGTACCGTCTCTCCTTCTCAGGATTCAGATTCACGTGCTCAGGACACTCGATCTAGCTTATCTCTACAACTATTCACCTCTTCACCAGAGGACGAGAGTCGACCAGCGGTTGCGTCTTCAAGAAAGTATTATTCTTCTGCGAGTAGTAACCCAGTTGAGGATAGATCACCATCCTCGTCTCCGGTCATGCAGGAGTTGTTCCCCATGCAGACATCTCCCGAAACCATGAGATCTAACACTTGCAGAAACACTAGTCCCAGTCCCAGGGCTAGTTGTTTGCCTCTAGAGCTCTTTGGTGCATCAAGCAGAGCAGCTGCTGCAAATCCTAATTTCAAAGCTTCTATGCATCAATCTGGTTATGCTTCGTCTGGTTCGGATTACTCTCCTCCCAGCTTAAACTCCGATGCTCAGGTATGCATCTACCCATATTTTCCCTCTGTGAACTAAAATCGACGTTTTAGCAAAGCAGGTCTAAAGCTACTTTTTGTGTTTATTCAAACAGGACCGCACCGGAAAGATAGTTTTCAAACTACTTGGAAAAGATCCTAGTCAGCTCCCTGGGACATTGCGAACCGAGGTGATTATATTTTAAGTTTCTTGAAATGTATAAAAAACATTGGTTGTTGTCCTTAAGAAGTAACAGTGGTCTTCTCTTAATTTCAGATTTATAGCTGGCTTTCTAGCATTCCATCAGAAATGGAGAGTTATATCAGGCCTGGCTGTGTTATTCTATCTGTCTATGTGGCAATGTCAGCTTCTTCGTGGGAACAAGTGAGTGAATTTCTGAGATCGGTTAGCACTAATCAAATTTTCTCTAAGCATCCTTAAGAGCTGATGGTTTTTGTCTTGTTTTTTTTCAGCTTGAGGAAAACTTGCTGCAGCGTGTTAGTTCTTTGGTTCAAGATTCAGAATTTTGGAGCAACACGAGATTTTTGGTCACTACAGGGAGACAGCTCGCGTCGTACAAGCATGGTGAGTGCTCATGAGCTGCTATGTTTGTGTCCGTTGTTGCGTATGGCCTGCAAGATAATAACTTTTTGTCTTTTCTATGGGATATTACAGGTAGAATTCGTCTGAGCAAATCTTGGAGAACTTTGAATTCACCAGAGCTGATCACGGTGTCACCTTTGGCTGTTGTAGCCGGTGAAAAAACAACTTTGGTAGTAAGGGGAAGAAGCTTGACTAATGATGGAATTAGGTAAACTATTTTTGTAGGGATTTAGCCATTTTTCACATCTTCCTGTTGTTTTTTCCTTCTTCTAAGCTTTATAGTCATTGTGTTGCAGTTTTCGTTGCGCGCATATGGGTAACTATGCGTCACTGGAGATAACTGGAACAGCAAATAGGAGAACCAAATTTGATGAGTTAAACGTAAATAGTTTCAAAGTCATGGCTCCGAGCCCTGTTTCTCTGGGACGCTGTTTCATTGAGGTAACACTTTGAAATGACCGAACTTATTATAGTTTCTTCGTGAATCATGGTCCTGGAAGATGTTAGTTTTAACACTTTCTATTGTGTCAAAACAGGTGGAGAACGGATTCAGAAGCGACAGTTTTCCTTTGATAATTGCCAATGCCACGATTTGCAAAGAGTTGAATCGCCTTGAAGAAGAGTTTCATCCGAAAGACGTGACAGAAGAAGAAATACACAACTCAGATCGTCCGAGGTCAAGAGAAGAAGTTCTTTGTTTCTTGAACGAGCTTGGTTGGCTATTTCAGAAGAAATCGGCATCTGACTTTTCCCTCCCTCGCTTCAAATTTCTACTCGTATGCTCGGTTGAAAGAGATTACTGTTCTCTCGTAAGAACTCTCCTGGATATGATGGTAGAGAGAAATTTGGGAGAAGACGGTCTGATGAACCAGGAGTCCTTGGATATGCTCGCTGAGATTCAGCTATTGAACCGCGCTGTTAAAAGGAAGAACACAAAAATGGCGGAAACGTTGATTCATTATTCCGTTAATCCCACTGATAAAAAGTTCATCTTCTTGCCTAACATCACGGGACCTGGCGATATCACACCTTTGCATTTAGCTGCTTCTATATCTGGCTCTGAAGATATGATTGATGTCCTGACCAATGATCCACAAGAGGTAATTAAAGGTTCTATATTTAGACCCCATTGTTTTTTCCTACGGTAAACCGAGTTTTCACTTTTGTTTCTGAATTTAGATTGGATTATCAAGCTGGAATTCCCTAATCGATGCAACCGGACAGACTCCATTTAGCTATGCTGCGATGAGGAACAACCATTGTTACAACACGTTGGTGGCTCGTAAACTTGCTGATAAAAGAAACGGTCAAATATCTCTAAACATCGAGAACGGGATCGATCAGGTTGGTCTGAGTAAGAGAATAACCTCAGAGCTCAAGAGATCTTGCAACACATGTGCAAGTGTGGCTCTAAAGTATCAGAGGAGGGTTTCGGGTTCACAACGTCTGTTCCCGACTCCCATCATCCATTCGATGCTTGCTGTTGCAACGGTCTGCGTCTGCGTTTGTGTGTTTATGCACGCATTCCCGATCGTTAGACAAGGATCTCACTTCAGTTGGGGAGGTCTTGATTATGGATCAATCTAAATAAAGAGTACAAAAAAAAGGTTTGTATAATTAAGTGTTCTTAATTCTTTTGGGTTTCACAAAATAAGAAGAAAATGTGGTTAAGTGAGGAAGAACCAAAGACCTGTGAGATTAAGACAGTGCAGAGATGGAAAATCACTGACTTGTCTTGATGAGCTAAGAGAGTAAAGAGAAGAAAACTGGTTCAGGTCAGAGTAAGACAAAGCTTCAACACTTGAGTTTTTATATATTTTGGCTAATTATGTTTTTAATTCTTGAATCTGTTAATCTTCTTCTTCTGCTTAATTACACTTTTACTTTGCTTCTTCTTAACAACACACAGAAGCTGTGGTTATTTATGTTTTCTTTTGGAGGGTTATTGTATGTGTAGAGTTGTGGAAGTAGTAGTTGAAGATTGTTGTAAACTTGTAATGTAATAAAACCTTCTTTTTTCAATACTATGTAAAAATAGTATTAGCTTCTTTCCCTAAAATATTTTATTGTTGGTTTTGCTATCAATTTTGAAACTAGAACATTTTCATTAGTTTGATTTCAGTAGTGATTTCATTACATTGAAGCCAAAAAAATTCATTAATTTGATTTTATTAGTGATTTCGTTGAACTAATGGTTACAAGTCAATGGTACTTAATCGTCAAATAGGCGAACTACCAATTATACAACGTATGTGCATAAAATGCATTGATAAGAGGAAAATGAACATGGACTTTTTATTCTTCCGTATCACAATTTGGTCCGGTTCGTAGTTATAAATTCGCCATTACCTCGACCTCTTCTATTCACGTGAGTAAACCACGGTCACGTGTTATTGACTTTTGTTCATATCTAGTTAACAGTGCATTGCACCTTCTTCTCACAACTGTCTCAAAGTTTTTTTCACTTTGTGAATACAAACAAAACAAAAACTAATCTTTTCATTTGAAAGTTGAAAGAAGATAAGATCGAAGCAACAATGAAATAAAAAGACGATTCGTCCACTTTTCTTCCAACATTTTCGAACAATTAGTGGTTATGTTTAGTTTTCTATTGATAGCTACTTTCTCATTACGTGGATCACACTTCTCTTTTTGTTATTGTTTCTCTATTATATATTTATTTATTCAGTTTCTTTCTCGAGCTCTTTACATATGTTGATCATGTACTCGTTGTCATTTTTCGTAATATACTCTTTAAAATATTTGACTTGTTTAATTGTTCGTCCATTCGTACACAAAAATAAACTCAATGAATGAGAAAGGGAACAAGAAAAACATTTTAGATAATTATTCAATATACAGTGTAGAAGAAAATTAGTAAGCTACTTGAAACAATTTTTTATTGGATGGTTTTCAAAGACTTGTTAGTTGTTACTTTCAATTTCGTCAGTCTATTTACATATGTCGAAGATAGAAGACATTCAATAAAATTATTCAATGTACAGTGTAGAAGAAAATTAGTATTATATAGCCTTTTTTAATTAGGATAAGGCCTAGAAAAATACATTTCAATTTCTTAGAGTTTCGATCTTTCACGCAAAGTCCATTGATTGCATGTTATTTTTCAGCGTCGTACATTGAGACAGATCGTATTATCTTTATCTATCTGTTGTATAGTTTACCAACCTAAACAAAGCTATCGAGTATGTTCAAATAGATGTAACGGTGATATATAAAATTATAATAGTAGATATTTGATCAAATGAACTACTCCACTTCGAAATATCTGAATGAAAAAGTCACTTTGAGAAAATGTAATAATATCTAATAGTTTGACTTTGACTGTAGAAGAATCTATAACAGTTTTAGATTGCACATAAACTACTAAACCAGTAAGCAGCTTCCAAAAAAAACACTCAGTAGATGATAAGCTCTCTTTTATTTTGTTTCTATAGAAAATTCACGTGAGGACGTTCGCTGATCGTACGATTTTACGAGGTGGCAAATATTGGGCCCACTCCATTTCGCGATTCTACGGTCTAGGGTTTGTCACGTGGATAAGGAACTTGACAAAAGCGTGTGCCACGTCAAAATCTTTCAGAAAAGGAGCTTTTAATCCAATGGCTCAGACCAGAATCTACAGTTCAGTTGTGTCTCCTCTTGTGTCCGTCGATCTTTCTGGCTCTTTATCTGTAGCCACGTCCCCACATTTTTGTACCTAATTTTCTTTTGTCATCACTAAATTCAACAAACATACGATTACGATGAATATTTTGCAAATAGCAATTAACTATTTTTCTAACACAAATGTACGGTGGAAAGTTTTGTTTTATATATTACCATATTCAGGCACGTCTCAATTTTTTTGTAGGCCCTAGGCAAAACAATAAATTTCCGGCTTTTTCTAATAGAAAATTTCAAAAAAAAAAATTTGAGCTTTTTTTACTTTAGTAAAACAAAAAAATTCGCATGGATCTTGTGCGGTGAAACAACTTACCACCCCTCTTAGACGGCCCTGACCATATTCACGAAAGATCATTTATTTATAAAATAGGAAACCACGGCAGGTGAATTTATCTACAAATTTTAAAATTTCAATAAATTTTTCATCTCTAAATCTGAAAATCGAATCTTAAATTTGATGTAAAAAAGTGTAAAGCGTTGGCTATTAGACTGTTGAACATCCACTTGTTTCTAGTTTTGAACATGCTTATTTATTTGATCTTTTCTTCTTTGAAAGATATGTTAATATTATTTTATTTTTTTGCTAAAGATAAAGATATTTTCGTCAAAGGAATGTTAATATCATTTCCTCGTTATATATATCTATCTAATTAATTTTAGTAACCAGAATCAGTTCTCCCTCGTTTCGTTCCTATAATTCATGCTCTCTATATGAAAATTTATCACAACAATAAATATCAATATGCTTACATTTTGAGAATAAAAATATCCCACATTGAGAATGATGTAGGACCGAATAATATAGTCGGTTAACTCGGTCTTGATATTTTGAAAGCGCAAACGACAAAATAATTTGCCAAACAAAAATAAAATTAATTATCATCTTGAGAGCAATCATTCAATAGTACTAATTTTCTTAAGCTCCTTTACTTCTGGGGTCTCTAGAGACACACACATGTGCACTTCACTTATACGTGTGTCTCACATAGACTTTAAGAAAAATTTAGTGTCAAATAGATAATACTACCAAAAAGAGTAATTAAAGATTACTAAAAAAACAAATAAAAAAGTGGAGGTATTAAATGATTTTCATGTGATCTATAAACTTCTGAAAATTATAATATGGCCGACTTCAAAAATAACAAGAAAAACCTCAATTTCTCCTTTTCACCAATAGTAGCCGCCTCCTCCTCCACTAACTCAAATCTTCTCTTCTTAAGTCTTTTCACTCAAAAATATATTCCTCTCTTCACTAACCAAAACCACAATAACTTTGAGTTCAATAAGCTCAATCACAAGAAACTCATGGTGATTCTTTACGCTTCGTTTTTCCCCTTATAATTTTTGTATGTAGATTCTCTATATAATTTCTCTATGTGGATTCTTATATTACTTTGGTCTAAATATTTCTCTAGGGGCCAATGATGAGAGCAGAAGAACAACAAGAAGAAGAAGACTTTTATATGAGTCCACCATGGCTAATTCCAATGCTAAGAGCTAAATACTTCGTCCCTTGTTCGATTCACGCAGATTCCAACAAAAGTGAATGCAATATGTTTTGCCTTGATTGTACTTCAAATGCCTTTTGCTCTTACTGTTTGGTCAACCACAAAAACCACCGAGTCATTCAGGTTTTACTTTCATCAAAAATCTCGTTCTCTTTTAATTCATTAACCCACAAATTCTTAAAAGTTAAAACATAATAGTAAGTAAATTTTTTTTTTTAATGTAGATACGAAGATCATCGTACCATAACGTGGTGAGAGTGAATGAGATTCAGAAGTACATAGACATATCTTGTGTTCAGACATATATTATCAACAGTGCAAGGATTGTGTTCTTGAACGAACGACCTCAACCAAGAATCGGCAAAGGAGTTACCAATACTTGTGAAATCTGTTGTAGAAGCCTCCTTGATTCTTTCAGATTCTGCTCTCTTGGTTGCAAAGTAAATTTTCTTTCCTCAGTTTTTCTCTCTTTTTTTTTTGTGTGAATTATTTGAAAATTGTGTAATTTAAAAAAAAAAAAAATTTCACAAGTTTCTAAGGATTTTAACAATTTTTAGAAAATTTAACATAATTTTCAAAATGCAGAAAACATGACTAACGTGAATTTCCTCAGTTTTCGATTAAAACTGATCGGCTTTCAACTCAGAACCATTTTGGCGATGAGAATATACAGAGTCCATATCGTTTATATATCAATAAAATGACCATATTGTCCTTGGTGATTCAGCTTGGAGGGATAAAGAGAGGAAACCAAAGTCTAACCTTCTCTTTGAAGGGGAAGCATGGAAGGGAGTATGAAGGTGAGTGGGAATCGGATGAGGCGACCACACCAACTAAGATACGTAAGACGTGTGCTTTCAACCGTTTGATGAGCGGTCTCTCCATCTCCACCGTTAAATTCGATTACTTTTCGGGAGATCAACGGTCTTCGAGTTCTGGTGATGAAAGGGGTTTTAGTCTTTCTCCGGGGACGCCGCCGATATATAATCATCGAAATTCAAGCAGAAGGAAGGGCGTACCACACCGTGCCCCCTTCTGAAATTAACTACAAGTAGCTAACTATATACTATATAGAAAATGCCCATATATACTTGTAAATGGTTAGTATTGTTTTTCTTGGACTTTTGAAGCTAAAAATATAGATAATATAAGACAGCATATGTATCCATGTTTTTGTTGTTGTTTATGAAAATAGGAAATAGGTATATAGTACTCAAGGAGTTGAAATATCTTTTTATATAGTTTTGTTGTAAAGATGCGTTTGTGAGTACATATAGTTCGTACTTGGTAGTATATGTTTATATACGCGATGTATTATCGTCACTATAACATAGCAAATACTATACTTTTGTCCATTTATGATTATATCGTGTTAATTAGGTTGATAACCAAATATTATATACAAATTGATTCCTTTAAAAAACAATAGGTTGTTTTCTTCTTCCTTTGGTTAGTTTGCCAATTTGTGTATAATTTTTTTGTTTGCCATTGCAAATACACTTCTACAGTGTTCTAAAAAGCGGTCGTCTAGGTCTCGCTTAAGCGCTAGGTCCTCCAACAACGCCTAGATAACTGTTGCTACCGCTTAAAATTGCATATGTTTTGTTTTACTGTATTTTTCTGTTTCTAACTACATAAATTTAAATTTATAAGTTTTAATTTCATTTACATAGTTATAAATATTTATATATTGTGTGATATGAATTAACTAAATGTTTTTGTTTATTTTTTATGATTATATAATTTTATTTTTCTAAAATATAATTTTATTCTAACTTTTATCTAATATATCTTATTTACAATGTTTTATGTTGTAAATGCCTAAAACGCATAAATTCGTCTAGGTTTCGATTAACGTTCTAGGCACTAGGCTCTGGGTCACGACCCGCTTAGCGCCTAGTGCTTTCTTGAACATTGTTCTTCTATATTCATATATGTATTCGGATAGACCTTTTTTCATGGTAATATTAAAAGATTTTACTCTTTACCATATCATCCGAGAAAGATTGCCTATTCCCATAATCAATTTTTAGCATTACTAAGACTATGAATATTTTGTAATTAGAATATACTATAAATATATGCATATACTATAAATATATGATTGATTTTGATAATGGATTTTGTACGTGATTCTTTGGATTTTTTAGTCAAGAGTCGTGATTCTTTAGATATGAATAGGAAATCATATACTATAAATAGGTAACAAGAATATACTATAAATATTTGCATATATCTTCTATAATTAAATACAAGTAACACTATAAATATTTTCATTGTGCTTCTACTAATTCTCAATTTAAAACCATGGCTTTCGCTAACAATGAGCAGTGCACAAAACTCATGATCTACGGTCTTGTTCTTTATGTGACATTATCTTCATTGTTAGCTTTCTCATATGCTGATTCATCAAAAAACGTACCAACGGCGAGAAGTTTGTTACCTTTTCAGCAAAAAGAAATTATGATCAATAACAGAATTAGCAGCAGAGCAACTCTAAATGTACATTGCAAGTCTTCAGAGGATGATTTGGGGTTACAACATATCCGTTATCCTTGGGGTTGGAGTTTCAGATTTAAGGTAAATTGGACAGGCAGTACAAAATTTCTTTGCCATTTCACATGGCGTGGTGGTGGAGATCATTGGTTTACAATATTCAAAGATGGAAGGGACCATTGCGATTATTGTAGTTGGACGGTGGTAGACAATGAGCCTAAACCTTTGGTCCGTGAAAGACATTGGAAAGGAGATGTGAAACCTGAAGACTATTTCGATTGGGATAAATAACTTCAAAACAAAACATGAATTACTATTATATTTATATGATAATAGATCGAATAACAATAATATGATTCGACTAAGGTTTGTAACTTTAGTAATTTATGATATTATTGTTCTATTCTATGTGTCACTATCTGACCTTAAATACCGGTGTTCAAATCTTTACGACTTCCGAATGTTGTTGTGATTATTGTTTTCAACGATTTCATTTCGTTTCGTTTCGTTCCTCGAGAAGCCGATGCTAAAGCTGACTCGATTGCAAAACGCGCCTTGCATTCTCTTAAACTTTCTTTGTATGCGATTTAATTAATAAAGCTCTCCATTGACCCAAAACAAAAGAAATTACCAGTGTAAAATCTAGATAAGTTGTTAAGCCAAAAAATAAATGGTGATTGATAATGCTATGCCAACAAAAGTTGATTTACATTACATCCTCTATATATTAAAGGAGAAGCATTTTGATGATGTGTCAAACTCTCAATTATTTTCAATTTTTTAGTTAATAATTTTATTCTACTATTAATCATCTCATATACTATCATCCAAACACTCCACATTAACGACACAATCCCTATAACCAAACATAATTGTGTAGAATATCTTTCAAGATTATACACAATCTTCATTTTTGGAATCTTTTAATTAATGACAAAATTCATTAGTTGTTTTCAAAAAATATTCATTATATATATGTATATATACTAGTTTTGGACCCGCTTCAAACGCGGGATTATAAATTTTAGTTTATTAATTTATATATTTTGATTAGCATAAAATACATACGACCGACATATAAATTAAGGAAATAATTTTATGAAATAACTTTAAATCCTATTATTATTTATTTCTCTTTGATCGACAAATAAAAAAAATAGTTCTCATGTTTTTAGAATTAATAGGAAAGTTAAATATTGTGTTTAATTCATTACCTTCTATAGACATTTTTTGTTGTAAATTTTTATAGTTTAGAAACTATATATTTCAGAATGTTCTTGGAAAATCTAGAGGAAATTTTAGGTAAGTTTATAAGTTTAGAAATGTGTTTTTATTTTTAATTTTTAATAGGATGATAATTATCCCCTAAAACTCTCTTTGGATAACACCTAGGATTTTTAAGTTTTAATATCTCTTGAAAGCATCTTTGAGTGACACCTAGGATTTTGAACTTTTAGTGTCTTCTCAATTAATATATATATATACTAGATTAGAACCCGCGTTAAACGCGGGATTATAAATTTTATTATTTATTTTTATATATTAATTTGCATAAAATATAGAACCAACACATGAATTGGGGAAATAAATTTATGAAAAAATTTAAAGTCTATCGTTAAATGTTAAATAGATATGGTATGCAACTTATTTAGTTTAAATTAATTTGGTATTATGATTTGTGTGTAATGTTCAAATATTTATTTACACTCGAGTTAAAAACATTTACATGTATTTTGACTAAAATATGAATAAATAATCAATATTTAAATTTTATTCTAAGTTTATTGAGTTGGTTCGCACAAACCAAATCTAGATTTTCATCTTTAAACGTACAATTAGAAAATTGTAGTAGTATCAAAAAACAAAATCATTATCTATTTCTCTTTGATCGACAAATCATTTTTTTCTTTCTAATGCTTTTAGAATTAATAGGAAAGTTAGAGATTTTGTGTAGTTAATTAACACAATATTTGTTACTTTGTATAGACAATTAGTGATTTCGTAGGATGTGTATAATAAAAGTCATTATGATTTTAGGAAAGTTATATAAAATGTTATTTTTCGGAATGTTAAGGAAAGTGAATGCAAAATTTTAAGAATGTTTTTTTTATTTGTTGCCATGTTTATAAGTTTAAAAATGTTTTTTTTTTTTGAATTTTTAATAAAATGATAATTGTCAACTTATTTTCATTTAAGTTTAGAAATGTGTTATTGTTTTAAAATTTTTATAAAATGATAATTAGCCCTTAAAACACTCTTAGCATGATACATAAGATTTTTTAAGTTAGAATGTCTCAATGAGTGACACTTAGGATTTTGAAGTTTTAGTGTCTCCTCAATTAATATATATAGGATATGATATATATATATATATATATATATATATATATATATATATATATATATATATATATTGAGATGTTTGTAAACCTACGATAATTATCATTCAAATAAGACAAAATAATTTTTTTGAGTTCTTATTCATACATAATTTATTCAATGTGTTTTCTTTATAGTAATTTTCAAAGTTTTAAAATTTTCCCTTAAAATCAATTCCAAAACAAATTTCATCGTAAAAAAGTATATATATTTTTAATTACACAAAGACAAATAAATGTAGATCTAACCAAATAAATGTAGATCTAACTATTTATATAAATCATGTAATATTGAACCACAAAAAAAAAATATTAGACAATTATAAAAGTGATCAAAGTACATAAACACAATTAATCTCATCAATACTTTTGGAGCCTAATAATATTAACAATCTTTGTCCATATCTATATTTACATGTAATCAAACAATTGAATTAATTTAACGGTTACAATTAAACTCCTGTTCACCACGGGTACTAACCTAGTTTGTTTTAAAAGTATGCTAATTTGGACATGATATAATAATTAGTTTCAACGTTTAAAGACCATAATAGATTTCGATTTTTTTTTTTTGGTCGAAAGAATAAATTTCGATTTTATAACTATCTGTCAAAATCAGATTAAACATTAAAGGCGAAAGATAAATATAGGTTTCAAAGTCCATAAGATATAGTTAATTAGATTCGAAGAAGGTAACAAAAAGCATTCAGTTCAAAGTTCAAACCCAACAAAAGAAAGTGACATAAAGTTGAGGATTTTAATTAGAAAAATGTTAAGACTTGGATAAGAACTATTTTTCTAATAACATGTTAAGCCCACTAAAGGTAGCAAAGTTAACCAACTACTTTATAGCCCAATATAGGCCTTTTGGGATCGCCAAATTATCTCTGTTATTTGTTCAATTAAGAAGACTTTTAAGTTTTAAAACAGTTATATAAACTAAGAGTAAGTCGTTGTGCGCACGACTACTATGTAAGATTTACCAGAAATTAGGAATTTTTTTGGGCAATAAGCAATGTAGACGTGCAAGGAGGTTATACCTAAGCAAAACGGCTTATGTACTATTTTGGTAAATATTTAGATCATAGGACATTTATATGGCTATTGTGATATCATACATTCATAAAGTTATATATAAATTTGTACTTATTCACGTCTGTATAAAGTATACTGCCTTTACCATCAAACCATCTTAAGATGGAAGCAAATAAATACATAAAAATTAGTTTTTTAGTTGATTGACATCTGCCTATTGCCAAATCGAAAAGTCTACAGCAAACGTGTTTTTCAGAATTTCTCTCAAGTTAGTTGTTCTTTGTTATAACTAGATGACAATTAACGCGTTTAGCAAGCTGCCATTACTGAGATTGAAAGATTTCTTCGAGTAAATGACAAAATAATAAACGGTTCTTTGCTCAAATCCCACAAAAATCAGGTAATAACACTAGTTACATATAATTTTTTTTTTATTACAAGTATTTTTTTAATATCCAGCGTGCCCTTTGTTACGTTGTGACAAAAAACATAATTACAAAAATGTCATAGCCACGTAAGCAACCACGTAGGAAATCGCTGACGTGTATTAATGAACTCAGCCGTAAAGCGCTACAGATGAGTTATGGTTACGTTGCGGCTAAATTATGGTTACGTTGCGGCTGAGTTAAAAAACGCGGCTGACTTATGAGAGATTGCCTGACTTACAAACATGAATCAGCCGTTAGTTACGGCTGATTTACATAAATCTGGCTGACTTATGAGATAACAGCTGACTTACGAACATAAATCAGCCATTAGTTACGGCTGATTTACAGAAATCTAGCTGACTTATGAGATAACGGCTGACTAACGAACGCAAGTTACAGCTGAGTTATACTACGGCGGGCTGATTTGTGGAAAATTGGCTGAGTTTAAGATAAGAAACGGCTGAGTTATGTTCTCCGGTTGGCTGACTTATGAGAGGTAGTTACGGTTGACTTAAGTAAATCAGCCGTAATCGGCTGGGTTAACAATAACTCAACCTGGTTACGGCTGACTTATTAGCGAAAGATTAATTACTAGAATAGCGTTCATTTGACGGCTGATTTATTTGATAATACGGCTGACTTAATATTTTCTAGCCTAATTACGGCTGATTTATTAGCGAAAGATTAATTACTGAAATACTATTTACGTTGCGGCGGACTTACATTATACTTGATGGCTGATTTATTAATGGCTGAGTTATGTGTTTGTTTGGCGGCTGACTTACCGATATTCCATGTCATCAGTTCCGATTTTCCATGTCATCAGCTCTTATTTTCCATGTCATCAGCTCTTACAAGGGTTCTTCATCTACAACCTTCTTCTTATTCTTCTTCATCTACCTTTTTCATTATTTTCATTCATCAGAGATCTTATGGATCCGGTAATTATTGTTTCTGGTAACTGGGTTAAGAAACACAAATATGTATTCAACGCCGACAGTAGAGGGTGTAGAGTTGTGCATATAGATGAGAAAAAACACTAGACGAACTTGCGAAGATAGTACTCGATGATTACGGATTGAAGGAGTCGAGCCATCAGATTCAACTGAGCTACATGTTCTCGAATAAAGCTTTGAAAATAATGACGCACGATACTCCACCAGTTTACCTCTCCAATACTCGACAGTTGCAAGTTTTTTTAAGCTTCAGAAAATTTGAACACTTACGTCTTTGTGTGGAGATTACGGAGAATGAAATTAGTCGGAATGACGGAGTGAGACAGAATAATAAAAGTTTATTCACTTATAGCTCAGAAGTTAAATCTAGATCCGAAGATTACGGTGGGAGTTATGATGCTTTCAATTTGGAGGATGAAGTAGAAGAAGATGAAGTAGGCGAAGAAAATGAAGTAGTCGAACAAGACGAAGAAGATGATGAATTTGACAGCCGATTTGATATGTTCGACGACTCGGATGGTGAGTCATCTCAAGATGATAACTTCAGTTTATACGAAGACGAAGATTCACCGACACTACCTCCTAAGAAGAGACCTCATAACTTGTCGACGAGCGGATCCAAAGGAAATTCGGAGGTTCCAAGGTTAGATATGTCTTCCCTAAACCTCTCGGTAGGGCAACGATACGAGAGTAAAGCCGATTTGGAGAAACGACTGAAACTTCTTACGGTGAGGGATCGATTTGATTTTGATGTAGACGTATCCGATTTGGATACACTCGATGTTAAGTGTTGGGTTGGTGGATGTCTCTGGAGAGTTCATGCTACTACACTAGGGGATCCCCCTGCATTTTATGTTTGTATTTATGATTCAGATCATACATGTTCCGTAACTGAGCGTTCTGGTTGATCACGAAAAGCAACAGCGGCTATTTTAGGAGAGTTGTACAAGGACTTTCTCGGCGACGTTGGTCTGTCAGTTTGACCTAGAAGTGTCGGAATATCTATCCAGAAGCAATTTGGTGTAAAGGTAATTATTAGTACGTTGCGGCTGACTTAATTTTAGGATGCGGCTGATTTATAGTTATATTACAGCTGAGTTATATTATAAACTTAACGGCTGAATTATATAAACGAGACGGCTGAGTTATTTAATTTCAACGGTTGAGTTATTTAATCTCAACGCCTGAGTTATATTATAAACTTAACGGTTGAGTTATTTAAACTTAACGGTTGAGTTATTAGTACGTTTCGGCTGACTTACTGTTACGATGCGGCTGACTTATTTGTATCATTTTCCATGTGGTCAGATGGATTATTGGAAATCACAAAGAACGCTAAGATTTGCAAGGGAAATCGAGATGGGAACTCCTGAGAGTGGGTTTGAAGACTTGCCTTCTTACTTATACAAGAGAAGAAGGGAAAATCCGGGTACAATTACGCGTCTTCAAATCGATAAGTTTGGAAGATTCATGTATGTGTTCCTTGCATTTGGTGCGAGCGTAAATAGGTTTCCTTTCATGCGCAAAGTTGTCGTTGTCGACGGTATATTTCTTAAGGGTAAATACAAAGGGACGCTTCTCACAACACTAGCCCAGGATAGTAACTTTCAGATTTTCCCAATTGCCTTTGGTGTGGTTGACACTGAAAATGATGACTCGTGGCACTGGTTTTTTACGCAGCTAAAACTTGCGATTCCTGACGATGAGGGTCTTGCGATAATCTCAGATAGGCATAACTCGATAGGGAAAGAAATTGGGAATGTGTATCTGTTGGCTTCTTGGGGAATTTGCACTTACCATTTATATAAGAACATTTTGGGAACGTACAACAGAAAAGATGTCTTTCGTCTGGTGAAGAAAGCGGCAAGATGTTGTAGGATGGTTGATTTTACTGCGATATACGAGGAGATTCAAGCGATTAATCCTGATCACCATGCCTACCTCGAAAGAGCTGATGTCCGACTGTGGGCGCTTGTTCATTTCCCGGGCGAAAGGTACAATTTGATGACTATGAACATAGCGGAATCAATGAACCATGCACTGTCAAATGCTAGAAGTCTTAACATTGTTCGACTATTAGAATCGATACGGGTTATGATGACCAGTTGGTTTGTTGAACGGAGAGAGGATACTAGATCGCAGCTAACCACGCTTTCGCGTGGTGTCGAGAAACAACTACATGTAAGTCAGCCATAACATTTCATAAGTCAGTCGTAACATTGCATAAGTCAGCCGTAACATTGCATAAGTCAGCCGTAACATTTCATAAGTCAGCCGTAAACAGGTTGCATAAGTCAGGCGTAACATTGCATAAGTCAGCCGTAATATTGCATAAGTCAGCCGTAATATTACATAAGTCAGCTGTAACATTGCATAAGTCAGCCGTAACATTTCATAAGTCAACCATAACATTTTTTATTCAGTATTTATAATAGGGTCGTGTTACTACCGCCAGACTATTAACGGCACAAAGGATTGATGATCATCACACTGAAGTTATATGGATTTTCTGGGGATTCTTTGCATGTTGTGAATTTAGACGGAAAAACATGCACAAGCTGGCGTTCCGACAGGGAGAAATTACCATGTGTGCATGCAATCGCAGCTGCCGAGTACAGGGACAAATGTCGTATATCCCTGCGCAGTCCTTACTATTACAACAATTATTTAGTAAACGCATACGCTGAGTCGATCATGCCGAAAGATTCAGCGCTCCAAGTTCTAGATAACGTAGCTAACCAACCGTGCTTTTCTCCGGTTGTTCGTCAACCACCAGAAAGGCCTAAGAAAGGTAGGATGAAATCCGCTCTACAAGTTGAACTTGAGAAGAAACGTCCTAGGAAAGAACACACATGTTCTTTTTGTAAACAGGTTGGACATAATGCAAGGACTTGTCCAATGTAGAAAGTTTGTATAAATTTTTGGTTGTATTACGGCGGAGTTATGGCTTTAATTTATTGTTATATTACGGCTGAGTTATGGATTTTGTTTACATTACGACTGAGTTATCGATTCATGCCCAATTTGAATTACGATTGTTTACATTTCGTCGATATTCACCTTCAATTTGATTAACTGTTCTGAAGAAACTGAATCGTAACATTACATAAGTCAGCCGTAACATTTCGTAAGTCAGCTGTAATACAACAAATTACTTAATATAGCTAGTCCATTATAAATCAGCCATTACAGAATTACTTAATCATTATAAATCAGCCATTACATTATAACTCATCCAATTACATTTATAACCTATTCCTGCTTAGGAAGCATAAACTGCAGCATCTGCACTATCTCCTTTATGTCAGCCTTCATATCAGCGATGTCCTCCTTAAGTTCACTAATTTTGTCGGACAAAGTCGTCTGCCTCTCAGAGATAATCTCCAGTTCTTCATTGTGAGCTTCGTTGACCCACTTAAATACGTGATTTGGCCCAGATCACATGGCGCAACAATAAAACTTCCGTCCCGGGTTAGATTTTATCTTAGACATTAGCATAATTGTAACCGACCCACATCCACACCTTCTAGATATTCCCCTCCCAAAATCCATATTATTTGATAGCTAAGAACCCGATTAACAAAACCAATAGAGATTTTAGATGGATTTGGTTTTGATTGTTCACTTTGTACTCTTTAAGATATTTGGGCGGGATTTTAGGCGGCTCTTCGGCGAGTATATAGGTCACTGCACACCTACGCTAGGTGTAGCGGCTCTTCGGCGAGTATATAGGCCACTGCACAACTACGCTAGGTGTAGTGGCTCTTCGGCGAGTGTATAGGTCACTGTCAAATCGGCGCATTAAATACATAGATTCGGGATTTTTGGCGGGATTTTTCCTGCCCAAAATAGAAACACGAAACGTCGGGACACGGCTGAGTTCAGGTATAGAAAGACGAAACGTCACGATACGGCAGTTATGGATTCATTATTATGGTTGAGTTCCGGATTTTGGGCCCCAAAATAGAAACACGAAACGTTGTGACTGTTGGGAATGTCCTGAAATCACACTTGTATTCACTCCAGTGACAGTTGTGATGTCGAGATCAGACATTCATATGATACTAGGTGGTCATTACGTTTTGCTAGAAGCCGCTTATGATCTATGAGTTATGAACTCATTACTAGTATTATATGATCCTACAGGGTCACACACCTAAGCGAATAGGATTCACTTTATAAGGGAATGATCATTAATGTAATGTTCTAGATGATGTGTATTTGATACACATTATAAACATGTTTTAAAGGCAGTGTCGATCGACACTATAGTAGTGTCGATCGACGCCAGGGTTTAACCGAAATAAGATTTCGGTTTAGTAACTTAATTGATTCTGAATCGGTTCAGGATCAATTAGGTTTTTCTCCAGGACCTATATATAGGAGATATAGGTCACGACCTGGAGAGAGTTTTTTGGAGAAAAACCCTTTTCGTGATAGCCGCCTTTAAGAAACAGAATCCCTAAAAGATCCGGTTCCAGGAACTAGCATCCCTGCGGATTCCTATTCGTGTGCGTGTGGACTATCGATAGAGGCACTACACTTGAAGTGCTATAGATCTCGATTTCCTGATTCAATTCCGCTGCAAACTCCAGGTATATTCGAGATCCGTTTCATCAGATTTAAAGTTTACAAACCCTAGATCCTAGGATTGAGAATTGCGCTTAGGTTGATTAATAGAGATTAATCTGGCAAAAACCTGAACGAATTCCAACAGTGGTATCAGAGCGTTAGGGTTTAACTAGTGATCTGTATGAACTGAATCCGGATTTGATTGTTTTTCTTTTGTAAAATCGTTTTCGTGAAAACTGTTCAAATCTGTAAAGTAACCTAGTGGTGTCGATCGACACTATGGTTGTGTCGATCGACACCTCTGCCTCTGCCTTGCGATCGATGAACCGATTCAATTGGATTGAATCGGTTATCGTGCTCGGTTAACAGATCGATTAAACCGAATGTTGGTTTAATGCGGTTTGGTTGGCGTCGATCGACACTAATGTAGTATCGATCGACACCGACCGGTAATCGACCCGGTTCAATTTGATTGACCGGTTATCGATCCGGTTCAATTGGATTGACCGGTTATCGAGAATTAAATCTGGTTAGTCAGTGTCGATCGACACTAATGTAGTATCGATCGACACAAACCGGTTATTGAAATTCTATGTCGGTTATCGAATCCGGATCAACTGGATTGATCGGTTTTCGATGAACCGAGACAGAAGATTAAGTGTCGATCGACACTTAGGTAGTGTCGATCGACAGCTTACACTGATTGATGGTTAGTGAACCTGAAATCAAATAACCGAACCAGATTTAATGAGATTGGGTTCCTGAATGCATATATGATATGTATTGAGGATTAAATGTTCAGTTCCTCGACTAAATATCAAGTGTTCTGGATGTCTTTCCGATCTTGTCAGCTGTTAATGCTCATTTCATTATGTGATAGGCTTGCAGTGCAAGGTATCTGTAGTGACATGAGTGAGGCAGTAGGTAATTGATTTGATGGGCTTGCAGTGCATGGCATCAACTATTACATGACAGAAGAGATTGGTTTACTTGAATGGGCTATCAGAAGTTCTGGGCCCAGAGACATCAGGTGGTTAGAACATAAGATGTTTTATCCACAACCAAGAGTCATATTGGATATGATTAGCAAAGTGTTGCTTACCTGTATAGCTATAATTCGAGTAACAGCCAGCGGCTCGCTCGGATTTTAGTGAAACATGGATTTTGGAACATTATATTCTTTAGAGGAAACATAGTTTGAATATAATGTGAGTTTTCTTAATAGTTAAGTTTACTCTATTATTGAACATCAAAACTAACCCTCTACCTCTTTTGTTTCAGCTATGTCAAGCTCTAACAACACATTCTCCCTAAGATCCGTCCTTGAGAAGGACAAGCTTAATGGATCTAACTTTCTAGAATGGTATCGGAACCTGAGAATTGTTCTCAGGCAGTAGAAAAGGGACTATGTCCTTGATAAGGTTCTCCCCGAGAAATACCGTGCCAATGCCCCGCAGACAGAAAAGAATGCTTGGGATAAGCATTCAAATGATGTGGTCGATGTGACTTGTCTGATGCTGGCTACCATGAACTCAGATTTGCAGAAGCAATATGAGAACGTGGTGTCGCCCATCGAGATAATCACTAGCCTGAAAGCGATGTTTCAGGAGCAGGCTCGAACTGAGAGATACCAGACGGTTAAATCTCTAGTTGAGTGCAAGCTACCAAGTGATGCTCCAGTGAGTCCCCACGTCATAAAGATGATGGGTTATATTGATAACTTGGGGAAACTTGACTGTCCCATTAGCCAAGAGTTGGCTACTGACATCATACTGCAGTCACTACCGCCAAGCTATGATACGTTCATTATGAACTATAACATGAACAGCTTGACGAAGACGTTGACTGAGTTACATGGCATGCTCAAGACAGCTGAGCCAAACATTAAGAAGGGTGCCCCTAATGTGCTTATGGTACAAGGGGGCAAAAAGTTTAAGAAACCCGGCAAGGGCGAAGGAAAGGGCAAGGCTGTCCAGGTTATGAACCAGGACAATTATGCGCCTCCTCCTAAGCCCAGAGCTGGCCCTTCTGATGCTGATATGTGCCATTTCTGCAATGAGTCTGGGCATTGGAAGAGAAACTGCAAGAAATTCCTGGATGGTCTGAAGAACAAGAAGAAGACGTACGAGACGACTTCTCCAAGTATTTATGTTATTGAAGTAAATGTTACTTCTACAGGTTCTACCTCATGGGTATTAGATACCGGCTGTGGTGCTCACATTTGTACTAATGTGCAGGCACTAAGCAATAGGAGGAAGCTGAAGAAAGGACAAGTGGAGCTGCGAGTCGGGAATGGAGCAAAGGTTGCTGCGTTAGCCGTGGGCACTTATCATTTGTCTTTGCCTTCGGGTTTGGTTTTAGAATTAAACAATTGCTATTATGTACCTGCGATAAGCAGAAACATCATTTCTGTTTCCTGTTTGGATTTAGAAGGATTTGATTTTTCCATTAAGAATAAATGTTGTTCTTTTAATCGTGATGGTATGTTTTATGGTAGCGGCCCATTAGAGAATGGGCGTTACGTTTTAAACCGATTAATACCCGATAATAACATAAATACTAAGCGGTTTAAGTCCAATGACAAAAACCCAACCTTTCTCTGGCACTGTCGTTTGGGCCACATAAACGAGAAACGCATACAGAAGCTCCATAGTGATGGGCTTTTGGGCTCATTTGATTATGAATCATGTGAGAAATGTGAATCTTGTTTAATGGGCAAAATGGCAAAGGCTCCTTTCAATAAACCAAATCAACAGGCCAGTGACTTATTGGGCCTTATACATACAGATGTCTGCGGCCCAATGAGCACAAGTGCTAGAGGAAACTATCAATACATCATTACCTTTACTGATGATTTCAGTAGGTATGGCTATGTCTATCTAAAGAGACACAAGTCAGAATCCTTTGAGAAATTTAAGGAGTTCCAGAATGAAGTAGTGAACCAACTTGGCAAACGTATTAAAGCTCTTCGATCAGATCGTGGAGGAGAATACTTAAGTCAAGAGTTCAGTGATCATCTGAGAGAGTGTGGAATTGTTTCACAGCTCACTCCTCCTGGAACACCCCAATGGAATGGAGTTTCTGAGAGGAGGAATCGGACCCTATTGGATATGGTTCGATCAATGATGAGTCACACAGACCTTCCATTATCCTTTTGGGGATACGCTCTAGAAACGTCTGCGTTTACACTAAACAGAGTCCCATCAAAATCAGTTGCAAAGACACCACATGAGATGTGGACTGGAAATGTTCCAAGTTTGTCTTTTCTGAAAATTTGGGGTTGTGAAGCTTATGTAAAACGGTTAATAACCGATAAGCTCGCACCCAAATCTGATAAGTGCTTTTTCGTTGGTTATCCTAAGGAAACCAAGGCGTACTACTTTTACAACCGTTCTGAGAACAAAGTGTTTGTTGCTCGGGATTGTACTTTCCTTGAAAGAGAGTTTCTTCACAAGAAGAATAGTGGGAGTAAGGTACTACTAGAAGAAGTTTGAGAATCACAGGAACCTGCTCAACCAAATGAGGAAGAGCAGCAGGTGGAACCACAAGGAGTTGTGGAACCAGCACCTGTGATGCCAGAAGTTCGTAGATCCGGAAGGATTCGTCATGAACCCGAGAGATACTACGGTCTTCTCGTGAACGATTGTCATGACCTGCTGATCATTGACAGTGACGAACCTGCGAATTTCGAAGAAGCAATGTTGGGCCCTGACTCCGAAAAGTGGCTTGGAGCCGCTAGATCCGAAATGGGATCCATCTCAGAAAACCAAGTATGGTCCTTGGTAGATTTACCTGATGGTGTGAGACCCATTGAGTGTAAATGGATCTTCAAGAAGAAGATTGATGTGGATGGGAATATCCAGATATTCAAAGCTAGACTAGTGGCTAAAGGTTTCAAGCAAATTCATGGTATTGACTATGATGAGACCTATTCCCCAGTCGCTATGCTTAAGTCCATTCGGATACTCCTAGCAACTGCCGCTTATTATGATTATGAGATATGGCAGATGGATGTGAAAACAGCTTTCCTTAACGGAATTCTGGAAGAGGATGTGTACATGACACAACCTGAAGGTTTCACAGATCCTAAAAATGCTGGGAAAGTATGCAAGCTTCATCGATCCATTTATGGATTGAAGCAAGCATCAAGGAGTTGGAATCTTCGTTTTGATGAAGCGGTCAAAAAGTTTGATTTTGTCAAGAACGAAGAAGAACCATGTGTACACAAGAAGCCTAGTGGGAGCGGAGTTGCATTTCTCGTACTGTATGTAGACGACATACTTCTTCTCGGAAACGACGTTCCATTGCTCCAGTCTGTCAAGACTTGGCTTGGAAGTTGTTTTTCCATGAAAAGCATGGGTGAAGCCGCGTACATTCTTGGAATAAGAATCTATAGAGATAGATTGAAGAAGCTTATTGGATTGTATCAAGATACTTATATAGATAAGGTATTACACAGATTCAATATGCAGAATTCCAAGAAAGGTTTCACGCCTATGTTAAATGGTATAACTCTTAGCAAGAAGCAGTGTCCTTCGACACAAGCTGAGCGGGAGCGAATGAATATAATTCCTTATGCTTCAGCAGTAGGATCTATTATGTATGTCATACTCTGTACTCGTCCAGATGTTGCTTGTGCCTTAAGCATGACGAGTAGATACCAATCTGACCCAGGTGAGTGTCACTGGAGGAAATAATGAGCTGATCATAAGTGGATTCACGGATGCAAGTTTTCAGACGGACAGAGACGATTTCCGGTCTCAGTCTGGCTATGTCTTTTGTCTTAATGGCGGTGCAGTCAGTTGGAAAAGTTCCAAGCAGAGCACCGTAGCTGATTCCACTACTGAGGCTGAATACATTGCCGCTTCGGAAGCAGCAAAGGAAGCTGTTTGGATCAAGAAGTTCGTATCTGAACTTGGTGTGGTCCCTAGTATCTTAAAGCCTGTGGCATTGTTCTGTGATAACAATGGAGCAATTGCTCAGGCAAAAGAACCAAGGTCACACCAGAAGTCCAAACACATAGAGAGGAAATATCACCTGATACGTGATATAATTGATAAAGGAGACGTGGAGATCAGCAGAGTTCCCACAGATGAGAATGTCGCTGATCCTCTGACCAAGCCCTTCCCGCGACCTAAGCATGAGAGTCATACTGCTGCTATAGGACTTAAGGAAATTAAGATGTGATCTTGATTTTAGTGGGAGTTGTCTTGTTTTAAGTTATGCTTTGATGTTCTTGTAATCATACTTTGATGATTTTAATGAAATTTGATTTCAGTTTTAATTTAAATGTGTTTAAATGGAAGTCCCAAGATAATTTATGACATTCTATAGGTCATCAAGTTGAGGACTTGATCATGAAACCCTATGAGAATTAAATGACATAGATTATATTTGTCCCTGGTCGAGGTTGTTAATGTGGGATAATAACAACCGCGTGAGACTAGCATGTGAGGTGACTGATGACTAAGTTTCATGGAGTCATTAATAAGAGTATTAAAGTCAATCACATAGATATATGTTAGAGAACATATGATCGGACATGACCCGCTAATGAGAACACTACAGGAAATTAAGTGTCATGAGAGGTTCTCATAACGACTATGAGGTATAGTCCTTAGACCTGAGTTCATCATGATTTCTTACATATGAATTGGTCCGCTTCGACTTTGTCAAACGTTATCTGTAAAAGGGTAACTATAAAGGCATTGATTGGGCGTATCATGAAGTGTGTGAAGGAACAGGGATGGAACAAGATGGGATTTGTCCCTCCTGTAAAACAGGAGATAAATATCTCAGGGCCCATCGAAGATTTGATACTGAGGAATGTGTGGCCACACTCGAACGAGCTAAATGTCAGTCGTTTGTTTTGTCAGTATAAATCGGAGTTCGATGAACATGATTTTGGTTGAATAAGGATGACACGGTTCTTGCCTTATGCCAGATCGAGATATAGAGACGAAGGGATTATTGGAATAGTTGATTCCAGTACAAGTGGGAGATTGTTGGGAATGTCCTGAAATCACACTTGTATTCACTCCAGTGACAGTTGTGATGTCGAGATAAGACATTCATATGATACTAGGTGGTCATTACGTTTTGCTAGAAGCTGCTTATGATCTATGAGTTATGAACTCATTACTAATATTATATGATCCTACAGGGTCACACACCTAAGCGAATAGGATTCACTTTATAAGGGAATGATCATTAATGTAATGATCTAGATGATGTGTATTTGATACACATTATAAACATGTTTTAAAGGCAGTGTCGATCGACACTATAGTAGTGTCGATCGACGCCAGGGTTTAACCGAAATAAGATTTCGGTTTAGTAACTTAATTGATTCTGAATCGGTTCAGGATCAATTAGGTTTTTCTCCAGAACCTATATATAGGAGATATAGGTCACGACCTGGAGAGAGTTTTTTGGAGAAAAACCCTTTTCGTGATAGCCGCCTTTAAGAAACAGAATCCCTAAAAGATCCGGTTCCAGGAACTAGCATCCCTGCGGATTCCTATTCGTGTGCGTGTGGACTATCGATAGAGGCACTACACTTGAAGTGCTATAGATCTCGATTTCCTGATTCAATTCCGCTGCAAACTCCAGGTATATTCGAGATCCGTTTCATCAGATTTAAAGTTTACAAACCCTAGATCCTAGGATTGAGAATTGCGCTTAGGTTGATTAATAGAGATTAATCTGGCAAAAACCTGAACGAATTCCTACAGTGACATGGCTGAGTTATGGTATAGAAAGGCGAAACGTCGCGATACGAATAAGTTATAGATTCATTATTATGGCTGAGTTACAGATTTTGGGCCCCAAAATAGAAACATAAAACGTCGTGACACGGCTGAGTTATGGTATAGATAGACGAAACGTCACGATACGGCTGACTTATGGATTCATTATTATGGCTGAGTTACGGAGAGAGGATGCTAGATCGCAGCTAACCGCGCTTTAAGACATTGAAGTTTAACTGTGTTATCTAGTTGTTCACTTTGTACTCTTTAAGACATTGCATTATAAATCAGCCATATCAGTATTATCTTATCTATATAAATCAGCCATCATACATTCATAAATCAGCCATCATATATTCTTAAATCAGCCAAACCACAAATTTTTGAATCATAACTTAATCATTATAAATCAGCCAATTACATTTATAACTTATTCCTACTTAGAACGCATATAAATCAGCTATTACATTATAACCCTAAATCTCTGTATCATCATCATCGTCAATGTCATCATCATCAATGTCATCATCATCATCATTCGACCATTGAATCTCTATTCTAGAGTTGATCCTTCTTCCGGTGTAACTTCAACCATGTATGAGAACATGTGGGATTTAATACCATGATTGAGGCAATTATTCGCTGCAAAAGAGAAATCAACCAAATATGTGTTAGATTAAGCGGACAAGGGGAATGGAAACCACACCTACATTTATAACCTATTCCTACTTAGAACGCATATAAATCAGCCATTACATTATATCCCAACCAATTCCTCCTTCAGTTCTTCGAGTTCTTCATGACTTAACGGCTGAGTTGAGGCAATCATTCGCTTGCAAGAGAAATCACCCAAATATGTGTTAGATTAAGCGCACAAGGGGAATGGAAACCACACTTATAACGATTTAATCTTAACAAGTTTAAAATAAAATTTTCAAAAACTTTTTGAAAACCTAATACTCCAAATCACAAACCCAAAAAGAAGAACAAAGACTTTTCTGATTTTTATTTGATAATTGGATACATACAAATGAGCCATATAACAAGTATATATAGGCTCAAATGAAACTTGCAACATTTAATCCGGGTCATTTACTATTCAACGGCACTGTTGGACGGTCAAATTGCAACATTTAATCCGGTCAACTTGCAATATTTAATCCGGTCAACTTGCAACATGTACTGTTCAACATTTATTGTTGTATGTTATGGCTGAGTTATGGTATTACGATACGGCTGAGTTATGGATTTTGTTTACATTACGGCTAAGTTGTGGATTCATTATTATGGCTGAGTTATGGATTTTTGGCGGGATTTTTCCCGCCTAAAATAGAAACACAAAACGTTGTAACACGGCTGAGTTATGGTATACAAAGACGAAACATCACGATACGGCTGAGTTATGGTTAAGACGGCTGAGTTATGTTTAAAAAAAAAACAAAGAATGAGCTTAATTATAATTTTGATTAATACACATTCATTTGATTTATATTCATTTTATATTAATAAAATGAGCTTAATTATCATTTTGTAAGTCTTAAATCATATATAAATGGTTTAAGGGTATGGCTGAGTTATCTATTTCAAACAAAATGTTTCATACATTTTCAACAAAAAACCACATACATTTTATTCTTACACGTTTTCAAAAAACTGTGCTATTACAAAATATAGCAGACGAAGTACTTATGTCTTTGTTAACACCATATTCATTCCAAACACAACTGCTTTTTATGAAGTCCTTCCTTACACCATTGCAACTGCAACCTCCATAAGTGTAACTATCTTTGAGCTCTTTCATCCTTCACCTTCCACCCCACCAAATTTCATCACGAACTTTTTTCCCAAGTTTCTCCATCTCCTCAATTGTCATTGACATCATAGGCTTGAATAACGAAGACAATACTTTTAGACCTTCATCTTTCGTTGCTCCTTCTGCAATGCAAATCATTCCATATACATAACAAGCTTATTCATTGCCTTTCTTTGCAGCTTTAGCTAAACATGCCCTACCTTTATCTCCTTCTTCATCATATAGACAACCCACTTTTAAACTTATGTCAAAAAATTTGTACACACCTTTCCGGTATAGAGCCTCGGGGTTTCCATTCCTTAAGCACCTATCCAAAAACTTGTAAAATGTTTCGTAAGTGTGAGGAAACCATGGCAGGAATGGAAAGTCATGAAGTCTTACTCTTTCTACAACCCATCTTTTGTTGCAACAATCTCTGAAAGCCTTTGACATAACATTTAGATTCTCGATGTCGGTAATGGAAGAAGATCAAACAAGTGCACATATATCTTCGAGAATCTCATTTGGCAACGAGTTCAGAGACACTGTTGGTTTGCCGGAATTTTTCCTCTTTAACGGAACTATTGCTAGAATAGGCAGTATAAGAACAAACCAAAACTAGACCATGGTTCCTGTAAACTTGATAGGAAAGAAGATTCTTTTTGGAAGTTTGGAGGATATGGATAATGCTAGTGGAAGATTCTTCTTGGCACCTGTTCCAATTTTGGGGAAGTGTTCATTGAATCCTTGCGTGTTGTCTTTAGTTCATTGGTTTTGTAACTGTTTCTTGGCACCCGTTCCTAAACGACTGTTCGTTAACCCGCGACTACTACCAACTTCGTTGGAAGACGAAACGTCGCAACTTAAAATTTTATACTTGACGGCTGAGTTATAGGAACTTCACGGCTGAGATATGGATTCAGGGTTTAGGGTTTAGGGATCATGGTTTAGGGTTTAATGTATAACATTTAAAAAGTATATGATTTATAGTCTCAACTGAATCAAATTATACACATTCAATTGAAAAAATTGTATATGATTTTGGGTCTTAATTATCTATAGGTAATGTTTGAAGTACTTGTAAGACAACATATATCTCAAGATCAAGTTAGATCACATTTTCGATTTCATACACATTCAGTAGTATAAATTGAAAAAACTATACACATTCAGTTGATTTATATTCATTTTATATTAATAAAATGAGCTTAATTATAATTTTGTAAGTCTTAAATCTTATATAAATGGTTTTAGGGTATGGCTGAGTTATCTAAATGACACGGCTGAGTTATCAAAACATACCATAAGTCTTCAAATTACATTTCTGATTTTAGGGTATGGCTGAGTTATCTAAACGAAATGGCAGAGTAATATATCATAAAAAATTATAAGTTATACACAAAAAACATACCATTTACAGTCAAATCCTAATAATAAAAAAAACAAATAGAAGGTTCATAATTGGTAAATCAGTTGAACTGCGAATACATATCATGTCCTCCTTCATCGAAGATCTCTGTTGCCATCTTCACCCGTAAACCCTGAATATTTACATCGCATATCCCATCAAAAGTTACACCAAGCGCTAGACACTCGATAAACTTCAGTGAATACACCCCATAATCGCCAACTTGGGTGTTTTGGGGAATGTTTTTGCCGCTTTTCCATCTGAACACAAATTGTTTTTTGCAACCAGTTTTTTTGTCAGGAATTACAGCATTGATCATTGCAGGGATCATTTGCATCAACGGCCTAAATGCATCTACCATTTTTTGTTGACTTTCAGGAGTTACCTGTCCAATGATTGGATCGTAGGAATCAATCTGTTCCTTCAGAAGATCCACGTGAAACGCCACCCAATGATCGCCTCCAGTATGAAGAACTCCGTACAAGTGATTGACATCTTCTAACCACTTTTTGTTTGTCTGAAGGTCATCAGGAATCGCACTGTTTATGAGTAATTCATAACCTGAGTCTTTGAATTTGAACATCTTTGGCTTCATCTTGAACTGATTGAAATCCCGAATCCATGATCCTAGGAACCATTGGTCCACAAAGGCAATGCGCTTGGAACAAAATGGGTTGGGATCTTCCATGGACCTTTTGATGAGGACTCTGATATACGCAGCAACATGCTGTACACAGAATATTAAATCAGCCATCGAATTATCATAACTCAGCCATTATTAAACATAACCCAACCATCAAACAACCATAACTCAGCCATCAAACAACCATAACTCAGCCAAAAATAATCATAGCCCAGCCATTAAATAACTAATAACTCAGGCATAAATAATCATAATTCAGCCGTAACTTATACTTACAATGTCAAACAACCATCCATAATCACGCTTCAGCCACTGCGCTCTTTCACTAATGAGTATTTTGTAGAAATTAACTTCCTCGTTACTACCATCTGTCAGTGGAATGTCCCTAACAATCAAAAACTAGTCAGTTTAGGCAAATATTGTTAATAGCTGTATAAAATAAAATAAAATGGTGTAAAAGTTCATACTCGAATAGCCTTAGATGTTGCATAAGTTTATCCAATTTATCCGGGTCAACAGGTGAGAGAGGATCATAGATTGCTGATGAAGGTTCAAAATCCTTCCTCATGCACATCGTCCCTATGTCTCCAAAAACATAAGGAAAAACTCTTGTAGGAGGAGGACTGGACTTCGCTGCTAACCTTCGCCCGATAAGTCTTAATTCTTGCTAACCTAAGCCTTTTATCTTCGTCCTCATCAAACTCCGGTAACAATTCATTTCCTTTTGTGATCGCTTCTTCGGTCACATCCTCAAGATCAGTTTCACCTCCAGTCTTCCCCTTCATCTTCCCAAGAGTAGGTGGAATAATAGGTATTCTTATTACACCGTCACGTAAACCCTTTATTTGGACCTCCTTCTTTAACTCAGCCGGCTTATTCTTTAACTCAGCCGTTGCGTTCTCTTCCTTCCTCTTTAAATCAGTTGTTGCCTTCTCTTCCTTCTTCTTTAAATCAGCCGATGCCTTCTCTTCCTTCTTCTTAGCAGCGTTCTCCTTCCTTTTAGCAGCAGCCTCAGTCCTCTTTTTAGCAGCATCATCAGCATTCTTTTTCAAATCAGCCTCATTTTCTATCTGTTTTTGCCTCCTGGAGCGGCGTCGTAAATCTGGTTGCTTAGCAGGAGACTTAGCAGGAGAAATAGAAACGAAATATGCCAGACCACTACAAAAACAAATTCTTTTTCGCCTCAGGAGTACCCTTAGGAATTTCGGCCTTCAATTTTGACCCTGCAGCTTTCTCTTCGGCCTTACCAAGCTCATCAGGGGTACCCTTAGGAATTTTGGCCTTCAATTTTGGAAAATACTGCTGCGGAATTCAAATCTCGGCCTTAGCCGGCTCATCAACCAAAGTGTTTTTCGCTCATACAACATTATCAAGGGTCTTAGATTTCGTGTTAAGGACCATTGGATTATTAACTGATTTATGTCGTGGTAATGTTTGCGTTTTTGGGCTGGGAACATAGTTTTGGGTACTTTTCGATAAACCCAGAACTTTCAGACGCTCATCCACTGCATCTTTGGCATAATCACCAATTTTTTTCTCCATATCAGCAAATTTTTGGGTTAACTCTCCAACGTTGGAATCAATGGCCTCAAGCTTCGACCCAAACTTCTCAAACATAGGTCAACCTTCCGAAATATAGAGTCATGGCTCTCAAACTTACTCGCAATTTTGTCCAGCGTAGCGACTATGGTATTCAAAGCCGCTGCATCCTCGCTTAAACCCTTTCCCTTTGCATCTTCCTTCTTCTCTATATCAACAGCTTCACCCTCGTGTTTCTTATCTTTCTTCTGCTTCTTTTTGGGTGGCTCAAACTCAGAGTTATAGGGAACTACAACCAACTTTGTTTTTTTCTTCTCCTCCTTCCTCTGCACATCCCAATAATCACCTGCTACATACCTACAAGAATGTAGGTCTCTTATCAGGTTATTCAGTTGTGGGTCATCGTCTTGACCCAACCACTGAGGAAACATGTCTTCTACAAACTCCTTTGAAACCATATGCCTCACACGCACCTACAACAGTAACTCATAACTCTACCATCGAATAATCATAACTCAGCCGTAAAAAGAATAACTCAGCCATCAAACAAAGAATAAATCAGCCATCAAACAAACAAATCATAACTCAGCCATCAAACAAATCATAACTCAACCATCAAACAAATCATAACTCAACCATCAAATTACCATAACTCAGCCATCACATAAATAATAACTCAACCGTAGAATAAATAATAACGCAGCCATCAAATAAAGAATAACTCAGCCTAAAACCTTACATGACAATGGTCTTTAATCTCCTTCATCAGGACACTATCAAAACTTGCACGTGTCCGCGTTGCATCCCATCGAAGAAGCGGAACTTCTTCCTCACCGACTAGTTTGCCAAAACGCTCTCGAAAGCAACTGACAGATTCATATGACCAAGCCAATAAAGCGTAACTCATGTCGTTGATGTAGTATGTCTTTCCTACTGTATTCAACGACTTAATACTACCAACAAGAGCTTCAAATGCAACCCGACCCCATGGATAAGTCATCATGGCTTGATCATCGAATACTCTTTTTGCAGTTTCAAACGGTGTCCTAGAATTATGATGCCCAACATAAATTCCCATGGCTTGAAGAACTAACAACCCTAACCATTTACGCTTTTCAAAACTCCATGCCCGAAAGCCTCTTACTGCTACCCTTAATTCATCAGGCTTGGGTCCTAACCCATGCAGCACATTCAACTCCTCCCAGAACTTTCTGTATTGGTCAGGTTCAATACTTTCTGTTGGCACTGGATCTGTGTTTAACCCAGTGATCTCACCAAACTCGAGTAAGTTAAACCTGATAGGTTGATCACCAACCACACTCTAAATCTCCTTCTTCTCTACTTTCAGCTGTCTACACAGTAGATAGTGTACAGTCCTAGCAGACCACCCGCATTTCCCATCAAATAGCTTAGCAATTATTCCAACAGGAAACTTCTTTAGTTCTTCCCACACCTCAAGTCCTAATTGTTCTTTAACAAAACCGAAATCTCCCATATAGGAATAGTGATTAAGCACTTTATTTTCTAGATTAGCAGCGCGTCTTGATCTTCTAGGGTAATCAGGTGCTTGATGTTGTTCCATCTGATCATAAAAGACTTAAATAACTCAGCCGCAATAGAAAACTAACTCAGCCAAAACATAATATATAACTCAGCCGCAATATAACCATAACTCAGCCGAAAAACCCTAATTCGGCCACAATATAATTGATAACTCAGCCACAACATAATTAATAACTCAGCCACAACATAATTTATAACTCAGAAACCCTAAACCCTAATTCAGCCACAATATAATTGATAACTCAGCCGTAATTTATAACTCAGCCGCAATAAAAAAAAATAACTCAGCAACAATATACCGGAGAATACGACTACAGACGACTGCGGAGAAGACGATTTCGGCGAAAACGATTTCGGCGAAGACGAGACGATTTCAAGACGAAGACGATTTTCGGGGAAGACGATTTCGAAAGAAACAATGTGGTTTTTTTCTTTTTTTTCTTTGAGAAGGCACACTTAAACGTTTCTACTTTTCAAACTTCCCTCTTATATGATCACAGTTATTTCTTACTGAAATGGATTTGTTTTTCATTTTGTAATTAACAATAATTTCAATTAAGAAAAACTAATTAAGGGTGTTTATCGTAATTTACTAGGAGTATGAAAAGATTTGAGTAATTTTTTAAAGATATATGGTATTCTAGTAATATAACTATAATTTCATGGGAATTCAGTTATTTTCCCAATAAAAAATATGTTTGCCATCAACTTTATCATTAGAAGACTTTTGTGAACATTATACGAGGTGATACCACCAGAAGTCTCTTTTCAAATTAATTAGACTAATATTGTTTTGGCTTTAATGTAATTTTGACGTTTTTTACACGAATTAAAAAACAAACTAATACTAATATAGTATTATGCAAAAAAGAATATGGGGTTATTGAATCTTAGCGATTATATTGTATGCATGTATAAATTACGCTTTAAAACAGACATTCATAGGCTTGTAGCTTAAATCGTTATAAATATCGTGTTAGAAGTATTTATGAATTTCAAAATAAATATCTTGTTAGAAGAATTTTAGGATCAGATTAAATTTTGTACTTGACTAACACGAATTTCATAGCTATATATTTGTTCATACAAAAAAAAATTGTAGTTTAGATGACTTTTATAGCGTTGGGGGTGTTGTATATAATCAAATTATTTACAGACTCGATAAGTGTTAATGTAGTTAGTAGCATTGGCCATGGGGTACAAAGTCAACGACTTCACACGTGAATCCTTTATGTTTTTTTTGCATGGCCTGCGACTTTTTACTTTACTCAGTTCGATGGAATAATTAAATACGTACGGTGTTCCTTGTTTTCAAATTGGGATGTTATAGTTTTCAAATTGGAATACTTTTTAGTTTATAGTCTATTTGAAAATATAGAATCAATGTTCAAGGTCCAAAACAAGAAAAATTATTAAATTTTTCTTGTTTTTGAAAACATATTAATTTTTATTAAAATATTTTAATTAATAAAAAAAAAAATCAGTACAATTCCAGAAGGAAAAACAATAAAAATTTAATTAGTTTTACATTCAAAAGTGAAAACATCTTATATTTTTAGACAGAAAGAGTATATGAATACTATGACAACAAAATTATTAGTATATGAATAGTAGAAGTTTAGGTTTTTGGTCCGTCTAGAATCATACGGTAATAATATCGTTTTTAAAATGTAAATCACTTTCACAAATGGATTTTGACTAATGATCTTGATACATTCAATAACCACTAGATCAAGACTGAAAACAAAAGAGATGAATGGGAAAAGTTATCTTTTCATTGATAGTCGTACGTTCCCTATATATACAAATGGTTTACTTGATAACCAAGTTACTTGATAACCAAGCTATTTGATATACAAGAATATATACTTAACGTATATTCAATACTAAATACATATGAGACATATATGGAAGACTCTAAAACCGTATCTTAACATTCCCCCTCAAGTTGGACCGTGTAAATCGCAAACGCCCAACTTGGATAATAAATAAGAAAATGGAGAACTTCCCAATGACTTAGTTAATATATCAGCTAGTTGTTCATTTGTGCGAACATGTAGAGTAACAATGAGTCGAGCTTGCATTGCATCGCGAACACTATGACAATCTTTCTCTATATGCTTTGTTCGCTCATGGAAGACACGATTGGCAGCAATGTATAAAGCAGACTTACTATCACAAAACATCTCCATCGGTTCAGTATGAGAAACACCAAGATCAACCAAGAGTCCTTTCAACCATTGAAGCTCTCGTAAAGTCTCAGACATTGCTCGATACTCGGCTTCAGTGGAAGAATGAGATACTGTATCCTGCTTTTTTGTTTTCCAGGAGACGGGAGAATTTCCGAGCATTACAACATATGCAGACAACGATCGCCGTGTTTGTGGGCAAGAGGCCCAATCTGAGTCACTAAAGGCGCGAACACGAAGATCACTATTCGATTTCAACATGATGCCTTATCCTGGACAGCCTTTCAAGTATCGAATAATACGCATTACAACATCCCAATGAGCTTCTCGAGGCACATGCATGACCTGCGAAAGTACATGTATGGCGTAGCCCAAGTCAGGTCGTGTGACAAGAAGATACACCAAACGTCCAACAACACGTCTGAATTTAACCGGATCTTTATATAGTGGTCCTTCATCCGAAAGAAGCCTATGACTTATTTCCATCGGAGTTGAGACAGGTTTACAACCAAGGAGCCCAGCTTCGGTGATGATGTCTAATGCATACTTTCTTTGTGTAAGAAACATTCCCAAGGGTCCTCGAGCAATTTCTATTCCAAGAAAATATTTGGCTTTACCAAGATCTTTCATTCGAAAACATTTACTCAAATAAGACTTGAACTTTGTGAGCATTTCCAAGTCATTCCCGGCAAGAATCAAATCATCGACGTAAATCAGCACACGTAAAGATTTTTCTCCTTTGATATAAGTAAACAAAGAATAGTCAGAATATGATTGAACAAATCCAAACTTCTTCAAAGCACTCGTAAGCTTAGCGAACCAACACCGAGGTGCCTGCTTGAGACCATATAACGATTTCTTTAGACGAAGCACCTTGGACGGATCATTTGTACGGAATCCCGGAGGTATCTTCATGTAAACCTCTTCTTCTAAGTCACCATGAAGGAATGCATTTTGCACATCCATTTGGTCTACTTCCCAATCTCTTACGACCGCAACTTCTAACAATGTTCGAACGGTAGTCATTTTTGCAACTGGTGCGAATGTCTCGTCATAATCCTCACCTTCGACTTGAAGATTACCTAAGCACACGAGCCTGGCTTTATATCTTTCTACTGTACCGTCAGCATTAAATTTAAGCTTGTACACCCACTTACTCCCGATAGCCTTTTTTCCTTCTGGTAATGTCGTTATATCCCATGTATCCGTATCTTGAAGAGCTTCCATTTCGACCCCCATAGCATTATTCCATCTTGGATCACGAACTGCCTCATTGTAGTTTCGAGGTTCTACATTCTCTGTAATTATTGCGATAAACACTTGATGTTTCTCGGAAAATATAGCGTCAGTGACATAGCTTGAAATGGGATACGGGGTCTTACCTTGGGCCATTTTAGAAGACGTTGTTGGCGCACCGGGAAGAGCAGATGTGGTGTGTTTATCGGGAGCACAAGTAGAGCTATACGTGACGTAATCTTTGAGTTTAGTGCTTGGTATAGGTTGACGATGACCTCTGCCAAGTAAGGGCTCTGGCGGAGCAGGTCCGACAGTGGCTTGCTCACTTACTATAGGTGGACTTTCGATTGGTGGTGCAATAAATGGAGAAGAAATTAATGTAGGTGATTCAACAAGACCATGTACATCATCACTCCCCCTTTGTTCTATAATTTGTACGTTCTCTTCTTCTTCATAATATGGTGACTTTGGTAGATACAGAGGCGGAGACGCAACCTCTGTGTGTTCTTTAATTTGTGCATACGGATAAACTTTCTCATCAAACACAACATCTCTTGAGATATAGAACTCATTTTTCTCAAGATCATATACTTTCCATCCCTTTTTTCCAAAGGAATACCCCATGAATACACATCTTCTACTTCTCTTGCCAAACTTATCTTTATCACGAGAGAGCTTGTGAGTAAAGCACAAAAAACCGAACGTTTTGATCTGTGCATATGATGGTGCTTTTCCATACAAGCATTCATAAGGTGATTTTCCTTGAAGCACACGTGAAGGCGTTCTATTTATTAAGTGAGATGCAGCAAGGACACTCTCACCCCAAAACTTGATAGGAAGACTCGCTTGGAACAATAGCGCACGTGAGACATTGAGCAAGTGGCGGTGTTTACGTTCAACGCAACCGTTTTGTTGCGGAGTAGAAACACATGAAGTTTGATGCAAAATACCATTCTCCACAAAATATCTTGACAAACCAATGAACTCCGTACCATTGTCGCTACAAATTATTTTAACCAATTTTCCAAATTGTCGACTAACCATAGTGCAAAAATTTGGAAGAATTGTTTTGACTTCACTTTTTTCGAGTAGTAAATGTACCCAAACAGCCCGAGAAAAATCATCGACAATGGTGAGAAAATATTTAGCTCCACACGAAGATGGAACACGATATGGTCCCCAAAGATCACAGTGTACTAAATCAAAAATAGCTGAAGCTTTATTAGAACTATCCGAAAACACCTCACGAGTTTGCTTAGACTCAAAACAAATATCACAACCTCCAAATTTTTCAGAATTATGCGTAACGCCAGAAAGAAAAGGTAAAAATCCTAAAACACCATATGAGGGATGTCCCACACGACGATGCCACAAACTATCATCTTCACAAGCTTTAATTTTGTGTCCTCGCGCCACTGTCACATCTTGATAAACATAAACACCATTTCGTTCCTCGCCGGCTCCAATCAGCGTCCTCGTCAAACGGTCCTACAAGACACACAATGTATCAGAAAATACGGCAAAACAACTGGTCTGCTTTAACAACTTGGCGACAGACAATAACGTGAATTTTAAATTAGGCACAAGAAGAACGTTTGATAACGTAATCGTGGAAGAAGATAATCTCAAACTTCCAGTCTTTGTAGCCATAACTTGACTACCATCGACAAAACTTACGGGGCAAAACATGATACCAATCATGTCAGTGAGCATACTCTCATCATTGGTCATGTGATGAGATGATTCTGTATCGAGGATAACTTCCCCTGTTTGTACATTACCTTGCAACTTTTCAGGAATCGGAGTAGGCTTTTGTTGCTCTAACAAAGCAGTTAATGAAGCCCATTGTGCTGTTGTGAAAGTAGGGACACCAGCGCCTTGATTTGCGGCTTGCACTGCATTAGATCAAGCTGACCCAGATTGACCAAATCGATTTGGTTCAGATTGACCAAATCGATTTGGTTCAGATTGACCAATTCGAGCTTGTCCGAATTGACCAAATCTACCTCGTCCACGACCGCGATTAGCCGCACCGCGACCTCCTCCTTGATTACGTTCAGTCCACCACTCCGAGAAGCCAACAATCTGCCAGCAATCCCTCTTCTCGTGCCCAGAGCGCCCGCAGTGAGAACAAACTCCACCTCCACGAGCACATGCAACTGCCACAAAACTCTCCATTGTTGGATTCTCACGATGCTCTGTTTTGGTCACAAAAGACATAACATCGGTTTTCGCCTCCGCTCGAGAAGAAGTTAGACGTCTTTATACCCTAATCACTGGCTGATACACAGAATTCAAGTCAGGAAGCGGCTCCAATCCGATAATGTTGGTACACACATTACCGAAACGAGCATCATCTAGCCCCATCAAGAATTGATGCACTCTTTCTTCTTCGTATTCCTTTGTATAAACTTCAAGTGCTTTACAAGTGCACTTTGGAAACGGCTTGTAACTAAGCAGCTCCTCCCACTTCGTTGACAACTTGCCAAAGTACTCTAACACACTAGCTCCATCTTGCCGCCACGCAGCAAGCTCAGCCTTCAATTGATGAACACGAACGGCGTTTCCCACAGAGAACCGCTTCTTCAAGTCTGTCCATAGCTTATGAGCATCTGATGTGAATGTCACCGTGGATCGAATCGAGGGTGAAATTGATGCCCTGATCCAACCGACGATCATTCAATTCACTGTATTCCACATCTCGAGCTCTTCCGGTCCGTCTGATGGCATCACGATACTCCCGTTGATGAAACCGGTCTTCCGTTTGGCTCGAAGCGCATTCTCCAATTCAATGGACCATTCTGCATAATTATCTCTTGTCAACGTGACAGGGGAGATCAAGGACCCTGGGTTATCTGAAGGATGCAGATAATAGGGCGACAACATCGCGATACTCGACGACTCTGGTTTGACAACAACTTCTTTATTGTCGGTCATGATTTCTTTTCAACTCTCTTGCACAAAATCAAAAAATTAGAAAGAGATCTTTTAGAATGGCTCTGATACCATGAAAACAAGAGAGATGAATGGGAAAAGTTATCTTTTTTTCATTGATACTCGTACGTTCTCTATATATACACATGGTTTACTTGATAACCAAGTTACTTGATAACCAAGCTACTTGATATACAAGAATATATACTTAACGTATATTCAATACTAAATACATATGAGACATATATGGAAGACTCTAAAACCGTATCTTAACAAAGACCCATTTAGTACATATTTATAATTGTTTTTAACAATTTCTTTTTTTAAAACGTTTTGAGATTTTTTCTTATATTCCCTCTGTTTTTGAAAGGTTGATTTTTTGGATTTTTTTTCTTGTTTTTGAAAGATTGATTTTCTACACTTTACTTTATGCTTTTACATTTTACCAAGTGATTAAATAGTTTTTAATCAATTAGAAAAATAAAAGTAGTGTGATGTAGGTAATATAATGATTGGAAAACAAAAAAAGTAAGTCAAAAATTAAAATAAATAATTAGTTAACACATTTATTTATTGTGTCTTAAAATGTGTGAAAAACTCAAAACATCAATCTTTCAAGAACAGAAAGAGTAATTCATTTCGAATTTGGAATCAGTTGGTGATATGATTTTTCTACACACTTTTCACTAGATCAAAGAAGATTATGGAATCAGCCAAAAAATACTAAAATTAATTGAGATAATAAAAATTTGAAGAATTGGTATTTTCTCACCAATTCTTTTTAGAATTTAATCATTTATCAGAATTCCCTTTTATTGCATGGGTGATGAAACTATAATTAAGATGCAATGACAAAGTTTCTTAATTCAATTCAAATAATTCTTTTAGCGAATGATGTCAATAAAGTTTTAACCCAAATAAAATCCGCAAGTGCACAAACAAAAGCAGTAGTATTTTAGGTATCGAATCCTCAGAGACCAAAGTTATTCTATGAAACTATGGATTTATATTTAAAGCTAAGACAAAATGGGGGTTGGTTTGCAATGGAACAATGAACGAAACAGCAATTAAAACGATGTAAATTCAATAAGAGAAAGATACTAGATTAAGGTCATTCGCCGGTGACTTCGGATTAAGGACTGAGCAACTATTCAGGATTCAAATTTAGCGCGGTCTAGAACTCGAACATAAATGTAATATTGCCCCACTATCGTGATGCATCAATATCTTTATCTAACATCCTAAATGCCTAAACTGTCGTTTGAATTCAGAGATGTTGATAAGCATTAACAAGATGGTTCGATTTGTTCACAATCGATGGTAACAATCAACTGTCGTTGGTTAAAACCGATTGCTCATCAATGGTTTATCTAGCAACCTAGAGCACTGTCGTGAATAAGTTAAACTTGAGAACATAAACTAGGTGATCAAATTAGCCTAAGCAATACGAATCCCAATTGATGAAGACAAATGATATCATGCATTCCTATTTGGCTCAGTCACTATCATCCTAATTCACCATTGAAATTCCCTAATCTAGTTATGAGACTACTCGACCATGGAGAACAAAAACGCAGCAATCAAATGAGAAGAATTCATCATGATAAAATAAAGGGATAAGGGTTTAAGAATTCTTCTCAATAGAAAGTTGTGGATGATCCTCCAAATCTTACAAGCAAAATCCAAGGAATGAAAAACACTTGAAGGATCTCAAGAACTTGTAACAAATGAGTCTCAACCTCTCAAAAACGTGAAATGAAAAATATCAGAAAAATAAACTTCTGTTTAGGAAAGTGGCTGCCTCTAATTTATAGTAAAAATTAGGGCAACTTGGTTCTGGGTAACCGACCGGTCGGTCCGTCTTCGAGCGTCTCAAAAATCTGCAAGTCTTCGTGTCTGGGACAGGTCGGTATTCTCATCCGGACCGGTCGGTCCGGATTCCAGGGGGCTTCGGCTTCGGGACTTCGGGTGTAGACCGGTCGTTCTTCTCATCCGGACTGGTCGGTCCGGATTCCAGGGGGCTTCGGCTTCGGGACTTCGGGTGTGGACGGGTCGGTCTTGTGGTTGTATCAACCGGTCCGGTTTCCAAGGAGCTTCAAATCTTTGAGTCCTCGGGCGAGCAGGTGCTCGGTTATGAAAAACGCCATCTTTTCTCCAGATTCGTCTTTTTTGCTCCAATGACCCCCAATAACTCCAATCAATGCTTGAGAGCCTCCTAGAACCTGAAAAGACACAAGAAGAACTACAAAAAACCGAAAACAGATAGAAAACAATACGTAAAAGAGACTAAAATACTAATATATCAGCGTACTTTGAGCAGCATATTTAAATCATAGTGTCAATTGTCAACGTAATTAATCTAATCCAAACACACACAGTTGCATATTAAATATCGTTATGACAGTTAAATAACAACAAAGCTATGATTAAGGTTATAGTATAACCCATAGATTTATTAAATTTATCATAAACGTACGTAACTACTACTACACATCAATCATGGAGTTAAATCTGGGATGGATTTTTAAAGCTCTTTCCATTTTTCATATACAAGGCCGCAGATAATTTTTTATAATAATATATGGATTAAGTAATTAAAGGGCAGTTGAGTTATTTCCCGTGATTGGATAATCTTAAAATCATAAATGTATCTTTTTTTTATATAGAAAGTATCATAATGTATTTCTCCTAACATGATAAGTATTGTCCAGTGTTTTGAAAACCGGACCGGACACCGACTCGGTAATTTTACTGGGTGGCTGGTCGGACCGGTTCAACCGGTTAGACCGGGTTTTGATATTTTTTAAAATTACATATAATAAATACAACAAAGCAAATTAAAAAGTTTCAATATCCAACCAAAGTAATTATCATTGAAAAAAATAATAGAGAAAATAACAAGTTTTCTTAATTTTCCTTATTCATGAAAGATCAAATTTTCCATATTGAATAGTGTCATCTTCTTGAGTCATCTCCATCTTTTGGGAACCGGGTTTTGACTTCGACCCGGGTCTCCCGTTTTGGCGGGTTTTGGTTGTTTAATTGAAATCCGGGTTTTAAACCTACTCGGATCATGAAACAACCATGCTTTTTTTTAAAAAAAAAACCTAATAATTTCTACTGCGAAAAAAGAATTAAATCATTCAATCAACCAAATAATCCAATAACTCCATAATATAACAATTGATAATCCAAAATACTCCAAATAGAAATCAAGCACCATATTCAGGAATGAGTAAAATACTAGCAACCTAACATAACTGGTTCGCTAGACTAAACAACCAAACACAATAGACCCTATCATCCTCTCCCTAACGCCTCGATTCTGTGATCACACTTTTCCTTTACCTGCAACACATGGAAATAAGAGTTGCGTAAGTATTTCATAAATACTTAGTGAGCTGGTCATTCCGCCTACTGGCGTAACAAGCAGGCTCAAATCAACATTACCATACACATTAAATACCAATTCAACAATTAACATTCAGGAAAACACATTTCGGGAAAATACAGACTTCGTGTCGAGCTACACCACATATGCATCGATCGACACGACCAAAAGTCTGGTGTCGAGCGATACCACGAAGGCGTCGATCGACACTTGGCAATTTCTGGTGTCGATCGACACGCCGCTGTAACTGCACCAGAATCGAGTTCATCCTCTCACGACTCGGTTCCGGCGATTACGCGTCGCAATTCTGCATAGAAAACACAATGATACCACCAAGGCAACCACAAATACCACAACAAAACACATCACACGATTTCACACCAAATTCAACCCAAAAATGCAACGTTTATCATCCTATCCTAGAAACCAACGGTCACAACTCACCTTAGATTACAACGAGGGAAAGAGAACGAAAAATACAGCGAATGAAATCGACTGATCCGAGAGATTCCTTCGCGAACCTATGAAGAACAAAGATCCTAAGGCCCTAACACTCGAACAAACGACGCTTTGAGGATTTCTTTGCAACAATCCACAAGAACGATCGAATTCTCTCTTCTCTCTCACTAATTCTCTGCTAAAAACGTAATACTTGACGGCTAGGGAAGACACGCAACGCTAGGTACGTTTTTATACTATCAACCGAGCCAAAACCGCGAATTAAAATCTAATTAACCCGGTTCAGAAAATGCAAGTGTCGAGCGACACCAAGACTTTGTCGATCGACACCAACAAAAATCCTCGTGTCGATCGACACGTCCACCAGAATTCACATTTTTGGTTCGCGGATGTTACAGATCCGGCAAAGCAAACGATTTATGGTTCGACCGGCCGGTCCGGTCCGGTCCGCTTCTGAAAACACTGGTATTGTCTATTTGATAGAAATGTTATACTAACCGATACTCAAATCAATCCCCCAGACTCATAGAAATCCAAGAAAAAAATTACATTGTAAATGTTTACGGATGACAAAAATGATTTGAAACTCAAATTCTACCAAATCCTCCCTCCACTCATATTTCTCGAAAAAGCATTACGAGGACTGTAACAAAATAATTTCAAATGATCACTTTTGATCGTCCGTGTGTTTACGTAACCACTTGAGATATTAATATTTTTTTGATTATTGCTTTATTAATCAATCAACACTAAATTAATATATGCATCGTGATTCGTGAGAGTCAGTACTACAAAGTTGGTTTGGTTTGGTCTTTCACATTAAAAAATGGAAAAAAGTTGTTGCGGTTTCTTTATTCCCCACGCTTATTTATTTAATTGTTTTGGTCTCCTTATCGCTATTTTTAAGTCACGTGTTACGGCTGAGACCCACGTCATTGCTGACCTTCTCTTCAGTTCGTACGGATATGTCACATATGTATATGGATGGAATCTGTTAAATTTTTTATTATTTACTTTATGTTTCAAATCATTCACCAAATTTTGAATTCAAACTTCCTCCTTAAATTTCGACAATAATTTCCATATACACGTACAATCGGTCAGCTTAATGTATTTTGTCTAGTACGTTTTCTTTGAAACTTGATATATTGTAATAAAATCAATTATAGTATACGAGAATGAAATGGAAAGATTTTACTTTGACATTTTGTATAGCATATCTTATTATATAGTTGGGCGAAGTTGACAATTTAAAAGACCTTCTAAGTCAATTAATTTACATAGTAGATGGATAAGAAAGCCTATCTATGTAATCGCACATCCACGTATAATACGAACATATATACATGTATACAATAAATACACACTCATCAAAAATAAACATATTGAATTCACATGTTTAATTCTTAATGTGTACTGTAATTTTACTTTCTATAACCACTTGTCAACAAAAACTCTATAAACTTGATGTCAAAGAATAGTTATAATTTATAAACTTATGATTATATATATAGTATATATATAATTAAATACTTCCATACTCCAAACGTTTAAAATAACTAAATCATTTTGATTTATATACTATACAAAAACTAATAAAATATAACGTTTATTTGAGGCGGGAATAAATAGGGACTGTGAATTATACTATACAAAAACTAATAAAATATTGCTCTAATGTTTTGAATTGAATATTTTAGATTAGTCAAATATTTTCTGACTTTCAAATTACTATAAATAGTGATAGTGACAGTATCCTAAAAACATTTATATTTGATTATTTCCTTGTACAACAAGAGTCAACTGACAAAGCTAAGCCTACGCGTCAGCCTCCGGTTTTGATGGACAAAAAGACAAACCGTACCTGGTTTTCGTCTCTTCACACCTCCGGTTTACGTATTATGGTTATGGTTACGTCACCATTTCTTCTTCTTCTGTCTATTTATATCCATCTCTAACCGACTCTGTTCTTACGCGTTTCTCACCCCTCTCTCTCTCTCTCTCAATTACTCTCTCTCTCTCTAGCAAACAGAAAATTCAAATTTCAAAATCTGAAAGATTCGATTTCGTTGAAGCTTTTGAATCAAAATGGGTCTTTGTGTATCTGTTGGTCGAAACGAGTGTGATTCTTCGCCGACGGCGAAAATCGTGACGGTTAACGGCGATCTCCGTGAATATAATGTACCGGCGTTAGCTTCTCAGGTTCTAGAAGCTGAATCAATGTCTTCTTCTTCTTCGTCTTCGTCACGATCGTCTTCTTATTTTCTCTGTAATTCTGATTCTCTCTCTTACGACGATTTCATCCCGGCGATTGAATCGGAAGAGATTCTTCAACCGGATCAGATCTATTTCGTTTTACCGGTTTCTAAACGTCAGTATCGTCTCACGGCGTCGGATATGGCGGCTCTTGCCGTGAAAGCTAGCGTCGCGATTGAAAAAGCGGCGGGGAATAAAAATCGCCGCCGTAAAAGCGGGAGGATCTCGCCGGTTGTTATGTTGAATCAGCCTAATGATCGGTTCGTCGCCGGTAACGGAATTAGAAACGAGACGGTGATGGGAAAGGGAAAGTTGCCGGATAAAACGACGCCGTTTAAGGCTATGAATGGTTATTCCCGGTCTGGTTCGGTCCGGAAATTGAAAAGATATACTTCTGGTAGAGCTAAATTGGCGGTTCGATCGTTTAGACTGAGACTATCAACCATATACGAAGGATCCGTCGTTTAGATTTTTATAAAATACGTTTATTTTTTTGTTGTGGTTAATTTATTGTAATGTTTCAAAGTGAAATTACTCTGTAAATTAGCTTATTCCACTTTGTTTTTGTGATATACTTTGTTATGTCATGTATTCTCTATGTACAATATAGCTTATCAAATATGAATCATACTGTTACGACTTAATATATGTTGTTAAAATCGATTTTTTTTTTGTTAGCAAATACTCACAACTCTGATTATAAATTCGTGTTCATAATTTTATTTGGATTTATATATTATGGATGAGGTAATTAATGATATAATAAAAAACGTTCTCAGATTTATGAGGTATCATTCAATTTTGTCGAACCAGATAGATCAGATTGATCCGTAGCTCACTAGTCACAGGTCTAATCTATTGGATGTTTTATTCTGTTGTTGAAAGATTAGAGAGAAAAAAATATATATATTTTTTTACAAATATTAGAGAGAATAAAATATATATATATATATGTGGGTAAGTATTAGCTCCGCTTTAGGAAACATGATTAACTAATAAACAAATATTAATACGTGGACTTATAAGTTAAAATCCTTTTAAATTTCTACAAATGTAAGTTTTGTAGAAAATTTAAAAACATGATTAAGTAATAAATAAATATTAATTCGTGGACTTATAGATCAAAATCCTAGTAAATTTCTACAAGTGGAAGTTTTGTAGAAAAGTTGTAAATAAATAAATACTTGGACAGAAAGTTTGGACTAACGGAAAGGCTTCGCAACCAATGGGATTTAACTCGAAAAGGTAATAAAATCAGATTAAGCTTTAGACTTTTGATGTAAGATTTTCTTTATAGGATTAACAAACACATTTTCTTTAGAATGGTAACTGTTTCAGTGCTCTACTAATTATGAGTTTGGGCCCAAGATCGATGTTTGAGTTAAAAATGGATGATGTTTTATTAGATTTTTGTGGTGATCGGCATATCGAGTAATCTATATCCAATTCATGTTAGTTTTGTTGTCACGTACATAATTATCAGATAATCTTGTCACTTAAAACGTTCAAATGATCCAATAGAAAAAAATTTAGAACTATGATCTCTTCAATTATGTGATGAATAATCCAACCACTAGATCGCGATGAATTTGATTAAACGAATTCGACTGATAGTTTTTGTTTTCAACCCACCCAGCCTAATACGTAAGCTATACAACGAAAATTCATCTTCTTTTCCTGCGTGACACATTGGTCACAATCTCACAACACGGCCAAAATAGGGCTTATATATTGAAAAGTCTCCTAGTGTATATATATATCAAATAGTTTGATAATATTTTCTGTAAGAAAACTGGAAGTTTGTGTGAACCCTAAGATTCGATTTATCTTACTATTATACCAGAATGTTTCGGTAAGTCCTCCGGTATGACCGGCAAGTCTCCGACAATGACAGGTTGTATATGGCGGCGACAACAATTAACTAAATTATATTCTTCTTTTTCCTAATTAATTATAGCATCTTCTAAAATTACAAGATTCCAAACATATAGAGTTTTAGTCGAAAAAAAAAAACATAATAGAGTTAATTAGATATATGGTAATATATATAATTTTTAGGAGGCATATGATATGACAATATGTAAAGATTTTAGTTAGTTAAGGTACCTTGAAATAATTTGGGACGCTACGCAATTGTTAGATGCTCTTTTACAGTGTTCTCATTTGTGAAATTTGGTGTGGTTTAGAAAAACCAAAATTTAATATATCTTTCAACGTAATTTCAATATTCATTGATTGAGTTGTTAACAAACGTGAAAATGAAATATAGCTTCTTTTAACATATTTTGTTGTGTGTACGCACATGAAACTAAGAGGTCTATGTCGATGCGTAAAATCGGACCATTGATTTTGATGTTGATAATGTACAAAAAAGATTTGGCACCTATTTATATTATTGCTATTATTTTGTTTTATGAAATATTATTTTCACCCTGTCTTTTTCTGCTGCTGTTGCTAATAGTAGCTTTATTTCCTTATTTGGCCTTTATTCTAATTGGAAATAAATTATTTCGTAAACACATAAGCTATCACATTCTTATCATATTGGCTAACCTTCAAAGTTATGACGTGTATGCATGTACATCTCACACACACACAAACAATTTCCTGGTCATTTTAATTTGAATGTGCTGTATTCAATAAATGATCTAGTATCATAGAAAAATTCTTTCTTTTTTATGGAAAAAAGCAGAAGTATGACGCAGATGAAAAACATGTGTAGACCTTCTCACAGTCTTTCAGTTTATTCTTTTTTTACTTAATACGCATATATGTTATCTGTTATTTTTCTATTGTTGTACAACATTTGTAACATCATTATAGTGTCCTACTCAAATGTAAAAACAAATTGAGATAAAGCTGAGAAAGAGAAGGTTTGGAGGCTTAATTCAATGAGTGTCTCGGTAACCAAACGTTTTCAACATGTGTTAAATTTGTTATACATTTTCAATCATAGATTGAAAGATTGTTTTCATTTTAGTCAGCTTAATAGTAAATTAGTTGTTTTCGAATTTGACTTTAAGCTGTTTCCTTGTTCATACTCCATATAATCGGAAAGAAATTAAAAGAGTGATTAGAAATCGAATGATAAAGTAACCATATTTAATTTAGTACCCCAACAGCAAAAATCCTTATTTGTGACACATTTCTTGGTTCTTGTATCTATTATCAGCCCATTATAGTACCTTTTTGGCCCAACCAAATGAGAGTCATCTATATTGGAAAAAAAAGGATTAAAGTGAAGGCGTCCAAAAGCATATAAATGATCGAATAAAATGATTTGAGTGAATTTAGAGACAAAATGGACTTAATTAACTTATTTATAACATCAGGAGTCCAAAAGCATGGCCTCCTTTGCTTTTCAAGCGGCTGAGATTTTAAAAGTTTTGGAAAATGTTGCAGGTTGAAATTTCATTTTGGAAAACAATGTGGCTAATAGAGGAACATTTCTCATTGCTCAAAATGTGACTAGGGATGAAATGATTCATTCGTATGTTTCATGTGGATTTCCCTTATGGTTGAAGGATCTCTTTGATAATGAGAATGTTTGATCCTCTTGGTTTTTGCCCTTTGTCAATTTTTTGGTGTAAATAGCATTGGAATGGTTTGTCCTTTAACTCTTAGGTTAGTGAAAACCATTATTGGTCTAAGATCAGTTCTTGTAATCTTAGGAGCCACCTTTTGTGTTTGTATCTCATATCTTGTATGAGAAGAACATTTGATGAAGTTTTAATATACTGAAAGTTTAGATGCCAAAAAAAAAAAAAACTTATTTATAACAGCAACAAAAAAAGCTACATATATGTTGTGAAAAGCGTTAAAAAAAAATCTTGTTGAGGTCATGAGGATCGTGCATAGGAGAAAGTGAATTGAAATGGATCATATTTTATATAAGCATTCCCAAAAATAGCATAGAATATGATGAGCATATCTATTAGGAATTATATAATATCAACGCATATTTGGATCATAAAATCATTGCGTGCATGCTTTATTCTCCGGCCTTATCACGCTCAATATAATCATCGCCATGTTACTTATATATGTACAATCACCATTACTAAATTAAGCAAAACATGTTCTTCTCTGCATTTATTTTCCACTAGGGTTGGACCCACACGATGCGCGGGTTGGTATCGTTGGATACTTTTTTTGGGTTTGTCTTACATTTTGTACATTCATTATCCGATTTTAGAATTATAAGTTTTTACGGAAGAGGACATTTGTTACATAAATTTCCTTTTTTGCTAAAATACTTAAGGCCTTCATAACAGATAACTTATTAGAAAGAATTTGATTAGTCAGAACATATAAGATAAGAGTTTAAAATACAAGCTAACCCTACGCTTATGATCCCTTCATTACTCTTATACGTTTGCATGAATCAACAAACATCCTAAAACCAATTTAAACAACACATAAATAAATCTTTCATTAGACATATTTTCAATGAAAATTGTATGAATTATTACGGCATCAACCCAACCATATTAGAATACGATATCTCATCTAAATTATGTACTACCTATGAATCTGCAAAACAAAACAAAGAAAACAGCAATAAAGAAATCATTAGCAACTGTTTATAACATTATATCATAATACAATTGGATACTAATACAAATAAGTTATGTAGACAACAACAATAGAAACCATGAAATGATAAGAAAAGGAACATAATATAGTAGAGTTGGTCAAAGTAAAACTGTAAATAAGAAAATTGACAATATAAACAAAAATTGTTAAAACTATTATAATCACGAGCCTTTGGTGTGTAAAGGCGGGGACCTTATTTATTGATTTATAGAATTATTCAGAGCTTTCATAAGCATCTCTTTCTCTTGTTTCTCGGCTATTCACAAGGAATCAACAGTAAAGCTAGTATTATCGAGTATCCGTTGCACCATGGCTTTTCACCTACAGGAGGCTGAGCTTGAGCAGTAAACACTCTCTTACCAAAAGAAATTCTCTTTCTTGGCAATGAACAAATGACATAGATATGAAGCTGAAGCATTGATCGTCTTGAAAACTCCTTTGTCCAGCTCATATGAAAATATGATATACACATAGGTCTTTAATTTCAAATGGAAGACTAACAAAAGAGGGAACTTGTAACCTACATGTTTCCTTTCGGCATGTGAACTTGTAAACTTATAAACCTTGTACCCACCGAAGGGTTTGATACAATGAAGACAAGGAGTTTTTGTATTGGCAGAGTAGACATGTGTGAAGTAACTTGGAAGCAGTCTTATAAGGACCTGAATAAAGAAGTGAAAAACACCATGTGAAATTGTTGTAGCTAAAGGACCTATATGGAGGTTGTAGTTTGAGTTTATGATTGAGACGGCATGGCAATGTGGAAGCTCTGGCTGGGAAAAAAATAATTGTTGTCCAATCTCTAATTAAATGAATCCACAAACACTTTTAAAAATTACAAAGGGTAAAAGCAAGGGGGAACTTCGTACCTTGACTCACTGTCTTGATCATAAATATGTCATATTGAGTTACCTAAAAGAAACTTGCACATTTTCCATGTTAAGAAAATTCCGAAAAGCCATCGTTTCCACATGTAGGTAGCATATAGTAGCTATGAGAGGCACCCCAAAACGTCCAGACACCAACTTCACCACAAAAAAAATAGAAGCAAATTTCATATCAAATATGTTGGTAATTTTATAATTCACTTTCCCATCACTATAGATACAAAAGAGAGCAGAGCTCAGAGATTCCTAGCAGCACTTTGAAGCAAGAAGCTTTTACTTACTCATTTCATGGAACCCAAAAAAGTAATAAATTCAGAGAGATATGATAATCACTGAGAGAAGCAAAAGTATTGTATTTGAGCAAGATAAGCATCTGATATTTCTTCCGCACCTCTGTTAGGAAAATGTAAGCAAGTATTCAATCTGCAAAACCCAGAACACAAATTACAAGTAATGAACTTCTCTGGTAAATAGCAAAAGTAATAATCCATTTTGAAGATCACTTTCATAGACCTATAAACATCTAAAAGTAATCAAAAAGGGAATAAAAGAAACACATCATAAAGTAAACTTTGATGAACTAACACTATCTGCCAGATCGGAGAAGAAGATACAGTAGTCGTTTCAGTTTCGATTGATAAGTTTGACACATTTGAAAATCTAGACGGTGTAAATGCTTTAGATAATCTGAATTTGACGGTGAAGCCAGCAGATTAAAAATCTAGCCAAGAAGCGATCCACCAACCCTTTCAATCTTCCGGAGCTCATATAGCTCTGAAAACACCACCAGCACCAATCACACTTCCGATCACAACAACACCCGCCGATGTTGCCTTAAACGCGTTACACTTCACCAATTTCTCCAACTCGGAAGAAACGCTTTCCCTAAACGAATTGGATTCGAGCGGAGCCGCTAATGGCTTTATAAACGCCAAAGAAAATGGAGGTTTAGCGAATCGAAGAGTGAGGATCGAGGATGACAGAGAGAAATAGAGATAAGGAATTAGGGAGGAAGAGAAACAGATAATACATCGAGCAAGTGAATATAATGCTGACGAACAAAAATACGTTTGTTGAGAAGAATGTGAATCGGAAAGGGTTTTTCCAAGAGAACGGAAGAAACTGAATCGGCGATATTGATTTGAGATGAATCATGGGTTTTCGTGATTGATTTTATAGTGGGGCCCACCAAAAAAAATGGCTGACGTGGACACTCTAGATGGAAAGAAAACTCTGCTATTATATATAAGATTGTCAATCTTATTTTCTTTTCCCGAATAACTTTTTTGCTCCGCAGGTTTTTTTTTATAAAAAATATCACAATTGAGTACCTCTAGGATCGTGTGTATACAAGGCTATATGTGGGAGCCTAAACTATCAAAATTAGATTTGTAAGGGTTTCTAGAGGAAGCAGAGATTTCTAGGGTAAGCTAAGACAACAAGATATGAGAAAAGAGTTTTGTTATTGCTTTGAATGTGTTTGAGTACAAAGTTGTGAATAAGATTGTCTATCAATTTACGAATGCCTTCTCAAGGGCTTTTACATCAACTATATATACTATCTCTAAGGCGGTTAAACATTCCTAAGCCTTCGCGGATTCCATCCCTGCTAAGGTCGGTTGCATCAGTGGGCTTCGTGTCTGGACCGGGCTTCAGGCTGTCTTTATGTCGTTGGGCTGGAGGCTGCGCTGGACCGAGCACGTGGTCGGCCCACTGAGGGACCGAGCACACGGTCGGCCCATCGTGGCACCGAGCACGCGGTCGGCCTGACGTGGTGCCGAGCACGCGGTCGGCCCGAGCACGTGGTCCGAGCACGCGGTCGGCTCGCCGTGGTACCGAGCACGCGGTCGGCTCCCTCCCGGTTCGTTGTCTGCTTCGTCTAAACTTAATCAGCTGCCACATGTTCTGCATCGCGGGAAGACTCAGGTGTTGTTGCGCCTTCTTCATCGAGAGTCTGGAGGGCCATTTCTTTAGTCGTCTGATCTTTGAACGTTGACGTTGAGCGGGTGAAAACCGACCCCAACACTATACACATCTCTACTATAGTTTGCTTTTCTTTTTTTTTCGACCAAAAAAAAAAAGCAAACTATTTTATAAGACTAGTATATTACTAAAAGAATGATCACCGGTATGTTAGTTATATATTTCAACATCAATTTAAGATTTATACACGGTATTCAATACGTAAGAACCTTTTTAGCAACCCATATATACAAAATTTAAATAAATTTAAAACATGGATAAAATTAGAAGATCATAGATGTACACCACAAAAGAAGAACAAATTCAAGAAAACTCATATAAGAAAAAGAAAAAAAAAATTCAAGAAACTCACAAACACATTAATTTATGTCAGTGTTGTTGTTGCCATGGTTGTTGCATGATCGTTTCAAATCCTCATAATTTGTCATCGACAAAACAAAACACAGAAATGCATCGATTGGATCCTACATACAACTACATCACAAGTGGGCCTATTTTTTGGTCGTCCAACCAATTATACCTCTTCCCTCTATTTCCTTCTCCTTATCAACATCATTTACTATTTTCACACTTTTGGATCTAGTTTCCCAATTACATGAAACGTAACACTTAATTCATTAGTTTACGACTTACGACAATTTGGTAAACAAACTAAGGAAGAATAAATCAATTACTCGAAAACATAAAAAAGAGAGTATGATTTAGCAAAATAAAATAAAATGAAACCACACTACGCAATAAGACCATCTTCAATGGTCACTTTCTATTAGATGTCTTACATATATTTTAATATATATTGTTATTGGGTTTTGCACTTTTAATTTTTAAGTGTCCTAAAAAATGTCTTTGTGAGGAAAAAATATCCTATATAAGACACAAATCTTATTATTAGGATCTCCATTGTATTACTTTTAATATATTTAAGATTTGAGACACATAACTAAGACTCATTAATGTTACCATTGAGGATGCTCCAAGCATTCTAATTTATTATAAGTCTATAACCAAAAAAAAAAAAAATTTAAAATTACATCAAAGGAAAACAAAAGTATCCCCTCCATTTACACTTCACACCTATACAAATACCACCAAACTTCCTCTCATTCAAACACATTCTCTTCTTACAAACAAAATGAGAACAATGGTTGACTTGGGAAGAGAAAGAAGTAGCCATCTACAAATCATTGATTCTCCGACGAACGTTGACTGTGCCCGTGATGTCCGGCTCCGGCGAACTCTCCGTTCACTCATCGAATGTTTAGTCCCATATTGTTGCACTTATCAATCTCCTCCCCCTGACCAAAATGACTCCGTTTCTGTCTCTTCGTCCTCCGACCAAACCGGTTTCCTCGTCACCGGAACTTTCTTCGGCCAACGTCATGGCCACGTCAGCTTTTGCCTCCAAGACAAAACTAGTCCTACTTCTCCACCTCTCCTCCTCCTCCTCGAGCTAGCCGTTCCCACAGCGTCTCTAGCTCGAGAGATGGAGGAGGGATTTCTACGAATAGCTCTCCGGAGCAAAAGCAACCGCCGATTTAATATCTTTAACGTTCCGGTTTGGTCCATGTATTGTAATGGCCGGAAAGTTGGTTTTGCGGTTAGGAGAGAGATGAATGAAAACGACCTCGGATTTCTTCGGGTGATGAAGTCTGTTTCCGTTGGGGCAGGGGTGGTATCTGTGGGAAGTAACAGCGACGGTAACGAAGAGAGCGAGATGTTGTATCTGAGGGCGAAGTTCGAGAGAGTCACAGGGTCGAGTTACTCGGAATCGTTTCATATGGTGAACACGGGAGGTAGTTATGGACAACACTATAAAAAAACAGCCGCAAATCCGACGAAATTTCCGACAGAAAGAATTCCGTCGGAAATTTTCCGAAGGTAATCCGACCGATTTCCGACAGAACTGAAAATTTTCAATTCCGTCGGAAATCTATCGGAATTATTTCCGACGGATAAGAAGACTGTCGGAAATCGGTCAGATTATTGGACCGTGTAACTAGCCGGTGCCGACACCGGCGGTGATTCCGGTTTGCTGTCGGAAATCCGTCGGAAATTATGAACCGTTAATATTTTCCGACGGATTTCCGACAGACACATAACTAGCTGTCGGAAATCTGTCGGAAAAAATAGCCGTTATATAGCCGTTATTATATCCGTTTGATTTTTGACGCTTTTCCGACAGATTTCCGACGGTCAGCGTATTTATATATATGATTCCACACATCTTCATTCACTCACAACAACAACAACTTCCAACCAAACATTTCTTAGAAAAAATCGTCAAGAGAGTGAGATGTCATCTTCTAGATATTATAGATCGTGGATGGATGATCCGGAGTCGAAGACATTAAATGCAAGTTATGCACGAGGTATATGCGAGTTCATGGCGGTTGTCGGGAATCGAAAGGTGATAAAATGTCCATGTTTAAATTGTTGCAATTTGCGTAATGTTAATGTAGAACAAGTTTGGCATCACTTGTATACCAATGGTTTTATGCCGGGATACGAAATTTGGTTTTTTCATGGAGAAACTAATAATGATGGTGCTAGTTGTAGCAGTGCACCATATGTTGCGGATAGCTTAGGCGAACATAGAACGGATAACTTAGGTGAATATAGAACGGATAGCTTAGGCGAACATAGAACGGAAGTAGATTTGGGTGTAGGTACTGCTGAGATGGTTCATGATGCATTTAGAGAGAATTTGCCATCGATCGTAATAGGGGAGGATAGAGTAGAAGAACCAAATGAAGAATCTAGAAGATTTTTTGATATGTTAGACGCAGGGAAGCAGCCCTTATATGATGGGTGTCGAGACGAACATTCACCTTTATCAACTGCTAGTAGACTGATTACTATTAAGACGGACTTCAATTTGGCGGAAAACTGTGTTGATGCGATAGCAGATTTTGTGAAAGATATTTTGCCTGAAGATAATCAGGCACCTGCATCATACTACAAGATACAGAAACTTGTAGCTGGTCTTGGTATGCCGTATTAGGTGATAGATGTATGCATCGACAACTGTATGCTATATTGGAGAGAAGACGAAGACCGGAGAAGATGTAAATTTTGTCGTAAACCACGGTATCAGGAAACTGGTGGGAGAGTTCCAATTCCATATAAACGTATGTGGTACTTACCATTGACAGCGAGGTTAAAGAGGTTATATCAATCTGCGCGAACGGCAGAACAAATGAGATGGCATGCAGAGCATCGTCAAGATGGAGAGATTACACATCCTTCAGATGCAAAAGTGTGGAAACATTTTCAAATGTTGTATCCGGATTTTGCATACGAGTCAAGAAATGTGTACCTCGGGTTAAGTACAGATGGTTTCAACCCATTTGGGAAGCATGGAAGGCAGTATTCTTTGTGGCCCGTAATCGTAACACCGTACAATTTGCCCCCTGGTATGTGCATGCGTCGAGAGTTTTTATTCCTCTCCGTTCTTATTCCCGGCCCTGAGCATCCGAAGAGATCACTTAATGTATTCCTCCAACCATTGATTTATGAGTTACAAATGCTATGGAGTCACGGTGTCGAAGCATTTGATGTTTCACGGAAGCAGAATTTTCTGATGCGTGCGGTCCTCATGTGGACTATTAGCGATTTCCCAGCTTACGGTATGCTATCTGGATGGACTACTCATAAAAGATTATCGTGCCCGTTTTGCCAAGACAACACTGACGCTTTCCAATTGAGGAATGGAAGAAAGCCATGTTGGTTTGATTGCCATAGAAGGTTTCTATCGGACGGCCATCCCTATCGTCGGTCTAAAAGATTATTTAAGAAAAATACACAAGTGGTTGATGCTCCAATTGATGAGATAGACGGTCGTACTATATTGGAGCAGTTGAGAGATTTTGGCGCTGAGAGGACTCCTGATTGTGGGGGTAATGGGCATGAACCACTTTGTGGTGTAGGGGAAGCTCACAACTGGCACAAGAAGAGTATATTTTGGGATTTGCCGTATTGGAAGGATCATTTATTAAGGCACAAACTCGATGTGATGCATATTGAAAAGAACTTCTTTGACAACATCATGAATACGGTGTTAAACATCATGGGAAAGACAAAAGACAATGTGAAGTCTAGGATGGATGTTTCAAAGATTTGCTACCGTGATTATCTTGATCGTCTTCCCGATGGTACATATCATTTTCCTCCGTACCGATTGCAAATACAAAAGATAAGAGAATTTTTCCGGTGGATTAAAGACGAAGTTAAATTCACTGATGGATATGCAGCTAATCTGGGTAACTGCGTAGACTCGCGATACCTAAAGTTTATGGGACTGAAGAGTCATGATTGTCATGTACTGATGCAGAGGCTTCTTCCATTTGCTTTTACCCATCTCCTTCCTCAAACTGTCCACGAAGCTATTGCAGCAGTTGGTGCTTTCTTTAGGGATTTATGCACGAGGACACTTACAGTTGAGGGGATCTGCAATTTAGATGCCAATATATCAGTGATCCTTTGCAATCTTGAGAAGATATTTCCGCCGTCTTTTTTTGATGTTATGGAACATCTTCCCCTACACCTCCCCCGCGAAGCCGAACTAGGTGGTCCCGTTCAATTTCGTTGGATGTATCCTTTCGAGCGGTACATGTTCCATCTAAAGAAGAAGGTCAAAAATTTGGCTCGAGTTGAAGGTTCTATTGTCGCACAGAGTATCAATGAAGAATCATCACAGTTTGTGGAATATTACTTTCCGCGGGGAGTTCGTACGAAGAGTAGACGTCCTGCTCGTCATGATGATAGAGGTGAGAGAGTCACGTATGCCGCGCTGGTCCCTGAGTTGTTTTTGCAAGTTGGCCGAGTGATTGGGAGAGGGAAGAGACACTTCCTATCACAAGATGAGTGGAGTCACTTACATATGTATATCCTCACAAATTGTGAGGAGATGGCGGAGTACGAAAGGTAAAAACAGAACTTTTTTAAATACTTTTTTTTTTTAATACCTAAGTAATATATAGGTTTCATATGTTATATATTGTTGTTTGCTTTCAGGATTTACATTGCATCAATACGTCGCTATTATCCGGATATGACAGAAGACAAACTTGGAGAATCTAAGGAAACCGAGTTTCCAAATTGGCTGCAATATTACGTAAGTTTTTAAAAAATGCTTATATATCTTAAAATTAGTGAATTAATTATGGGATTGAATAAAATGTTTGTTTATTAATTTGTCTAAATTATTATCTCAGGTTTCTGAAGGAATGAAGAATGGAGAAAGGTTTCCGACATGGTTACAAGAGATAGTTTATGGCCCAAGCTTCGAAGCAACTTCATACGTTCGGTATTGCACTAGGGGATTTGCATTTAGGATTCATGAAGAAAGGTCGAGGCCAACTGAAGATTATGGTGTTTCAGCTACAAGTGGTGATGTAGTCTACTACGGGATTCTCAAAGAAATATTGCAAGTGCGCTATCCAGGAATGTTGGGCATGAGGTACATTGTTTTCTTGTGTGAGTGGTATGATCCGGCATATCCAGAAGGTGTTTAGGTGAGCCAATTTGGCGTCACTTCAGTAAATTCTTCTAGGAGACTGCAAAAGTATGACCCATTCATCCTAGCATCACAGGCAGACCAGGTTTGATTTTAAAATTTTATAATACGTGCGTTATAGATAAATAATGATATTGTAATTGCCTAAACTAAATATGTTTGTTTCAGGTATGCTACATTTCTTACCCTAGGGTAACACATCGACGAGATCCTTGGATTACAGTGACTCCAATTAATCCAAGAGGGGGACTATATGGAGTTGCTGAGCAAGATGCTATGCAACCAACTAGAATTACTCCGATGGCTCCAGTTGGTCATTCTTCAGCGGTGGACCTTTTTGTTGATTTCACTGAATTTGGTGATAATATAGTACATTCAGAATCAGAAGAAGAAGTTGGAGAATTTGATGAAGACGAAGACACAATTCTTTCGGAAGGATCAGACTCAGACTCAGATTTAGGATTTTGATATGTTTGTATTTGTTAACATAACCAAGAATTTCAGATAATTTACATTTTTCTATTTTTTTTTAAAAAAAAAATAATGTTCCGTCGGAAATCTGTCGGAAATATATATATATACATAATGGTTATCGCCAATCCTCTAATTACAATTAAAAATGCGTCGGGCCCCTTAGGAACAGCCATTCAAATTTCGAATTGGTACTCATTTTTGCCTTTACTAACTTATAATAAGATCGCGGCAATTAAATATTTGCAACTTAATAAGGTAAAATATATTTTTCAAGTAATTAACTCTTATTTAATCGATGAAAACGGAAGAATTTTTAATCTAGATCGATACAGTAACGGTGTTTTGAATCCACTCAAATTGAATTGGTATTTTCTTCATCAAAATTATCATCATAATTATTGTGAGGAAACGTCTACAATAATAAGTCTTGGACAGTTTTTTTGTGAAAATTTATGTATAGCCAAAAAAGACCCACACCTTAAATCGGGTCAAGTTTTAATTGTTCAAAGGGATTCTATAGTAATAAGATCCGCTAAGCCCTATTTGGCTACTCCGGGAGCAAAAGTTCACGGGCATTACAGAGAAATTCTTTACGAGGGGGATACATTAGTTACATTTATATATGAAAAATCGAGATCCGGCGATATAACACAAGGTCTTCCAAAAGTAGAACAAGTGTTAGAAGTCCGCTCGATTGATTCAATATCGCTGAATTTAGAAAAGCGGATTAAGGGTTGGAACAAGTGTATAACAAGAATTCTTGGAATTCCTTGGGGGTTCTTGATTGGTGCTGAGCTAACTATAGTGCAAAGTCGTATTTCTTTGGTTAATAAGATTCAAAAGGTTTATCGATCCCAGGGGGTGCAGATTCATAATAGGCATATCGAAATTATTGTACGTCAAATAACATCAAAAGTTTTGGTTTCAGAAGAGGGAATGTCTAATGTTTTTTTACCTGGAGAACTTATTGGATTGTTACGAGCAGAACGAACGGGGCGTGCTTTAGAAGAAGCAATCTGTTATCGAGCCATTTTATTAGGAATAACTCGAGCATCTTTGAATACTCAAAGTTTTATATCCGAAGCAAGTTTTCAAGAAACTGCTCGAGTTTTAGCAAAAGCTGCTCTTCGGGGTCGTATCGATTGGTTGAAAGGCCTGAAAGAAAATGTTGTTCTAGGGGGGATGATCCCCGCCGGGACCGGATTCAACAAAGGATTGGTGCATTGTTCGCGGCAACATACCAACACTCTTTTGGAAAAAAGAACAAAGAATTTATCTTTATTCGAGGGAGATATGAAAGATATTTTATTCTACCACAGGGAATTTTTTGACTCTTCTATATCAAAATCTTCCTTTTCTAGGATTTCATAAATCCTAATAGCAGATTTCTTTTTTGAATTTCATTTTTTGTTGTTTGCTGTAGTCATTTGCTTTGGTAATTTGTTAATACTAATTTTGGTAATTTGTTAAAACTAATAAAGATATTAATGAATAAAAAATAATGGCTCAGCTCATGCATAAATGGCCGTCCCCGGTACAAGAGAAGGTTCCATCGGAACAAAATTTTATTTTAGTTTGGGGGTACCCCCCTTTTTAAGTGTGAAAAGAAATGACAAAAAGATATTGGAACATCGATTTGGAAGAGATGATGAGAGCAGGAGTTCATTTTGGACATGGTACTAGGAAATGGAATCCTAGAATGGCACCTTATATTTCTGCAAAGCGTAAAGGTATTCATATTATAAATCTGACTAGAACTGCTCGTTTTTTATCAGAAGCTTGTGATTTAGTTTTTGATGCAGCAAGTAGGGGAAAACAATTCTTAATTGTTGGAACAAAAAATAAAGCAGCTGATTTAGTGTCGCGGGCTGCAATAAGGGCTCGATGTCATTATGTTAATAAAAAGTGGCTCGGCGGTATGTTAACAAATTGGTCCACTACAGAAAAAAGACTTCATAAATTTAGGGACTTGAGAACTGAACAAAAGACAGAGGGGTTCAACCGTCTTCCGAAAAGGGATGCAGCTGTGTTGAAGAGACAATTATCTCGTTTGGAAACATATCTAGGCGGGATTAAATATATGACAGGATTGCCTGATATTGTAATCATCATCGATCAGCAAGAAGAATATACGGCTCTGAGAGAGTGTATAACTTTGGGAATTCCAACGATTTCTTTAATCGATACAAATTGTAATCCCGATCTCGCGGATATTTCTATTCCAGCAAATGATGACGCTATAGCTTCAATTCGATTCATTCTTAACAAATTAGTATTCGCAATTTGTGAGGGTCGTTCTAGCTATATACAAAATTCTTGATTAATAATAAGATAAATAAATCAAATTTTTTGAGGGGGAGGGGCTCCCTGTATTTCGATTTCTAAAATCGGTTACTACTCCCGAATCGTACAAAAGAAAAAGAGATAAAAAAACAGGGGATATTGTGTGATTAGTTTAGTTGGTATCCAAAACGAAAATATAAAATTCAAATAAATAAATAAATAAGTAAAAAAAAGGGGGGGGTCTTGAATCAAAATAATTTAAAGTTCGTATTTCTGTCAGAGGGCAATATGAATGTTTTATCATGTTCCATCAACACACTAATAAAAGAAGGGTTATATGAGATATCTGGTGTAGAAGTAGGCCAACATTTCTATTGGCAAATAGGGGGGGTTCCAAGTGCATGCGCAAGTCCTTATTACTTCTTGGGTTGTAATTGCTATCTTATTAGGTTCCGCAGTTCTAGCGGTTCGCAATCCACAAACCATTCCAACTGACGGCCAAAATTTCTTTGAATTTGTCCTTGAATTCATTCGAGACGTGAGTCAAACCCAGATTGGCGAAGAATACGGTCCATGGGTTCCCTTTATTGGAACCCTGTTTTTATTTATTTTTGTTTCTAACTGGTCAGGAGCCCTTTTACCGTGGAAAATTATCCAGTTACCTCAAGGGGAGTTAGCAGCACCAACGAATGATATAAATACGACGGTTGCTTTAGCTTTACTCACATCAGTAGCATATTTTTATGCGGGTCTTAGCAAAAAAGGATTAGGGTATTTCAGTAAATACATTCAACCAACTCCAATTCTTTTACCCATTAACATCTTAGAAGATTTTACAAAACCCCTATCACTTAGTTTTCGACTTTTCGGAAATATATTAGCCGATGAATTAGTAGTTGTTGTTCTTGTTTCTTTAGTACCTTTAGTGGTTCCTATCCCTGTCATGTTCCTTGGATTATTTACAAGCGGGATTCAAGCTCTTATTTTTGCCACTTTAGCTGCGGCTTATATAGGTGAATCTATGGAGGGTCATCATTAACTATAACTATTTTTTTTCAAATATTCGTTTTT